>CM060863.1:30484101-31130101 GCA_030737845.1 Acorus calamus | reverse complement strand
ATTTTTGGTCGGAATCGATTTTTTGAATTAAAAAGCAACTTTCTCTACCAAACATTAAACCCCTTTCAAATATTGATTCTTAAATTAAAAAAAAGCATCACAAAAAAGTCAAGGTCTAAAATCATCTTAAAAAGCAGCTTTATTCTAAAATCTACTTTTCAATATGAAACGGAGCCTTAAGCGTTGGCATTATGAGGGTGGTAGTGGCAGTACACAGTTTATTTTTTCATGTTAAAAATGATTAAAAACACTTTTTTAACTACAATGTTCAGTTTTTGAACGTTGGTCCAGACCACATATCCCAGCAGTCCCTTAGTCTTACATGCTGTTGAGGTAATTTTTTTAGGAATCAAAATCTTCAAACAAGGTTTCAAACACCTATGATTAATTAAAAAGTTAAATTGGACTTTTCAATTATAAATATCACTATAAAACTGTTTTTCAAAAAGTATACAAAACGTGTATTATGAGAATCAATTTTTTTTAAACAAAAAAATATGATTCTTGGAGTCTATGCGTTCTCAAAAGTGACTGCAATGGGATAAAAAGAGTTGAGGAGATCAAGTTTGCCACGTGTGTCTAGTCTTGTATCAGGTGAAATGTTGTGTCTCAGAGGTTCTCAAATTAAAAAGCTGACCCCGCGAGAACATTTCATTAGGCCTGACCCGTAGACCTTTGGGGGGTAATATAATAAAAGAGTCTCATGTAATTTTATGTAATTTTTATTTGAATTGTGATTGAATTATGTAAATTATTGACATTTATATAAGCGTTAATTTAGTTAGATACATGTAGTGATTCAATTTTTCAAGTAATTAATTCATTTTATTTTTGAAAACTCAATAGATGTAAATATATTTTTTTCAAAATTATACTAATAATTTTGTGTTATTTTAATTTTTATGTACAAATGAACAATTTAAGATTAAAAAATAAAAAAATAATAGGTTTAAAATTTGGTCCCACATGCCTGCCCATGGGCCTGAAAGCCCGGGTCTGGCCCGACAGGCTTGTTCAGGCCCGGGCCCGTAATCCTGTCAATTAAATGGATACAGATCGGACATGTTAATATCTATATTTTAACTTTTAGATTCATATACGAATATTAATTTTCGGATTCGGATATCTTCAGATACAGATCAGATAGGAATATTTTTGGATAATTGATATATTTAAATATTAAGATTAAATTGGATAATCAAATAATATATTAGAGAAATATGAAAATTAAAATTGAGATTTTAAGGTTTATTATCTTTTTTAAATACTAGTTGTTATGTTTGTGCAAATGCACATAGACAAAATATAATATATGTTTTGATTAATATTAATGTAAAAAAATTTAGTTACAATAACATTTTCATAATTGATGTAACATTTTCAAATCATAATTGATGTAAAGAAATTTTTCATGGATAAGTTGGCATATGAATGTAATTTTTATCATAAATGATGTAAATTATTAATATTATTTTATGATATATCTATAATAGTCATATAAGGATGATGAAATATGAAACTTAAAATTTTAATATGTCATGCATGATATGATGAAAATATGAATAAATTATGGATGAGATTAGAATAATATGAATGGATTTACGTTGGATTAAATCTATTGTTGAGTTCACACAAAGCTCGAATCAGAATTTGTTCATTTTTATAGCAATTTTTTTTGTACCAGTTTTTTATACATTTTTTTATTGGATTGCATTTTTAATTACTGTGGATTATATATATTTTTGTTGGGTAAATCTTATGGACTATTGATTATTTGGGGAGTTAATAGAGTAGAGAAATCCAAGTGAATAAAGTAAATGCTAATCAAATATGTGTGAATTAAATAAATGCTAATAGATGTGAATTACATTAATATTTGATACATTTTTTAATGCATCATGTTTTTGCATATGAAATGGGAATAATTTTTTTTTGTGAATTATATTTTTAATGTATAATATATCATGTCTTATCCTAATAATATTATGATAATCAAATCTAATTATAAGTTAATCAATATGTTACATGATAAAATGTATGTATAATAATAAACTATGAATGAAATTAAAATATTGTAAATGGATTTTTATGGAATTGAGTAGAAATGTAAGAGTAACCTAATAATATTATGATAACCACCAATTGATATGAGTAATAAAATTTATAAAATTTTACTTGACATATTTCATTAGATATGGTAATGTTACCCTTTCATCTATTTAGAAACAGTTCAGAAAATTGATAGTCATATAATATTTTCTATTATAATAAATTAACATATCTATAACCTATAATGTTATTGGCAAAACATTTTCAGTAACGTAATTTAAAAGTACATAGAATAATCAATGTTGTTTTTAGTTAATAAAAAATGTTGCACTTATAGGCCACTGTTAATTTTTTTTTAAATAATCAGGTCAATAATTTGAATTAACAAGACTATAAACGTGTGTTCTCTGGTCGACGGCGAATGATAATATTATAAACTGTATCATTAAAACTTAAACATGGTGATTGTAAAAACAAACAATTGATATGGGTAATAAATTTAAAATAAAATATTTTAAGATCATCAGATTTAATAATTTAAAGACGACTACACATCCTAGGTATCATGAAGAGCAAAATTGAAAAAAAATTTCAGATAGTAAACTTTTTTAAAAAAATTGGTTAAATAGGCAATTAAATTCAGGCATCATAATATTCTCACGATTAGATAGAAAAAAATGGTACTCTATTATGTTGATGAAAATATCATAATGAAATTATATTATAAAAAATATATGAATAAAAACCAGATCCACTATTGCGCTACTTCCAATCAAAATAGAGAATCGTAGATCAGTCTATTAAAGGCAAAACAAATATCTTATTTGAGATTTTTTTTCTTTTAACAGTAGATACATGCCAATAATTTTAAAAAGAGGAACCAAATGAAAAAATAACATGAAAAAATATTTAGTTTATTTGCAATATAAAATTTTAAAATAAGCATCATATCTACAAAAGATTAACTCACATTCCTAAGGTTAAAAAAAATTTGAATATGAAATGAGAATTTTTTTTTTTGGAATTATATTTTGAATATATTTTCATTTTATAAGGATCCTATTATCCTATTAATATTATGATACTCAAATATGATTATAAAATAATAAATATAGTAATATAATTTTAGTCGGTATATTAATGTAATTTAATCATAATTAATGTAAATGAATTTTTTCATGGATAAGTCAGCATATGAATGTAATTTTATCATAAATGATGTAAATTATTAATACTATTTTATGATATATCTATAGTAGTCATCATATAAGTATAATGAAATATGAAGCTTAAGCTTTTAATATGTCATACGTGATATGATGAAAATATGAATAAATTATGGATGAGATTACAATGATATGAATGGATTTTCATTGGATAAATCTATTGTTGAGTTCACACAAAGCTCAAATCTGAATTTGTCCATCTTTATAGCAATATTTTTTTTGTACCAGTATTTTATACGTTTATTTTTTTATTGGATTACATTTTTAATTACTGTGAATTGTATATTTTTTTGTGGGATAGAACTTATGGACTATTGATTATTTGGGGCATTAATAGAGTAGAGAAATCCAAGAGAATAGAGTAAATGCTAATCAAATATGTGTGAATTAAATAAATGTTAATAGATGTGAATTACATTAATATTTGATACTTTTTTTTAATATATCATGTTTTTGCATATGAAATGAGAATACTTTTTTTTTGTGAATTATATTTTTAATGTATAATATGTCATGTCTTATCCTAATAATATTATGATAATCAAATCTAACTATAAGTTAATTAATATGTTACATGATAAAATGTATGTATTGAATGAAACTAAAATGTTGTAAATGGATTTCATGGAATTGAGTAGAAATGTAAGAGTATCCTAATAATATTATGATAACCAATTTTAATTATAAGTTAATGAATATGTTACATAATGAAATGTATTGTATTATAAAATACTATAAATGAGATTAAAATGATGTAAATGAGTTTTTTTTTAATTGAATCGAAATGTATGGGTTAAATGAAAAAATGACTGTCATTAAAGTGGTATAAATAATATTAAAATGATATAAATGAGTTTTGAATAGAAATGTAGAGGTTAAATAAAAAAAATGGTTGTCATTAAAGTGGTGTGAATGGACTGTAATGAGATTGAATGAATTGGTAAGGATAAAAAGGTCAAATAGCAGGTTTTTAATTTAAGAGACTTTTATATAGTAATATAGATTATTCATTAAAAATTTGGCCGCGGGTGCCCTGGCCCGTCACGGCGTCACCTATGCCTATTTTGAATGCGTGTTTTGCAACTTCGGTGCATCAGACAATGTAGTGGATGAAAATAATGTCTTTAATAAAGTGACTTAATAACAAGTGTCTTGAAACAACTAATCCTATGTATTTTGAGTTTATTTACATTCAACAAGTATTTCATTTTTTTTAATAAGGGTCAAAGACATTTAAGTATTCATAAACATACATAGATAATCTTATATATGTCTTTATCAAAGTTGTAGCAGACGTACAAATCCTTGAAAACTCACAAAAATCTATATATATCTTTAGTTTCAACAAAAATTAAGCATAACACAGCCTACCATGCTTAACTTTAACCTATAACTATTAAATGAACAAATTATCTTTAAATTTTTAATTATTTTCAATCAATACTTCAATGAAAATGAAAAAACATAAAAAAATCTTACAAGGTTAATATGATCTTTCTATGGACTAATTTGTTTTTATGATTATTTATGGAGGCTATGATGTTTACACAATTACATTGTGATACACTATTCTGATAAATTTGAATGAAATTTTAACTTGAGGATGATAATTAAGTTTTTATGAGTTTTCAGGGACTCATGTGTCTGCCCCAACTTTCATAAAGACTTATATGGGATTATCCATGTGTTGCAAGGATGCAGATGTCTTTAACCCTTAAAAGAAATACTTTTTTTTGGGGGGTGGGGGGGGGGGGGTTGGGGTGGGTAGGGGAACATCTATGTAGGTTGGGGTGGGGGTCCTGGACAAGGTGTAAATAGGGTCCTTTTGAGGCATACATCAAACTCACTGGTTCATGTTGGGGCCATGCAAAAGCATAGAAAGTAAGGTTTTTTTTTGAAAATGACATTTATGTATTCTTCACTGAAAACAAACAACATTGGATAATATGATGCGGTTTTTTTATTTATAATAATGGGTAGTAAGAAGGCAACATAATAGGATTTCTGGAAATTGTTGGGCAACTTCATCACCTTCTATATGCTCGCTCACATCAGTCTTAGATTAGATGTCTAGGCTGAACATGCAACACGATTAAAAAGATGGCATTCTTGAAATTGAAAATGCCAGATATTCATCACCAATACTACTTGTCATCCATTCACTCCGAGGTCCCACAAGTCTCCACTGGTTTGTTTGAAAACACGTTTGAAAAATAAAGATTTTGAATAAAATGATTTAAATAGACTTGATTCCTGAAAATCGCATTTTTTACGCTTTTTAAAAATTAACATTTTTGCACTAAAAACTGTAAATAACTTTTTAATTAAGTCTGCTTTTTAGAATGCATTTGACAACACTTTTTAGCTTTCTATTTAATTAAAAACGGAATCACTTCTTTTAAATGATAACAAACGGACCCTTAATTGAAGAATGAAATAAGTGATTACTAGAATCTAAGTCTATAACAAAAGACTGACATGTAATAATCTCATATCAATAGAAAACTAACTTTGGCTTATGATTCTACCACAAATTGTTCTTTCACAGGAGATTAACTAAATCTGTCATATTCCTTGTTTGTCTAAGTAATGATTTTCATGTGAATTTATATTGTGGATCTTACTTCTATTTGATTTAATGTTTTGACTCATACTTACCTAGGTTGAGTTGCACATTGTTGACAGGAGTTATAGATATCATCTTGCAATTGGAATCGATTTGGTCGAGATTGGATTTCATCACATCCATATAAGTTCTTAATTAAACATACTATCAATTCATGTTAGTCCACTATTTGTGGGATGAAGCTTGCTATAGGAGCAATTCCTAACTGGATCACATCTCATTAACCCGACCCGACCCGACCCGACCTGTTTGCTTGAAATGTTTCTTGTAAACATTTCTGCTATCGCAGATACGGAGATAATGCTTTAATGGTTCGAATAGCATTGTGAACAACAAATTAAATAATACCGTATTAATACTCATTTAAAATTTAAATCAAAACTAAAATAAAAAAAAATTCACGGCTTTTAGTTAAGATTAGAATACAATATTGTTTTATAAATATATACTTTTTAATTGAAAAATAAATGGGGAATATATTACCACCCCATATGTTCAGAATCCCACCCCAATAAAAATTATAAAATTGTTTTTTTAAAAACTTACAAACCCACCCGTCCATCCCGACGGCAATGCGGGCACGAATGAAAACAGTAGTAGATCAAGAGATGCAGAGCGCGGGAGGAGGTGTCGGCGATTGGGGGAAAAAACGACGATGACGGCAACAATGGGCACATTGGAAGATGAAGTTATGGAGAGCATGGAAGGAGGCGCCTACGATTGAGAGAGAGGAAGCGACGGTGATCGCCGCCGCGGTCGGCACCCTCTCTCAGAGCGATGGATGGATGAGAGGATCTCAATCTCGTTCTCATCAGGGCCGTAGAATGCGGAGGAATACGTGGAGTCGCAAAGGCTGTTGGATGATGATGAAGTTTTTTTGACGGCAGAGATGAGCTTTCCGTTATCGAGGACGATTGTGTAGATGCAGTTGTGGCTGTTGTGGCCGAGGAGGGAGTCCTGGGAGAAGCCGCGTGTGGTGGACTCAAAGTCCTCGTAGAGGAAGGTTTCGATGAGCTGATTTGGTTTTGGGGATCAGGGGATGGACGGCTGAGGTGGAAGATCTCGACCGGCTTGAGTGGGTGGGTTTGTAAGTTTTAAAAACATGTTTTTATATTTTTTTTATGAGGGTGAGATTCTTAACATGTGGGGGTGCTCATATCTGCCCCAAAACTAAATTTCTATTTGAAAGGTTTATATTTGTTCAATATAATATAATGTTTATAATTACATAAAATAAAAATAGCTGCATTTTTGAGTAGCTAAAACATTCTGTGTAATAATTAATGCAAATTGTATAAGTTGTAGCAACTAATTGAGTAGAAATGTAGAATACTATATAACTAATATATATATAAATATAAGTACAAGTCAAAATGATGATTTAGCCAAAATAGGGAAAATTCGATACAAATCCCTGCAAAGTTAGATAAATTTATTTTGGTTCCTCTAAAATTAAAAAATCACCGCAAACTTCAGAAAATATGCATGGTTAATAGATTTAGTCTCTGAGTTAAATTACACCAATAAATACATTCAAATAAGTCTTTACAAAATATAAAAAATTCAATTTAGTCATTTTGATGACAAAATGTCCCCACCTTTTCTTGAAAATTCCCCTAATATTCTATACTCACCAATGGTATAAAAACATGGAAAAATTGATATAGCCCCCCTGAAAACTTATGAAAATTGAATAAGGTCCATGTAAAATCAGTAAATCCCTTGAAAGTCAACCACAAATCTGATTAGTTTCGGTTATGGTATGAACTAAAATAAATATTGTTTAATAAAATAGGGACTTGAGAGGATTTATCATTTTTTATAAGTTTCTAGGGAACTGTATAGATTTTTTAAAAATAAAGGATGGGGGCATTTTGAAAACTTTTAATGTTTAGTTAGGATTAACCATATACCTAGCTAGTTAAAGTGACGGTGAAGACTGAAATGATATTTTTTAATAATATAGGGACTTACGGAAATTTTTTAATTTTTCAGGGATTAAAATCGATTTAGCTAATTTTTTAGAGAGCTGTATGAATTTTTCCTTCAAAATAATGGCCTTGATATTTTCAGATTGATAGGTTGTTTTCATGATCATGTGGACAACGAATATATTGGATTGGTAGGTGACGCACTCATTAAAATATATTTCAGTGTGATAATATTTATTTCAAACAAAAAGAAACATATTAAAATTATGGGCTGATTAAATGATTTTTCCAGATATCTGTCTACCTCCTAGCTTAACATTTTATAATTCTTCTCCTCCCCACTTTTCTAATACAGCTGTCTGTGAATTTATTAAGATGATCACTTCTTTTGCATATAAAAAAATGATATATATATATATATATATATATATTATATCATGATAGCGTGCGGTACGGTGCGGATTCGATATCGATCTCCATCGCATATGAAGTGAATCGCACCTAATTTACAAATCGAGTCTTGGCATGGCTCGTGGGAATGCTGGAATGAAAGTTAACCAAAATTTGATTTAATTTGAATAAATTACTGTAAGGTAAGAGTTCTGAGGGTGTCATGTCTGCATCATTTACATTGCATGATTATCTTTTAATAAAGTGGTTGCTAAATGAGTAACACGTTACATGACATTATAAATTGGGTTAAAAGGAATTACGCTCATTGAATTTGAGTTATTGTGATCACTCGAGTGAAAGTTTTAAAATTTTTTCCAGCTAGCTCCCCATGGAATTTCATTAATTAGTTTGATTAATGATAAATAATCTTGAGATCGTGAAAACGTATTATCGAGTGATTAAATCGTGCGGCTGGAACCAGATGCTGTTCCGATGCGATATATTCACCTGCACGCAATCACGTACCAGCGATTCAGTGCGGGAATGCGGGACGACGTCGATATGATCGCATTCGAGATGAATTCCGATGCGATGGACCCGTATCGACGCCCGTAATCGTTCCCGCACGACCGCATTCCCGTACTGAATCGGCTCCCTAATATATTATTAAGTATCTCCCTCAAAGAGTCTTCACTTGGGACTAAAAAGTTAACACAATTCTCATTCTATATGTGATGTTAGTCACACATCACTTGAATGATCCCTGAAATTTTAATAGGTAGGAACCAGATGCGTTAGGACATTTTTTTAGTAGGCGTTAACACTTTCCAATATATTATTAAATATCTTCAGTATTTTTCTCAATATGACGCAAATTTTAATAGGTGGCGACATTTTCGGTAACGAACAAACTAACGGCATCCGTTTTCAAGGACCTAAAGATAATTTTTCATCGCGTTAGGGTCCTAAATTTTTTTTAAAAACTTTCATGTACTTAAAAATAATTTACGGGTGATCACATGACCCCTAATTAATTTTTTCTATATTTTCTTTAATGGAGTATGGAAATTAATATTATTGCAATAAAAAATAATTAATTTAACAGACCAACTTATAAATGCCAAATATTTAATAAACTCAACTCAATCCTCATGATTCAACAAAATGGTCACACATCATAAGAATTTTGAGAAGCCACAGCTAATTCATTTCAAACAAGATTTACGAATCTCTCAATATCATATATCTCACATGTGTTAGGATGAATTCCCCAAAATTACATTACAATTTCCTAAAAAAAACATTACATTACTATTTTGTGAATCATGTGGAGTGAAAGAATATCATACATTATTGTAAGGATTTATCATACACGCGACACACAAATTGTGTTGAACATAAACACCATCTTATTTTTACAATAAATAAATAAATGACTTTAGAAATTCATTATTTTCTCACCAATATTTTTGTATTCATCATGCTATGATTTATTTAAAAAAGATAATATTAGGGATAATCTCACATGTAAATCCCACTAGCATTCCCCATATACTATGATTTTTTAATAGTATGCATACATTGTGAAACTAAACATTGAAATTTATAATTTAATATATTGTGAATTTCTTTACATTCAAAAATAAATATCACATGTTTTGTCTAACATATATATATATAAGCAAATCAAGCTTTTGTTAAGTCAGCAAGCTGATCCCCGCTCTATGAAAGAGGTTAATGGGTCATATATTGCGGAGTGCTATTCTTCACAATTTTTTATTTTTTATTGGTGAAACTAAACGTACCCTAAAACTAATCAACCACTCATGATTTGTGATATTTTGATATTTAAGGTGCCTAGGTTTGTTCCTTTTAATTGAAGCTAAGTGATTTGAAAATTGAAATTGTTTAGTGCTTGAAAAGATTGAACCATGCTGTCCACTGGACCCACACACAGTCTGGTATCACATGACATCACTATCCAACCCTCCAAACAGCAACAATAGCTAACTATATGGATAAACAACCCCCACATAAACAAACAATAATTGCATGAAAAACAGAGCATATCCTCTGTCAATTAAACAAAACAAAAGTTGGAATTATAAATCACATAAAATAAATAACACATGAATAATATATATACGCAACCATAGCTTATAATTTCATAGCTTATAATTTCATAAACCATATTTTATTGTTGATGTGGGTCCACCCATTGCACTCCCCTTTGTTATTTTGAAGAATCAATTGTGGGTTTTATTGGTTTCTCTTTCATTATTTTGGGGTTCCTTCTCTTCTTTGGAAAATCATTGCCTCTTCTCCTCTAATGGGGGCAAGGAAAGCAAGGAAGAGAAAGATGAACCCTTTTTTTCTCGCTCTGTGAGACAACTTTTGCACCCATGTTATCATGCTCCATCAATTTCACACCATACCCATCCCTCCTTTTGGCCTCCTCAAATCTAGGGTTTCTTCCGGGTAGCTTCTTGTTGGGTTTTTCTCCTTTGAATTTGGGTTCTAGGGTTCGTTGGGTCGATCGTAGCTTCCCTTGATTTGGTCGAATTTCATTGTTCTTTGATAAAGATCTCATCTTTTCGCCCTCCTTGATCGAATTCATCAACTGGGTCCTCGTAATTCGCTCCTTAAATTCATTGGGTCAATCGTACTATTACTCTTCTTTGATAAATTTCGCAGCTTTGGTTTTTACTTATTGGATTTCTCAACTGGGTCATCGTAATTTTGCTCTCGCCGGAGATCCTCCGATGGCTTATCAACAGATGATGCAGGGATCGGTCTCTTCGGGTTCCGGCCACGGACCAGGCCCTGGGTACCATCCCCAATTCATGAATTCCCCCTTCGGGGACACCACGTTCACCAAGGTCTTCGTCGGGGGACTCGCGTGGGAGACGCAGAGCGAGACGATGAGGGGGTACTTCGAGCAGTTCGGGGAGATACTAGAGGCCGTGGTAATCTCTGATAAGAACACCGGGCGATCGAAGGGCTATGGTTTTGTGAGTATCTCTTGTTTTTATCATCGGACATGGATCTTTTGTTAGTTTTGTTGATGAAGATTTGCTTTTGTTATGGTAATTGAATTTGGGGTTCTGGGTGATGATTTTATGTGGAGGGTTTAGGTGACTTTCCGTGATCCCGATTCAGCGAGAAGGGCTTGTGTTGATCCAAGCCCTGTCATTGATGGGCGGCGGGCAAATTGTAACCTGGCTTCGCTTGGGCGGCCTCGACCCGTACTTTCCTACGGTGGGTATTCCTTGCGGTTTCAAATTGCTTATTGTGTAATTCAATATCCGTGAATGGTGTTTTTTTTTTTGATTGAATTTGCTTGTCCATTTGGTGTGAATGCATGATTCCTTTGTCCAAAACATTCCCTTGTTTTGCTGATCTTGGATCATCTATCCAATACGAAGAATTGAACTTGGCATTGATGGAAATACCTGAAACTTATATGAAGTCAGACTTACATTTTCAATCCTCACATGGTAGGAAAGATAGGAGTGTACTTTTGTTGCTTCCATGTAGAGAAGCACTGATTCTAAATGACTACAAAATTAGAAAGGTTTCAGATACCCAATTTTGTATCTTAGTTGAAAATGATTGAAAATGTTGGTTCGTTCTGAGCAACTTTGAAAATCATCCAGCATTTCAAGTTGAGATGCATCCTTTTTTTAAAATAAAATTAGTTTTTAATTGAAAGATAAGGTTGGCTTTCGCCCTTGTATAAATAGAAGAGAGAAAGCCCTTTGGAGGGGTTACAGAAACACCTACCAGAAAAAACATGAAAGCAAAAGACAATAGAAAACCCCTCCGGATTGCTCCCTTGGGCAGAAGAGAATTCTACCCAACAAAACAGACCGGGTCAGCCAAAAAACCACCGGGGTATTACCCTTGTTATACAGACATGCACACCCCCCCCCCCCCCCCCCCCCCCCAAAACACCCCCAATCAGCTATTAATCTTGACACCCCTTCGGCAAGATTTGATTTTGGAGGGAAAATAGTTGAGAGATAGTTAAAACCAATCTTGTAAACATCTAATTGACCAGTTAGATTTTTAATATGGCACCGGGAATCAGGATCTCCCAGGGTTGAGAGATTCAAGGATATTTTTAGGTGTTGACATAATAAAGTAGAAATATGATGAAAACTCCATTCACGTTTGTGAGAAGAACAAATTACGAACTTCTGGATGTGGGACATGGCGACGGGGGGAGTCCATGTTAGAATAGATGACATTAACTTTGGCAAGTTGGAGGTAAGATTCTTGCCTACTCAAGTGTTTTTAAATGTGACATATAATCTTTAATTGCATAAAGTGGGAGAGGAGGAAACTCTAAAGCATGGACACTTCGTTTTGCTTGCTGTACCCGTTTCGGACACGTGATGGACATGACACTTGCCCGACACGCACCCGACACGTGTTGGATATGCCTCAAACGTGCCCTGAGAAATGGGCTCAGCTTCACAGTCAGGACACGGTCTGTCAGTTTGTGACCTGTTTACCTGAATAACTCAGCCTGTTTTATATAAAAATAAATAAAAAACAAAAACAGAACAACCTCTCCTCTCACAAAACTCCAATGCTAGCCGCCGTGAAAAAGACAAACGAATGCCCACATGCTATAATATTTCTATTTTATTTCATGTGGAAATATAATATATATGTTATATTAATTTATTTATTGTCGTATCCTAGCCGTATCCGTGTCCTATATTTTCAAAAATCATCGTGTCTCCGTGTCTGTGTCATCGTGTCCTCGTGTCCGAGTCTGTGCTACATAGGGAGGAAATAAAGTTTCATTAGCGTGGTTGAGGTCCCTTATTTTGAAGTCATACAATAGAAAATATGTTGGGGAGCAAGAAGAGGAATGAGTTTTGGGTGCGTGAATTAGAGCAGGAGTTTTATTTTTCTTTAAGTTTATTTATTTATTGAAAAAACGCGGGACAATTTTATTAAATGTCAAGTGGATGATGAACTGTTTGAATTTCTCTCTAGGACTCCTGCAATTTTCCTTGTTGAACTTATTAAAGAACTTCCACACATTCAAATATCACTCTTCTTCCCCAAAACAACATAAATCCATTCCAAACTTCTTGAGCAATGGAAAAATGAACCATCTATCACAGGAAGAACCTTCTTATGGTTGCACACTAGGAAGTACGATGACCGCATTTAATACTTATCGGACACGGGGAATGGCGCAACACGCATTTGACACATGTAGGGCACATCCCATATATGTTCAATGGATTATGAATATTTGATGTTTCAACTCATACTTTCCAAGATGATGTAGCCCATCTAAATTATGGCCAACTGCTTGGATTTTAATTGGCTATATAGTTGAAGTATCATAGTTGCAGCTTTTCTTCAAATTAAATTAACGAATAGAAGTAAGAAAGCTCTGTTTTTTGTGTGTGTTTATGGGATGGAAGGACTCTCTCTCCCCCTCTGTCTCTCTCTCTCTAAAAACCGCTTTTTCTTTCCACTAAAGAAAAACTGTTTTTCTTGCATGTATGCATGGCACACACTATCCATCTGTTCGATTAATGTTTATCCTCATATTATTAATATATGATATGAATGGTGCTTGTTATTGTATTTTTCTTGTCGTAGGTCGCCCCAGATCAGCAAACCCATACTTCGGAGGCGTGCAGGTTCCCCGCTACATTGGAAGCCCCACTTATCACCAGCCAGTTTCTTATGGCTATCAACAAGGCTTTGGATATCCACCTTACAGGTGAGTGCCAAATTGTTTCAGGATAATATGCCATTTAGGGAGAAGAGAGGCAAATTTAAGAGAAGCCGAACGGTTAAAGAGTATATTAATCAAAATGTGCTTATGTATAGGATGCTCCTTTATTATTTTCCATAAGTTAATGTAGCTTCATCTTATATATTTTTCTGTTTATATTTGTACTTTGTTGAATATGTGAAGCACATCATATATCAATTTTTGGTTTGATTATTTGTATAATGTAAACCCTATTTTGTGAAATAGAATACTTCTCTGATTCTTGTCCATACTCTTTCAACCAAGTTTTTACAAATTCAATATAACAAGCTGATCAACTGTGGCAGTATTTATAGAATACTAGAAGGTTCTGAATGAATTGTTTGATTCTTTACAGTTACCCGAGTTACGGACCCGAGTATGTGTATCCACAGGTAGAGCTTCAAATCAATGTCTTTATTTTGAGAATTCTCTTAGGTTCACTGAATTTAACTTACTCTGTATAAACTAATGTTAACTCTTGCAGAATGTGTACAATCCTTATATGGGTCAGCAATATCTTCAGGTATATGGTGCACCTGGATCTGTCAGCCCAGGTGTTTATCCACTTGGACAGTTGGGTCAGCCTCCTCCCAGCGGGCATGGTTATACCGCAGTTCAGGCGTATCCGATGCCTGGTCACTTTGTTCAACTTGCCAGTCCAAACGTCAACGGTGTGATGGCTGCACCTGTACCTTCAATCCAAGCACCATTTCCCACAGGCAAATTTTCTGTTGACAGGTTCTTTTGTTCTTATTGTTTCTTACATATATGGATAAATAGGGTTAATATCTATAGTCCCTGTTTGTTCTCTGAATAAGTAAGTGGATAATGTAAGAATAGGCTTAATCCTAAAATGACATGTTTGTTTAGCATGGATAGAAATATCAGATAGAATAAACCCTAGAAACTATACTTGGGAGAGGCAGGAATAGTTTATTCCTGTTTATCCATCCAAATTATTAATATATTTTATTAAGGCGAACACAGATAAAAAAGTAAAAAATAAAAAAGTCCTGATAAGCTACCCCCCTATAACTATATTATATCCGGGATCAAAAACTATATTATATCCGGAGGGGGGGATAATGAATAATCTTAAAGTAAATGTATGATTTTAACTTCATATTTAGTACAATGATATACTATTAGCTGTTTGTTAAACCTCAAACTAAGTCAAAACCACATTATGCTTATTCTTCTAAATCATGTTCATGAGAATTTGATGCCAATTTCTTTTATTCTGAATGTCTGATACACAGGTGTAGTGGCACCAATTCAAGCACAACCACAATTCATAGTTCCTGCTCATTCACCACAGTTCACACAGGGCAGCGGTTCAGAACAAATGGCAGGTTAAAAGAGATACCAAAGATGAATGACACATCTTGAGGTATGCTGAATGTTGATTTTTTTTTATATCATGATTGGCAGTTGAAATTCTTTTATAATATTTTTTTGTCAGAGGCGATTCAATTGCCTTAGATATTGTTAACCTCAAACAGGTATCCCTAGATTGCAGCAGGACTAAGAACAGCAGTACTGCTACTCGCGTGGCATGCTTTGCATCTTTTGCCTTGCAAGTTGTCATCTTTGCATTCTAGAGGTGAGTTTGTCATCCCCTACATCTGGATTTTAGATTTCAAATGACCTGCCAGAAAATTCAGATGTATCCAATATTAACCCTGTTCCTATATTACACGGACTGCACAACACATTTCAATTTCCTTAGAATGATGTTTATGCTCACTAAGATGGCCTCGACAATTCTACTTTTGCAGGTAGACAAAAGTAGTAAACGTGTTTTCAAGGGCCTCCAACCTTGAATGAATAATTGAAAAGCTTGACTCAGCTTTTTATTTATAAATGTTACTTCAAAGCAACTTTTCAAAAAGCAGAAACAAATATGTATTTTGGGAATTAATTGTCAAAGCAAAAAAGATGGATTTTTGGGATTCAAACTGTGTTCCCAAAATGCACCTTGAGTCTCTGCGAAATTAGTTTTTAGATAATCAGTTTCAAACATATTTTTCCACTCTAAGTTTAGGTTTTGGATTTTGGTTTCTATATCTTAAAATTCAACAAAGCATATTTTGTAATAAAATATGCTGATTGGGAGAATCTTTTAGGAAAAAGTTGGTTCCAAATGGAGCCCAAGGCAGCGATTGAAAACGGTGGACAGCTTTTAGAGATTTTGTTTTTGCAGGAAACATGTTTAATCTAAACTCATTTTCAAACGCCCCCAACAATTCCAACTTTTTGAAAAAAGTGAAAAACACGTTTGTCAATTCTAACAAAAGTATATGCATATTCTGAAGAGCTATTTTCAAAAACTTCATTAAGTGAAAAGTTTTATTTTTGAACTCGTTTGTAGATGCTACCTATGATAAACTATGAACCTTCTACATAAGCCCATCATAAGTGTATTGTTGGTGTTTATAACTATGTGATCCAACATTTGTGCAGGTTGTCCGTCGTCTTGGTTCACCAGAGATACCACAGAGTCAAATGTCAGAGTCGCTCTGATGCTCGGAGCAGCAGCACAGACGAGGAGCGTGGATTGCTCCCCGTCTGCCCCTCCAAAAAAAAAGTCTGTACAAACACACACAACCCTCCTTCCCTCGTTCCATGATTGAGCGGGGGATGATCACAGTCACCGTTGGATGCCACTGGAGTCAGGGGCGCCAACGATTTGTCGCTAAAACTTACTGTAAAATTTTTCTGTTTGGGAATCGAAAGGCGATTCCTTCTCAGAAACAAAAAGGAGGAAAAATGTAACCTTTCCTTGTCATGTGTTGGTATGTGGTTTCCCTGGTGTTGGGTCTCACTGTATTTAATATTTAGATGGGTCATTTGTAGATAGCAGCAGATGTCTTTCCATCCATTACAAAATAGTTCTTTCTAAAGCTCAAGAAGACCATTCTGATTTGGACTTGCTCAATAATAAATTCATCTCTTGATGGCATCTTATGTTCTTTGGATGTGAATCATATATATTCAATTATTAACTCTTGATGTCAAAGTATGGTTATGCAGCAAGCCAGTTTCATAGTGGAATCAAGATATATGAGTGGAGTCCAGATTGAAACCATCAAGAGCATGTCACTGCATAATCAGGACATGAACCTCTCTCCGGAAGGAAAAATGTGAAATAAAATGGATAAATATATTTCCACTGAATATTATTGGATAGCCGCTGATATGCTTATGGAGCATAAATCTCTATTATGAAAATATAAAAATATACGCATTCAATTCCGTTTCAACAAATGGTGAAATAAACAAAGAATGAAATAAATCAATGACTTCATTAAGATTAACAAACAAACAAACAAAAAACTCAAAATGAAGAATAATTATTCTTAAATCTTAAATGAATAACATTCTCTCATTTAAATAAGTTTCAGCTTTGTTGGAACAACAGACATGAATGACATGCACGACAAAACTCAACTAGACAAAAGCCTTTTATAATACATGATATAGTTGTGACTTTTGAAGGAGTTAAATTATAATTTGTTTAACAGAGGTTATATCTTAGACATTTTCATCAATTGATTTGATCATGTGCTCGAGTTTGAATTCTCACTGGCTTATTTGGTGTAAAGATCCATGGGGATTTTCCCAACTACCAATGAGATTTGGTATTCATGAATTTTCCCAACTAACATTGAAAATTGGTATTCATAAATCATTAGTGACTCATAGTTTGCGTTTGAAATAGATTTGGGTTACTTGGGAAGTTCTAAGAAACAGTTTTAGATGATTATTTTCAGAAACCTAACCAAAAAAATAGAAGCAGCTTTTTTCAAAAGCTGATTTAGAAGAAAAGCTGCTTTTAAAACTCATTCCGAACTCTACTGCTGAAGATGAAAAAAAGGCACAGTAGTTACAACCAGATCAATAGATATTCGGTAGAAGAAAAGGTTGGATACATTCATATATATACATTATTTATTTCACACAGAAGACAATCCCTAATGCAACTCATGGTATATATAAATTATACCATTGTCAATGTTTTTCTGGCCAAAAAAGCAAAACCAAAAGGTTGATGAAAAACTGAGGGGAAGTGTTGCCCATTCTCCAAAAACAAAGCTGGGACAGTGCCTTTTGTCTTGGATTAATATGTGTGGCCACCAAAGGAAGGCGCGGATATCACAGATAGGACGTCCGTCACGGAAGCCATGGCGCTCAATGCAGCTTTCAGAACCTCCTGCGAGCATCCCGGTTTTACGATTTTCCTCACCTGCAGAAGACATTAAAAAAAGAGATCATTTTAGGATATTTTTACAAGGCATTCATCCAAATCTGATAATTTTCACCCGCCTTTGGATCATGGATAGCTTATCCAGACATTAAATAGTTATATAGAGGGATAGGATGATTTTTTGTTTGGTTATTAATCCTTTTTTCAATTAGAAAATTTTCCATTATTGTGTTTGTATTATTAGAATATAATTATAGTTTTGAATGGATGTACAGAAATAAACTATGCATCCTTTCCAGATATAATTATGAGGGTTTATTCCAACTTATCAAGGCATAACCACTACAATTTCTCCATGCTAAACGAACTTTTTTTTGGGAGGAATTAAGCAATGGGATTAATTCATGCATGAGAGGTTTTAAGGGTGATGCTGTTGGCATGCAAAAAATAGAAAAAGGAATCACCTCTTCCAAATACTGTTGAAGCTTCTTAATACGACCCATGTAATCTTGATCTTCCACGCACAAAGTCACTGTCTTTGAATCAGAGCCTGGCCCATCAAATTGCAGTGGTCCGGGATTTCTATAAATATCATCCATCAAAAATTTTGTGGCATTGTTACTCAGCAACCTGGCGAAAAAGATTTCTCTTAGTTTAAGATGTATTTACAATAACAGGACATGTATCAAACAAGAGTACTGAAACTGTCAAAGCTCCATAGTTCAATTTAAAGAACCATTAATGAAGACATTAAATTCAAAGACATTGACTTTCTAAATGGGCGCTAATACACGACATTCTTGCAGTCATTCATGCCAACACTATGACACCTAATGCAGCATGTAAAATCTTTAATAATAGTATATACTCTATTAACAAAAATGTAAAAATTTATGCATTCAATTCATCCATGTATTTCACATTTTGTGAATGTACTTCGTTAGATAAATACTTCAAGAAAAAATCTAAACATGATAGCATGAATGACTAAGTGTGACATTTTCCTAATAAAATATAATTGGGAAGAGATCATTGACTTCATGAACTATGCTCGAAAGAAAAGCCACAGTAACTTACTCGTAAGCCTTGCCTTTCAAATCAACTATGGCAGGATGGATGGCTGGCTTGCCAATTGAGGATGCCCCAGGACCACGTGACCACCGTTTTACGGTCATCATTGCCTGAGAAAGCAAGCACAAATAGTTCTCATCACAGTATCTAAATGATATAACAGGAGAGAAGAATGAGTTTAAACCGTGATTGTAAACCGATCTTGCAAGAGTGAACAATGATCTTACTGATATTGGGGCAGCGCCACAACGCCATTTGTTCACAGGATTCTTCAAGTTCGTTATGGTTGCCATGTAACCATTCAATCCAGCTGCTAATATGTGATAGCAAATGTGCCCAAGAATCTGTGGGAATATGTTTTAAACGCTATCCAAATATCATGGATTAATGAAATTAAATGAAGTTTGAAAAACTGACAAGTAATAACTTACATAAGCGTAGTCGCAGTCAAATTTTGATGGCAAAGAACCACGAGCTTGATATCCAAAGAAGTGGCAGATAGCATTGAATTTCTTTCCTTTATATGTTCCTTCTTTCTAAAAAGTTTCCATGAACCCAAAGCTCTCAGTATTTTAAAATGGCAGCAAGACATCAAATTATTTGTCAGGGATAACAATCCAAAAACTAAGAAATCCAAAGAGTTGTGTTTGAACAGATTATGATGTGAGACCTAATTAATTGGGTAAAAATAAGAATTATCTATACTGCAAAAATAGCTTTTCCTCAACCTCCTAATCGTTTGCTTATGAAAATAAACAACAAAGTGCCCTATATGAAAATCATGCATTCAACGTACCATCCGCTTATTCATTTCAGTCTCAACCAGCTGGGCCAGAAGTTTTTCCGTCTCAATCTGCAAATAAGCATTGTAAGTTCACAAAAATCTGCGATGTTCCTTTTATGTATGCAGAAAAATGAACAAGAATTTCACATCTCCGTACCTGGGACAACTGTGCAGAATCATCTGATTCAGGGTTGAGGAGAAGCTGCATCATGAAAGAACTTCTTACATGATGGCATATTTGAGCTTTAGAAATTGTATGTGAGGGACATAAGTGGAAAATTTAAAAAGTCAAACCTCTCTTTTGATAAAAGATGGGAGAAATTCAAATAAGGCAGATGCCCAAGGTGAGAGTTGAGAAGAAATTTTGTCAACAGAGATGCCTTGTTTGTACAGACTATTAATTTCCTGTGACATATCAATTGTTACAGAATCAATAACAAAAATAGGGAAACTATACAATAACATATAAAAGAAATTTTCAAAGAAGCTGTAGTTTCATCAATCAAGATTCACCTGTAAGAGAGCATAAATTTCTGGAATACTTTCAATAAGACCCTCCGGAAGGAGGACAACCCCATGAAACTTGTCTGTTCAAAACATGGAACATCAGTATATAAGGAGTAACAATTAGTAAAACAAGCAGAAAATCAATTATTAACAACCTTGTTCTGCCCTGGTCTGAATTGCATCACAAATCTGTTTGGTAATATCAAAAAGAGTCAGCTTGGATGCCGCCACCTCCTCACCTAAAATGACCTGAGAATAAATAACAGAACATACAGGTTGGTCTTAATAGGTAATGTACATTCCAGGTCACTAATGTCAGAACAAAATAAGATAGGATGGAAAAAAACCATGTTTGGATGCGACTGAAGAGTGCACTCCAAAGCGACATGAGAGGCCTTCCTACCCATGAGTCGGATGAAATAATAATACTGAGAACAAAAGGATTGCATTAGTTAATACACAATTCTTTGATCGCTAGGCAGAAAAATCAGAGGTGATGTAAACAGATATTTTAAAAAAGAGTAATTTATCAAAAATGTGATGGGATGCATTAGCAGATGATGAAAATTTAAAAAATTCAAGCATATTAATACTTTGGTAATTTTTATTTGAACCTCATGAGCCCTGCCCACACTTAACTTTTTATGCCATGCTTTCAAGATCCTTTATCTGGTACAAGTAATATATAAAATGTGTTCACTTTCCAATGAACTAGACATTATATGGAGGACATGCATCCCACCCATGGTTCACATATAATTGAAATTGTGAAGTGCAAAATATTTAAATGCCATTTCTTCAGTCAACTAGCATCAACATTAAATGACTTAACCCGAAACGATTCATAAACAGTTAATTGGAAAGCAATAATGAGAAAATTACACTAACCTTCTCAGCCGACAGAGCATCCGTGCAGACATTGCTGATGAGCTGAGAGTTCACCTGAAGGAGAGGTTTAAAAAGTATATTTCATTAATTATTCGGCTAGTGCAACAATGTGAAGCCAGAACCAACCTTATAATAGACACAAAAAAGGATATATAATAAACAAACAAGTGAAAAATTTAAGTTAAAGACAATGCAATCACAAAGTATAATCCTTGCGAAATATAACTGTCAATTACCCAGACGGGTACAAATTATTTATTTTCCTAAAATTCTAATTCTAATATACCTTAAGATCCATTCTATAATAAAAAAAAAAGTTCAAATACTTATTAATTATGAGTAGCAAATAACTATATTCATCAGGAGTCATAATTCATCTTCCACTGGTCACATAGAGGCTGGAAAGCACGGACACGGCTGAAGGGGTCCCGTACCCGTGTCCGACACGTGTCGGACACGGACACGGCGGGGACACGGCATGGACACGTGTCGGACACGTCTCCAGCCGTGTCTGTTGAAATGGGCTGCATTTTTGTTCCGGACACGGCCCAGGACACGCCGGGACACGGCATAGGACACGGCGCGACCTAGTTTCGGCCCAAAAAGGAAAAAAATAAAAATCCGACTACCTCTCGGCCTCTTTTTCTTCAGTCTTGCTGCTTCTTCTTCAGTATCTGCTGCTGTTGCTGATGTTGCTGCTACTGCTTCTTCTTCTTCTTCTTCTTCTTCTTCTTCGTCTTCTTCTTTCTTCTTCTGCTTCGTCTTCTTCTTCTTCTTCTTCGTCTTCTTCTTTCTTCTTCTGCTTCGTCTTCTTCTTCTTCTTTCTTCTTCTGCTTCGTCTTCTTCTGTTATGTTTTTTTGTTGTGTTTTTTTCCGGACAGAGGAGGCGAGGAGGAGAAGAGTGGAGCGGACTTGAAATAGGATTTCAATATGTTGTGTGTTTTTTTTTTTAATAATTTTATATTTATTCTTTATTTTTATAATGAAATAAATTGTATTGTTTATTTTTTTGCACCCACACATCAAAGTCATTTTTCAGTCCTAAATTCAGTATATAATTGTTTTGAATTTTATAAAAACATGTATTTCATCTCATCTATAAGATACATGTTTTCATATAAAAGGAAATATATATACTCCACTTAATTGTAGATATAACATGGAATATTTTAATGTTTGTATATCATGTTTTGTAGATATAACATGGAGCTTTTTAAAACATTGACCCAAACCCATTTAAAACAGCCCACAAGTTACTAAAACATTTAAAATGACTCAAAACAATCCATTTAAAACATGGTGGTGTATGAAAAACATTTAACTTCATATGGATATGCAATATATATTTATTATATTAATTTATTTGTTGCCGTTTCCTAGCCGTATCCGTGTCCTATTTTTTTAAAAATTGCCGTGTCGCCGTGTCCGTGTCACCGTGTCCCCGTGTCCCGTGTCCGTGTCCGTGCTTCACAGCATAGAGGTGGACAAGTGTAATAAAAGTCCAGTGTGGTTAAAAGTAATCAACACATTGTTAACCAAGTATGGCACGGCACATCCAGGATATCATCTATGAGAAATAACATAGAATGTGAATAAATTCATCCGGTCTATTATAAGGAATAAATCAAAACAATTTACTTATTTTCCAGATATGCCAAGTGACTGACTTGAAATATACATAGCGTCCATATGGGAGTGCGTCGTTGCAGCATTTGCGCCGGCGGATGCAGTGGAACGCCAATTCTAAAACAAACAGAAAATGCGCGTTCATGTTTGAAGGCCCCGGATAGTGTTGAACGCCTTTTTTTTCTTGCATCCAAATGTTTTAAACCACTGCTTTTCCGACTCACCCTCGCTTCCCCCAACGCGGTGTCTCCAGACACGCATTCCCAAATGGACATAGACAAACTGACAGGAGCCTGTGAAACTAAATTTCTGGAAGTGGTTTGGAGGCCTACCCAAGGTTTTTTCTTTTAAGTAGATGTACATTGTGTTTTTCTTATTTGAGTTTACACAGAGTTTTGGTTGTTCAAGTTTACAAATGTGCAGCTCTAAAGAATATAATAATCAACTCTCGCCTTGGTATCAGCAGTAAGAAAATTGATCATACCTTGCAGATTGTATCAAAACCAACACTGGTCTCCACAAATTGGTTCCTCAGATCTCCGTTCAAAGTAACAGGAACTCCCACCACCTACAAGATCAAAAAGGTAGGAGACAGACTGATGCTTCACCCCAACCGAAGAAAGAAATTTGTGCTCATGCTTAAGAAAACATTAAATAAAAATACCTTTGTTGTACACTTCGCATCTGCAAATGTCTCTGCAAGTTGAGCAGCATCGGTGTTGGACGTGACTCCTTCAAAATGGGTAGGTCAGAATACCAGCAATGTCATTCTGGATACTACAAAATATAGCATCAAATCATACTTCAAATTACCTCCAATGATGACAAGTCCATCCAACTTCAGTGCCATGCATGAGGCTAGTGCTGCATTGACTTGCTCAGTTGTTCTAATCTGGTCTTTCGTCCGACCGAGCATATCGTAGCCACCTTCACATCACATGAGATAAAAGGCATAGATTTGTGGTCATTGTCTACAATTTTTTTAAAACCTAATGAGGCATGGATAAAAGCAGTAATAGAAACCTTGATTCTTGTAGGTTGAAAGAACTTCATCTGTAATTTCTAGTGTTTTCTGCGCAAATAAACCTTCAGTGCCACCTGTTGTCAAAACAAGATGAAAAACAAATATCAAAAGAAATGAATATTCATATAGTTTACACATAATTCTTATAACTTTTAATAAATGACATTCAATAATAGAAATATATTTGAAGGGGAAAAAGTTCAGAGTTATCAATGAGGTATAGGCGCCTTCATCAATATTCATACCCTCTCTCTCACCCACTCCAATTGTAGCTGAGGCTAACATGTAATAAATGCCACACACTTCATGCAATATAATGTTTTCTTTAAAAACATCAAAACTGAAAATCATCTATACTGAGATAGTCAAAAGCCAACATTTTAAGCACAGATGATCAGGCTGGACCATCAGCATCCATAGTTACACACATTCTCTCCTCATCAACTCAAACATTTGACCTCATGGACGTGAGCATAGTTCACAATCCATCAGATGACTTTTAACGCACTGAAGATACAGACAGAAGCCCACAAACAAGTGCAATTAATCCTTGGATTCATACACATATGCAGACTACACAAAAAATGTGATTGGAAGAATAAATTTTTGAGACAGAGAAGCATGTGAACAAAATGAAGCAAAAAAGCAACATTACGTACGTAACACATTCATCAGGACGATTCAGAAGTTACTACCCGAAGTCTAATACAAACATGAAAAACACTATACAAGAAGTAAAACATGAAGCAAATATACCAATAAAAAAACATGAAGCAACTAAATCCCACAGATGCACAAAACGAATGAACATAAAATACATACCGATGAACCCAAGCAAAACACTGCTTGTGTTGTGCATTTTAAGAGCATCATGAAGGCCCCATACAACATTATGTCCTCCTGGAGATTGCCTCCCACAGAAGACCAATCCGACCCTGCATTTCACCATTCCAATAAATAAGAAAACACCAAAAGCCATGCATAAACCAGGGTACTCCCCTATCATAGTCTCAGACACTTGACACATTTGCTTTATGGGCTTATGTCATTATGTCATAAGAAAAAGTTAATATCAGTCATTCCTTCAGTTACTTTTGCCATTCCACATTTTAAATTTTTTGAATTATATATTTGTCTCATGAAGTTCATATTTTCACAAAAAAATGAAGTACATACTCAACTAAATTGAATGCAGAACTTTTAACATTTTCCCTAATAGAGTATATACTTACGTAGTAGAATATATGCTATTTTAGAGATTTCACATACTGCAGTTGGAATGACTAGATGTATCAGTGCACAATGCGAGTACCTGATAGCAGGAAGCTCCGTTATGATCTGAGCATCGGGAACCACAACTTTCGGCCTCAAGAAATGCGCCAATGGCTGCCCATACGTGCTGGGAAACAGCCTGCTGATCATGTTGGCACCCGAAAAGTCCGCCGTGGTTGTGGCATCCCCGAACTCCACCCTTACCGCAGTTCCCTATTCATAGCAAAACAAAATCAAAACTAATCAAACCTTTCCACTCTACATAACACAAAAAAGACAAACTAGGCATTCCATTGTTTGTCAACATCAAAGTATAACTAAAAGAAGAGGGCTGTCTATGTGAGGTTATTCAATCTGAAATAACCCAAAAAGATTAATTGTTCTCAAATTGCAAAAATAAAATAAAATAATAATGATAATGATAATTTGTGGAGCAGTAAAGGCGCTATCTTTACCCAAAAAACTTGGAAAACAAATAAAACCCATTTATCAAAATTCAAAGGGTATCAAAATGCAGTAACAGAGTAAAAAAAAAAAAAAATCCAAAAAAACTTCCACTCGAAAGAACACAACAAATATACCAACTTGGCCTTCCATTGTTTCTCAACATCAAATTATCATTAAAAATAAGCACAAATGGACTCTTTACGTGAGACAATCCAATCTGAAACAACCCAAAAAAGATTAATTGGTCTAAAATTGATTTTTTTTTAAAAAAAAAAGAAATAATAAAGATGCAATCTTTACCATAAAAATAAATAAAATAAAGGTGCAATCTTTACCCGACAAACTTGTAAAATAAAAGAAAACCCATTATCAAAATCCAAAAGAGCATCAAAATGCAGTAACAAAACCCAAAGAACAAATTAATAAAACCCCACCATAAAAAACACACAACTCTTAAACCCTCCCAACAAAAAAAACCCCACTGATTAGACACAAAGAGACACGATTTTGATTTCACTCAATATAACACTTGAAAGATGAAACCATTAGAGAGAGAGAGACAGAGGACCTGCAGGCACGGAGGGAGCTCCGGCTGGTAGAGCGTGCGCTGCTTCTGCAGATCCGAAAGTTGTCTCGGGATCCCGAAATCCGAATCCATCGAAACGTACGTATCGTATTGGTGTCACCTTTGTTTCTCTCTCTTATCTTCCTCTGTTGAGTCTCTCCGACGACGCTCTGCTCTCTATATATTGGCGGGCGATACCGCGATACGACCGAAACGCCACCGGTTTTCGCCTGTCGGTACGGAAATAAACCCTCACTATTTTAAAGAACTACAGTAATGCCACTGACCTGATATGGGTTTCAATGGGCCCGGCCGTAGTTTTTTAATCGGGGTCTCTCGAAGTTGTGCGTCTGAATATTTGTAGGGGTAGTTTAGACATTTCAGAGTGATCCACTAAACGCGCCTGCGAAGTGTCCTCACTGAGTCGACCACGTGGGACCCGCTTTTGACAATTAGTCAATCAGGGCCGTTGATTTTACCCTTGACCGCAGCAGATTAACTGGGCCGGTTTTTTTCACGTTTTGGGGGTGGCTTAAAAGTAAGGGAAAAATCCGAATAACCCCCCTGTAAAATATCTGAAATCCATAAAACTCCCAGACTTTTCCTAAATTACATATAACCTCCTAAAAACACTTATATAGATCCAAATAATCATGAGTTAAACTTTCATCCTATAGTTTGTTTAAAATACAAAAAATCATTTGTAAATGATGATTTTATCTTTTCAAATAGATTATAAAACCCTACTCAGAAGGATAAAATCATAATTTACAAGAAATTTTTTACATTTTTTTAACACATTCTAGGAAGATTTTGATATACTATATTTTCATTCAAGGTTTATCAGACAGAATATTCATAATTTAATCTTAATCTATCAAATAAAATTTAACTTAGAGGGCTATTGGGATTTATACAAGTATTTTCACATGATTATTTATATTTTAGAAAAAGTTAGGAGTTATATAGATTTAAGATAATTTATAGGGGGTTATATGAATTTTTTCCTAAAAGTAAATATTCGCATCATATTATGTGGAGGACCGGAGGTGCAAACAAAACTATGGACGTAATTGTTATGACACTTTCACGTGTGTAGCATGGTTTGTTTAATCTTTGATTGTTTTGGTTTTTTAGTATGGAAAACTAAAATAATAAAAAAAAATATAAAGGAGAGGGTGTGACAAACTTTTGATGACGACTGTTAAGAAGCGGATAAGAAGAAGAAAGAAACTTGCCACGTGTGATAGTAGTGATGAGGACAGGAGGAGTAATGCGATGCGTGCGAAGTGACCCGGGGGGGGGGGGGGGGGGGTGTGAAGTATTTTTTTTCCGGTTGGGCCTACCTTGGATATTAGCTAGGAGACAAGATCCGATCAGTGTCGATCTCGGATGAATTCAATTAGTATCAAATTGCACCACGTATAAATCAAATTGCATCACGTGCAAATCGAATTGCATCACTTATATATCGAACTGCACAACCAATTGTTGGATATATTTTTTACTCTCTTATTGGATTCAATCAACTATTGGAAAAAATATGAATTCCTAAGTATCATCAGTATCCAATAAGAGAGTGAAATATATACCCAACAATTGGTTGTGCAGTTCGATTTATAGATGATGCAGTTTGATTTGAACGTGGTGCAGTTCAGTACTGACTGAACTGATTCGGTACTAACCGAATCCGATCCCATTAGCTAGAGCTTAGGATAATATTTTTTTTAATATTATTAAATGGTAGGTGTTTGCTTTAATATATTAAAGATCAAAAGTTCAAAAGAAATAAATAAAACAAATGAGATACAAGTCAAATAGATCCTAGGTAGAAGAGATTACTACCAAATAGAACCTAGGATAATATTTTTTTGAGCCAAAGGTAGATATTCTATCGCGATTTCATTAAGAAGTGTCGCAATACAAATCTGAGGGCAAGAGTAAAACAAAGATACAACAAAAAAAAACTACACAAGGGAGAAACATAGAAGAGGGGGTAGGGGTAGGGGAAGGAATGAGGCTAGTCAGATAGCAACAGAAGAGATTTCTGCTCCATCCGATCTTATACAGCTGGCCTAATTCTCAATAATCAATCTCCCCCCATGGAAGTCCACTACCCGGGCGCCTACTATACAACACCCCCAATCCTTTATAAACCCGACTAGATCCTCCCATGTATTTTCCACATATGCAGTATGTGCCCGAAAGATAACAACATTCAGAGTCTTCCACACCGCCCATGTAGTCGTAGGGACAATGGAGAGGGCCACCATTGCACAGTTCCCTCCGCCAGCCATCCTCCTCGCTTGCTTACTTGCCTCTCACTTCTCCTCAACCGAGGTAAAATGAGCCATGAAACCAATCTCCACTGCTAATCGCTCCCATAACTGACGTGTGAACCGGTACGAGCATAACAGGTGCTCCGTTGTCTCTCTTTCCACCCCACACAATACACATAAATCCGGCTCATTGGGGCGCCACCTTGCCCTTAACGCCTTAGTGAGCAGGCACTCTTGAAGGGCTAACCAGGAAACCATTGACTTTCAAGGGGATCGAAAGATGCTAGAAGATTAAGACTTTATCTTGCATTTGAGAGACCGGCTCGACCGCCCGCCTCCACCAATCGTAGACCCGACTCACCGAGAAGCCGAGACCAGGGTTCAGAGCCCACCCCTGCCTATCCTCCATTTCGTCCTTGGAGTGGTGTCCTGGATACACACTTGCAAAGCCATAAAATCCGCTGCCTCCTCCGGCGCAGTTGTCGGCACACATTCCAACAACCACCGTCCAGAGCTCGGGTGCCAGAAATCCTGAACACTGCCCGCTTTACAGACCGCTGCACCGAATGCAAGTGGGAATCTGACTCGCAGCGAGGGCTGTCCACACCAATTGTCCTCCCAGAACTCCACCCCTGACCTGTCCCCCACTTCACAATCAAGAACATCAGCAAAGGCAGGGGACAAGCTGAAAATACCTTTCGCCACATGTCATTCCTTGTGTTGGGCATGGGAAGCCACCTCGGCCACACCCAGTGTTCTGATATGCGGTATGCGGTTTTCGTGCGGCTGGGGTACCGCACAGAGTATATGCGGCATGCAGGAGTATATGCGGGAGTATATACAGTTTTATAATTTTTTATTAATATATATTAAAAAATGAATGATTTTATAATGATGACTTATAAACAAGACTACAATAAAACAAGCAAATAAAACAAGAAAACCCACACACATCGGGTCTAATAGATGAGGGATCTACATTCCCCAACCAGAACACAAGCAGAACAACTCTCTGACAATTAGTTTGCCATCCACCAAACACACCCATGACTCCCTAGTTTAACACAGTCACAGACCAGTCCTTGATAAATGTTGATTGTGCATTAAATTAACCAGAGATCAGAGAACTGTTGGACATAAGTAGGCCTGTCAACGGGTCGAGTCCAGACCCGGACCCGATTACACGTGTAATATACGTGACCCGATTTGGACCCGAACATACAAACGGATCGGGTCCGGGTCCACCCCGCTCTGACCCATTGGACCCGAGACCCGACTGTTTTATTAGTATATGCTCATATATTAGTATTAGTTGACCCACAATTTTGTTTCTTATTTATCAAGTTACAAGTATAAATTTTAACTCATTTTTGTATCCATAAGTCCATAACCAAGCCCATAAATCATAACCCATAACCAACTAAACCAACCCATTGACAAGCCTTATTAGTTTATTAGCTTTTGAATTGTATAATTAATTGGTTTATTGCATGATTATGTTCATTATTTAGGTTAATATGTTAATGTTTATTGTTTTGAATGTTGTTTAGATTAATATGTAGTGTCTATTAACCATATTCAAATAGAATGATAAGGCAAAAAAATTCATGAGTTTTTTTTATTAACAATATTCGGGTCGGGTCTGGGTCCAGGTCCACATTTTCAAAGACCCACCGGGTCTTGCCACGGGTCGGGTCTGGGTTCACCTCAACCCGATCCGTTGACAGGCCTAGATATAAGTATTAGTGAATAAGGGATCGCCAAATTTTTTTTTGTTTATAGCTGTGGGAACAAATGGAACTTGAGAAGAAATAACACTCATGTCATGAAGGAATTTTAAATATGCCTTTTTATAAAGGACAATAGAGGAGCACGGATCATCAGACGAACCACGCGAGCCGATCAAGTGCGATCAAGAAGGTGGAGGTCGCCGCGGTAGGAGGAGCATGTAGTTGATCTTGAGGTCCGATAAGCATTCAAAGCATTGCAAGATGAAGCGAAACACCTCAAAAGTCTCGACCTCCGCCTCTCCAAGTAGGATTGTATCGTCTGCGTACTGAAGTATTGAGTACCACTTGCCCTCTCTGGTTCCCGCGACACCTTTCAGCCACCCCACCTCCATTGCCAAAGTGCACATCCTGCATATGACGTTAGCCACCACTAGAAATAGGAAGGGGGATAGGGGGTCACCCTGTCGTAGTCCCCGATTGATTGGGAAGCACCCACACGAGACACCGTTCATCACTACAGAAGCATGGGCGAGGAGATACATTGTTTCAGCATTCGGAGCCAGTTGTTATTGAACCCGTGGAGTGTGAGTACCTGAAGTAGAAGGTCCCAATCGACACTATCATACACTCTTTCGAAGTCTAATTTCAACGCCACCCCCAACCGCTTGTCTTTGTGCAACCCAACTATCAACTCCTTAGTTATCATGAAAATTTCCTGCAGAGACCGGCCAGGGATGAAGGCTGCCTGCTCCAACTCAAACAGGGCGTTGCTCACCTTGCGTGTCCGGTTTTTCAAGACCTTTGATAGGATCATGTAGCACGAATTAACAAAGCATATGGCCCGATAATCTCTGAGTGATGATGCCCCCTCTTTTTTTGGGACTAGGTTGAACATAGAAGAATTGATACTGCCAATGTTAGTGGTGCTCGAGAAGAAGTCCGTGCACATCTCCACTACGTCCGCACCTACGACCTCTCAAAACTTTTGGTAGAAGCACATGCCGAAACCGTATGGCCCCGCAAAGCCGCAACTTTGCCCCCCTCATATCCCCTAACCACTAGGAGAATTTCCTCCTTCGAAAAAGGCACCTCTAGGTCTAAGAGTGCATCGTCTGGAATATGTTTCAATTTTGTGTCCACCCATTTTGGTTTCCATCCCTGCCTCTTGGAAAAGGCCGTTCTGAACCTAGGAAAAAGTTAGAGACAAAAAAAATTTTTTTTCCAACCTCATATAAGTTTGCACATGTTTTTATTTTTTAAAAAAATATATCAATTTTATCTAATAATGTATATATTTTTTTTTATATAAAAATAGAATATATACTACAATTAATAGTATGTTTTTATTTATTAAAAAAATAAAAGAATTTAACGAGATATGTGTCTCATTAACATTAAGTGTATGACATTAACTAGGTTTATAAGACATGAATTAGGACTGAAAAAAACAAATTGTATAATACCACTTTTAGAGCTAACCAGTGTGTGCTCAGGGTGAAGATTGAGCATTGAAAATGGGGCTACAAAATGTCTGACTAGAAAAATGATCAATCACTTATATATACTTTTTTATTATATATTTATTTAATAAAACATATATTTTTTCCAAAAATAAAAATTATATATTTGAATGAATGATCAATTAAATGATCCATATTTTTCAGTCTTGGATAGATTATATATCCGACGACAGGAATGAATGATTGATTTTTTTTGAAAAAAGTTAGGCCTTTATATACTAGAAATAGTTAAAAAAGTTGGAATGCATGAGGGAGATCTATGAGAGAAAATAAGAGAAATACAAAAAACAAAATACAAGTAGAAAGAACCGAAGGAAGGGCCGCCTCCTTCAATGAATGATCAAATTGAATCCAAACATGTACATATTCATTTTTGTGAGTGATTGAACCTTCGATTTCTTCTCAGGCACTTCAAGAGGCCACTGACGATAGGGGATTGATTGTCCTTTTATTATATTCAAGTTGTTATAACTAAATCCGATAGGGGTTACGCGTGAATTTTTTTTTTAAAAATTTACAGGGCCTTGTTATGGATTTCACAAGTATAGGGGGGGCTATATGTAAATTTGCTTTTATGACTCCCTATAATCTTCTTAAAATCACAAAAAATCTCTCTAAAATAAAATCAGAAAATCATCCTAGGTCCCCATAAAGTGTATATGATTAATGAATTTAATCCTTCGATCAAAAGTATATCAAAATAAATCCCCATAAACTTACTAAAATCGGATTCAGTCCTTACAAATATTATAAAATTAAATTTAGTCCTTTTATAAAATAAAAATACCCCATCATTTTTCAACATCCCCATCTCCTGAAATGTCACCATCAGTAAAAAAAAAAAGTCATCGAACTTCATTTGATCTACAAAATCGAGTATTTTTTCAACATTTTCAGCTCTTTAATCTTATCACAAAGACTAAACAAAAAAATTACAGCTTCATCAACTCCATTACAAAATCAGAGAAAATAATTTAAAAGCCAAAACAAAATTCTATAATAAATTTTCAAGTCAAAGTTACTAGCAACAAAAATCATAACACATTGACTATAAAAGTATTATATAAATCAATATACATTTTTAGATAATTAAATGAATTTTTTGTGAATTTTTTAGAAGATTTTAGAAGAGTTAAGACAATTTTTAAATTTTACATGGGAATTTTTTTCGATTTTTATAAACTTTCAAAGAGTTGTATCGAATTTTTTTAACAAAGAAAATAAATTTTAAAATTGTATAACAGTAATTTATCATGCATGACTAAGATTAACCATACGTCTGATTAGTGATAGAGACTAAAATAAATATTGTCTAATAAGATAGAGGACTTAAAAAGATTTTCATAAGTTTCAAGTGAGCTAAATTTTTTTTTTCCAAGGGAGCTAAATCTATTTTTTCCTAATATATATACATTGATGATGTTTTCTGGTGAAGCACCACCAAAGAAGGAAAAACAAAATGTGGAGACTCCGAACCTCCCGCACCAAAATTCCACTCCAGAAGAATCACTTCAACAAGGGATCAATCTCAACCAAAACCCCAACAACATCATCAACAGAAGAAGAAGACCCATCAGACCCAACAAAGAAACTCTGCAAGCTCATCCTCTCGAGCCCCCGCTGCGGCCTCGAGACCGCCCTCGACGCCTCCCACATCAAGGTCTCCCCCGCCACCGCCGAGTCCGTCCTCACCCACCTCTCCAACGCCGGCATCCAGAGCTACCGCTTCTTCGAATGGGGCTCCAAACAGCGCGCCTTCCCCTCCCACACCGTCCGCGCCCACCACTCCGTCATCGACTCCCTCGCGCGCGTCCGCCAGTACGCGCTCATGTGGGGTGTCGTCGACCGCATGCGCGACGCGCGACTCCTCACCGTCGAGACCTTCTGCGCCATCATGCGCAGGTACGCGCGCGCGGGGCGCCCGGACGAGGCCGTCTACGCGTTCAACGTCATGGGAAAGTACGGCGTGGACCCGAACGAGGCGGCCTTCAACGGGCTCTTGAGCGCGCTTTGCAAGGCTAAGCACGCGTGGCGCGCGCAGGAGATCTTCGACTCCGCGAAGTCCCGGTTCGCCGTCGACGCGAAGACGTATAGCATCTTGATCGAGGGGTGGGGGCGCGTTCCCAATCTCGTGAAGGCGCGTGAGGTGTTCGATGAAATGGTTCAGAGCGGGTGCGAGCCCGATATTGTCACGTACGGGATCATGGTCGATGCGCTGTGCAAGGCGGGGAGGATCGGAGATGCTCTCGGGGTCGTTAGAGATATGGGTTCGAAGAATTGCAGGCCGACATCGTTCATTTACAGTGTGTTAGTGCACGCGCATGGCGCAGAAGGGCGGGTCGAGGACGCGGTGGACGCGTTCCTCGAGATGGAGAGGAGCGGGATCGTTGCGGATGTCGCGGTCTATAATGCGCTAATTGGCGCGTTCTGCAGGGCGAGCCGGTTTGGGAATGCGTTCAAGGTGTTGGAGGAGATGGAGAAGAGGGGGGTCTCGCCGAATGCGAGAACTTGCAATGTGATATTGAATAGGTTGATCGGGGTTGGGCGGAACGAAGAGGCGTTCAAGGTGTTCAGGAGGATGATCAGGCAGTGCGAACCGGATTCGGATACTTATACGATGATGATAAAGATGTTTTGTGGGAAGGGTGAGCTGGGGATGGCAATGAAGGTGTGGAAGTACATGGGGTTGAAGAGGTTTGCGCCGAGCATGCACACGTTTTCGGTGATGATAAAGGGGCTGTGCGAGGCGGGGGAGGCGAGGCGGGCAGCGGTTCTGATGGAGGAGATGTTAGAGAAGGGGATACAGCCGCACGGGACGACGTTCGGGAGGCTGAGGCAGCTGCTGTTGAAGGAGGGGAGGGAGGATGTGGTTGAGTTCTTGTCTGAGAAAATGAAGACACTCGTTAAGGATCCTTTGTGGGACTGAGGACTTGTTTCATGCATGTAAAAAAGATAAAAGGGGATTATTGTAGGATTGTACGGAGAATGGAGAATTATGTGACATATAGGATATCAAAGCAGGTTGGTAACCATGGAGAACTTCTTGTTAAAAAAATGTATACTCTTTCAAAATTCTAACATCATAAATGATTTTGTAAGCAAAAAATAACATAGTGAAATTTAAAAACTTAAAAAAAGTTGTAACAAAAAATTTTAAAAAAAAACCAAGCAAAATTCACTTTTTTTTTTTTTTTTCTTCTGCAATTCTTGGTAACAAGAACTCTACACTTTTTTTTTTTTTGAAAAGCTTTGATAATTTCTATTTCAATATTTCATGAAACAAAATAAGGAGTGTATGAAATGGGAATGAGAGGAATAGAGAACAAGATACAAATACCAAAAAAAAAAAAGGCGTAACCCAAAAAACAAACACAGTGAAAATGTTTATATACGTGGCATCTACTCCTCCAATAAGCGCCAACCTCCTCAAAATTTAATTGGTTGTTGTTGCAATAGACCTAAATAACCTTAATAATGGGCCCACCTCTCCACCCACTCAAATCTCTCCACTCACCCAAAATAATATTTTTTTGAATATTTTGAATGGTGAGATCCTTTGCGTGATGTTTTGAAAGATAACATATGACAGGTGGAGCCAATTTAGCTTTCCCATTGGAGCACTTTTGTGTCAACCCTAGTGAATTAACCATTGAAGATGCAAAACTTTTTTTTTTGAAAAACTTTGATAATTTCTCAATATTTCATGAAACAAAATAGTAGAAAAATAGTGAAAAAGATACACACCAAAAAAAAAAGTAACCCAAAAACAAACACAGTGAAAATAAAAACATCCTCCAATAAGTTTCCTCCTCAATCACCCCTTCGTCGTGATGTTTTCCCCAATTTTCACACACTTTTGTGTCCCACAAGTTCTCGTAGTAGAAAACACAATAATTAAAAACATCGTTTCTAGCGTCCACATGGCCAAAGCAGCCACAGCGATGAAAGACAGACACTCTACCGGCCATACCCCAGCCAACTTGCATACTCAATGCCACCTCCCAAAGCCAAAGTCCCTAGAGTGTGAAAACGCAACCGCATTCCAAACCAATCCAGATTTCGAAAGTTCTGGGGCATAGATAAAAGAGGTGAACAAGAGATTCCACCTAGCAACAAATCAGATAGGTTGTTAGGTCCATCGGCTTCCACTTCAAATGATAGGATAAGGTGACCAGCTGTTCGTGCAACAGAAGCCATAAAAACATTTGACCTTCGCCAGCATTTTCGCCACCCAAATTGAACGAGACCAATATAGTAACTGATCATTCGTTATCAGACCCCTAGCCCACCAGTCAGCCCTCGCGCATGGTGTAGGAATGACGAGGATTGTTGCTCCAATAACAACAAAAGCCTTGTGAACTGATTAATCTTATGCCCGCGAAGGCCTCTCCTCATAGTGGTATCCCAAGCACCCATACTTCCCTCCCTTATCCAGAAATCTCGCACCAGCCCCTCAGCCTGCACTGCCTTATGGATCATCTGCTTATTATGAATTATAAACAATTAACATGTCTATTCATCTTAAAGGGAAAAGAACACAGTATGCATCAATGGTGATTATTCTTCGGACTTGGAAATCCAATTCCTATTGGGAAGAACTTGATTTTTTGGGCTTAGAAACGTGGAACCAGGTTCAAATCCCACCACTCACTCAATTCAAATTAATGATAGCAAAATATACCCTGTTCAACACTTCTGTTCAATCACACTTGCAACAGAGTTGTACCTATCATCAGATCACAGAAACACACACGATTGTAATCCTTACTTCAGATCACAATTATTATAAACCTAAATCAGCAGGAAACTAGATATAGATCTATAACATCCTGCATAAATCACAAACAAGCTAACAATGGGATGATGCCCAAAAAATTGCCTGTTCTCAGGTCAATTTCATCCTGAGCAAATGATAAATGACCTAAACTCCAAGAATAAATTTACAAACAACACTAAGTCACTGTTCCACCTCAAACAATTCATTTACTGTTCTTCATCTTCACCCTTATTCAAGCAGGATATCAACTCAAGCTCAGCAACACTGATATATAGGATGAATGATCAGACGACCATATATATGATGCTGATGGTGCTGGCAACTCAAGCTCAGCAACATTAAAAAGCTTTAGGACCAATATCTTGAAATACAATCAACGGCGACGTAAGGAGTTGAACAGCAATTCTTCGGGGAAAAAAATCTTCAAAAAGCACAGCCTATGCTGAAACACAAAACATATGGAACTAAAAAATAAGCATAATTTAGTTGTCACACTGACAGAGCAGAAGCCAATTTGATAAGTGAAAATGTGGATGCAATTTTATAAAACATCAGACATGACATGGAAATAACAACATCCGCTTACGTGAAAGCTTGAAAAAATGCATACTTTTTAGGGCGTCGATATACACAGTCCCTCTTGCGGTCCCCACTTTCCCCTAACATAATATATACTAATTTAAGATTAGGAAAATGCAACAAGATATGCATTCAATTTTTTCGACTATATATACTCTATCTCTCTCTTCTTGTTCTTCTTCTTCTCTCTCTCTCTCTCTCTCTTCGGCAAATCTATGTACTTTATTAGACAACTATGTCAAACTGAACGTATCAAATTCAATTCTCAGGGACAAACATATAACAGACATCATAATCTATTATTCTGAAGGCCTATTATTGTTTTTTCTCTCCTTTTTTCCCTTGGACTGGGTAATCTGAGACGGAAAGTGTTACACACTCGAAATCACGAATGAAACAATAACGTCACATTGTAATCAAATACAGATAGAAAAACTTGCATGCAACCTCAAAAATGAAAAATAACAACCATGATTAACCAAAGCTAAGAATGATCGGGGAATGATTAGGGGATGTTCATCATATGCCATCCATATGCATAGAGAATTCACAACTCTCATCAAACATGGAATGGAACTGAAACTCTGAGGTAAAAAAATGGCAAACATGCATTCAATATATGAAGAAATTGAAAAAAAAAAAAAAAACACCAGCACACAGAATGTTTAGTTAATACCAATGAAGAGACAGACAGTGCTCATACCCCAGTATATGGAGGACGGACATAGAAAAACAACAAGACCATAGACCTAATTATATTGCATTTCTTCGCTGATCCTAATACACATGAAACAAAATAAACTGTCAGACATATGTCCTTATCTAATTCCTCAAAGAAAAAGCACAATTATTTTTCCCCTTCAGACATGCAGCACAAATAAAACAGTAGGACGACTATTCATTACCAGCAATAGAGCAGAAGAAAAGATTAAAAATGCATTGCAATGCCCTCCAATGGATGAACCTCAAAACCCCGAAATCACTGCTTCTCCTCCCTCTCCCTATTCCACTGCTCAATCCTGGCCCTCCGTTCCTCACTTCCTTCCCTCACCGGGCTCCGGTTCCTCCTAGGGCTCCCATACCTCCCCCTCCCTCCATCATATTCATACCTCCCAGAGTGATTTTCCCCACCTCTCCTTCCTCCGCTGCCTCCCCTATAATCTCCACGGTGCTCCCTGTGGTCTCTGTAGTCTCCCCCGCGCCTATCGTCCCTCTTGCGGCCTGGGCTCACACTCCGGCTCCGGCTCCGGCTTGGCCTGGACCTGTGCCGATACCTCCCAAACAGCTTCCTCCGCAGATCCCTCCCAATCTGTTTCACATGCATGAAGTTGCAGTACCCGCCTCGGTTGCAGCTGTTCTCCTCAAACTGCCTGCATGTGGCCTCACGGAAATCTGTGACGGGTGAGAAGTCCACGATGATTGGACGACCTGAGTAATACCTACCCTGCAGGGCCCGGAGAGCAGCAGCAGCCTGATCCTCCTCACGGAACTGAACGTAGACATTCCCAACCATGTGATCGGCGAGATTGTCACATATGTTGAGGCTCTCAATCTCACCAAACTTGCTAAGCTCCTCAAAGATGTCCTCATAGAAGTCCTCAAAGTGCTCCTGGATTTTCTTTGGGTCAATTGGGTTGCCTTGGGGGTCAAGGCCAGGGGTGATGGAATCAGGTCGTTGGTACATATTGGATAGGAGTAAAGTCGGGGAGATGGTTGGGCGATTGTGGAGCCGGGAGCAACGGTCACCATGGCGGCATGCGCCGATTTTGAAGTAGAACGGGCAGTTCACACGATCCTTCTCTGTCCCAAAAATTGAGGCCAGGTGCTCCGCCATTGCTGATTGGGCTTCCGAGAAAGAAACAAACAAGTCAGATTCAAATAGGCCCTACAGACATGAGTAAATAAACAGTTAAAAGTTCTTCATCTTTGTTTTTCAAATATCAGGTTAGATAAGAAAGGAAGTTTTTGATAAGTTTGAAAGACATATAAGCACTATGAAAAGTCGATGAATAATACCAATATCGAATGGGCTTCAGAATCTTATTTTCCAGAACAAATAAGACTTTAATCAAATGAGATTAAGGCTCCTTCCTAGTTCCAATTGGTGGAACAAGCATTTGATGATATAGTTTACAAACACTACGGAGATCTCATAACAAAATAAAATCTGGGATAAAACATTCATGTTTCAAGTTCCTTTTTTCAGAACAAACATGTGATTCCCCTAAAAGCATAAAAGAACAAAACCTATGATTCACAACTTCGAAGTACAAATGTTATACAAGTACTCTAAATAACCAAATTCAAAGCAATACATACGGTTCAAAACTCTAACTTCCAAAGTCTAGTCGAAAAGCAGAGTCTTCAAACTGGCCTGAAACGAAGGACTACTTGAAAGCACCAACAGAGCTCTAATTTTCACTACAATTTCAATCCTTCAATCCCAATCCATGATACACTTATCTCCTAGAATTTGTTCATTTTCGTCCTCCCAGTATACGCTCCCGTCAGATCCTCATATCCAAAACCCTAATCCCTAAAAAAGCCAAAAGTTCAATTCTTTCAATAAAACCCTAGATACGCATGATATGCTCGAATTTAAGAGAAATCACAACAAATAAAAATTTGAATCACGATCACAGATCACTAACGAAACAAGAAATAAAACAGGGTTCCTGAAAATCAGCTCCATCTGAAAACTTAAAAAAACACAAATATTGGAGAAACCCAAATTTCGCAAGGCACGAGCAGTTGATGGTCGATAAATAAAAACCCTATATCACGATGATAGCCTAACCAGAGAGTGAGAGAGAGAAAACCTTTCTTCGAAGCGTGATTTCGAGGGACGCTCGCACAACTCTAGGGTTTCACCATGAAAAAGAGAGGTCTAAAAGCATAGCTCGGGAGGCTGTTTGAGGTCTGCCTTTAAAGGACGGTCTATCCTCTTCGGACCAGGCCCGAAACCGGTCTGCTCCACATGAGGCATCGGCAACGGCTCGGCCCGTGAAAACAGGGCCCAGGCCGCCGGAGCAAAAAATCAGGTGCAGGCCCAACCCACGGGTATATGTCTGAACGGGTTGGGGCTGGGCTTTAATCATGGATGGCCTACAGGCCCAAATTTTTTTTTCTAATATATATATGAGCACTGATACATGCAGCACATTTTTACAACCGGTTTTGCAGCTCATATGTTATGATAAAATAATATATACAGCTTTATCATAGCGTATAGAGTTCTAACACGGAAGGGGGTGGGGGGTGGTCACCTGGCCCTCGCACATTGTCTTTCACAGGCCCATGGGCTAGCTTGAACAAGCCCAGTTCGGAAAGACATGTGGGTTGAGATCGAGTCTCAAAGTGAGGCTTGAGCCTGGCCTCTCTTAAATGGGTTGGGTCAACCTGTCAACAGGTTCAAGTTGAATTTAGGCCCTTCGGATGCAGGCAGATCGGACTTCGAACCAAATGGCGACCCTTAAATTTAAAGGGTCCGCATCAGCCCGACACGGCATTCTCATGTACCGTGCCGTGCCGTGCCAGGACAACTTGACTGAGATAGGGACAACCAACATAGTCTCCACTATGCCAACATGATTCGGCCCATCCATAGTGTGCCGGTCTACAACTACAAATCTTTTTTTGAAAAAGAAAAGTTGCCCATATGTTTCTCTAGTATATATATGCCCATATGTTTCTCTAGTATATATATGCTATGTATGATAGCATGTTGTGAGATGATGGTCATTTGAAAGTTACTAATTGATGGGAGAGAAGTTGTAGAAAGATAATTCTTGATTTAATAAAAAAAATTCATCTATTCTATACATGCTTCATTTTATTTTGTTTTTTTTTTTAATGAAAATACATATTTCATACTACAAGTGTGCATCTTTCAAAAAAATTTATAATTGAATGCAGCAGTACCGTCCTAACATTATTAAAGAAATAAAATAAATAAGACATGGTACATATGAGTGTAGATTAGTCTCATTTCACTCGGGTTAATTATTTTAGAGAGGGAAAAATATTATGTGAAAGGGCGTTAAAATCGTTCACCTCCTCCCTCCACCAAAAACACCACAAATACCTCCTCAAAACATGCAAAGGTAAACCTCCTCTTCCATATTAAGTTTAAGACTCGGTCCCTCACCATTGATTCTTAATATCAAACCATTGAACTCTCTCTCTCTCTCTTTTTCTTCTCTCTTCTCATGGCAGATCAGAGTCCCAAATTCTTCTTCCACCACATCTGAACATCTCTTGTACAGAATCCAAAAAATGCTGTTTTGCTTTAAGATGCCCCCACAAGGGAGGTGTTTCTGATGAACAGGTTTGTGTGGAGAACAAAAAACACAAAAAAAGTGAAGCAACTTGGTTTTGATTGGTTTTCATTTGCATTTCCTTATGAATGATTGTCCATTTCGCATATCATACTTTCCGACAGACACACAGAATCTCTGTTTCACACAACTAAACAGTTTAACTGTTGTATTTTGATTGGGTCACATAGAGACTCTTGTTAATGAAGTGAATGTGAAACTCCACTTTTTTTCATAAAAAAAGGTAATAACATGTACTGCTAGTATTGGTTGGTTCATCAGGACTACTAACACATGTATGTGATTAGACGAACAGAGAAGAATCAGAATCAGAAGAAGAAGAGGAGGAGTTGATAAAACAAAATAATAAGTAAATAAATGGCGTCTTTGACGAACAACCCGTCGAAGAAGGCGATGCGGAGCCCGACGGGGTCGGGGTCGCAGAGCGGGGGAAGGACGGGGTCGTCGTCATCGTCGAGTCAAACAGTGAAGTTTGCGAGGCGGACGTCAAGCGGGCGGTACGTGAGCCTGTCGAGGGAGGACCTGGACATGTCGGGGGAGATATCGGGGGACTACATGAACTACACGGTGCACATACCGCCTACGCCGGACAACCAGCCGATGGACGCGTCGGGGGTGGCGGCGAAGGCTGAGGAGCAGTACGTGTCGAACTCTCTGTTCACGGGCGGGTTTAACAGCGTCACGCGCGCGCACCTCATGGACAAGGTGATCGAGTCTGAGGTCACGCACCCGCAGATGGCGGGGGCCAAGGGGTCCGCGTGCGCCATGCCCGCGTGCGATGGGAAGGTCATGCGCGACGAGAGGGGGAATGACATTGATCCTTGCGAGTGCAGGTTTGTATATTTGTTTGTTTTCCATTCATTGTTTGTGCGCTAACCTTACATGCACTCTCATGTACCACTTTCTTTTTCAATGAAACATGTATTATATATGTATATATTTAGAAAATAACAAAATTCACATGTTTTGATGTATAATATAAAACAAATATTTGGTCCCCAACAATGTATTCATTCAATAGATTAGTATATAAAGAATTCAAAACTTGATGTGGGTTATAACTGTATGAATGATTGATTGCCTTGAAAATTTACATCCAAAGATATTCTGAAAAACATAGGTCATGTTTGGTCTACCTTGGGTGTTGATAAACTTTGTCAGCCTTGCAATTAACCAAGCACATAAAATAACTAATCTGAGTATACACTCATAAAAATATGATAAGGTATGCATTCTATGTATTTGGGTATATATACTTCATATTTTGTACCTTAAAAAAGGAGACAATGTACAGATGATTGAGAGCTAACATTTGCATTCAACCAATGCTAATATTAGTTTCAAAAATATGTTATTTATGATATAGAAGTCTTACTGCATGTTTGTGATTTTTATTTCAGGTTCAAGATATGCAGAGACTGCTACATGGACGCCCAGAAGGACGGCGGCATCTGCCCGGGCTGCAAGGAACTCTACAAGATAGGCGACTATGACGACAGCGGTGGTGCCCCAGACTTCTCCTCCGGCGCCCTCCCCCTCCCCTCCCCCGGAAAATCCGACCGCCGCATCATGAAATCCAAAGCCAACCTGAACAACCCCATCGACCCAAACAACAACAAGTCCCTCCTCATGCGCAGCCAGACCTCCGAATTTGACCACAACCGCTGGCTCTTCGAGACCTCCGGCACCTACGGCTACGGCAACGCCTTCTACTCCGGCCCCAACGACGACGACGACCCCTCCTCCGGCCTCGGCCAACGCATGCCCGACGTCACTGACAAGCCCTGGAAGCCCCTCACGCGCAAGATCCCCATGCCCGCCGCCATCATCAGCCCCTACCGCCTCCTCATCGTTGTCCGCCTCGTCGCGCTCGTCTTCTTCCTCACGTGGCGCGTCCGCCACCCCAACGAGGAGGCCATTTGGCTTTGGGGTATGTCAATTGTGTGCGAGCTCTGGTTCGCCTTCTCTTGGATCCTCGACCAGGTCCCCAAACTCTGCCCCATCAACCGCGCAACCGACCTCGCCGTCCTCCACGACAAGTTCGAGTCCACCGGACGCTCCGACCTCCCTGGCGTCGACATCTTCGTCTCCACCGCCGACCCCGAAAAGGAGCCGCCTTTGGTCACTGCCAACACCATCCTTTCCATACTCGCCGCCGACTACCCAGTCGAGAAGCTCGCGTGCTACATATCCGACGACGGCGGCGCGCTCTTGACGTTCGAGGCCATGGCGGAGGCCGCGAGCTTCGCGGACCTTTGGGTGCCGTTCTGTCGCAAGCACGACATTGAGCCGAGGAACCCGGATAGCTATTTCAATGTCAAGGGAGACCCGACGAAGAACAAGAGGCGGTCGGACTTCGTCAAGGACCGGAGGCGGATCAAGCGCGAGTATGATGAGTTCAAGGTGAGGATCAATGGTTTGCCCGACTCGATCCGGAGGCGGTCGGACGCGTTCAATGCGAGGGAGGAGATGAAGATGCTTAAGCACATGAGGGAGGGCGGCGCGGATCCGATGGAGCCGATGAAGGTGCAGAAGGCGACTTGGATGGCTGACGGCACGCATTGGCCCGGGACTTGGGCAGTTGGTGCCCCCGACCACTCCAAGGGCGACCATGCTGGCATCCTCCAGGTAAAATGCAAGACAGTAAAGTGAAAATGACTGATGTGGTGGTCAGATGGATACATACTACTGACTTTGATATCATCACCCTAATGCAGGTGATGCTTAAGCCTCCAGCGAGCGACCCGTTGATGGGGTCAGACGATCCGAACAAGATGATCGACTTCACGGACGTGGACATCCGCCTCCCGATGTTGGTCTACATGTCGCGCGAGAAGCGACCGGGGTACGACCATAACAAGAAGGCGGGGGCGATGAACGCGCTCGTCCGCTCGTCCGCCATCCTCTCCAACGGGCCGTTCATACTCAACCTCGACTGTGATCACTACATCTACAACTGCAAGGCTGTGCGCGAGGGCATGTGCTTCATGATGGACCGCGGCGGAGACCGCATTTGCTACATCCAGTTCCCCCAGCGGTTCGAGGGGATCGACCCCTCCGACCGCTACGCCAACCACAACACTGTCTTCTTCGACGGAAACATGCGCGCCCTCGATGGCGTCCAGGTTGGTTTTTTCTATGACACACTGATTCCATTGAAGCTTACGCGCGCGCGAGTGCGCAGATACTTATTTGATGGGATGCGCAGGGACCGGTGTATGTCGGCACGGGGTGCATGTTCCGGCGCTTCGCACTCTATGGCTTCGACCCGCCGCGCGCGACCGAGTACGCAGGTTGGTTCATCAAGAAGAAGAAGAAGCAGAAGCACCGCTCGTCCCCGCCGCCCCCGCCCCACCCTGACGACGACCCCCACCACCACAACTCCGACTCGCACGCGTTCTACGCGGACGACAACGCGTTTGACGAGGACCTCAGCGTGGCCCACATGGGCAAGCGCTTCGGCAACTCCACCGTCCTCGCGCGGTCCATCGCCGTGGCCGAATACCAGGCCCGCCCCCTCGCGGACCACCCGGGCGTGAAGCACGGGCGCCCTCCCGGCGCGCTGACCATGCCACGCGAACCTCTCGACGCCGCAACAGTGGCAGAAGCCGTCTCCGTCATCTCGTGCTGGTACGAGGACAAGACGGAGTGGGGGAACCGCGTGGGGTGGATCTACGGCTCGGTGACGGAGGACGTCGTGACGGGCTACCGCATGCACAACCGTGGGTGGCGGTCGGTGTACTGCATCACGAAGCGCGACGCCTTCCGAGGGTCCGCGCCCATTAACCTGACGGACCGGCTCCACCAGGTGCTGCGGTGGGCGACGGGCTCGGTCGAGATCTTCTTCTCGCGCAACAACGCACTCCTCGCGTCCCCGCGCCTCAAGCTCCTGCAACGCGTGGCGTACCTCAACGTCGGCATATACCCCTTCACCTCCATCTTCCTCGTCGTCTACTGCTTCCTCCCCGCGCTCTCGCTATTCACGGGCCACTTCATCGTCCAGACGCTCGACGTCACGTTCTTGGTCTACCTCCTTTTAATCACGATCACGCTCACCTGCCTCGCGATTCTGGAGGTGAAGTGGTCCGGGATCGGGCTCGAGGAGTGGTGGCGCAACGAGCAGTTCTGGCTCATATCGGGCACGAGCGCGCACCTCGCGGCGGTGGTGCAGGGGCTGCTGAAGGTGGTGGCCGGGATCGAGATCTCGTTCACGCTGACGTCGAAGTCGGCGGGGGAGGAGAACGAGGACATATACGCGGACTTGTACCTTGTGAAATGGTCGTCTTTGATGATACCGCCGATAACGATCATGATGGTGAACATCATCGCGATAGCGGTCGGGTTCTCGAGGACGATATACAGCGAGATACCGCAGTGGAGCAAGCTGATGGGGGGAGCGTTCTTCAGCTTCTGGGTGCTCGCGCACCTCTACCCGTTCGCGAAGGGGTTGATGGGGAGGAGGGGAAAGACTCCGACCATCGTATTCGTCTGGTCCGGGCTCATCGCGATCACAATTTCGCTGCTCTGGATTGCTATCAACCCGCCCAAGGGAGCCCACCAGGTTGGCACTGGTTTCCAGTTCCCTTGATTGAACCATCATCATCCATCAGGTCTGCTTCTCTTTTTACACTGAGTCATTCTTGTAATTACTTTTGACGACGGTTTGAAGTATATGATGTATTAGGGACAGTCTGCATGAATGACCACAAAAATGTCTGAATGTATATCTGATTGTCTTTGTTTACGATTTTGTTGTGTTTGAAGGTATTACAGAAGGTCAGGTTCTATAAAGAGTTCTCGGCATCAGGAGATGAACTGGTTTTTTTTTTTTTTTTTTAAATCAAGATTTTTTTAAAAAAATTTGTTTGTAATTCTTTATATTATAACAATTTTTGACATGGATGTTGTTTTGTATGATGGATTCCATTCAGGTTTCGATAATGTGCAGATTTTGAGGAGGGAATTGATGATGTGGGGAGGGTTTGGATGTGAGGGTTTGTAAGTTATTGGAAGGGCATGTGTATCTATTTTGTTAAACAACATTTTTTTTTTTTGTAATTTATTCATTTTATAAAACCAGGATCTATGTGCATTTTCTGATTTTGTTTATTTACTTATCCAAGAGTTATTTATTGTTCGACGCAATTTTTGGTGGTTCCCCGGTCTCTGCTGAGGGTATTTGGGAAGGGGCGAAGCGTTTTATTATTTCTTGGGGCTGTTTTTGCGTCGGTGCTAGATCGGTGAGAGTGGGGAGCAATTCTCTGGTGGTTCTCCCTTGGCCCCGTTCCACATAGTTTTTATTCTAGGGTATAGATTTATCCAAGTATAAATGAGTATAAATAAGGATAAAGTGATTTTGTGTTTGGTTGTATTTTGAATTATTCTCATTGGTAAACGTAAGAATAAATGTTTTGTTGTTTGGGTAAAATGTGAATAAAGTATGGATAAAGATATATAAAAGGTAAAAAAGTAATGATAGTTGATTTGACAGGTGATTTATAAGAGGTGATGACAGTTGATTTGACAGTGGGCCCACATATTCTTTAGGTGGAATAACCTAGGATAACTTTTATTCTAGGGGTTGATTGGAATTCCTATACCACTTTATCAAGGTTTATTCTGGCATAATTTATCTGGGGTTATCCGGGATAAACAAACACCTCCAAATACTTATCCGGGGTTATCGGGGGGTTATTCTCGTTCCAAACGGGGGGTTGGTGTTTATGATGTTCGGTGATGTGTTGGCAGTGGGTAGATCTCTTACCTATGCCAACGTTGCATTCTCCTTTTATTTGTTTGTCTTCAGTATCTAGGGCTTGTACTTCTTTTCTATCTAATACAAAGAAGTGGCGGTCCAACCAAGTTCATTTTTTTTTTTAAAAAAATGATTGTGGGGTTATGGATTTGGATGTTTATTCATGAACCATGTTTATTCATAAACCTGGAACATTGGGTCATCTACACCAGGTCTAAGCAACTGGAAATACATGCTTCTTTGTGCTGAGAGTGTTGCTTTGTCTATATGTGATGTGGCTTTCAATGACAGGCATGTTGAGTTCCAATATGTTGCCTTTTTTCCTTTCTCACCATCACCAGTTCTTGTCATACCATTGACACAGTTCGAAGACGTATTTTATTCACCCCTAATAGCTATAGTTACACGAGGGTCGATAACAATATATACTACTATAAAAAATACGAGTTTAGCGAGGAAACATTTTATCCGATTTTACCTCTTTAATTTAATTAAAAATACAACTATATTTATCAACAAATCTTATCTATATTATTAGAATGTTAGATTTTATCATACAAATTAAATTTTCTCTAAAAAATAAGATTTTGAAAAAACATAAAAAATAGAATATTTTTTATTATTTATATAATCAATTTAAAAATATTATCTAGTTTATACTATACTTTATCAAACAAAAAACCATAAAATAATTTTAAATTTATATTCATTTGATTATTATTTTTGGTAATTGTTTTATCTTATTTTGAATTTACTATGAGTGATAAATAACTAATTTCAAATCAATTATGTGTTTCAATGTTTAATCTCATTTTCAAATAATCATTTTTGAAAAAAATCTATTTCACAGACGTATGTAAATATTAAAAAGAGTTTTTCAACGTGCTATTAATCACCAATATCAGAGTTATCTATACTTCATCCTCTGATTTGACATAATATGGACAAAAATCATCTACCATGGCATTATAATAATTTTACCTTGAGATGGCATTTCGGTAATCTAATTAAAATCTCAAACACCACGAGTTGCATTTGGCCTGTGAGGTGTCTCTCATATCCATTTGAGCTTTATATTTATTTATCTAACATACATTCTAATGTACCACCGCCCGAGTGGAGACAAAATTTTTCGCCCGGACGCACACGTTAATGTCAGGGAAGATTAGTCGAAACACTTTAACTGGCAAAATTGCATGTAGATCCCTGAATATCTCGTATTTCTAAGGAGATCCCTGAAACACTTTAACTGCCATTCCACGTGCCTTCTTAGATTTGCAGATAGATCCATTCGGACATATTGATAATGGATCTTTTCATATAGACCCCCATATTTTGTACATTTTACAAACGAACTCCACACGTATTATAAACAAGTCCCTCATATTTACAATTAGGCCCCTAACAAAAACGGCTAATTTTGTCTTTTCCTGGGCTTTCTGCAGATCCACCCCAATATTCTACCAGTTTCACAATTAGACCCTATCTGTGTTATAAACAGGTCCCTGATCCAAATTCCAAAATTTACAAACAGGTCCCTAATATCAAAGCATGATTTTTTGGACTTCAAATTTCATAAAACCTCTTTCAAATATTTTTCAGACCATTAAGATACCTATAAAATTATAAAATATAAATATTTTAATCACATTAATAAATAAACTCATTGAAATACCCATAAAATTATAAAATATAAATATTTTAGTCATATTAATAAATACAAAAATTACAAATAGAATCAGACCTATTTAAACTCATAAAATTATTAATGGATGTCTTGTTTTTAAATTTAAAACTTGTTCTGTTTCTTTCTTTTTTTAATTGATTTTTTTATCTATATGTATCAATTTTTTTTTAGATTTGAAAATAAGTATTTTTTTAGTTTTTTTATGGCAGTGTTTGTTTTTATATATTTGTAATATATGATTAATTCCATAAATGTGGTTTTTTTTGTCAAATAGGGTAAGTTTTCATCTCATATAATTATGATTTTGCTTTCATTTTTTCTATTTTGGATTCGTCACATACTAATTTTAAATGTGTAACAAATTTATTAGTTTATCATGTTTATCTGTTTATTGTTATCTTGTTTAATATTTTATTTTGAATTATTAACAATGATCGTTTGTTCCATTCGTTTTTATTTATTAAAAAAATTATATTTATTCAATTCTTTTTCTTAGTGTTATTTGATTGTTATCTTGTTTAATATTTTATTTTAAATTGTTAACAATGACAGTTTGTTCCATTCATTTTTATTTATTAAAAAATTATATTTATTCAATTCTTTTTCTTAGTGATGTTTGATCAAATGATTGACTCGTTTACATGTAATCTTGTTGGATGAAGGTTTAATTTTAATCCAATGTTCTTATAATAACTCACAATTTTTGGGACCGACAATATTCCTCATATTCTTATCAAATTATTGATATTTTTATGTTGAGAAGTTAATACTACTTATTCATATTCGTTATTACGCGCATTGCGCGTGCCATTGACTACGCATAACTATCAATAATTTATGCTGCTCAAGTTAACTCATACTTAACTCAAATAATATGCAGATGTACATACTTTTAACAACATGACATGTCAATATATTTTCAAGAATTATACCTGCCTGTATAATTGCGTAGAAATAATATTTCACTTACATAAATCACACTTTATTTCATTAACTCACACTAACTCAGTTTCTGTACTTTCATTCTTTCTTTATCAAACTATTTATGTTTAAATAATGTTTTGCTACAATAAAACATAACTAACTTTGTTGTGAATTCCATAGTAAAATACTTTATATACTATTCATTTTTAGATTACCAAACTTTTAGACATTAATTTATTTTAGAATTTACAATTTATCTATCTGTACATCACACAAGCTATCACATTTTTTCTTCGAATTTTACATGCATATATCCATGTTTATAATCTTCACAAATTATTTGCCTTGAATGTCGCTACCAAAATTTACGTACAGGTGTACACACTGTTGTAAAAATAGTATATCAATATTTTTTTGAAGAACTCCATCCTATGAAGCATCCTTTTATCTTAAAGTTCGAACCTATTAATGTTTTACAGGTATGTCAAATATCAAATTTCTCTTTCAAAATATTTAAGTTTAAAAAATGTTTTGCTACAACAAAGCATCATTGATTTTGTTAAGAATTCCATAGTACAATACTTTACATATTATTCATATTTAGATATTCATAACCAAACTTTCAAACATTATTTTTTTTTAAAATTCCTAACTCATGTCCTCAGAACAATGTGAAAAGTCATATTTTACTCTTTCTACATACACTATGATATGCTTAAAATCTTCAAAAATTATTTAACTTCTTTGTTACCACTAAATTTATAATACAAAAGTTCCACAATTCAGTCCTTTATACATTATTCACTTCTTCAGTTATGTTTAAAATTAAATTATAGAGTACAAAATACAACTTTAAACATTTAGCTTACTTACTACATGTCACGCTGCCTTAAGTTTTATTGTCTAATCAAAGTTGTATTCTTTTGTCAAAAAAATATGAGTCAAACAAAGAGAACATCGAACAAGAAGAAGAAAGTGTTGCTTCTATCCATGTGTGTTTTAGAAAAACTACAAATACTCCTATCTCTTTGCTGCTAATAGAACACTTTTATCTTGATACACTACATCACATACACCATATCAGATACACAACTGCAATCATTTATCTTTAAGAATAGCTTCATACTAAGAGCAATTTAATTTCATACATAATACAGAATATAGATTTTAAAATCTAAAAAAGCATATTAAAAATAACAATATTATAAAGATTTATATTAAAAATATATTTTTATATACAAATATTATTTATTTAAACGCGCGTATGCGCGTACAAATACACTAGTTTATATGAAGCGGCACAGCTGGTATGAGTTCGACCTACTCAATGAATTGAGCTGGCCTATTTGCAGATTGACCCCCAGATTCTTGATTTTTATAACCAGATCCCTGTAAAAAGGGTTATTTTTTACTTTTTATCCGCTAAAAGGGTTATTTGCAGATGGGCCCCCAAGGTTCCTGATATTTATAGTACGGTCCTGACAAAAATTGGCTAATTTTGTTCTTTTTATGGGATATTTGAAGTTCAGCAATCAGTGTTTATCAGTTTCATAATCAGATCTCTATCTGTGTTACAAAGAGTTCCCTGATTCAGTTTTTTAGATTTATAACAAGGTTCCTCACCTTGCCGAACTTCAACTCTTATCCAAATTTTTTTTTTGGACCATTAAAATACCTTTTGTCTAATTATTTAAGCTCATAAAGTTATTTATGAGAAGTCTTGTTTTAGTTTTCATTTTCATATTTACATTGATGATCATAAAACTAACTATTCCATAAATTTTTATAATTTTTTTTTTATTTTACGCAGCAAGTGTATCCACTTGTTCCTGACTCTCTCTTTATACTATATATGAAGTGCGAAGAGTACATACAAAAATGGGTGAACCACGGGCAATCTTGTAATTTAGGGTTCGGTTAATTTTTACTTTGTCCTTCTCTGGTGTATTTGCAGATTGAACCCCAGATTCTATCTATTTCACAACCAGACCTTTATATTTGTTATAAATAGACCCTCATAGTTATAACCAGGTCCCTGAAAAAATTCGACTAATTCTATATCCAACCCCAGAATATGCCAGTTTCAAAATTAGATCTCGATGTAATAAAAATGTCCCTTATTCAGATTTTTAAATTTATAATCAGATCCCTGATATCAAAACATGACTTTCCATTTACTTTAAATTTTATGAAATTTCATTCAATGTTTTTTTAGACCATTAAGATACCTATAAAATTATAAAATGAATATTTTAGTATCATTTAATAAATACTAAAATTCGAATCATATCATATCCATTTGAGCCCATAACGTTATTGATGACAAGTTTTTACTGTGTTTTCAGTTTTCATTTTCATATTTACAACCATATATTTTCGCATTTGGTACTTCACATTGATTAGAAAAATAACTATTTCATAAATTTTCATAAATCCTTCTTGATTTCACGCAATAAACGTATCCACATGTTTTTACTCTCTCTCTCTCTTTCTCTTTCTCTCCCCCTTCAATCGAGGATTTTGACTTCCAATAAAAAGATTTAAATCAGTTTATTGATGATTAGTGTCATAAATATTATTGAATATTAGTTATTAAATATTATGGTTGCATTGATCATTCGATGAGGGAGTAAAACACAAATTACATAGACCGTGTAATGCTATGTTCTTATAACTGTATTGTTATATTTTTTTTTAACAAATGGATTGCATAAATAAAGTCCTACAGGCTGTTTAGTATTTCCTTAAACTAATTACACTTCACAATTAATTAAATTTGAAGTCACATAAATGAATTACCTGCTAAATTTTTTCTTTTGTATTAATGCTTTCCTATCATTTTTTGAGGTAGACTCTTTCTCGTGGAATGAACAACTATTCATGTTAGAGTTTTTATTCCATTTGAATTTAATATTTATTATAAAAATTCAGTATTAAAATATGATCAATAATACGCACACGCACGTATACACGTACAATACACTAGTATTATCTTTACTATGTATGAAGCAGCACAGTAAGCAGAAGATGGGCCCAGTCTGCTGGCTGTGGACAAAAATGGACCTTTTTTATCCTTATTTGAGTCATGACTCATGAGTCGTCTTTCTGTATCCACAAAAAAGTGTCTTTCTCGTTCACCGATATATGACGCCAAAAAAAGGAACACGTTGTATGTGATAATTTCAACCAAGGTTCCGTGTTGTAAGCAAACAGAGACACTATTAAATTAAAGAAGCATTTTTTTTTTTGAGAGAGAGAGAGATGGCAAAGAAGGTTTGTGTGACTGGTGCAGGTGGTTTTCAGGCTTCATGGCTTGTGAAGCTCCTCCTCTCAAGAGGGTACATGGTCCATGGAACTGTTAGAGACCCAGGTCATCTCTCTCTCTCTCTCTCTCTCTCTCTCTCTCATCCTCTATTTTTTTTATTTTGTATGATTGGTATATATAGATGTTTATATGAGATGGGTGTGTTTTAGATTCATCAATTTTTACATAAAAATCAAGTCTTTTTGGTGACTGTTTGATGTAGTGGGTGAGGGGACCCTTCTCTCTTATTTGTGTGGGAAGTCACTACAGTAGTAAACATGTTTGTATTATTGTCTATTCTATACGTTTCTATACCTCTTATATATAGTTGTCTATGTAGACAAAGATGAGTTTTTTTGTTCTGAATGCGTTCCTTCGAAGTTGGGAAGGGATGGAAGAATTGGCAATTTCACAAGTTGTATGTTGAGTGGAGACATTAAGGGTGTGTTTGTGCACAAATTTGAAGGAAAACTGAAAGAAAGTGAGGAAATTCGGGTCAAAGGGAAAGTGATGGAAAATAAAAAAAATTTCATTTGACTAACTTTCATGGTGTTTGTGCATGTGATGGAAAAATTTTCTATCATTTTCTCTCAAATTCTAAATTTTCCCACTTTTTCTAATAAAGAAATAGGAGAGGGAAAGTGATGAATTTTTTTTTCCTTGTTTGACACAAATACTAGCTTTTTGAATGGTCAACGGAAATTTTTTTACTTTCTTTTACTTTCCTTCATTTTCCATTATGCACAAACACACCCTAAATGGTTTGTTTATAACGCAACGTGAAATGAAGAAAAGATACTACCAATGTTGAGATCATTAAACACAATTTTCACAAGAGAGGAAACTCAAAAATATTATTGATAAAAACCGTTTTCCTTTTGGGGTGTGTTTGTAAACAAAGAAGAACAGTACTGGTGGAATTTGAGTAAAAAGGAAACTAACGGAAACAAAATTATTTTCCCTTTGACCAGTTTATATGGTGTTTGTGCATGTAATGGAAAGTGATGGAAAATAAAAATTGTTGTTTGTGTCAATGATGCAACATGATAGAAAATAAAAATTGTTGTTTGTGCCTATGATGAAAAATGACATAAAATAAAAATATATTGTTTGTATTATTACATAGACTAATAGAAAATAACAAAATATAAAATATTGTTTGATAGCTAATCTAAATATAATATAAAAGTAATCTAACATCACTTGTCAAATATTTTTAAATAAATAAAGTTTTAAACGAGGAATCAATACAAAAGTATGCTAACAAAGCATCAACAATCTCTCCACATTGAATTTGCAATGTTATTATCGGCCATTCGTTTTATATCTTCTAACCTTATGGCCCATGTAAAATTCTTCTTTGTAGCCTTCTGTTTTGCGCCCTTCTATCAATATATTGATCATTTAACTAGTCTCATGTAATGTACATATTTTTCTTATTTTATTACAAAATAGAAAAGAAGAACAAATAAAAAAAAAGCACACAAAAAAAACAAGATCATTTAAAAAAACCTCGGCTGATGACATTATCTGTTCTCCGATAAATATATCAACCCATCTTCACCTCTTTTTTTTTCTTTTTTCTTCTTGAATACTCCCATTAGGTTTTCAATTCATTACAACCCAAAACACACAAGTACTAATATCAATCGGCCTACCAACAAAACAATTTGAAAAAAAATTCAACCACAAATCTGTTAGGAAAAAAACCCTAAATCTATTCAAATAAAAAAACAAATCACAAAAATAAATCTAAGATCTCAATCTAAATAGGTTAAGCAATACAATATACGAAAAAACAAAAAAAACTAGATCTCAACAATTAAAAAAAACCTAGATCCACTCAATAAATCAATTATGAAAGATTAGAAAAAAAAACAAGAATCATAAAAAGAGATCTTACGTGAATGTTGTTTGAATTGTTCTTGTAGATGTGGTATTCTCTCATTTTCCTTCACTTTCCCTCTTATAGGGTGAGGGAAACCCCCCCCCCCCCCAATCTTAATAAGACAAAAGAGCAAAGGGAAAGTGAAAGAAAATTTTTCCTTATGTTTAGCACAAACAACATGTTTTTGAGTAGGCAAGGGGAAATTTTTTACTTTCCCTCACTTTTCATGTTGCACAAACATACTCTTGGTTACAATCCCCTCTTAAACTAATTATAGAAAATAAAAAAATGATCAAAAATAGCAAATCAGGATAACGGTCATTTCTGAATTTACGAGATCCTAAATGGACATTGGAATTGATCTATCAATTCCGACTTATTAGGAAAGAGAAATCGCAATTAAAAAAAGTACTAAAAATAGCAAAATCACTAATTTGAAGGCATAAAGAAAGGAATTTTTGAAAATTAAGCATAATTAGTGGAAAATCGACTATTCCGGAAGATCTCCACGATATCTCTCTACGTAAAATTTCGTGTGATTCCCAGATCGGAGCCCTTGATTTTTACTAGCTAGTATTTCGTATTGGTGAACCTTTTTTGGCGGATCAATGGCATGGTGGACCTCTTCTGGTAGTCCAAAATTGCTCTAGTAACATGTCGGCCCTCTGTTCTGCATCAGTTTTCTTTTGAATGTGTGGATTGGATGGAGATTTGTGAGATTTAGAAGGAAGTTTATTGCTGACATTGTTCTTCAATCTGAACATCAGGAAGGAATATGAAGTTATTTTTGTTTAAAAGTTGTACATAAAGAGGTATTGAAAAATAGATCATAAATCGAAATAGAGAAGGAGAAAAACACAATCACAAACCACACCACATGAGATGAGATTATGAGGTTTGGCTCTATGGGGAAGATGGATTTTTTCTTTATTTTTTAGATTGCAGACTCTGTGGGGGGCTACATACTATGCTCTACCTCTCAGAGCCCTAGGGTCCGCTGTACATGCTTACTCAATGGTATAAGAAACACTCACACATAAAAGACTATATAAAGGGCAGATAAATTAATATAGTGTCCTACACAGCACAGAAAATCACATAACTCACATCAAATATGTACAAGAAAATTCGTTTAGAGTGTACAATCCTTTGTGTGCACTTCTTCCTTGGTGTTCAGTCAGTGGAATATGAGACATCAACCCAACAGCTTGTCTGTTTAATGACTGGCTGGGGCAGCAAGTTCCATATTACTTGTGTATTGCATCATGATTCGAACTTTCCAAGAAATGCAATAGGTTGAGCTATACATTATGTCCATGAATCACTCAATATATTCTATATTTTCCACACGTAGATAATGAAAAGAATGCACATTTGAAGAAATTGGACAGTGCCGCAGAGAACCTGCAACTCTTCAAGGCGGACTTACTCGACTATGAATCTATATCAGCAGCCATCAAAGGATGCGATGGAGTCTTCCATGTTGCCTGTCCCGTACCACCAGGCAAAGTACCCAATCCGGAGGTGAGACTACTTGATCATTTGGTGATCCTATACTAGATAGTTTGTGTTTCCAATTATCAACTCTGCCTGAATGCTGTGGCATGAAATTTTGGAATTTTATTATCAGGTGAACAGTTTATTCCATGACACTGTAGATATTGTTTTTTCTGTTTTGATACATAATAATAGTCATGTGGATACGTATATGCCATACTGTTTCGGCCCTATCCATAGTGCTTTCTTCCTGACCGACATCAGGGTGCATGCAAGGGTTTGATGATGTTGGTATTGATGTTTTTTATCTACCTAGAAGAAGGGTGAGACAGTGTTAATGGTCTTCGTTTTTTATGTCTGCTTTTCGCACGTCTGATGTAGCACAAGCATTCAAAGCTAATAATGCTTGTAATTTCTTTACTTTGGTTTCATCACATATTTTGTAGCCATTATTTTTATTAGAGAAAAATGAGGACTTGTCTCTTATGAGTGGGTGCTCTACTCAATATATGTTAGGTAGTCAGCTTACTTAGTTTCTATGTGACTCACTGCTTATATGCAAGCTGTTATATGAAAGAAACTTTCTATTATTATTTTTATTCACAAATCTCTTTGCTATTATTATTTGTGGAATCAGTAGTAGGATTAAGATTGCTTGATGTTTTTTAGTATGTCATGGCTTCCTTCTCAGAAAGATTTGATTGAACCGGCTGTGATGGGCACGTTGAATATGCTGAAGGCCGCATCTGAGTCGAAAGTAGAAAGAATCATAGTAGTTTCATCTGTCGCTGCTGTTGCATATAATCCAAATTGGCCAAAGGATAAAGTGAAGGATGAAGAATGTTGGAGTGATGAGGAGTACTGCAAGAAAACTGAGGTAATTGATTTGATTAGTTGGAGAACTATTTCTATTATGGAGAACTAAATTTTGATGGTTTATTATAATATATTTCACAATTTTGCTTACTTCCCTGAGCTCGATTTTGATTATGAAATTGTTATGGCAAACCCTCATTGGTGGAGGGAAGACCTTACCAAGATCAGCTAAGATTTCTCAGCTGTGAATCAGAGTATAAGAAAAAAATGTTTTCTATTATAGAGAAATGAATTTTGATGGTTTATTATAATATATTTCACAATTTTGCTTACTTCCCTGAGCTCTATTTTGATTATGAAATTGTTATGGCAAACCCTCATTGGTGGAGGGAAGACCTTACCAAGATCAGCTAAGATTTCTCAGCTGTGAATCAGAGTATAAGAAGAAAATGTTTTCCCTTTTGTTTATTTGAAAGACAATAGTGCATCAATGTTATGATAGCAAACTCATTGTGGGAAATTTCATACGACTTAAATTTTAGGAGGCTTGTCTTCCTTGTTTCATTAATTGAATCAAAAAATGAGTTTACCGGTAACTTAATTGGTTTAAAATATCTGTAACATTAGTTTTCCTATCCACGTAAATTATTTGTCGTTTTTTTTTGGTAACAAGGCCTGTGAGGGGCAGATACAACATAACTACAACATAACTGGGTGCAAGGCCCATAACCCAACACAAACTCCCCAAAGGGGGTTGGACCGGGATTGAACTCGGGTCATCCGTCTAAGATGTGTGCATCTCTTCCACCTTGCTAGCGAGGTGATGTGCACGTAAATTATTTGTACTTGGTAAGGAAGCTTTCTCACCCCCCTCAAGAAAGAATTAATACATTAATGTCTGGCTGAAAGGGTCAGCAAGCTTGTTCAGATGGGATCGCTGAAAGCTTAGTAGATGAATATGATAAACTATATCCAACTTGTATAGCAATGGTCATATTGTTGTTTATAAGTTTAGATTTCCAAAACTTTGCCCATGTAATGATTATTCTTCAGGCTTCTATAAGTCAGCTTCTAGTTGTATTGCACTGCTATTGTTTCTTCTGAATATAGTTTTTTTTTTCTTTTTCCGTAGAGTTGAAGTCTTTATGGTGTTTTCTGTCAGAACTGGTATTGCCTTGCAAAAACTATGGCAGAGTCTGAGGCTTTTGAGTACTCGAAGAAAACAGGACTAGATGTTGTGACAGTTTGCCCGTCTCTCATTTTTGGTCCCTTGCTCCAACCCACTGTCAACGCGAGCAGCATGGTTGTAGTGAGGCTCCTGAATGGTAATTGCCTTATTGAAGATGATTGGTTTACCATAATCTTATGTTGGTGTCAATAACAAGAGTAAAACCAGGCAGAGTTATGAACATAATGTTTCATGTAGAGTTTGAAAACATGTTTGGATGATTGTGTTTTTGCAGGAATAAAACTTAAACCCAAACATGTTTCTAAATTCCCCAAATGGCCACAACTTCTATTTATCAGTAAAAAAAGAGTTTTTGAGGAATCTAACAAATATATGCTTTTTGAATAATTTTAAAAGTAGCTTCAAGTGAAAAACTAATTTTCAAATCCATCTCAAAACGCAACCTGAGTATGCATTTAAATTTACAAAATAGGAGGATACGAGACTCTGGAAAACCGTTTTCGATTGATCGTTGATGTCCGAGATGTAGCCGAAGCACTTATCCTAGCATACGAGAATCCCAAAGCATCCGGGAGGTACATATGCACGTCTCATGAGATAAAATTTCAGGATCTGGCAAACAAGTTGAGAGACATGTTTCCCGGCTATGACTACCCCAAAAAGTAAGCCTCCTCGACCACATCATTCAAGATAATTCATTTTTCTTACTCGAGATTTCAAACTTGCAGTATTGTTGAGGTGGATGAGGATGACATCCACAATATTAGCAAGTTGAGCGCGGAGAAATTGAAGAAGCTGGGATGGAAATGTAGGCCAATCGAAGAGACACTCGTCGACACTGTCCAGCACATGATAGAAACTGGGCTTTTGAACAAAGACTAGAGAGGACATCTCTGATTGTCTCATGCTTCTCATTTTGATCACCTTTGTCTTGTAAACCGTTTTGAAACTTGTTTGCACTTCACATGTATGGACATGAAAATACAATGATTGTGGGGTTTGTTATGTTTTATTTTTTTTTTTTGGGGGGGGGGGGGGAGTTTTTATGGTTATGGGATGTTGTTGATTCATGAACCATGTTTGAATAAACTTGAAACTTTGGGTCATCTATACAAGGTCTAAACCACTGGAAATACATGCTTCTTTGTGCTGAGGTTGGTTGTCTCTCTATGTGATGTGGCTTTCAATGACAGGCATGTTTGAGTTCCAATGTGCAGCCTTTGGCTCTTTTTTTTCTCATCATCACCGGTGCTTGTCATACCACAATTCAAAGACATCTTTCATTTGCCCTAATCGTATAACTATGTTAGAATAGATAACAATGGATGTTAAAAAATCAAATTTTAATGTACTTTAATATACAGGAAGAAGTTGATTAATTTATTCGTTCCTGAACTTGCTGATCATATCCTCTGCATGGTACTTTGGGAATGTAACTTAATAGCTTTTCTACAAAATTCTTTTGTACAAGTGTTTTTTTTTATAAAGGAAATTATAGTTCATTTATATATTTAACATAGAGTACAAATGACCTGAATGTGGAAGAAGACCTGGATGTGCTTTTTTTTTTTGTACAAGTGCTTTGGCTTATGATCGAAGAGTATGTTTATTATGCTTAATTGCACGGCATGTTATTCAAATTATGACCTCTAATAGTAAAAAAATGGATTATTCTGTATCAAGACATGATACAATGACTGGTGCAATCATAATAGAAAATTGGAATAATATTCTAATAAAAAGATCTCAGTTATTAATTTATCATTTTTTATTCTCACATAGTGGTTTTAACTAACAAAGAAGATGAATTAAGATATGTATATACTATCATTTTCATTTAAAATAAATCTCGATCAATAAAATGTTAGTAAAATTAAATAGATCAATAATCCTCTCCTCTTGCTTATATTAAACACTTTCATTTTGGGATATCAAAAAAGTTGTATGTATTATATTATGGAATAATACCTAAAAAAATCATCTAAGTATTGGACCATTGGCAATACCCAAATCAGCCATTTTTAAAAATTTTACTTTAAAAAGTATTCTTTCACAATTTTGAAAAGTAAAAAAATGATTTAATTAACCTTATGTTATCTACTATTTAAACATCATCACACATATTTAATTGTTTAACATCCCAATTAAAGAATATTAATAAATAATAAAATATTTTTTTATTTGTGCATGGAGTTTATTATTATTTTTTATATATCTAAATACACCATTAAAAGTTAAATTAAAAAATATTGAAAATTTTTAATTATAAAATATTTTTTTAGATATTTATAAACTTTGTAAAATCTTTTGAAACACTTACATATGTTTAATAATAAACAAAAAAAAAATCATTGCACGAGAAATTGATAAGATATATGAATTACAAAAAAAAAATGAAAAAACAAACTCTAAAAAGTTATGAAAAATCCAAAAACAAAATGTTGTAAATTTAAGAATGACAATTTTGATAATATTAACATTTTTTTATAGCATACTAAGAAAATTTAGAAATCTATAAAATCACTCTCAAATAAAAATCATTTCTTATATTGTTATTATTTTTCAATTAGATGATGGTGTGAATTATTTTAAATATGGTGAGTGAGATTTTAAAAATTGTAAGAGACAAGTCCATTCACGTCATTTCATTTTAGGTTACAAGAGTATTAAATGAGACTTTTTTTTGTAGAATTTTTAAAATAAACCATTTTGGGTATTTTTTTTAGAAGGCCTTTTTTAGGAGTCCTGCTACACACGTTTTATTATTATTTATTATTTAGGTCACATTCACCCTCATGAGGTATCATTGTCTCATTCGTTGCTTGTTTGACTTTTAAAAAAGGTTAAGAAGGCAAAATACAATATTATCCTTAATTAAACCCACTTTTTTCTCCCTCATTAAATCCATCTCCACCTTTTTCGAAAAACATATCAACATATTTAATTCATTTCAAGAAACTTATTTTTTAAAAACCAATAAAAAAAACCATTAATTATATTTATGAAAACAGAATCGAAATTCAAATCCTCTAAGGTTTCTTAAAAAGAAACAGAAAAACAAAATCATTCAAAAAACTCATTTCACTAAAAACACAATAAAAAGATCAAATTTTTGTTCGCAGCCTCTCATTCAACCAAAAAACGATGGCGATAAGGAATAATCAAGGTTTTTTTTTTAAACATTGTTGTTAATTTGTAATTTTTCGATTCCAATTATCAAACAAAGTATTTGTGATTGATGCAATTTTTTTTTCAATAAGTGCAGAAATAAAATACAAATTACAATATAAAATTAGAGTTCGGAATAAAATGAGTTACATTTATAAAATGTAACTTAATTTTAACAATAAATTGCATTAGAAGTCAGTTATGTTTGTAAATGTAATTGACTTAGTTTATATAAAACAATTAAAAGTTAATTACATTCCACAATGTAACTGACTTCCAGATATAATTGTTAAATAATTTAAAGATCAAGCACCTCAATCGACAAACATTGGAAATGACATCCAATTGTTCAATTATGATTTCCGATATGATTGGAGGTTGAAAAGTCCTCTAAAAAACAAATCAGTGCTTAAAAAACCTCCAGAACAACCTTCTGATCTGGTTTCATATGTTCTTTAAAAAATGTTTTCAAAGAATTATCGAATTTAACATTTAGCATCAAATTCAATAATAAAAAATTGTAACAAATGCAAAACAAGGAATGCTTTTTTTTAATTTTCTTTTGATATCGGAGAGACCCCTCGTGGCTGACCATACGGTTGAGCTGGGAAGGCTACCTCCGCCTGTTTACCCTGGTCCAACGGAAACCAAATACAAATTTTATTTTAGGTGGAGAAGAAAAAGAAGCCGTAGATAGACAGACAGACATATCATGTTTTTTTTTATCTTATAAAGTAAAAGAGATAAGATTATTAATTACCAAAAATTATGAGATTTAATCCTCTAAACAAATTCAAAAAATCATGACACATTAGTCATTGTAACCAACTCCTTGATTACGTGGAGTAATTATTGAAAAAGACAGAAATTATAAAATATGTATTAATATTTTATGGGGGCATATATGGGACGTGTGAATTTCAAACAAAAAACACTCCCTTGTTTTTTTTTTTTTTGTTATTTTCCCTTGTTTCAATCAAACACTCTTTTATTAAACACAAAGAACATGTCTTATTAAACTGATCGGGCGGTACATCGGACCAACAAGATTTTGAATTTCAAAACAAAAAAGTAGCCGTTGGAGGAGCCTCAACGGCTTCAAAAGAGGGTCTTTATCTCAACTTTTTCGAAATTTTTTTTGTTCTGTTTGTCTGAAAGAGTGACTGAGAGAGAGAGAGAGAGAGAGAGAGAGAGATGGACGCCTATGAAAAGCTTGAGAAGGTGGGGGAAGGGACGTATGGGAAGGTCTACAGGGCGAGGGAGAGGGCGACCGGAAAGATCGTCGCCCTCAAGAAGCAGAGGCTCCATGGGGACGACGAGGGGGTCCCTCCGACGACCCTCCGTGAGGTTTCCCTGCTCAAGATGTTGTCTTCCGATCCTCATGTGGTCAGGTGATCGAAAAACTCATCTGGGTATTCATGATTTGGTTCTTTCGGTTTCATTATGTGTTGTTTGTGATGATGGGTCTGGTGATAGGTTTTGATTCTGTCGGGTTTTTGGCTTTTAAAATGGATCTCTGATTTCTGTTCTTTCTGACATTGTTTTTCTTCTTTATTTTTTCATATTGGGGTGGTTTGATTTCAATTGTCTGATCAAAATCTTTTGTTTTTTTTTTACAGTGATGTGTTTGATTCTTGATTATTGTTATCTGTAATTACTGTTTTCGTTCTTTGGATGGTTGTTTTCCTTTGTTTTCTTCAGAATTCTTCTGGGAGTTTGGGTTCTTGATTTTTTTTCTTGCATTGTCAGAATCTCCCTTGTTTTGTTTACTTGATATTTATTTCTTTGTTTTGAGATGGGTACGATATCAGAATTAGAATTCTGGGTTGATGTTGATCTGAGACAGAAATCTATGTAAATATGTTATTGATGTGAAATCTTTGACAAAGTTTTTGTATGACACACTCTATCTGTTTTGGTCAATGCAGGCTTCTGGGGCTCAAACAGTGCCTGAACAAGGAAGGGAAGACAGTCTTGTATCTGGTTTTTGAGTACATGGACACTGATCTCAAGAAGTACATCAGAAGTTCTCGGCAGACCGGACAGACCCTTCCACTCAAAACCGTGAAGGTACGCATATCCGTATCTTCTTCTGTTTTAAATTTTCTCAATAAGGTAGTGTTTGAAAACTGTAAGATTGTAGGAATCATGCTTAATCCAAACATAATGGGATCCAATCAATGTGGGATCTCATAAATTCTGACCAACATATATCACCTCACATGGTTGAATTCTATGACAATTTTAGTCATATATCAGTCCCACATTGGGAATTAATAATAACTGATGGGGGTCCATTAATGACCAGATTCCATCAGAACATTAACTTGTTTATAAATGCCCCAAGTGGTCTCAGCTTTTGAAGAAAGCAAAAAAACATGGTGGAAAAAAGACCTTTACGGAAATCTAACAAAAGTATGCCTTTTGGGAAGCTAATATTAAAAGCAGCTTTAGGTGAATTCATTTTCATGTATTAATAGAAATGTTGCAATGGTTGTTTGGGTGCGTTTGGTTGCGCGATTGCAAAACTGATTCTGCGGGAATCTGAGTTTTAAAACTGATTCTACATGAAGCTTAACCCCCCCCCCCCCCCTAACTTTTGGAAATCACAGCTTTTGAGCACTATTTGCCTAAAATCTATCTGCAAAAAGTTGCAACATTAAAACTGTTTGATTGCACGATTGTAGAAGCGGTTTCCTGCAAACATTAAAACTGCCCAATCGAGCAACAAATCTTTGTAAAACCATAAGTACCACAGTGGTGACTTGAGAATTGTAGAAGTTGTACTTGCACTCATGAATGTTATGATCATTTTAGGCATGACAAATAAGGATGAATTCTTACCAGTTTGGATGTGGTGTATCATCGTGCAACCAATCTTTGTAAAACCATAAGTACCACAGTGGTGACTTGAGAATTGTAGGTGTTGTACTTGCACTCACAAATGTTATGATCATTTTAGGCATGACAAATAAGGATGAATTCTTACCGGTTCGGATGTGGTGTATCATGTATGTGCAGATTTTGATGTACCAACTTTGTAAAGGCCTTGCATTTTGCCATGGTCGTGGAGTGCTACACAGGTATAAGTGGTAGTTTTGATTTCCCCATGGAGTGCAGTCTGTTCAACGTTGGCTTATGTTCTTCTCTCTTGATTCAGAGATTTGAACCTCACAATCTGCTAATGGATCGGAAGACAATGATGCTGAAGATCGCAGACCTTGGACTCAGTCGGGCATTACAATTCCACTCAAGAAGTATACACATGAGGTATATGTATTTAGGCCAGCAAAATTTTTATACGGTTGTTTGATTGCGAGTCTACGATTCAAACATTGTATTTTGGTTTCAGATATTGACATTGTGGTATAGAGCACCTGAAATTCTTCTCGGCGCTACGAAGTACTCAATTCCAGTTGATATGTGGTCTGTGGGCTGCATTTTTGGTAAAATTACCTCACTCAAGGGTTTTTAATTATCAAAAAATGGGAGACACATATATAGGCTAATTTGTTGATCAAAACATTCTTAAATGTAGCTGAACTGGTCACCACCCAAGCTTTGTTTCCTGGAGACTCTGAACTGCAACAGCTACTACATATTTTCAGGTGCTTTTGTGGTTAACAATTGTAGAAAGAGAATGCATGTGTTATTTAAATCTTATCAATGGTACATTCAGATATTCAGATGTCATTTATTTTTTATTTTTCAGATATGGATTCAAAAGAATACAAATCATTTTCGGATAATTGACATGCCTAACCAGTATTTTTTTTTTTATTTATACGCAGGCTATTGGGTACTCCAAATGAAGAAGTGTGGCCTGGAGTTAGCAAACTAGCAAACTGGCATGAATTTCCACAGTGGAAACCCCGGGAACTGTCTTGCGTGGTTCCCCACTTGGATGCTGATGGGCTCGATTTGCTATCAGTAAGTGATACATTATTATTAGTCCTTTTCATCTGCTCAAATTTGATGTGATTCATGTATTGCTTGTTTAACTAACACAGTAACACTGGGTGTTGTTGATTTGTGGCAGAAAATGTTGCAGTATGAACCCTCGAATAGGATATCTGCGAAGAAAGCGATGGATCATCCTTTCTTTGATGGCCTTGATAAGGCATCTCTTTGAATTTCTTCTGTTGATTCTTCTCATTTGTTCTGCTATTTACTTTTTACTGGAACTGCTTTCCTCAAGCAATGATTTTGTGTGGTTAACTGAAAATTCCACTGACTGTGGGGTTGGTGTGTTATATGAATCTGTCAAACAAATCTTCAGGAAAATAAATGTTGGGATTTTCGGAATATCAACTGAAGTTTTTAGTAGAGATGAAACTTAGGCAGGTTAAATCTGATTCAACCTGACTTTTGGATGAGTTTGGGTTAAAATTTTAGTATTTTGATTTAAATCCTGCTTGAATTCGAGTAATCCGAATCAAATTTAGGTTGAGTTTTAGTTGACCCAAACTGAGTGAAAAAAGTTAAATACTTAGTTAAGTTGAGAGATAAATTTTATCTAAAATCTTTTATTCTCTCAGTATTATTTCATTTTTATCTTTCTTATTTATTTTTTATGTATTTCTTGTGTGATTGTTTCAGATTTTAAACACAATTTTAAGTCAAACCCGAGCTAAACCTGAAACCAAAATAAAACGGGATAGGTGTGGATTGAGCTTACTGAATTGAAAGTCAAGTTGGATTTTAGATTGGGGGTTGGCTTCCAATCCGATCTAGGAATACCAACCAATTATGGATAAAATTCAAATGCCAGATTCTTCATTGGCGTGTGAAATCATTAGGAATAATTTATGCTGATTGTTTTTTTTGTTGTAAAATATGCTGATCGGTTGTTATCAATACTCGCTCAGAATTTTATAATGTCCATGTTTATCTTAAAAAAATATTAGTGACAAACCAAATCCTGTAAGAAAAAAATAAACTCAAGCTAAACCAATTTCATCCGTTCGATCCAAACCACCTGAACTAAATTCAAGTGCTCGTAAAACGGAAAATTTTCATATATACTAATGAGATTTTCATTACACGTCTGGATGGACAATTCATGTCCATTAAAGAGTAAAATAATCTTTAATTTATTAAAAAAATCATTGATAGAAATTTTATTAATGCATTTTAATGAACATATGTCGTTCATCCAGATATAGACACGTGTTGATAGAAATCCCATTACTGATACCCACTACAAGATTACACCGATGAGAATAAGACTCAATACCACACAAATAGATGTGAAGAATCAATACCTGTTGGTCTCTCCATCCATTGTTGCTCTGTCACATACACGACATAATTTTTACAGTTAGATCATTTTCATTTGTTTTTTTTTATTTTGATGGTTTGTGATGCATATTCTGTTTGCTGAAATTTTTTAATGGAACGTCACTGCAATTTTCAATTTCGGTTAATTTTCTAGTTCAAGTTTCTCATTTTTATTGAGTTTATATTAAATATGTTTTTTTTAACATGTTATATATGTTAATATGGTATTTTAAATGTCCAACCCGAATTTGACCCAGGTCCAATTCGAACCCAACTCGAACCCAGACACCCGAACTCGCGAGTTGTTGATCGGGTTGGATTTGGATTGAACCATTCTGATTGAGGTCAGATTCGAGTATTTTACTATGGGTTTGGACAAACTTCTAACCACTATCCAGTTCTCAAAAACATTGGTTCATTATCGAGTTTTAAAATTGAATAAAATCAGTATTCAAAACAGGTAAAGCTTAATCAGTCCAATTGGTCAGACCAGATTGGGTTTTAAAAACACTATTTAAAATTATATTTATAAGAACATTTTCTACACTTTCATTACCGCTCTCTGTTTTTTTATTTATCTTTTTTTGTGTTCATATATGCGAAATTAAATTTGAAATAAGATTTTTTTTGTTTAGGAATGGATAATTAGAAATGTTTGGTTAGAGATAATTTAAAAAATTATGATGAGTATTATTTTTATTAGGGAATGGATAATCACCATTTAGCCCTCTATTTTGCAGTCTCCCATATGGGATCATCAAAGACGTGATGCACTATCACGTCACGTCTCCCCCTGAATAGTGCATCACGTCTCCCCCACAGGGGGAGACATCATGCATGGATGCATGAACCCGCGCGCGCATCGGCGGAGACGTGATATTGGATCACGTCTCCGTCGTGGCGCTTTGTCGCCCACTTTAAAAAAGTTTTGCTTATACTTTGATGTCGGGGTCAAATTTGAAATTTTTTTTAATGAGGGTTATTTTCAAAAATTTCCCTTTAAAAACACTATTTAAAATTATATTTATAAGAACATTTTCTACACTTTCATTACCGCTCTCTGTTTTTTTATTATCTTTTTTTGTGTTCATATATGCGAACATCATTTAGCCCTCTATTTTGCAGTCTCCCATGTGGGACCATCAAATTTAGGTCAACCAAATCTGACGGTCCCCATTCTGACTTTAAAAAAAAGTTCACCTGGTCAGTAGGTCCCCCCCAAACCGACACCTTCTTTTTTCTCGTGCTCTCTTTCCCTTCTATTTTCGGTAGTGTTTGATAGCCGGAATGTAGAACTAATTTTCTGCAAACACTGGAGATAGAATGGAGTCTCAACGTGAAAATTGTGAAAATTGATGTTTTACGATCAATCACAAATTTTATGTTCAACGCAATACTCATATTGGAAATTGCGATCAATGATTATTCTATAAATCGCCACCTACAGCAGAAATACCTTAAAAAACAAAACCCTTTTTCAAATACAAAAGTTCTGTATCTTCCAGCGAATTAGGGAATGAATCAGGCAAAGAAGATGTTTCTATAGAGAATAAATAGCAAAAAGTGGGTTAATATTTTGATTATGTAGGAAGCTGCCTCTCCAGCTTTCTTCAATTGTATTTTTTGGATAATATTTATTTAAAATCTATCAGTAGAAAATTGAGATTACAAAACTGTTTAGTTACACGACAAAACTGTTTGATTGCACGATTCCAGAATTAGTTCCTCTCACTCTCGAACTCTCTGCATCACGAAACCCTATATCTGACGCGCCGACGCTGACCACGCAGCCGCAGATCGAACCCACCAAGAAGAATTCCGGCACCGGCCATGTTGGCCAGAAAAATAAGACAGAAGAAGAAATCGATTAAAGAAATCAGGTATTTGATCCTTCTTGGGCTCTTCCTCACTTCCCAGTTCTTTGGAGTTAATGTTGAATATATTAAGTTTTCTTTGTCTTCTAATTTGTTATTCTTTCATCGATTGTATCAAAAGCGAGATGCTGTAGACGAATATGACAAGCCGACGCCGGAGACGACTGCACAGCTGCAGATCGGACCCACCAAGAAGTCCAGCACCGCCCCCGTCCGCGAGAAAAAGAAGCAAGAAGAAGAAATCGATGAGAAAAATCAGGTATTTGATCCTTCTTGTGCTCTTCCCTACTAATTTTTTAATTGTTTATCTGTATTTTGTAAAAAATGTTTCACATTTATCAAGAAAATGTGATGCTTAGCCCCAGATTGAGGAGGGTGTAGTTCAAATTTTTTTTCCAGACAAACAAATATGATATTCATTTTTTTTCCCTAGCATCTCCAATCCTATACCCAATGTGTACCCAAATTTAAATTTGAGTAAAAGTCACTCAAAATTCTTTTCAACCATTTACCTTACAACCATACTCATACCAACTCAAGCTTTTACTCAAATTTTTACCAAAATCAAGAGAGACTCAATCTTTCAATAAATTTCCAATGTCTATTTTTTCTTCAACTCCACATTTTCTGAAAGATTTAAGTAAACACGAAGTAATGATAGGAGAGACACTATATCAAATGAAGCTTTTAATCAATCTTTTATCAAATGGAGACACTATATTATTTAGGTAAAGATAATAGAATTATCTAAAATACAACTTTTGCAATACATTTTTCAACTTTTCTGTGTTATAGCCATGGTTTCAAAAGAAAATCCCACTTTTGTATTATTTTTTAGTTAGTCTCTCACTGAACGATGCATCGCTGCTTCTACGTAGCGGATATCAATTGTTTACACTTTCCACATACATTTCACATGTCCGACGGCTTCCACTTTGACCCGTCATCGTGTACGTGCGTGCGAGTAGACATTTCCCCTTTCTAAACTGATTAGTTAAAAGCAGAACATTGATTGGCTATAAGAGCATAAAGTAATGACCAAAGTGTTTTATCACGAATATCTGTAGAACGTTGTAGTACCCTGTCATCATCAGGCCACTATTCAATGGGCTGACTTCTACTTTTCTTACCGTATCCATAGGGCACATATTCCTTGTTCCACACTGGCTTAGATGTCTATTGGAGATGAACTAAAGAAAAATGTGTTTAAAATTTTCTCATATAAAACATGGAAAATTCAAATTCCTTAATCGTCAGCTAAAGACAACAAGTGTTCCTTCTCTAAACCAGGGGTTGCTAGCACACTGGATTCAGTTTTCTCTTTTTTATGTTCTTTTTTAGTTTAATATCCACCCGTATCCTGCCTCTAGGCTGAAGATGGAGAAGTGGATATGAAGTGGAAGTGCATGTGAGCGCGCATGAACGCCTTCTCAGTGTCAAGTTTACTTGCTGTAGCCTTCTTCATCTAGTTTACCCACAGAAATGCAAGGTGCGAAGTAGAGAAAGAAAGAGGAGCAGAATCAGGGGGAAATGTGGATCAATGGGCCTTTCCTGAGCACACAAAATTAGCATGAAAAACAAAGTGGCAATAAGAATAATAAGCACAATTAGGATAAGTAGGATTGGTTGGAAGGTAGCTTATCCGAGTTGAAAAGAAACCAAAAGGCAGTGAGAAGTTCATGGGTGTGCACTTTTTCCTCTCTTTAAAATATGCATACATAGTCTTGTGAGCACGATCCAGTCAATGACGTTGTTGATGCTCCGCACCTCGTTGTTTTTTAATGAGTTGAAATAGAACTATAATTACTCTTTTTGTCTTTCTGTATTTTTGTTTGGTTCCTATCTCTCGTAACACATTCTTTGATTTTCCCTTTCGGGGTGTACTCTTTGTTATGTTGTCATGCCCTTTGGCCTGAAGAATGCTGGTGCCACTAATCATAGGGCCATTACAGCTATTTTTCATGACATGATGCACCAATCTATGTTGATGATAGAAACGTAAGGCCTCTCTCTGTCTCGTCCCACATTGACATGTTGATCCTTGCCCTGCAGCTAGCGATTCACCCACCTCTCGCCGAAACTAAAATGAGTTCATTTTCAAACAATGATGAGCATGCATCTGATACAATGGAACTTATTGACATTGCGTTTCACTTTAAATTTCATTATCCTTACTCTACCACTTTACCCACCCCATTGGGGAAGGCGTGAAGAGAGAGTCCCCCATGGGTGACCGCACAATATGGGGCAAAATGGTGTCTGCACCATATCGCCTCCTCTATATATATGCGGATATATAATATCAGTTTTTCTAGTTGATTTCTACAAAAAAAATTTGGCATTTTGGATGCTCATGGTCCTACATTTAGTCCAAAAGCTTCATATTTGAATGCTTTCTTTGGTTGGTAATAGAATATTTTTGGTATAAGATCATATGTATTATTGATTGGACGTAGAGATGTTTTGTGTGAATGATCTTTAGGGACCGGGAATTTGAAAATCTGGAGTGCATATATGAGTTTATAGTTTGTTTGTAATCTGGATGTCGAATGTACATTTAGGATTAATTGTTTGGCATTTTATGTTTTTTTTTTTCAAGAAAGTGGAGGCTGATTGGACAGAGCTTCCTGCAGATTTGTGGTTTGTCATCACTGAGCACATGCAAAACTTGTCAGATTTATACGTCTTAAGGAAGTTAATAAATGTCTGAGAATTGTTTTGGATACAAACCCCCGGCCCCTCCATCTTGGTATTCTTTTGCTTTGGCTGTCTGAAAGAACCACTTGCAACCATACCTTATACGGCCTAATTGAGCATAAGTTGTACTCCATCAGACTCCCCAATCGAGCATATGTAGAGAGATGCATAGGGTCCGTCTTCAAATGGATGGATCTGCATGATTAATGAACAATTTGATCTATACTTTCTTAATTCTTTCTCTGGGGTCGTGGTTCCCCTCCCTCCGCTTGGGACATCTGTTTCGGAGACCAGTTCAGACAGCAAGCATGTTGATTTTAGCGCTAATCGAATTAAATCAGCATTGTCTGGAAACATACAGAACATTCAGTTTGTGAAGAAGGTCGTGTGGTTCGTTGTATTCAACCATTTTATATGGAATACACAGTAAATTTGTATGGTAGGTGACACTAGATGGACCTTGAGGACAACGTTTTACCTTAACTTGGTCCATCTAGCATCACCTACCATACAAATGTACAGCGTACTCCATATAAAATGGCTGAATACAACGATGATACAGTTGGTATGTTGGTTCACCATACCACACAACCTTTGTCACAAACTGAATGTTCTGTTCCAGACAGTGCTGATTTAATTCGATCAGTGTTAAAACCAACACGCTTTCCGTCTAAACTGATCTCCAAAAGAGATGTCCCAAGCGGAGGGAGGGGAACCACGACCCTAGAGAAAGAATTAAGACAGTATAGATCAAAATGTTTATTAATCATGCAAATTCATCCATATGAAGATATGCATCTCTCTACATATGCTCGATTGGGGAGTCTGATAGAGTACAACTTATGCTCAATTAGGCTGTATAAGATATGGTTGCAAGTGGTTCTTTCATACAGCCAAAGCAAAGGGATACCAAGATGGAGGGGCCGGGTTTTTTTTTAATCCAAAACAATTCTCAGGCATTTGTTGAACTGCATTAAGACGTATAAAATCAGCCCGGCCCGTTGCTGATGCCTAGTTGGGGCTTGTAATTCTCAGTTCAGGAAGGTAGGGATTCCGAGTTCCATTGGGATGACCGCCTCTACTCCGGAAGCCAGGGAGAACGGGGTCTCGCCTGTTGACCTTTCACTACAAGAAAAATGTGATATAGTGACACTTATTTGATGACGGTTGGCTAAAATAATAGCTATATATACATATAGGCTACGTTTGATAAAAAACCGTAGTTAAATAGACACAACAAATTGATTTTAGTTTGGTGCTTAAATTTCATACAATATTGAATACTTTAGATAACAATTTTAATATCACTATCACTATATATTACACTTTAGATAACAATTTACTAAATGTTGTCATAGTTTAAAGAACTTTATTTTTTTAGTAATCGTTTCTAAAAGCCTCAATCAATTTTTCATCTATAACATTCATTCAAAAATGTGCGAACTGAATTCACCGAAAAAGAAAGCCATTCCTATCAATTCCATTTCCATTGTCGAAAAATATCCACTGTCCACCATTTCAAGAAAAACCTGTCAAAACCATTTCCATCATTGGAAAAAAAAGCGCAACCTCCTCCTCCGGCTGCCATTGAGAATTTCTAGTTTGGCGTGACCATCTCCACCGGGCGTTGACCACCTCCACCGGTGACCAACACCCACACAACCTCCTCCTCCGGCTGCGACCACCTCCACCGGCGTCGACCATCTCCTCCGGTGGCAATCTCTCCATCTCCTCCTCACCCCTAGCAACCACGCCATCGCCGCCATTGAGAATCTGTTAGATCTCAACCTCCCCGCACCGATCGGTGACGAGGACCTCAACCTCTTCGCCGTCTTAGATGCAGAGTTCCTCCATCGAATCAATTGATCGGCGTGAATTCCGAGGTAAAGCTCGTCTCTAGTTCTGATTGATAAGTAATTCAACAGTTGCTCATGTTTTTGATGGTTCTTCATTTGTTCTTCTTTTAATTGTTTTTTTTTTTTTGATATCGGTGGGACTCCTCGTGGCCGACCTTATGGTTGAGCTGGGAAAGCTACCTCCGCCTGTTTGCGCCGGTCCCATAAAAAATTCTTTCAAATAATCGCCAACAAACAGGTGGGTAAGTTAGCGCCAAGACTCGAACCCAAGACCTCCCTTTGACCAGACAAGCCCTGAACCAGACAAGCTCTTCTTTTAATTGTTGATGCTTATTTGTTCCATATTTTGGGGGATATTTTTTTTAGTCACTGATTTCAAGCATTTTGGGGTATAATTGATTTTCTCTTGCCCTTTTTATTTACCCTGTTTCCATGTTTGACCCAAATTATTGTTCATGTTTGATATTTTGCTAGTAATTTGTAAATAAATTTGTTCATATGTTATGTTTCTCTAGTCACTAGACAGTCAAACTGATTTGAATGTAGGCTATTTATTGTATTTGCTATAACTTGGTTTAAAGGTTGCTTATATTCGATAATTCAATGTGAATTTTTTATTGCTGTAAATCATCCTTTCATCATTGGCATTTTACCTATGGAGGATTCACTTTTCAAATTGTATGAGAAAGAATCTCTGTTTGCTTCCTGATGTTTAGTCCCTCTTCAATAGCTGAAATGCCAATGATGAAAGAGGATGCAACACTTGTGCTGTGAATTTAATATCCCTTCCCCCCAATCAATTTCTTCTGTGTACTTGTGCTATGAATGAGTAGATGAAGAGGATGCAACACTTGTGATTGTCCAGTCCACTTAAACTAGAAAGATTTAAAAAAAAAACACAGGAAAAGTAAGCGAGTAATTGTGGTTCTTTGTACATTTCTTTAGAATGTGGAGCAAAAAATATTGAAATATTAATTTATTGATGGCTTATTATGAAGAAGTAATGTCATTCCAAACTTTTACTTGGAATTTGGAGTTATTGGCACATATTCAGCTAGGCTGTTATATCCGCTTTAAGGGCAGCAAATGATCAACGAAATAGAGCCTTTGTATGCAGAGAATGATGGCATTGGAAGCATGGAAAAGGGGGTAGGAGGGCAGGTGAATTACCTTTGTCACCGTTCATAAAATTTGTGTAAGATTTACTTTTAGGAGATCTTGTTCAGTGATCTATGTTTTTATTTTTGTTTTCCAGATTAATACATGATTATAAGGTCATTCATATAAACTCTTATGCATTATAAGGTTCCTGGAGTTTTGATGAATTCATTTGATCAAAACATTAGAAACCATATTGGCATTCTTTTTAAAGCTATGTGATTCAATGAAGTTTATACAAATTCATATATGGTGTAGAGGCTATATTATGTCAATCTACAATGTTTTTATTTTCTGACTTCTTCCCATGTTTTCATGGATGCAGATACTGAACAAAGTAGGTCTTCTCATATCTGGTAAGTTTGTATAACTACATTTATCTACATCAACAATTCCTGAATTCATTAAAAAAAGTATTAGTAGTAGAGAAGCTGTTAATATCTGGTAAGATTAAAAAAGTATTAGTAGTAGAGAAGCTGTTAATATCTGGTAAGATTAAAAAAGTATTAGTAGTAGAGAAGCTGTTAATATCTGGTAAGATTAAAAAAGTATTAGTAGTAGTATCTTCTCATATCTGGTAATATTCTTTTATATATCTCGTTGAATCTTGTCTACCATTCTCACAAGAAGTAAATGTGATGATAGAGTAGTAGTAGTAGTAGTAGTAGTAAGAAGAAGAAGAAGAAGAAGCTCTTGCTAGCTCATTTAGGATCACTGAACTGGTGCTTGTTTTGCATATACACACCGACTCCTGTTTGATTGAAGAGGAAGTCCTCAAGAAATTCTGAAGTAGAGTGGAACTTGGAACAAAGGCTTGTTCATTTAGTGTTTTTATGAGTTTGAATATATGCTTTTGAATCCATCCCCTTTCTAATCTGTCAAAAAAAAGTGAAAAAAAAAATCAGTGTAAAGAAAACAGATCATCCTCAGCAAATCCCCTCCTGTTCTTGAAGACGGTGGAGTCCACATAAATTTCATGTAATAAAAGAAAGATTGGCTAGCTTTCCAAAAGGAATTGTTTGCTTCATGACTTTCATCTCGTTTTCTATTCTTATAGGTACCATCTTATATTTCCTCATGGATATGAATTATTTTTAAATTGAAATAGTTTTTTATGCAATCTTTTTATGTTTTTAAGTTATAGGTATCAGCTTATCTTTTCCCCATGGATATGGATACGCGAGAGATTGATCCATCTATTCAGGATTCAGTTAATCAATCATATATACTATCAAAAGTATTATATGCTTGTATTCGTATATGTAATATTTTATTTGATTGATATTTAAAATTATTCAGTGCCCTCATTTCAAATTTGTGTATCATGTGAAGCTGTACTTTAAGATTGAATTGCCATTTATGCATATTTAGATTGAAAATTCATTCATTGGTTTACTCATGGCTTCAATGGTGTTGAGATCATTGTCAAAGGAGCCAAAGATGACCCAAATATGTGAGAGGCTGAAATCAGAAGGGGTGGTAACCTTTGGAGCCCACATATTTAAGCTTGCTTTTGCTCAATAGTACTGATCACCCATAATATAACCCACTGCATGCTGTCCACAGACAATTGAAACATAAATGAGGGGACCCAAATAATTGTTTTAGTGGTACAGACTCTTAATTATGTCATATATGTAGGTGCTGTGCTGAGATCCTAGAACAGTAGGATTTTGGGAGTGCAAATGTAATAATGTATAGAGTCAGAAGATAAGCATCCACAATCCACATGGTTTGAATTCATTATATAGAAAACAAACATAGATAAAACCAGCTGAGACACTATTTGTATTACTTTGTTAAACAACATAACACATAGATATGTAAATGGGTGAAGCTTATGTAGACCTGTTTTTCTTAAATAAAACTTGGTTTCTTCTCCGATCACATATCACCAAAGAAAATCATTTGAATAGGTGAAGTTTGTAATTAGACATACCATAGAAATTGTCAAGTATCTACATGAAGACTTTAATGGTGCATCAGTTACTATGAGACAGACAGACCAATATGTTGGTATGTCGGTTGTTGATGTGCCAAACCAATATATTGTTGTTAGGTCGGATTTCACATTATAAATCATTAATGTGCTTTTTTTTTCAAGCCGCCATTGATGAGTGCGTTATTAGAATGAAAGAAAGAAAGAGATGATGGAGAGGTTAATGGCATGGATGTTATAGGTGAAGTACTTGGAAAGGAATATTGCAGGGTTCGAGGAATGGGAAGTTGGGTTACACCATCTCAAATATTATATTTTATATGATATTTTGAATCTTATTGAATGCTATTTTGAATTTTATATTTTGTTTCAACAAATATCTATTTCAGGAAATGAATGTAATTTGTATTATAGGTATAATTTTAATTGATTATCAGTATTTAGCGATGGTTAAAACTATTGCTATTGTTGTTCCTGATATACTACGGTTTTCAACCGTCACTGTATCTTTCAATTTTTCAAACTTAGATACACTTATAGCGATGGTTAAAACCATCATTATAAGATGTGCATAATGACGGGTTTTTAACCGTCATCGTACATATGTCAAAATGTCATCATATACATAATAAAACCACATATAAGAGCGTATATATGAACGTTACTATAGATTCCCCAATTTTGACCATCTAAAAGAAAAGAAAATTACTTCAAGTAACATTTAAAAATGATTACATTTGGATCAAATAGAAAACACTTTTAAGGGAATTAGAGGGAGAAGACGAGAAACAAAACCTGGTTTAACACTTAGAAAAATTTGATGGCCAGAAACAAGACTACTTCAAAGTAGTCGCCCCTCTTTCGACGGCTAAGAACAGTCCCCCAATCACTTTCCAGAGATGGGACATAAAGTTGGTAATCAATGACTGATCATTACGGCGGTTTGACAAATTTGGCCGCCCCTGTTTGATGACTCAATCCGAGTAGTTTGCCCATTCCATCGCTTATCAGAGATGAGACATATGACAGGACATATGACAGAATAATAATGCAAGATGAGTTGTTAAACCCAACCACCCGAGCCCGAACGGCTACATCCAAGTAGCCGGCCTCTACCTGGACCAAAATTCAAAACACAAAGATCTAATAGGGAGTCAAATCAACTCCAATTCAATCTATTATCCAGAAGGTAACTCCCTTGCATCATTTTTATTATAAATAGAGAGGGTCAAAACTTTTTACCATCATCCACAGGTTACAATTCATCACCAATACATACAATCAAGCCACACCCACCACTTAAATCCCCTTTGAGAGAGAAAGAAACTTATTCCCCACAAAATTCCACTCCTTTCTAAACCCCTTATTAAAACTTTATTTTAACTCCAGCCAAGCCAAACCACTTTCCTATCTAGGTTCTACCCAAATTTTTAAAACCAAGAACCAGGTATCAGGCAGGCTAGCCCAAACCAGCCATTGAGACCTAGACGGCTAGGTCCAAGTAGGCGGCTCTCATCCCCCTTTTTAGCAGCCCCCTTTGTCAAATTCCTGATTAGCATAAAGGATTCTCCATTTTCACTTCTGTATACGGTCGGCCGTGTCTCAGAGAGAAGAACTCATACAATCTACCCCTGCGAGGCGATCAATAGCAAACACCAACATTTTCTGCTTTTCGAGATAGCAGGTGACGATCACAACAAACCTCATCTTCCTGAGGTGTTGTCGGGCGACTCAATAAAAACCCTTCCAAGTTGTGATTTGACCAAGCCGCGAGGCGGATCAGATCCAAGCTTCCGGAAGTGTGGCGGCCCGTGTCCCAAAACACCGACACGAGCGCGTCACGTGCCTAAAAATCCACCATAATCTTTTTTTTTTTTTTCTAAAACAAAACATCGAAATGTCCACCCTATATAATCACATATGATAACAACCCTGGGATAACAGATAATCAACAAGATATGTATAATCACCTATATCACATATCACAACACACCCAGGAAAGTTTAAGCAGTCAACAGAGCATCTAACACACCTCATATACAGTCATCCATATGTACAGAGCATTTAACATAGGCATGGTTCGCTAGACCAGCCTCTACCAAAATAATCATATACAGATCCAAAACATCAAACTATACACATCTATATATACCTATCACCAGCTGGACGTGGCACCAAAGAAGACTAAGCCAACGTCCACCAACCCCGCCTCTACTCTGCAAAGTAAGAGAAAATAGAATGGAATGAGCGAGAGAAGCTCAGTAAGTAACCCAGACATTCCACGTACAAGGAAAACAAGAATGACATCCAAAGTCAAGCTCAGTAATCTCAATAAACACCAGGTCAAAGTATAATGACAAGTTGAATCACTGTATAAACATCAGCGGAGAACAATAACATCGTTGATATATAAACATAGGAATGAATAGCTCAAACTAACACCTCACAACTGATAAAACCAATGAATATCATCAAGATGTATCACAATTGGACTGAAAGCAAGTACTCTGAAATTAAATCACTGATGGCCCTGAAATTGTCACAATGCTACAAGAATGATAAGGGAATCACAATTCTGGCCCCCAAATGTCCAAAGCGTAGGATTGACCATCTGCACGACCCCACCATCTTGGCCCCTATGTCCAAGATATCTACATACCTCGCGTGTGGCCCTCGGAACGTCCACCGCGGATTCACTACCTGGCCCTCGGAACGTCCAGGCACGGCAGGGTATTCTCAAGTCCCCCTCGCTGGACCGTACGTACTTATGCGCGCTAGGGAGGCAAACCTCAACCCTCACTGTAAGGCTATGGTCATCCAACTCCAAGTACACAAGAGGTAATATAGAAGCAACGATGCCAAACATACTACAAGGTTTCATGGTCAAGCAACACAGTCATTCTGATCATAGGAAGATATCGAATAACAAGGATGTATATAATAATATCAAGGAAAACTCACAATACGAATAAGTCAATTATAGGCTCACGAGATATAATTGAGGAAAACTAATCTGGAATCCAACAAAAGAATAACTCCAAGATACAAAGAGACCAATTATAAGAATATTTTAGAATCTCGAACAACCACAATCTAACAACAATGAAGGAATATGTCTCAATAATAGGACATTTAAAATGCAGTCCTCACAATCGAAATCATCTGGATTATCAAATACAATTGAATAGACTCAACAACAATAAAATGTGGGGTGGAATGGAATGAGTAAATGTCGAATCAACAATACCACGCGGAACGGAATTGAACAAATAATGGAATGGAACGAAACAATCAAAATCAATCGGGTTACTTACAATAATACAACATGGAATGGAATGGAACAAACAAATATCGAACGGGTTACTTACAATAATACAAAGTGGAATGAAATGGAACAGGTAAAAGTCAATCGGGTTACTTACAATAATACAAAGTGGAATGAAATGGAACAGGTAAAAGTCAATCGGGTTACTTACCTCACAATTCACAATCCCAAGCTGGACTCACCCTATTCCAGCTCCTAAACCACGCAGACAGGAAACCACTATAAAATTATAACCTCAATCAGATACTAAAATATAGCCCTATTAATCAACAATTCCCAAATCCACCAAGACAAAAAAAATGACATCCCCACTACAAACCCTAAAATGATACTATAAAATCAACCATCAAATACCTATTTATCCAGCCCCAAAAACATAATCATATTCCAGCCCCAAATCACAAATTTGATTCAAAACTGAAATAAAACAACCCTAGACGAAGAATAACAATGAAAAGAATAAAAATCTTTATCCAATGTATCTCGAAAAATGCTCCACGAAGCTTTTCCCATTTTTCTAATTTTTCCCTGATTTCCCCCTTTTTTTTTCTCTTCGAACAGTGTCTCGGATGACACTCTCTCTCTCCCCGCTCATAAACCACCCTCCACCGACTCACCGAAAATTAAAAACTTTAGGTTTCGCCAAATGACGAAAACGCCCTTCCATTAAAATCTGCGCAGCCTTGACTCAAACAGCCATATCTTCTCGTAGGGAAATCCACTTCACATAAACAACTTCTGTTGGAAAGATAACGAAAATATCTACAACTTCTATGTTTGAGCCAAGATAGAAGAAGCCTCCAACTATATTTAAAATAACGACGAACAGAAGACCTCGCGATTTATTCTTCTAGGGGCATAAATGGTAAAACAGGCATAACTTTTCTAATATAATTCCAAATAACGCCAAACCAATTTTATATGAAAGGTAACTCAAAAATGAAGCCTTCATATGTTTAGCGCGAATCCAAAATATGCCTTGAAGGTACTTTTCAAAAATTAAACCAAATGTACGACTTCAGGGAGAATAAAGACCAAAATCCCAATAACATAAAATTGTCCTCTCCTGTAAACCAAACATGTAAATATTAGCATAAACCGGCATAAGAGGGTCCCGGCTATTACAGGAAGACCCCCCGAATTCCATTATCGACAGCGAGGTGTAAGACTATCTGAGCATACTTGATTCACCTTGCGGGGAGATCAGTGTGATCTTGTCTCTCCTGATCGGGAGTCAATGGTCAATACTTTTTTGGTTATGTTCTTATCAAACCGGGTCATTAGTTATCGGATGTGGTGGTTCACACCCGAGTAATCTTGACGTGTGTCATAATTCAATGGGTTGTGGATTTTTCCCTCACACATTTAATTAGGGTGTCTTTAAAGAATACCATTTATTTGGATTGGGTAAAGAATTAGGTGTGTGGAGGAAACAAAGGGGTGTAAATAGAGATACCCATTTGAGGGGTCATGTTTCTCGGCAGTAGAACCATTTGATAAGATCCGACCCATGAAGACTAGCTAAATGAATCCACGGTAGGCGGTGAGATTTGAGTGTCATATAAGAGCATCTCTAATCTATATCTAAATGTGTACCTAAAATTAAATTTGAGTAAAAATGATCAAAAAATATTTTCAACCATTTACTCATATCCATACTAAATCAAGTTTTTACTTAAATTTAAGCACTGTTTGGTTCATGCCACTTTTTTTATATGGATTTACTTTATCATGAATCATTTTATCAGGAATCTACATTACATCATATTATTTGATTTGCTAGTAGATTCCTGCAAAGAATCACTTTTCAGTGTTTGATTCACACATGAAAAACGATAAGGAATTTGATTTAAATATCTAAAATACTATTATTAATAGATATATACTTGTAAAATTTATTTGTTTACCCATATCATGATTATAAGAAAAAGAGCATTTTTTTATAAATATTTAATGAATGCAAATAAATTAAATAACTGATTATATAATTAAACACATAATAAAAGTAATCTAGTTGAATATTATGAACTCCCCCACATTTATAATAATATTCTTTAAACCCACATCACACACATATATAAATAATAATATAATTTAAAACACACATATACAAATAATAATAATAATATTCTTTAAACCTACATCATACATAACATATTATATCAATTATAATATATCTAAACCCATCTATAAAAATAAAAAATAAAAACTGAATTCAAAAACATAAATCAATATTTAATACACGATTAAGATTTTCACATCACATATATAAATTATAACATGGTTTTTTTAGTTATAAAATCAAAACAGCTATATAAACCCATTATATAGGCGGTAGATAAAAAAGAAAAAAGAAAAAAGAGGAGGCTATTCACTTTAGAAGAGATACAAACAGTAATTTGATTAATTTGTAAAGAGTGGGATAGTCAGTTAATTTAAGATTCATGATAGAATTTTTGATTATCCACAAAAAAGTGGGAATTTGATTCCACTATATTTTTTCACATGCTTTGATTTTAATTCCAGTGAGAGTCACAATTACCATCAAAATTATCATTAACCAAACATTGGATTTTACACACTTTCCTACTAATCTCACATGGAATCAAATTCCATCCCAGAACTCAAATCAAGGGAGGCTCAAACCTTTTACCCAAATATCCAATGACTTTTTTTTTTCAACTCCGCATTTTCAAGTCAATTAATGAATTGTATTAAAATATTTGAGTAAACATAAAATGATAGTCAGGGACATATCATATCAAATAAAATTTTTATTCAAATTTTTAGTAAAGTTTAAGTATGAGTTTTAGTGAATGCAAATGTGACACTCCATGTGGATGCATTATGATGTGTTGAATGTGTTTTAATGATTATGAATATGTAATATATTAGTGAATTTAGAAGTTTTTACTGTATAAATGAAAAAATGTGTTAAGTGAAAATTGAATATTGACATGTTCAATGTCAACCTGGTAAAGACTGTTCGACAGAACAATTGTTGAATGAAACCATAGATATTGACAAATAAACTATCCAATGTTATAGAACACAGTTGATTAACGCGTATCAAATCAAATGAGTGTCCTTGACAGAAGACAGAAGGCTGTTGAAACGGTTGATTAAATGGTGAGAAATGTTGAGCAGTGAGATTGATGTGGGAAAATTAATGAGGTTATCTTTGCTCCCTCTCCAAACCCTAAAAACGCCATTAAAGATCTCATTCGAAGCTGTTTTTGCTTCAAAGCTCCTACCTTTCCTTAGGACCTCGTCTATATTCTCGTCCAAATATTAGGGTTGCATCAATCTCTCTCTTTCTCACCCCCGAAGGTCTCTTCGCTTCTTCTGCTGCAAGACCGAAGAAAGTTCGAGATGGGCGAAACGGAGGACGACAGCAACAACAACAACAACAGAACCAACAAAAACGAAGAAGAAGAAGACGACGAAGAAGAAGAGCGAGTCATAGCCGAATCCGAAGAGGAGAACCCCGTCGAGAGCGACTCATCTGAGGCCACGGAGGACGAGGCGTTCCCGGCCGCTGCCCAGGCTGAGGCGGCGGAGCATGAAGCGGAAGAAGAAGAAGAGCAGAAGAACATAGATCAGATGGAGGAGGAACTTCCCGTCAAAGACAGCCTGATCACCCCTGACGAACCGCCGCCGCTGCAGGCCGAACCTGCGATTCCTAACGTTGAAGATGACGCTAAAGCAGTTTCCTTGGATCATATTGATAGCCCCTTCAAGGCGGCGAACGCCACCGATGTGGCCGACGAGAAGACTGATGTGAAGAACGAAAACGGTGGAGAAGTGGCAGAGACCGTGGTGGTGGCAGCGATGGAGATTGAAGGGCAAGAAGAGAAGGATATAAAGGAGGGACCTTTGAGAGAGGAGAAAGTGGAAACCAAAGTGGTCGAGGAGCCGAAGGAGGAGAAAGCAGAGGTTTTAAGTAACGAGACAGTCACAGGTGTGAATTGGATGGATGGAGATGATTTGGGGACGGAGGAGGAGCAGGCAGGTTTCATGAGGGAGCTGGAGAGATTCCACCGGGAGAAGAGCTTGGATTTTAAGCCCCCCAAGTTTTACGGGGAGGGTTTGAATTGCCTCAAGTAAGGTTTTGAGTCCATTCAAAATCTGTTGTCTTCTTTTAATGTTTGGAGAATCTCAGGCTGATTGTTTATGGTTTTCAATCATCTTGAATTTGCAGGTTGTGGAGAGCTGTAACCAGGTTGGGCGGTTATGAGCGGGTATGCTTGTTTGTGTTTTCATTTATATACATGTCTTTGAAAAACTGGTCATAAGTTTTGTTAGTCAAGCATTTATTCATTTGGGTTTTTAGTTTTTTGACTGGCTTTGAATTTCTTTATGTTTGTTTGCTTAGCTAACTAATGTCAAAGATTTGGAGATTGTTGTAGTGTCCCCTTTTTCTTGTGTTGTTGTGTTGAGCTGGATGCTTATGAAAGATGAACATGAAATAGTTTATGGAATTGCTTTTGTGTATCTATATTGAAATTATGCTGGGACTTCTTGGATGTCCATGTTTTGGTAGTGCATTAGCTATATGTCTGGAAAATGATATGAAACTGCAAGTGATTGGGTTTGTACGATGGTTTTGTGTATTCTTGTGTCATTAGGTTACCTCATGTAAGCTGTGGCGGCAAGTTGGAGAGTCTTTCAAGCCTCCAAAGTATGATACTAGCTCCAAAGTCGTTGATTAGTTCTCCAGTGTATTTCTCATTTTGATTGATAAGAGTATTATGCTACCTGTTTATTTTATCCAGTTCATTATTTATTGTCTGAATCATGGTCATCTCTTTTGCAGGACCTGTACTACAGTATCATGGTCCTTCAGATGTTTCTACGAGAAGGTGACTTTCAACCCACATCAGTTATTTCCCATAGATGCATTTACATGATGGCATCATTAAGCTTTTCTTCTTTCTCTATTTTTGTACTAACATACTGCAAGATTGTGTGTCATGACTACATTGTTTTGAACTTTGATAACATTCATTACTCACTTGTAGTCTATTTATTAACATCAACATTGTGTTATGATTATGAAATGACCCACCAAGAAAGATGTGGGCAATCTGTGTATATGCTGGTTCCCTTGCAATCCAAATTGGCATAGCATCAAACAATAACAAATCAATGAACAAGCTTGTTCACATCACAGTGGGATTGACTATTGAGCTCATCTTAGAAATTTGAGAACCCCTGAAGGATTGAGCTGACTAACATAATTGACTGTCAGTTTTTCATCAACTTACCCTGAGGGGCCTATCAATGCTTTTATGGATTATTTATTATTATGCAAAGGCAGTTGATGGGTTAGTGGTTGGGCTACCATGTTGCTATAAGTGCTTGATTCTTAACCTTCCTCCAGCTGGCAGGTAGATGAAACAAAGTTAACAAAATTGCAAATTGACGTGAGATCAAGGGTTAGCCATAAGGCTTTTTGGATATCCAGCGCTTCACATCAAGAGTGGTCATTGACTAGTTGATTTTAAGTGTTAGTATTGTTATTCCATTTTGGCTTTCAATAATTCTGAATAAATAAGATGCAGAACGGCCTTCCAATTAACTTCATTCTGGCCATGAGAATCTCTTGTTCATCATTGGCATAAAATTCTGTTGTTTCTGCAGTGATACAGGTAGAAGCTTTTATGTAAAAATATAATTGGCATTAGTTCCATTTTGTTTCTGGAGTTGATTGTGAAAATTTTCATTCATGATTATGCAGTATGTTTTAGGTTGTGGTATTAGCAATTTACAAAGTCTTTTTACAATATAAATCTGCATTTATTTTTCTCTGCCTCTAATTTTTTGCAGTTTCTTTAGGCACTTCTCGAGTATGAGAAACATAAAATTCGTGGCGGTGAGCTACAAGTGCCTGCTGCTGCTGCTCTCCCGGAGATTGTTGCTGTTGAGAATCATGTGAGTCTGTGATCTCTGGTTGCTTCAACTGTCTTTTGTACCTTTTTCTTAAATATGGACGGTGCCGCCAGCTTCTTAACCTTGTTAATATATACTGCTGGAGAGTGTATATTTCAGTTTCCGGGGTTAACATACGCTCCAAGGTGGTGTATGTTTTAGTATATGACTCCCTCACAAAGTAATCTTGAAGCACCTCCAGTACGTGAGCCTTCAACCCCACATTAAGGAGGGAAAAAACCAAATGCTACATTTTGCCTTCCTACCTAAAACTTGCCTATAGTTTTCTAATTTCCTTATTTTCCCCCAATCTACTCTTTCAGCAAGCTTTAGGGTGCGTTTGGTTGCGCGATTGCGCTGCGATTGCGATTACAGGAAGCTGCGTTTGCAATCGCGCAACCAAACAGTTTTGTAATCACAGTTTTAAACCCAGCGATTGCAGACAAATAGTGCCCAAAAGCTGCGTTTCAAAAAGCTGAGAAAGTGAGCTTCCTGCAGAATCAGGTTTACAATCGCAGATTCCTGCAGAATCAGTTTTGCAATCGCGCAACCAAACGCACCCTTAGCCTATTTAACCAGCAGCTTACAGGCATTCTAACCTTACACAACATCCTTCACAACGCCCAATAAATATCTTCTATTCCTCTTTCCATATTACTTAAAGCCCTGCAAACTCCAAATAAAACTATCCTTGATTTGGAAAAATAATCTCCATCTCACCTCACAAACATGGCATAAATAGATGAAGGGTAGTGCCACGGGGTTTGAGCCACAACTGTCCTTCTGTTGATATCACTTTTGTCAATAGTGACGCCTACTCTTTGAGTTGTGGTCATTCCGAATTGTTGTTAAATTGGATGAAATGTACCATCACAATTAATTTTTGAACAAATGGTTTCTGAATAAAATTGTTCATCGTGACTTTTTTTTTTGCCTTGATGGGTTGGTCATAAGACTTGTTTTAAAATTTTCTTATCCGTGAAATATCAAACCATGAAAAAAGATGGGAAGCACTCATGAGAGTTTCTTGTAAATTGTTAATGAGAAACATTTTTATCATTTATATCTCATCAGGGTAAAAGGAATCTGTCATTCTTCTGCAGGTGGGTGGTAATCAAGCATCAGGATCGGGTAGAGCCAGAAGGGATGCCGCAGCTCGTGCTATGCAGGGTTGGCACTCACAGCGTTATCTTAGCAATGGTGAGGTTGCTGACCCAATTATTAAGGTTAGTGGTGGTTTTGTTCATTATTGAATAAGCATATGTTATATGTTTTAGGCGTTTGGTCATGTTATTTGCTCCCCTTTTGTTATATTTATATCAGCAAATCTTATATTATTTTGAAGGACAAAAGCTCATTAGCCCTCTCAAAGCGTGAGAAACAACTCAAAAATCTTGGTAAGCCTTAACAAGTGCCTGACTGAAATTTGTTGCAGGATATGCTTGCCTGAAAGGCTCTCTGTAGAATCTATTTACATCTGTTATTCGTATAGGTCTTAAGCGCAAGAAACCTTCTGGCCTGGAGCGTTCTGTGAAAGCTGTACGTCCTAAATTAAATAGGCCACAGTTAAGATCTCTGACTTATATTTAATATGATTTTTTTATTATCTAGTCATAGGTTTAATCCTTTTTTAAAGACATTGTTCTTGAGCTTTCACGTTGGATATATGTGTCATAAAAGAGCCAACATAATAGATTTAATCTCTGGGTATCTGCTCTTAATATCTAGTTCTTGTCATCTTTCAAAGGGAAACCATCAGTATCTTTCTCATTAAGTACAAATAGTGGATGCATCCCCCAAAAAATAAGACTATTATGGTAGACCATCACTAATGGTTGCTTTTTACAATTATGAATGTTGACTTGTTTACAATTGGAATATATGTTACTGCCAGATCTGATACAATGGTTGTTGACATCGGCACCCGTGCTGACTGGGTAAAGATTAGTGTGCAGAGAACTGTAAGTCCTTTTTGCAAAATGCTACAACCTTTATTTGATATGACAATTTGCATGAGCATTGGATTGACCTGAGTAATAAACCTCATGTGCAAACACTCAACCAAATACACACGAGAATAAATCCATACTTGAAGTCCACACAAATACATGTCATAGCAACTGAATGCATGACTTTTCTCTCTCTTTGCAGAAGGATTGTTTTGAAGTCTACGCTTTAGTTCCTGGCCTTCTGCGAGAGGAGGTATACCACAAATTCTGATTGTCAGTTGCTTGAATAAAATGATGATTTTGTTTATAAGCTCTTGGTTATGCCATGTGATTATTGGGTACAGAATTTAGATTTTTTGTATCCAGCAGAAATGTGACTATCCTGTTAAGTTTTTCTTCGGTATTTTGTAGGTGCATGTTCAGTCAGATCCAGCAGGTCGTTTAGTCATATCTGGTGAACCAGAGCACCTCGATAATCCATGGGGCGTCACACCCTTCAAAAAGGTTTGGCTATATATATCAACATATATAAATAGTTCAGATAGGGCATTTTTTGTGTGTCATGCATGAACTCATTATATGAATACAAACTGCATATTCTTCTTTAAGCGACCGCTATTTATTCATGCTGATTTCCCTGCCAATGTATATTCATTTAATTGAAAATATTAGCATCTTAATTCTTCTTTGCAGGTTATCAGCTTGCCTTCAAGAATTGATCCGCATCAAACATCTGCGGTAGTCACCCTTCACGGCCAACTGTTTGTGCGTGCGCCATTTGAGCAGTCAGTCTAGTTTTGGGGATCAACATTTCCAATTAGATCATCAGATGACTTTAGGAACATATTATGACATAGGAAATAATAAACCCCCATGTAGATTATTAAATACTGATGCTAGACTTGTTCTTTGTCATCCTTTCTCGTCTTTAACTTGTTTGCAGGGTCACTGATGGATTCTCAGCTGTAGATTATGTGTTCCTTCTTCCACTGCATTGATGAAAGGAGCTCACTCTGAGCCACTGCTGTTTCACCCACAGATGTAATATTTTTCTGTCGCCTCTGTGGATTGTATGGATATCATTTCATTGCTTGTTTTTAATTTTCCCTTTCTGTGGTAGGATTTCAAGGCCTTGTTATATATTACTGTATTTGCTGAAACAATTGTAGGTTATTAATATGCAAGTTTCATATTACCAGCTTTTCCTCATCTTTCATGAATTGGGAAAATGATATGTGGGGGTCTGGATCACTGCCCTCTTTCCCCTCTCTCTCTCTCTCTCTCTCTCTCAATTTGGGGTGGGATTCCAACATCGGGGGGTTTATTTAACCGCCTCAGGAAGGGATACCTCTGGTATGAGCCAATGATACCTCATCATGGATAATTGGATAGTGGGTTTATTTTTATTTTTTTGGAATAAAACGCCCCAGATTGGGGCATACACTTCACTTATATTTCAAAAAAAAGTTATGTACACCATACAAAAGGCCATCCAAAAAGTCGCTGCCATTATACAGGTCTTTGAAACTGTCAACCTATGTAGCTAATATATATCTAATAGTATTATCAGATAAATATTCAGGTACTCCATCCTTTTTTGTCCTCCTAGCTTCTGCTCGTGCCTTTGCTCGTCGGACATGGCTTCGTGGTATTTTACAATAAGTGATTCTATCTGAAGAAGAATCACAAGCCCGGATCAATTCCACTATTTGTTGGAGAACAGAGGGCCATCCATCAAGCCTTGTAAAAGATTAACCATCACCTGAGAATCAGAACATACAACCAGTTTCTGTAGACCCTTTACTCGAGCAAATTAGACAAACACTCCCATCTGTAATAATAAAAACATGATTGTACTGCTGCTGCTCCATATGATTAGTTAAGGACATTGTGCGTAGGAGCTCCTCAATATGAGGTTGTATCATCCAACCTTTAACATCTACATTTTCATTCTTCAATCTCCATTGAATACACTCCTTAAATAAAGCAAGGGCCTTTAGAACAGTACTTTTTGCATTACCAATCTGATTTTGGAAGATAATTGCATTATGCATCTTCCAAATACACCACATAAGCAAACACGAGTATCCTCTTCAAAGGCCCTTTGTAAATCTGCTTTCATTTTCGATCAACTAATACATCCAACCATGTCTTCCCCTACCACACTAATGGAGGCGGCAGCCTTAAAAATATTGGAATAAGTTTCTAACAGGTCGCAATAAAATCACATTGGAAGAAAAGTTGTACGGAAGTCTGTATTTGAGAAGAACAAAAAGGGCACAACGTATCCATAGACATCCCCATTCCATCTAATAAAGATAGGGTAGGAAGTCCATCCCATGCTAGTTTCCATAAAAATACTTGAACCTTCGAAGGAACATGAATTCGCCAGAGTTGTTTCCATCCCTCCTTCACTTGTGATCGAGGCATGAGACTGAATTGATTATATAACTCCTTGGTCGAAGGAGTATATTGCAGAACTACCTTCTTGTAAATGCAAAAACTATCAAATCGTAAAACCAAACACTACGTTAGTGTCTTGCCAACCCACTAGCCATCTTCTGTAACATCAGATAGACAAAATTCTAAACATGCTTCATCCATATTTATAAAGGTAAGGCTTCTATTAAACGGAACTGGCATCAACCAAGGGTCCAACAAATTTGTTGAGCTATGGTCCCCCGGAATTAAGGTATAGTGGGCTTAACTTCTTTCCGAATGAGGCCCAGATAAAAATTAATGGATAATATTACGTTCAGCTTCATTTCCAACATCAATTACAGTTTATGTGTGTTTTGAATTTTTTAAAAATAATATACCTTATCTAATGAGATGCATGTTTTTTTTTTTAAATGAAACATATACTCCAGTGAATTGCATTGATACATTTATTGAAAATGTAAAAAAATTCTTTCAAAGCATATGCCTTGTTAACGTGAGTATATGCGTTGTTAATTATCTATCAACGTATATAGAATTGGAATTGAAGCTGAAAATGGATCTGGGTGTAACCGCGCCCAAAATTAATTCTTGGTGCTGATTCACTATGTCAATATATTATTATATTTATGTAGAGAATATTTGTAGAGACCATATGTAGAGAATATTTGGTTTGGGCCGTGGTTTGGGCGACGTGGCTTATGCGCAACCAGGTGGCGTTCCAAGGTCAAAGATCATAGGTAGAGAATATTTAGTTGCTTTGTAAATCATGTATATTAGATTGGGGGAAATATTGTGTGGGGGTAAGGGAGAGATGTTTTCCTAATGACAAACTAACTCTGTTATAATGGGCAGGGGGAAGGGGAGCCTGGTAGATCTCATACCGGAGCTCTTCTCTGATGTATCAGTTTTTTGCTTGAGCTCTCGTTTTAATATATTAAGGCGTATATGCTTACCGTTTTCATAAAAAAAATATTATATTTAAAATAATATAAAAATATAGATATATGAATATGTTATTCATTAATAAAAACGACAGTTTTACAATACTCGCGGCATATATATTATATTTGCACCTATATTGGATTTCTAGTTAGATCTTTTACTTGATCATTTTCAGTTGAACAAACATTACATACAATACCAAGCAAAAAAAAAAAAAAAAAAACATTACATACAATCAATCCTACATGCAATCTCCAATTCCTTCGTATGCTTTTTTTTTCAAAATATATATTTTATCTAATAAAACACACATTTATAAAAATAAAGCATATATAATTAATTATAGATTCCACCATACACAAAAAATTACATGTTTAATCTGATTAAACATATAACTTGTTAACAAAATTGGAACACACGCATACAAGGCTGTATATAAGATTATGTTGGAATGACCCTTTTAGTTTCAATTCATCACTTTACAAATCAAAATATTACTTTGAGACCCGTGTATCTAAATGCGGTTTGCAACCATTTTGAGGTATAAATTTTTATTTAAAAAAGTTAAAAGTATGTAAGCAAAAAAATTATATGAACTCATTTATAAAAATATGTAAAAAAAAAAAAATTATAATGAGAAATACATCTCGTTGTTTTGAGTGCAAGTGACGGACAAGGTATATGGTATATAAGACTGTAAATAAAGCTAAGTCTGTCAATCGGATGGGTATAGGGGTGCAACTCGGGCGGGTTGGGTCGGGTTCGACATTAACCCGCATTGCAGAGAGTCCAACCCGAACCCGAGCCCGAACCCGGCCTCAACCCGAAGGGTTCAACCCGAACCCGAACCCGATCTCAACCCGCGGGTTCGAGTCGGGTTCAGGTTGAATTCGGGTTCGGTCGGGTTTGGGTCGGGTTCGGGTTGAATTCGGGCTCAAGTCGGGTTCGGGTCGGGTTTAACACCTAAAATATTATACAAAATATTTAATAAACAACAAAACAAACTCTAATTAATTATTAATTAAACATTATATATAAATAATTAAAAGTGAATATCTATAATAATTAACCCAAACACAACAAACATAGTGATACTCTAATTTGTGTAATTGTTTATTATATTTTAGGAATTTAGGGTTTTAGATATAGGTATGTTGTTATGGCAGCATAACATTTATTAACCTGGGGGGTCGGGTTCGGGTTGAGCCCGTGGGTTGAACCCCCCAACCCGAACCCGACCCGAATTGGGTTCGGGTCGGGTTGAACCCGACGCCAAAAAACTCCAACCCGAACCCGCCCACGAGTCGGGTTGGGTCGGGTTCAACCCGCCCAAGTTGCACCCCTAGATGGGTACTGATCAGATATGATAATATCCAGATATGATAATATCCATATCCTAACTTTTCGATTCGGATACGAAAATTAATTTTTGAATTCAGATCTTTTTGTATATGGATCGGATACAGATATTTTTTGGATAATTGACATGTTTAAATATTAAATTGGATAATCAAATGATATTAAAGATATAAAAATTAAAATTGAGATTTTAAGGTTTATTCTTTCTTTTAGATATCATACATTGAAAATTAATAGTAATATAATATATCATGATTATTGTTAATTATACAAGATAATAAATATGAACAAAAAATACAAATATATATATAATATGTCGGCAGGAGGCAGGGGCGGAGCTATAGCTTGGCTTGGTCGGGCTGTAACCCCCCCCCCCCCCCCCACCAAATTTATTTTAAAAAAACTTTCGGTAGGATGTGATTATTTCCACCATTATTTAGCCATAATTACCCCTAATTACTACCCCTAATCATGACTGATTATCCTCTATCACACCAATTTGTACACGGTTGATTATTGCCTTGTATAGGCTAATTAATCCCGCCATTATTTGCCCATTACACCACTTGTATAGACAACGATCACTTACTTTGCAATGAAGAGATGTAACTCAATTTCTATCGATCACATGGTTAAATACACATTTCTTATACAATAATACAATATGAGAAAAGAATTCTCCCTTACTACCAATTTAATCATGGTTTTCATATTTCTTCTGCAAAAATATAGTTATAAAATTTTTAAATCTTTGTTAGAATGATTTTTTTTCTTTAACAACCTAGATATATTGAGATTAATTATAATTTTTTTAGTTATAAAATTTGTTAATACGACACTTCACACTAAGATGAAAGATGATTTTCTTGTAGATTCTATAATTATTTATATTGAAATTCTATTTTGTTGAAAATATCGACTCAGATTGGAAAAAAACGGTTTATATTTTTTAAAGGATCGTAAACACAGTAACATATTTATGAAAAAACTTAATCTTTTGCCTATTTTTATATTTTTGCATATCTATGACAAAATTTACTAGAAATAATGTATAAACTCGTTTGGTTAAATTGTTTATTAGATTTCGAGTTCATCTCAACCCCTCCCAATATAAAAATCTGGTTCCATTCCTGTATGTCGGATACTAATATTTTTCAGATCGGATATACTGATATCTATATCCGCCCTCTGAATATTCGAATATCAGATATTTTTGAATTTTTGGATACTGATTCGGATGGATTCAAATTTTTTTGGGATAATTAACAAGGTTAAATGAGGTTGTAAAAAGAGTTTTTTTGCGATTGAAGGGGGTGTGAATCCCTTCAATCAATATAGACGAGGTGAAGCTCCTCTTTTGGGTGGTGATCCAATTACATGGAAGCTGAACCTGCACTTAGAAACCTCTTACCACCGGAGGTGCTCTGACGCTTAAGTCAGTAAAAATTCTAAGGTGTTTGAGAATGAGTAAGTTGATATGAGATGAATTACCTTGGGTTCTCGTTTCTCTGATTAAGTGGGATATTCCGCGTTAAAGAAGATTCTTGTTATGCTGGATGATCCGTTGCAAAATTTCTCCATGTGGTCACATGACACCATTTCATGCAGGCCACACGGGATCCTAACAATTTCTATGTTGGGTTGAACAACATCTTTGCAGCTGTACTTCATAAAGTGGATTATGACCATTTGCTGATATACCCGGATTAATGTCTGACCGTTCTCCTTAGAGGTGGGTCCTCGTAGCTCTGTCATCAAGGGATCAGACTCGCGACTAGCCTTGGACACCTCGGGTTCCGACTAGCCTGGTCTTTGTCCTATCTTCATAAGGTTGTATGAGTGTCTCTACTCGTGGAGCTAGTCTGGTCTTCTTCGGATTAGGTTACCCATTAACTCGTTTATAAATGACACAAGTCGTGCCTAAAGTTCATGCAAGATTTTCCCATGCACCAGTGATGATGCCCCTTTATCAAATATTTTGTAAGCTGGTGATTTTTTATAAACATAGTGTGAAAAAGGTGTTGTTTATTAATAATCATTTTGGGAGGAGGGTTTTTTTCCAAATGCAGAAATGGTAGGATTTTGGGACCACTCCATCCACTAGAGAGATTTTCCATTTAAGATATCAGTAGCCTTTGTTAAAAGACAAGTGAGGTCAGATTGAAGTAAAATGAACATCAATGGTGAATCACAACATCCACCAAATCTCCATTTAACAAAGTCTCCAAATTGACACTCCATCCTCTCCGGTTTAATTTTTTTTAATGTAAAATAAATATATATTTCATTTTATACATAAAAATATATATCTTTTAAAAAATTCAAAATAGATGAGAATCATAAAAAAAAGACTGCCCCCATTTGAAAGGAGGAATAGGGGCAGATAAAGACGGGGATAACAAAAAAATTTTTGATTAGGAAGAATAAATTTTGATAACTATGTGTAGATAAGTTAGAATAAACAATTACAATAATTTCAAAAAGATGCAGAAATTAGCTATTTGAGATTGATGTAATCTAAAAATTGCTAAAAATAAAACTAATGATGAAAGCATAAAAAAAATTCAACTAAATAAGAACGGTTAATAGCTATCTATCTAAGAATAATAGTTTATCTTGGATAAGACTATGTCTCACCCCAAATGAAGGCTACACGCGAAGTGCTGACTCTATGTTGGGGTGGGGGTCGGGTAGGGGATTTTGAATAGTAATTTTATTTATGATCATGATACATTTATTTTATGAAAACATTAATCCATGAATATAGGTTTAATGCACAAAACAAAGTCACCAATTTTATATGTGACATTTTTTATTAACAGAACATGAATGGTTTATGTTTTGTTCTCTTTTATCAAGCCAGCAATAGTTACAACTTGCAACATAAACGAAGAAAATGTCAGTTGAGTCAATATTATTATTATATATAAATTTATACTATGTAGTTCGTCCTCTATTTGTTTTGCCACCCAACAAGAATGATAAATGGATGGATAAATCCAAATGCAACTGAAACTAAGCAGGCCCCGACACTTATTAAAGAATAAAACTATAGTTTAAGATGGTTCACGTGCTGATTTTGTTGCAATGTCAGTTCAAATGTACTTATAATAATCAAGTCCTTATAAGGTGATACAACTCCAAAATGGTGGTTAACATAATTTAAATAACCTTTAGAATCCTGAATCCAAATAAGTTTTATATTTTTATTTTTTTCATAAAAAAGTTAGAGTTTTGGTGTGACAGCTTCATTTCATATGTAATATGTGAACTGCTATTTTTTAAAATAATAAATTTATATTTCAGAAGAAATAAAAACATTATTTTTTAAAATATTATATTTAAAAAAAATTGTTGTGATAATCATTATATGGAAACATATTATCCATGGTCTGTGTTTTTGGGTTGTCACCTTTAAATACCCGTTTGGATAGCGGAATTGAGTTATTTGGATAGATAACTATGCCAATATAGATAACAAATCTACAAGAATAAGAGATTTTTTGTTTGGTTGTGTTTTTTTATTATCATTGGAAAATGTAAGAATAAAAGTTGAGTTGTTTGGTTGATAAAAAATAAAATATAAATAAAGTGTAAAAAAAGATTTGACATATGAGTCATTTGATGTATAAGAGGTGTTGATAGGTGATTTGATGTGATAAGGTGTAAAAAGTTGATTTGACATGTGGACCCATGAGAATAGATAAAGCGAGTATAGCTTATCATAGGATTACTTAGAATTGTTATACTATCTTATACTCGTTCAAACTGGCTTACTAATACCAAGTTATACCCTGCAAACAAACAACAATTTTTCCTATCCATTCTTATATCACCCTTATACTACCTTATACTTGCTTATTCCGTTTACCAAACGGGGGAAAGGTATAATTGGCTTTATTTTGCATTATATTTGAATATGTCACTAATTTTTTTTATGGGTGGAAGAAGAAGTTTACAAACATGCATATAATTAATATTACACATAATACGGATTAAGCTTAATTAATCCATTGATGAATTTGTGATATAATGGTGTTCCACTAGTGTTATAAACAAACCTACTTCACAATTATATACTTTACTAAAGGACCAAGGACCTCGCAATGTCACTCAATATAGATAATTTAATTAGGCCCCGTTTGAACTAATTGTTAAGCTGATTTTGCTTCCGCATAATTTATTGATTTCAAGCAAATCCTTCTAAACTTTATTTTATGGTACTTGAATTTGGTTTTTTTGTGTTTATAGTAAACGAAAGAACTCGTATGATAAATGATCGAGAACAACTTTACTTTTTTTTTAAAAAAAAAAATTGGTTCCAAATGGATGTAATATCATTCAATTCAAACCTACCAAAAAAAACATGGGTGGATTGATAAAATGCTCTTGGACCAATGGTTTTTTTTTCTTCTGTCTGTGGGCTTTTTTTTTTTTTACAATGTTGCCCTATTTATTTTTTAGATTTTTAGTTTTAAGTCCCCGTAAACTATAAGATTTAGCTATCGATCCCTCATTTCTTTATATTTAGGTTTTAGTCCCTACATTTAAATGATATGTCCTTTTTAGTCCTGGGAGGGACCTATTCCTAAATTATCATTTAAATGTAGGGATTAAGACCTAAATATGAAGAATTGAGGGATCGATAGCAAAATCCTATAGTTTAAGGGGACTTAAAACTAAAAATCCCTTTATTTTTTTACCTCTGACTTTTCATAATACTTAAATTATCCCTTATAGACAGGGTTACAAAAAAATACAGAAATATAATGGATACATACATAAATTATATACATAGTTATAGATATTTAATAGTTATCTACCATGAGCATTCAACGTACACAAAGATGGTTAAACAAAAATGGTTATAGACTTGGGCGGAGCCAAAACTTAATTTTAGGGTGGGCTAAGCTAAAATTTAGTAAAACTTTTAATTCATGCTCAAAAAATTATTAAAATTTAAATTTATGTAAATAAAACAAGTTCATATTCATAATCAACATTATATATCTAGCAAAATTGATATATGTACACAAAATATATATAGTAAAATGACACTATTAAAATGAGTGATGTCACATACAGTCTTATGGACAGCTCCAAATGCAGTCATATATACCTTATTAGCTATTCAGAGAGGTATACCTCCTTAAGTGAGTATATACCTTGATAAAAAAAATTTACATTTACTAAAAATGTGTTCATACAATTTGAAATGGAGTGATATACAATTTTTATTAAAATATATATATCTCATTAAATGATGTTTAATAAAATCCTACCCATGAGAAAAAACGTCACTGTCTTGAGTAAGACCTTTTTGATACACCTTATTACCACAGTCCCTGGGGAGAGTCTCAGGGGGGGATTACAGCTTTCAATTTTAAAAAATCAAAACTTTTATGATTGCTTGTGGGACTATCCATAGGAGTGTCTCTAACATTTTCCTAATAAAATTGAGCCCTACAATGTTTCAAATAGTAGAAACACACGTTATCAAATACAGATCTTTATTTTTTTTGTTAAATTCTTTTTCAATACATAGAATCATCTAATATGTAAGAGATTCATAGCTCACTCACAATAAAATGAGTTTCATAACCTCTCTAAAATCAATGGGAGGCAAAATAGTAAAATAATTTTAGCAAAATCTCATCCGGGTTGTAGCCCGACCTAGCCCACTCATAGCTCCGCCTATGCTTGGATATACATTCACAATGCAGTGTCATTATAATAGATTTATAAACTGTAAGTCTTATCATTATCATCTATAAGTGCATTCAATGTACATAAAATGGTTAAACACAAAATAGTTATAGATACAATCCCAAAGCGTCACAACAATAAAATAGACTTTTATCGACGGTCATATCTAAAAGCATCGCTCTTGTCATTCTGGAAATTGGATTTCAGGAAAAACATACGTATTACCGACGGCCAACGTGAGGCTGTCGCTAAATGATGATTTATTAGTGACGGCCACATGCGTCGCTAAAACAATCATTTTATGCAAATCAAATGGATTTTAGTTTGTCATATGCCAATTAGCGACATCTGTGGCCGTGGATAGTATATTACCAATGGCTATATGGAGGCCGTCGCTAATTGAGCTGGTTAGTAAAAAAAAAATGACCCGATCTTTTTTGGTTTTAACTTTTAACCCTAAGTCCCAACTATCTCCTGCCGTTGCTACTTGCTACTCTCCCTTTTCACCTGAACTGCCGCCACCCACGATCCTTGCCTTCTTCACGGGCAGGGATCACGGTCACATAGGGCCTCATCAGCTCGTCACTGCTCCGCACCACTGCACCTGGCCTGCTCTCTCTCTCTCTCTCTCTCTCTCTCCCTCACCCTCTGGTAGGGACGATTGCCCGATCTGTAAGGCATCAGGTTTAGATAATGTCGATGTATCTTATTTTCTTCGTTTGTGGTACGTTGGTCAATTTTTAAGTTTATTTATTTATTTTTTACCATTCAAAGATTCTTCCACAATTAGATTTTTTTAAGTTTTCTGTTTAATAATAGCATAGGAGATTGGGCCACAAACATGATAGTGACATGTTAGCATTTTTGTATAATCTTTATTGATTTAGGTTCAGGTTTAGAAAAGATGGGGAGAATGATGGATTTAGCCCCTCCTCACCATCATTTTCCCTTGTGTGGCTTCTTGTTCTTACAGTCCATTTTATCCTAATTAATTAGGTATGCCAAACTTTTATGAAGATTCTTGTTCTTGTGTGGCTTCTTGTTCTTGCAGTCCCATTGATGCAATTTGTGGATATCATTATCAAATCAACAACTTCCTTGCACAATTTTCAAATTTTTTTAATTGCAGTTACCTCAATTATTGTATCAGCAGTAAAATATATGAGTAGTCAATAACAAAAGAGTGTTTGTCCGTAAGATAAAATGAAAATAACATCCGAAAGAAACCCTTTCAAAAGTGACTTTGTGACCGTGAACAAGTTCTCTTATGTCCATGTGTATAAGCTGCTTACCACCTCTGTATCATTTTTTCTTAATCCATGTAAAAACTCATGGACACTGTTGACACAATTATGTATTGTCTAACATGTGATATTCATATGTCCCAACTCAGTTGAAGGTGCTTGAATGTTATGTAGTTAACAAGTCGTTCCATCATGCATGTTGGTACCATGAAAGCTTTCTCGTCTAGGCACATGTTTTTTACTTTCTTGTAATGGTTTATTTTTTAAGTCATTAATTTGAGTTTGTTGATTTTTGTAATGTGATCAAGCATACATCTAACTTCATTCTCTATGTTTTCTTTTAGGACCTCCTGCAATGGTTTCTCTTTCTTTCCAAAGTCCACAAAGAAGCTTAAGTTCATTCACGTGATATTGACTTTGGACTGTTGTGGGAATCCTCATTCTTTATTATATAGCTGCCTTATGTTGACTTCAATTTACTTGTGCTTGTTTTCTTTTAATAAAATTGTATTTTTATGTATGACTGACATTGATGAAACTAAATGTTCATATTTCAACAACTTAGAATTTAACTTATATTCTATTAGTAAAGTCAGGTGATTGTTGTATAAAAGGAACTTATGCCAAGTACAACAATATAGAGTCAGTTTTTTATTTATAATCTAGATTGGACTGATTTTTTATTTATGAAATGGGATGATACAAACCAATAAAATGTTCTTGCTTACATAGGAAAAGAAAGAAATGTGGATTGAAAGCATATGTAAAATTGATTATTTTTTATTAGGGTATATTTTATCTAGCTGATATTTACCTGTAATTTTGAATAATATATTATATGCATAGAGTCATGTCAATGTAACTTTTATGTGCAAACATCTGACCTCCTGCTATGTTCTCTAAAAAACAGGTGTTTTATTTGAATTAGTTGCCGTGATTTTTTTTGTCTCAATGGATAAAAGTTGGTTGCAAAAGCTAAGAAATAGTCATGAATATCTTGAGGGAGTAGTTAAATTTTTAGATTTTGCATTTAATTAGTCAGTCATCATTTGAAAACAAAATTAAATGTCCATATTTTGAATGTCACAATGTATACCATAAGGAACATGATGATGTTCACGGTGACTTGTTATGGAAGGGAATAATGCCTAACTACACCACTTGATGTTATCATGGACAAAAATTTTCTAATGAGGAAAGTAGTGATGAATCCGATGAGGGAGATGATATATGCAAGGAAGGCTACAAGATGCTTTTAGAATACATGATACATGTGACAGAGTTGATAATAAATATAATGAGAGCAGTTCAAATGAGCCAAATTGTAAAGCACGTAAATTTTATGAGTTGTTGAAAGATGCCAAGACCGAACTGTACCCAGGTTGTGCTAGATTTTCAAAGCTTTCTTTTCTTGTTCAGTTGTTACACTTGAAGTGTCTAAATGGGTAAAGCAACAAATCCTTTGACATGTCATCAAAATCGATACACCAAGTGCCAATGCAAATCATTATTGAGGACAAGAAAATACTTATCCGTTACTAATGATTTCATCTTTACACTCACGCAGCAGGTCATGAGAACTAGTCGATCATCCACCCTAGCTTGCATGGATAGACACTAAAAAGACAAGTTCACACATATAATGAATGATACACTTATAAAACATATATAGAGTTTTTTTAACTAGTTAACATATTATGTAACTTCACATAATTGTAGATACCCCATTTTGACCAGTTTGAGATCCAATTTACTTATTCCAGGTGATATCTGAATCAGTTCAATGCTTGTTCCAAATACATTATTTTTCTACTTGCTATGATTTCACAAGTGTATAATTCAATGTCATGCATCCATATAAATATATGCATCACACACACTCATGTATCACACACACACACACTCTTTCATGCCTCTCATGCACACTCACAAGTCATCAACCATGCACATCATCATCTACCCAACCTTTACAACCCACTCACATAATACATACATGCCTCACCATACATATGACATCCACCATCACTTCTGATGTCTCTCCCCATGCATCACTTCCCCATGTACACAAAAGGCCATGCATAAGGTGAAAAAACAAGGGGAGCATGGGTTTGATTTGAGAGGGGATGAGTGTTCATTTTTAAATGTTTTCTTAGGGGCTAAGGAAATGAAGGAGTGGCTATGGTTTATTTGAAGTACAAGGAAAAGGTGAAGTGATGGGGTGATCATTGAGATGGCTTAGTTTTCAACAAAGGGGAGAGGTTGAAATAGTGGGTAAAGAATGGTTTTTCATGGACTATAAATAGGAGGAGGGGAAGAAAAAAAAAAGGAGAGAAAAAAAGAGAAAGAAAAACAGAGGAGAGAGGTCTTTGTTTTGGTTATTTAGGGGTGTGTTTTGGTTTTCATTCAAGAGGGGGGGGGGTGTGAAGAAAATAAAAAAAAAAAGAAAGGAAGAAGAAGAGGAAGTTGCAAAACAAATCAGGGTTTTATCTTTTGTTAACTTGTTTTATTTGATTTGATTTCATTTTCATTTACTAGTTAATCTCATTTACATCATTTAGTTAGTGCATCAAACCCAACCCATCTTTTTTTATTGCATTTTTAAAGGGGTAAATATTTTGGGGAGGGGTTAGTAAAATCATTACTAGTCCCCTCCCCAAATAAACCAACGCGGTACGTTTTAGTGTTCATATTTAATTTCTTTTTCACTTTTCATTTTAGAATAATTTACTACACAATTTTTCTAATCGGATCTTAATCATTTTGTGCGAGGTACCTGAGCTTCACCGCGTTGCGTGGCCGGCTGCGTCAACGTGAAGAGAATCCACCATTTCCCGGCAAAGGCGAGTAACAGAAGAAACCATCTTTTCTTGCTTTTGAGGAAAAGCAAGTGGCGATCACAACAGCGTCCTTGGGAGCGGTCGAGCGAACTTGGACGATCTTTCGAATGGCGATCCAGTACGTCGGGTGCGGACCGGATCCAAGTTCGAAAGAACCGGATTAACGACGAACATCGTCAAAAATCCACATCGACAATAATGTGATCGTAAATTGAAAAAATAAGGTCAAGACAAGTTTAAGTTTCAAAGTATGATGTGGCACTGATTAGGGATAAAAAAATAGGACCAGACTACAGGGGTTAAAAAAAAGACAAATGACCAAAAAATATAGGATTGTTGATCCAAGGGAATTTGAGCAATTCATCAAAACAATATTCAATTAAAAAATGATTATATAATATGTTTTTGAAAAATGTTACACTTAGTCATTTATGCAGTCACTTTTACACTTAGTCATTTATGCAGTCACTTTTGTAAACTAAACATGCTTTGATTTTTTTATTATAATAAAAAGTCAAACAATCCCTTGGTAAATGTTGAACAAATACGAATAAAAATAAAAATCAAATAAATATTAATTTATCCCCATTTTACCCACGAAATTAAAATTTCATCGGTCAATATACAAAATTACCAATGAAACTTATTTCGCGGATAAATATTTCTTGTAGTGTTAAGTGCAACTATCTATCTAAATTACTAACTAAAAGTGTTTTTAACTTTCACGCTTCGTCACACTAATAATTTTTTTAAAGATACATTGAATGAATGGTGGTGATCGGGCCACATAATCATTTTTTTTATTTTTTTATTTTTATTAATTTATATTGAAATAATCATGGAATATATGTGATAAAAAACTAATTTCTTGTCAAATATGAGTTTCAACATTTGATCACACTTTTCATCATGAAATAGTCATTCTAGAGAAAAATCTATATCACAATCCTAAGTATATATCAAAAATATATTTCCAACAAGCTATTAATCACCCCAATCGAAATTATACTTGAAAATTTATGATTTTTTAAAGAATTTGAGAATAATTTAATTATTGATAAGTCTCTCTATTTATCTATTATACTAACCGGAAAGGGTTTTAATTGTCAACTTTGTTTCTTTATAACATATTCATTTCAATTTTGTGACAATCGGAAAGAGATGATTTTTTGTCACAGTCAATCACAAGATATATATCCATTTGAACATGTTCTGTTAATTTTATGAACACTGTTAAGTATACCTATATACATGATGTACACTGGTTAACATCTATTATAGAGACTCATACTTGTGTATAGGAGAAAAGTGGGTCAATGCCTGACAGATACGAGATATGTTCTGCAAGTCAAAGGTGGAGGAGGACATGAGTTGAAATATTTACAATATTGGTAATGCATATGGTTAAAAGACATCTAGCTGGTTGTAGTTGTGATAGGTGTTGGATATAAGGTTCGTTATCCTTTAAGAAGAGCCATCTCCAAAAAAATGATATACGTGCATTCTTGGGCTCAAGTAAATTCATAATACATAGTCATATCACATCGTATTGGTCATTATGCTGGTCCACTCTGATGTCAAAGACTATCAATTCATAGAGTACAACTCTATAACAATGTTCTTGGGTTTGCAGAAACGACAGATCGATTGGTGAATGTGTATTGTCAATATGCATATGTATACCTATGTACATTGTTATATTGTCTTTGTACATGTTAACTTCTTTATGTACACTGTTGTCAGCTTGTGTACATTGTTATAAATTTGTGTACGCTCTTAATTATTTCTCATAACATTGTTGCTTTGTCCATAATGATGTGGACCTCGTATATTGATAGTGTGACATGTGCAGGTTCATAGGTTGATAAATGCATTTCATATTGACCCATTTCATGGGGGACATTGAGGATTGGCTGCTCACGAGGGATGGTCGATACCCAAAACAATTCAATGAGTATGTTTTTTAGGTATACATTGTCATGATTAATAACTCTACATATGTGATATGATATTAATTTATAGTGTTTTAAGGGTTGACTGTGGCATATTGTGATCAAATACCGCGAACACCTAATAAAGGGAACGAGCATGAAATTTGGGCAAATTGACGTTTGAAGATTCTGATGGGAGTATGCAACGAAAATAATTTGAAGAGCGAAAGAGATTGAGGCTAGATAACGGAACTATAAGAAGAGGGTGAAAGATATAAACAACAAATGTAAATATAATTATGTGCTTATTTTATAAATCGGTGGTTCACACATTTCGTGTGAATGTTCCATTGCTTTGTATAGATCTAATTTACAATTGTTTTATATATCAGTGGGGTTGTTATTCAACTGTCTGAAATGATGTCTGAAATGCTTGTTCGTGATGACAAGTTAAGCAGGTTACATGGACTACTCTATGTACATCGTTAAACACAATGTGTACAATGTTATGTACCGATTTAATTAGACGTAGTACACTGTTATATTATATGGGTACACTGTTATTAATTGTAGATAGTTACATTGTTATTCATTATACATACATTGTTATGTGTTGTCTTTACACCATTAAGTATTGCATGTACATCGTTATTGTGACGACCTACGTCCAAAACCCTAGTACATGAACGTCATATGCCTCAATACTCATATAATCGCATCTGATAACAACTCTGGGATTACACATAATCGATATGATATATTTATAATCACCATATCAAAACACCCAGGAAATTTTAAGCAGTCAATAGAGCACCTAACATACCTCATATATAGTCCTCCATACATAGAGCAGTATAACACATCCATGATTCATAATGTAAACATTAAAATAATTTCATGATGCCCTAGATCTTAAATTTTCATAATCTTTATAATCATAAATAATATAAGAACATATGTGGCACCATTGATAATGTTTGATGATGTTCTTCTGTCTTCAAATATGGAATATGATTTCTCTCTCCTGACTTTGGCACCTTTCGTACGTACTTTTTAATTGATACACAATTGATGAGATATGTGCTCATTTTATAAGGTGGAGAGAGGATCCAATCCAATCATTAAAATCAGTTATAATTCTCCAATCAAGGAGTTTGTTAGGATATAAAATTATCTTCTCTTTGACCAAGTTTAAATAAGAAGATTCATAAGTGATAAATCCAATATTTAAAATTTAAAATATTACACGTGGAAACTCATTACGTGGGTCATTTTAAGATATATTCTAACATTCTCCCACTTGACCCACATGAAATACATTTTCAAAACCAACATTCAAGTTTAAAACAAAATTTTTATTTTAAAAATGACTCTCATGGGTTTATCAAAAGAAAAAAACTATTATGACTAGCTTTTTGAAAACATATAATCCTCATCATTCTTAATTAATCGTCATTATAATTTCATAATTAAACAATCTATCAATGCGAGTGATAATTATTCAGTCCATGTCGAACAATTTTAAACACAGAAGACATCGACTATGTCGAACAATTTTAAACACAGAAGACATCGTCTATGTCGAACTCGTAAGTTGGGTTAAATATGAAATAAATCAATTTTTTTATGGAATAAGTAGGATAATTTGTGGGGTGGCTATAGCCGCACCCTTATTTATATGCCCACTGATTGGATTAAATCAATAATTGAAGAATAATAACATCCATTTCAAAATAACTTTCATGAAAATCCCATACATGCATGCATGAAAACAAATCAACTATTGTGTACAAACTGTCATCATCATTGATTTTGAATGTGCATGATAACAAACGGCCATAACCAAATGTCTCAGAAATTACGGAATTGCCATCCAGTCAATCTCATTTCTCTGTTCATGCATGCACGGTACCTAGAACGGCGTATATAAACATCATTCTAAAGAATGTTACGTAGTACTAACAGTTGGATGTAGTTTTTTTAACTCGACTGTAAAATAAATTATAGAGAGTTTCGTGTGTATATATATATATATACACACACACGCTTGTAATTAGGTGCGGCGAATGGCGGGTGCGACTGCGACGTGGGCCATCCGATTGCGGGTCCATCGCATCCGACGGTCGATGTGAATCGCACTCGACCGTCCGATGCGATGGACCCGTGATCGGACGGCCCGTGTCGCGGCCACACTCGCCGTTCGCCGCACGTAATCGCTCGGGTGTATATATATATATATATATATATATATATATATATATATATAGTCGGATGATAATATACGGTCGGTGCGGTCGTGCGGATCCGACGTGCGTCGTCCAATCGCGGGTCCATCGCATCCAACGGTTGATGTGAATCGCCCCCGATCGTCTGATGCGATGGACCCGTGATCGACGGCCCGTGGTCGACGCCGCACGACCGCACCGACCGCATAATATCATATATATATATATATATATGGTCGCGATTACGTGCGGTGTGCGGTCGGTGCGGTTTACGACGTGGGCCGTTCGATCGTGGGTCCATCGCATCCAATGGTCGACGTGAATCGCACCCGACCGTCCGATGCGATGGACCCGTGATCGACGGCCCGTGATCGCGCACCGCACCGACCGTAAACCGCACCTAATCGGCTCCCTATATATATATATATATATATATATATATATATATATATATATATATATATATATATTTGAAAATTATTGCGTGCGGCGAACGGCAGGTGCGGCCGCGACGTGGGCCGTTCGATCGCGGGTCCATCGCATCCAACGGTCGACGTGAATCACACCCGACCGTCCGATGCGATGGACCCGTGATCGACGGCCCGTAGTCGCTGCCGCACCCGTCGTTCGTAGCACGCAAACACTTCCATATATATATATGGTCGCGATTACGTGCGGTATGCGGTCGGTGCGGTTTACGACGTGGGCCGTCCGATCGCGGGTCCATCGCATCCAACGGTCGACGTGAATCGCACCCGACCGTCCGATGCGATGGACCCGTGATCGACGGCCCGTGATCGCGCACCGCACCGACCATAAACCGCACCTAATCGGCTCCCTATATATATATATATATATATATATATATATATATATATATATATATATAGGGAGCCGATTCAGTGCGGGAATGCGGTCGTGTGGGAAGCGATCACGGACCGTCGATCACGGGTCCATCGCATCGGACGGTCGGGTGCGATTCATCTCGACCGTTGGATGCGATGGACCCGCGATCGAACGATCGACGTCGTTTTCCGCATTCCCGCATTCCCGCACTGAATCGCTCGCGTATATATATATATATAGGGACGTGATTGCGTGCGGCGAACGGCGGGTGCGGCAGCGATCACGGGCCGTCGATCACGGGTCCATCGCATCGGATGGTCGGGGGCGATTCATCTCGACCGTTGGATGCGATGGACCCGCGATCGAACGGCTCACATCGCGGCCGCACCTGCCGTTCGCCGCACGCAATCATTTTCATATATATATATATATAGTCGAGTGATAGCGTGCGGTCGGTGCGGTCGTGCGGATTCGACGTGCGTCGTCCGATCGCGGGTCCATCGCATCCAACGGTCGACGTGAATCGCACCCGACCGTTCGATGCGATGGACCCGTGATCGGACGACGCACGTCGAATCCGCACCGACCGCACGACCGCACGTAATCACGAGTATATATATATATATATATATATATATATATATATATATATATATATATATATATATATATATATATATATATATATATATAGGGAGCCGATTCAGTGCGGTCATGCGGTCATGCGGGAAGCGATCACGGGCCGTCGATCACGGGTCCATCGCATCGGACGGTCGGGGGCGATTTATCTCGACCGTTGGATGCGATGGACACGCGATCGAACGATCGATGTCGTTTCCCGCATTCCCGTACTGAATCACTCGACTATATATATATATAGGGACGTGATTGCGTGCGGCGAACGGCGGGTGCGGCAGCGATCACGGACCGTCGATCACGGGTCCATCGCATCGGACGGTCGGGGGCGATTCATCTCGACCGTTGGATGCGATGGACCCGCGATCGAACGGCTCACGTCGCGGCCGCACCTGCCATTCGCCGCACGCAATCATATATATATATATATATATATATATATATATATATATATATAGGGACGTGATTGCGTGCGGCGAACGGCAGGTGCGGCAGCGATCACGGGCCGTCGATCACGGGTCCATCGCATCCAACGGTCGAGATGAATCGCCCCCGACCGTCCGATGCGATGGACCCGTGATCGACGGTCCGTGATCGCTGCCGCACCCGCCGTTCGCCGCACGCAATCACGTCCCTATATATATATATAGTCGAGTGATTCAGTACGGGAATGCGGGAAACGACGTCGATCGTTCGATCGCGTGTCCATCGCATCCAACGGTCGAGATAAATCGCCCCCGACCGTCCGATGCGATGGACCCGCGATCGAACGGCCCACGTCGCGGCCGCACCTGCCGTTCGCCGCACGCAATCATTTTCATATATATATATATAGGGAGCCGATTCAGTGCGGGAATGCGGTCGTGCGGGAAACGATCACGGGCCGTCGATCACGGGTCCATCGCATCGGACGGTCGGGGGCGATTCATCTCGACCGTTGGATGCGATGGACCCGCGATCGAACGATCGACGTCGTTTCCCGCATTCCTGCATTCCCGCACTGAATCGCTCGCGTATATATATATATATATATATATATATATATATATATATATATAGAGGAATGATACGGTGCGCGACGTGCGGTCGTGCGCGAACGACCACGGGCCGTCGATCACGGGTCCATCGCATCGGACGGTCGGGGCGATTCATCTCGACCGTTGGATGCGATGGACCCGCGATCGGACGAACGACGTCGTTCCCGCACGACCGCACGTCCCGCATATTATCATCCGACTATATATATATATATATATATATATATATATATATATATATATATATATATATTGAAGCGATTAGGTGCGGTGAACGGCGGGTGCGGCCGCGACACGGGCCATCCGATCACGGGTCCATCGCATCCGACGGTCGATGTGAATCGCATCCAATCGTCGGATGCGATTGACCCGTGATCGACAACCCGTGATCACTGCCGCACCCGCCGGTCGTCGCATGTAATCAGCCGCATATATATATAAAGAACTGCGCATATTAACATACATGCTGTGGGAAAAAAAATCATTACGTGCGAATAAAAATGCTAGAACATCATCATCTTAAATCTTAAACTAATCTATAAAATTGGTTATAACAATTCTATCCGAAATCTTTAATTAATTTCTTATATTTTTTGGATTAATATCTTCACAACACATAAAAAATCCAAATAAATTAAATCTGAAAATTAGAAATTAAATTCAAAAATATTTTTCAACAATTTTGAGTCATCATAATGATAATCAAAAGTACATGATCTAAATATAAACTTTAATTAACATACATGATCCAATTAATTTTAATGCATAAAATATCATGAGTTTTCATTATTATAGGAAGATCATGAAATTCAAAACACATGCTCTGATACCACATGTAAGCATTAAAATAATTTCATGATGCCCTATATCTTAAACTTTCATGATCTTTAAAATCATAAATAATATAAGAACATATCTGACTCCATTGATAATATTTGATGATGTTCTTTAGTATTTAAATATGGAATGTAGTCTCTCTTCTGAACTTAGCATATTTTGTATGTGTTTCTTAATTGATACACAATTGATGGGATATGTGCTCCTTTTATAAGGTGAAGAGAGAACCCAATCCAATACTTGAAATCAATTATAATAATTCCATTAAGAAGTTTTTTAGGATATAGAATTATCTCCTCTTTGACAAAGTTTCATAAGTGATAAACCCAATATTTGAAATTCAAAATATTACACGTGAGAGCTCTTTATGTGAGTCACTTTAAGATATATTCTAATACGTTAGACCAACCTCTACCAAAATGATCGCGAATTTATCCATTACATGAAATTATATATTGATCACAAGTTGAACGTGGCATAAAAAATACTAAAGCCAACGCCCAAAAACCCCACCTCTACTATGCAAAAATAGAAAAAAAGATAATGGAATGAGCGAAACATGCTCAGTAAGTAATAATAAAGTGATTTTTATTTGGTTGTGCTTTGAATTATTTTTGTTGAGAAACATAATAATAAAGTTTTTGTTGTTTGGATAAAATATGAATAATGTGTGGATAATAATTTATAAAAGATGAAAAAATAATGACAGTTGATTTAATAGTGGACCCACATATTCTTTTGAGTTAAATAACTTGTAATAACTTAATTCCAGTAGTTAGTTGAAATTTATATATCACTTTATCCCAGTTAATTCTGACATACAGATTCTCATTTATTCTAGCATTTTAAACATCCATTTTGAGACTATTCTGATTAATTCCCACTTATTTTGGGTTCTATTTTCAAACCAAATGAGAGCTAAATGAATACAAAATAAGCTAGCGCCCGTGTATTTTACATGTATACTCTCTTATTTTGGAAAATGCATTCGTTCTGAGACAACCAAATGCTCCAACAAATCATTTAAGGAATCATGCAATGAAATTTAGCGGCATTGCTAAGAAAATGTCACTAAATCCAAAAAGAGTACCAATAGTTTTGCCAACCAACTTCCAAGTTTTTCTAGTAAAAGTTAAATATATAAGACAAAATGATCCCTATTCTCCTCAACTTTTCCACAAAGAAAACAAAAAAATTCCTATTGTTTGATCTTGACTAGGACTTTTTCGAGAGAAAAGTGTGTGCTGAAAGTAGATAAAATTGTTTTATGAAAAATTAATTGATAATAAATTTTATGAAGAAATAAAAAAGCCTATGAAAATGATTTTAAATAGGCATAGTATTATCATTCAATGAAAAAATTGTGTTGATGTACACAATCCTTCTTGGAATCATATCTACTGTCCTAGGTCAATATATAAAATCTCTAATAAATTATATAATCACAAAAAATAATAATATATGTGTTAGTTGTTTATTAGACAAATATATATAATTAAAAAAAATGCAAAAATGATAATAACAATATGCTTTTAATTGGGTCACGTCCCTTTCTAACGTTAACGTTAAATGCGGAAGAACATTCAACGGTGGTCTGGTCGACTTATTAATTAAATCACACAAAAGAACGAAAATGTTACACTCAATCCACAACACAGCAGCCACTGCAGACTAGTCTCCAACAGGACAACATTCGTCCCATCTGACATGGATTTTCCCATTAATTTATGTTTACATCATATAATACAATAAACAAACACGTTTAAAATTTAAATTTCAAATAGGGTTAGTTAACATGGACTAAATTTTTTTTTAAATTTCCACGTGGCGGAGTGTGAATGCGCCAAAAGCGTGATTTATGTGGAGGTGGAGACAAATACAACATGGATTAAACACATATAAAATATATATATATATATATATATTTTTATACATATTAAAGATAAATTATATAGTTCCCTGCATTGAATGATTCAAGACTTCCTCATCTTCACAAATTGAAACAAGTAAAAATCATGCCAGACTTCATAGTTTAATTAACTTAAAATAATTTAAAAAATGATGTGATTCACAAGGAGATAGTGATACCTTAAGAGGGTCAATTGAATGTGATAATTCACATACGGAAACCTCACAGATCCAACAAAATTTCCAACATGTGCATCGGGCAGTGAAATTCTTCACCAATCAATTGAGATAATCAGACAACAGAGTTAGCAGAAATAATCTTGGCTTGATAAGAACGTACTGCTAATACATACATGTGTTTAGACTTTAGTGTGGAGTTTACTTTTTTTCATTGGGTGAAGTTGCTTTATTTCAAATTTTATAGAAGTTACTGAAATTTTATAGAAGTTACTGCTAATACGTACTGAAATTTTATATAAGTTTACTTTTTTTCATTGGGTGAAGTTACTGAAAATGCTTTATTTCAAATTTTATAGAAGGATTTTTCTTTTTATTATTTGTTAATAATAATTTGTTGGATTGAGCTTGAATTAGATTAAAAATATACTGACCCAATTTAATTCAATTCAAATTCAATTGATGCCTAGACTAAACTGAACAAAATAATTTTTTTCTTTTCAAAATGATATGATTTATGCACTATTAGACTGTGACCCGATTTGTTTCGAATTAAACCTTCATATTCAGTCCTATAAAGTTTTTGTTATACAAATTGATTTAATTTTTTCTTTATTAAAAAATCAAAGCCAAAAGTATTATTTAAAAATAAGGCATGTGCGAGACCGCATAACAATATTACTCACTCTCATCCTTTTTATAATAACCAGAAAACTTTTTTTTTTTTTTTTTTTACTATGAAACGATTTTTTTAAAAATTAAATAAATAAAAAGTGTTAAAATCAAATCTTTATAAAACATATATCATTATTTAAAAATTTTTATTAATAAAAATAAAACTCAATAGCATAGAAAACTGAATTGTAACAAATTGTTGTTATTAATATCATCACAATCTCACAACACTGACCATACCCATGGAATGTAGTGTAGGCCTAAACCCTATCCCATTAAATGGGAATATGATTCAAAGTGTTTAATCCCTAAACCCTATCCCATTAGGCTCAGGGGAGGAAATTCATTTTTTTGCAGGACATATGGATTTTGTAGGGTCCGTTTCCCATCTATTTTTCTCGTTTGAGCGGCCAACTTGTTTTGGCGTGATAGGAGAGAGACGGGATATTGGGATGTGAAGATGTCGCGGGTTCTTAGTGCTGCAGAAGGAAATGTGTTTTCTTGGAGCTTTTGGAGGCACTTCAACAGCGTTGCATCGAGACGGACAGAAGAAGAGACGTTGTGGTTTGGTAATCAATGTGTGTGACGGGTTTCACAGCGAAGAAGGGTCATGAATGGCTAAGGAGGGAACACCCAATTTAGTGATCACGGCGGCAAAGAACAGGAAAGTGTGGGGGTGCAAAACTCCACCAACGGTAAAGATTTTCCTGTGGATTTTATATCACTAGAACCAGATTAGCCAGATTGCTCTGGTGAGGTGCAGGTGCCGAGCCAGGAATTAGAACAAGGGGGGTCCGAGAAACCAATAAACTTAGAATTAAAAAAAGTGTATTTATCAAATTATATGGTAATTCAAGATAATTAAATTGGACGAATAATGACAGGGTCATTGAATAATAGACAATTTAAATAGAAAGTTGTTGTTAACAACTTTTTCATATTAAAAAATTCTCAAAATTTAATTTGAAATTATTTCTAAAAAAAACTTGAAATCTTATTATTTACCTTCAAAAAAATTTAAAAAACAAGCTTGAAAAAAATAAAAAATTAAAAAAATAATTTATCACACCACAAGGATACTCTTAAAGCATTGATTTTAAAAATTATCATCCAAAAAAGCCCGAGATATTCAAATTAAAGATCATGAAAAAAATAAAATAAATAAATAAATCATTAGCAAATAAAAAACTGTGGTTTTCAACTTCCATCAACCAGGATTTTTTTTTAACAATTTCAAAAAAATGCAACCCATTTGTAGTAATGTCACTAACACATTATATAAAATCACATAACACAATATATATTTCATTATCTCAGTATGTCTTTTATACAAAAAAATATAATTAAAATATACATTCAATTTATATGAGTATAAATTTAGTTTTTATTAGAGAATGTATTTAATTAAAAAAAAATTGTGTGTGATGTAAACAGGAATGTGAATTAGATTGAATATAACAACTTTCAACTCCAATGCTCACCTAACACATTATTTAAACTCATTTCATTATCCCCACTGCACCCCACCTCACCCCATCCCACACAAAAAAAAAAATCATATTTCAAAATGGTCGTTCCGAAGGAAAATTTATCCTGGGTATATATATTTACATTGCATAATTAATACAAAACTTTTAGTTAGAATGGATGTGGACTTCGGGGACTTGGAGGGCGGGTGATAGGTCTATGAAAGTCAAAGTGTCTCAGTTGTTAGTCTCTGCTTTGGTGTGGTCGATTTGGGTGTGCTGTAATAAGGTCATTTTCAGGGACCAAAGACCTTGGGGATAATAGTTGAGAGTTAGTCAAGGATCTCATTATTGACTGGGGAAGTATATGTGTTGGGGCAGGGCCCCTGGAGATTAGTTTATTAGAGCATCTCCAATGGATATGTTAGCTAAACAAGATGTTAAAGTGTCATGTCAGCACTTTATACCTCATTTACATACTCATTTACTATATCCCTATTTAGTTGGTTGTTGTTGTTGTTGTTTCAATGGACTAACTAAACTATCCAAAATAATAATGTACCCCACCTCTCCACTCACTCAACCTCTCAAATGTATTTTTTTAATTATTTAATGAGAATTATCACATGGGGCCACATTTGACTAGCTAAAACACTAGTCAAAATTAGCTTGAAAAATAACATCTGACACATGGAGGCCACATTTAGTTCTCTTTTAACATCTCCATTGGAGAAATATTTTTACATGTTATGTAACAACATGACACTAACATGTTAGTCAACATATCCATTGGAGATGCTCTTAGAGTGTGTTTGTGCAACATAGAAAGTGAGGAAAAATGAAGAAAATTAAAACCTTCCATTTAACCACTAAAAAACATATTGTTTGTGCCAAACAAAGACAGAGAAAAGGTTTTTCCTCACTTTCCATTTGTGATTTTTTTCTTATTAGGATTAGAGGGAAACATTTTTTCTTACCTTAGAGGAGGGAAAGTGAGGAAAAGTGAAAGAATATGTGATTTTCTCTCCACCAATAAATTTATTTATTTTAACAATACGAAAAACTTATTTATTTTAATCTATTCAATCTAATTTGATTTATTGAATGAATCTATATTATTTTATTTATTGAATAGATTTATTTTTTTATGGGTATTATTTTTACTTAATCTATATATCTAGATTGAGATTTTCATCTATTTTTGTAGTTTTTTTAATTTGTTGAATAGATCTAGGTTTTTTTTCTTTAACAAATCTAATAAATTTGAATCTTAAAAATAGATTTGTGATTTGGTTTTTTTATTTTTTTAGGTGGATGATGATTTTTTTTATTGTTGGTTAGATGATCCGACGATGGTACTTGTGTTTCTTTGGGATTATTGATCTAATGAATTGAAAGCTAGTATTAAAAAAAATATTCAGGAAGGATATATGAACAGGAGAATAGATGAACAATTATATATGTGGATTTGATACTTTGGGGTGATTGATGTTGATTTGATACTTTGGGATTTTTTTATTAATTTAAAGGGGTGGCTTAATAGAACAAATGGTTGGTCATGGATTAAAGAAAGTCTTTTCGTTGATAAGTAGGTTGATATCTTTGATTAATAAATGAGTGTATGCAGTGGCGAGCCACTATAGGACCAGGGGTGTCCCTGGATTTTTTTTATTTTTAGATTTTTAAAAAAATTTTTTAAGTTCTTTTTATTTTTTGAGTTAAATTGATTTTAATTATGTCTTATAGATCATAGTAGGGCTGCCACTTAGGCCGGTTGAGTTTAAATTGATTCCAATCCAAATTCTAAACTACTCAATCTTAACTCGACCCAACTCGATACCAACCTGGATTGAACTAACTCGAAATCAACCTGCAATTAAATAAATTATCCCTACCCAACCTGATTTTTAAATATGAAAATAAATCAACCCGACCCAACCCGATTTTTAAACATGAATGAACGACCATTATTTTTTTTAACTATTAATTTACGGGTTCGGGTTGGGTCAGATTGTGAGTGAGGCCAATCCGAACCTAATCCGATTTGTAAGTCAACCCGAAATGGTTAACCCAAACCCAAATCTGAACCCGATTTAGCCAACCCAACTCATATAAAAATTGGGTTCAACCCGTTAGGTTCGGATTTAACCCGACCTAAGTTGCAGCCCTAAATCATAGGCCTCACCTATATATAAAATTCTCTGGACAACAATAGCTCACAACTCAAAAAAATAGAAAATAAAATAAAAATAAAACAACCGTCCATTATCCATATGGATCATCTACGTGTGTGGTGTGCCTTTACCCTTCTTTTAAATAACCCTCCCCTCTTCACACAACATAAAAGTTATTTTTTATTCTTTTTTTTCATTTAATCACAAGCCTCCTTCTATCAATATCCCATAAACAGCTATATAGAGACACAGATCCCACTCCTCGACGTCTCCACCGCCCATCTTAGAAAAAATAAATTTTTGAATATTTTTTTTGTATCTCAATTGTTCATAATATTAATCTCTATCTTTAAAAATATCCATTTTTTTTTAATATTAACCATTCCATAATTGGGAATCTACAATTTGTAATTATCTCCTCTCATCCATTAATACTTCGAAGATATAAAAATTTTATCATTTTATCTTATTGTCATTGTTATTAATTTATTTAAAATTTAAAATATTTATGTAAATATTTATAATAATTAAATCACTCAACATTTTTAAACTATGAAATCTTATCAGCTTTAATTTAAAAGTATAGATTTTTTTTTATTAGATTTATGTTTTTACATTTTTATTTTTTATTAATTATCGATTTGAATCCCACAAGCGCTCCTCCAACCCCCCCCCCCCCCCCCCCCCCTATAAAAGCCCAATCCTCCCTCCAAAGCCTTTCCATCGGACGACCCCTTCCCCTCTCTCTATCTCTTCCATCCCGTCCAACAATGGACGTACGCCGGAGACTCAACCCCCCTCCGCCGTCCTCCAAACCCTCCTCCACCACCACCCGCCGCCCCCGCGCCTCCGATGCGCTCCCCCTCCCGATCTGGCTCACCAACCTCGTCTTCCTCTTCCTCTTCTCCGCCGCCGCCACCCACCTCATGCGCGTCTGGCGCGACAAGATCAGCTCCTCCCCCCCCTCCACGTCGTCTCCCTCTCCGACATCGCCGCCATCGTCTCCCTCGTCTCCTCCGTCATCTACCTATTCGGCTTCAGCGGCATCAGCTTCATCCAGTCCGACATCTCCGAAGACGAAGAAGAGCCGCCCAAACCCAATCCCCCATTCGTCAAGTCCTGCCCCCAATCGCTCGATTCCCCGCCACTCACGCAACCAGATCTCTCCTCCAACAATGAGGACCTCATCCGCTCCGTCGTCGATGGGTCCCTCCCGTCGTACACGCTCGAGTCCAGGCTGGGCGACTGCAGGCGGGCTGCCGGGGTCCGGCGAGAGGCGCTCCGAAGGATCACCGGGAGGTCGCTCGACGGGCTCCCGATCGACGGGTTCGATTATGCGTCGATTCTCGGGCAATGCTGTGAGTTGCCCGTCGGGTATGTGCAGATCCCTGTGGGAGTCGCTGGCCCGCTCGTTCTGGATGGGACGGAGTACTACGTGCCGATGGCGACGACGGAGGGATGTCTCGTCGCGAGCACGAATAGGGGGTTCAAGGCGATATTGGCTTCGGGAGGGGCGGAGAGTGTGGTTTTGAAAGACGGGATGACGAGGGCGCCCGCGGTCAGGTTCGGGAGTGCGAAGAAGGCAGCGCGGCTCAAGTTCTTCGTGGAGGATCCTGGCAATTTCGACACCCTCTCCGTCGTTTTCAACAGGTTTGAATGATCTGTTCTTTTCTTCGATTTCTACTAAGGTTGTTCTGATTTTTTTTAATGGGTAATTAGCACTTTTAACCCCCATGAAATACAAATTCGCTAAAATATCCCCGTCCTGCCCATTGGCCTTTTTTTTTTAAAATTTTTGTACTGGAAACGAATTATATATAATTAGTCCTCAGTACAAATTTTCAGAACACTTGAGATGGATTATATATAATCAGTCTCTGATATAAATTTTTATAACACTGGTTCTTCTTTGCATCTCTTGATTTTTTTAACACTGGAGACGGATTATATATAATCAGTCTGTATTATTCTTGTGTTTTTTGTTCTTCTTCGCATCTTTTGATTTTTTTTGGTTCACATTGTTTAAAAAGTTGTCTTTGTCTGGATTTGGGGAGTTGGAAATTCTGTTCTGTTCTTGAATTATCAAAAGAAAATTTGAAAATTCTTGAAAACAAAGTATTTAATTATTATTATATCTGTGTTGGTTGAAAGTTCATTTGTTTTCTAATATGTATTTCTGCTTGAAAACACTGTACTTCAGGTCCAGTCGATTTGCTAGCCTTCAGGGAATCCAATGCGCGATGGCGGGGAAGAATTTGTACATGAGGTTCAGTTGCAGCACTGGAGATGCTATGGGGATGAACATGGTGTCAAAGGGTGTCCAAAACGTCCTTGACTTCCTTCAGAATGATTTTCCAGACATGGAAATCATCAGCATCTCTGGTGAGAATATTATATTAGAATTTGATACCCAACTTTGATTATTTGTTTATTCTAAAAACTATAGCTATCAAATGAAGATTACTTTTATGTGTATTGGGGGAACCAAAGCTTTGATTTTGATGTGTGTCAATTCATGAGGTTTCTATTCAAAACAAATAGATCCTCGTTCTTCATGTTTTTGTCTTAAATGGATTGGATTTCTTTTTTTCCTTATAAAAATTTAAATTTAAAAATCCTTCAGTTGCTCCATTTGTTAGCCTTATCATCTCTCGTGTACATCCCATCAATATGAATGCGTTTTCTATATTTGAACATGTCATTATCAAAAACTTAGATTCTCCAACAAAAGGCATGCCTTGCCTGTCATTAGCTGTTCAATGGACTTCCCTTTCCTTTTTAAGTGATATTTTAAGATTTTGCTAGATATAGTCATATACAGTCATTTTTGTGGTATTTACATGCTTTGTTTCTTTAAGTTGTATACATATTTTTTTTAAAAATGAAGGTATATACTTCAATGAATTGTAGATACCTCCTGTGCAAAAAAAAAAAAAAAAAATTGAAAAATTGATACGCATATACCTCATTAAGGAAATGGGAACACGAGTTGTGTATAAATACCGCATGTAAAAGTAACTACTTTATTTTTAATTTTTATTATTTATATGAATATATGAATTTGGGTACCAGGCAACTTCTGTTCCGATAAAAAACCGGCTGCGGTGAACTGGATTATGGGACGGGGAAAATCGGTTGTGTGCGAGGCAGTAATCAAGGAAGAGGTGGTGAAGAAGGTCCTGAAGACCACTGTGCCTGCGCTGGTGGAGCTTAACATGCTCAAAAACTTAACAGGGTCTGCTGTAGCTGGTGCTCTTGGAGGCTTCAATGCCCATGCTAGCAACATTGTCACTGCGGTTTTCATTGCCACAGGCCAAGACCCTGCTCAGAATGTGGAGAGCTCCCACAGCATCACCATGATGGAAGCTGTCAATGATGGAAAGGATCTCCACATCTCGGTTACCATGCCTTCCATTGAGGTAAATCTTTCCTCCCCATTTTACATAATTGGTGGGTAAATATGAATTGCCTTTGTTTTACATTTCTGAGGTCCCGTTTGGAACCGATTGTCAAACTGATTTAGTTCATTTTCAGATGATCGGTTCTTGAAGGGTAGTTTTAAACTTTAGCTTTTGGTTTCGATTTTTTGGTTATCATGCGTTATAACATTAATGAAAATAGCTTATAAGGAAAAGCTGGTTATGAGTACCTTTGATGAAAAAATTGTTTTTGAAAATTGGTTTCAAGCTGGACTTGAGGTGGTTTCTATAGAATTAATTTTTTCTATATGCATTTAATTTTGTTCACCTAAAACTTGTGCATGTTGTGAGTATATACAAAACCAATGATGTAACAGAAGCCTTCAAAACCGCAATACATATTGATGTAAAAACGAAGAAATACTGTTATGTCTGTTGCTAAATTACTATGGGTCATTATTCAAATTGCTCCTGGGGAAAAGCATATTTCAAGGGAAATACATATTGCCTGTTTTTGGTTCTGTCCCACTCTTTTAAGAATCTTTGCAGTTCACAAAATGAAGGCGTTACAGAACTATAAATCTGGTGCATGCGGCATAGTTGTCCATGTTCATACCTCAATCTCTCTTTATTATACTCAGTTCTGGAGCATCATTTATTAGAGTCAGTGCAACCAAATAACAACAAAACCATACACCCAAATAAACTTAAAAAAAAAATGTTTAAGCTTGTCACTTTCCATGTGTTTGTCTCGTTATCATAACCCAAAGCTCTACGTAAAGAATTAATTGGTGCTTGTCCTTTTGCAATTGTTATCCATTTTTCTAACGATACTTTGACTCAAGGGCTACTATCAAAAAAGGGTTATTTTTATAAAATAAGATTTTTTTGGGCTATTTATGCAAGAACCCTTAAATAGTAGTTCTTGTATTGCATTCTTATAAATTTTTATTTGGTTTGTGAAATCTCAGGTGGGCACAGTAGGGGGTGGGACCCAACTGGCTTCACAGGCAGCCTGTCTAAACCTACTTGGTGTGAAGGGTACCAGCCTTGGGACCCCTGGAGACAATTCCAGGCTTCTGTCCACCATTGTAGCTGGTTCTGTTCTAGCAGGTGAGCTCTCCCTCATGTCTGCACTTGCAGCTGGTCAGCTTGTCAAGAGCCACATGAAATACAACAGATCAAGCAAAGCCATGTCAAAAGTCATGTTTGTTGCAGCTTAAATTTATATATTATTTATTGTAATTTATATATTAAATATTAAAACTTTTCTGAAAGTTGTAGACATGTTTGTTGTAACTATTTAAAAGCAGTAAATAAATAGTAGTTGAAGTTTGTTCAATAAATTGTAAAATTATTTTTTGTTGTAATTTGTTAAAAATACCCTTACACTATAAAAGTAAAAAATTGACTTATGTTTGATTAAATAAGTTGATTTTTACTCTAAAATTAATTTTATAAATATTTAAAAGAAAAATAAATTAACATAAATAATATTTTAAAATCACTACAATATTTTTAAAATTTTACATTCTAGAATTTTAATGAAGTGAGTAACAAATGGAATTATGAAAAAAAATTGATAATGTATTTTTTGAAATATTAAAAAAATTGAGAAGATGAAAGATAGTTTAGTGATTTTTGGTGTAATAGTAAAAACATAGATACATATATTATTAGTAAAAAAGATTGAGGGCTGATTACATTTTTAAATTGTTATTAATTATGGCAAGTGCACGATCCTTGAAGATGATTCTACGATTAAAAACCTTAAAAACCTTGATTTATGAAAACCCAATATAATGATCTATCTCCCTTCCCTTTATAAAATCTACTAACTCAATATTATACTTGAACTCAATCAAAGCATATTTTATCAAATTAAATACAAGATATTTTTGAAGAAGATAATAAGAAATTTACATGAAAGGTTTCAAAAGAGAATTGAAGGAGAGATTGATACTCAATAAAACAAATAATACAAAGAATTCAGATTTAAGTTAAAGCTATAATCTGTAGCTTATAAGTTTTAACAAATATGTACAAAGTATGCCTCTTGATGAAGAAGACCAAATTCATAGTGAGGTCGAAATAACAATAAAAAAACAATTAAATTGGTCTAAAGAAAAAAAACAACAGATGGAAGCATTTTGGGGGGTCTTCGTTTTCTTCACCCAACTATGGCTTTTGCTTACATGTGACTGACCTGCAAACGCAAAAGCTATCCCATTGCAAAACAAAACGCTACATTAGTGTCTCACCAACCCACTGGGCATCTTCTATAACATCTAATAGACAAAATTCCAAACCCACTGGTCATCTTCTATAACATCATCCTATTTATAAAGGTAGAAATTCTATTAAACGGAACTGGCATAGGCCTGTCATTGGGTCGGGTTGACCCGGACCTGACCCGTTTGACTGTCGGGTCCTTCGGGTCGGGCCATATCGAGTCTCAGGTCGGATCGACCCATTAACAAGTCCAGACCAAACAAAGAGAGGTTGATGAACTTTTCAAGGGCCTACAATGGCTTCATTTTTTTTTCTTTTTAATAGAGTCTAGTGCATTATAAATAGTTCTTCATTATTTTGATTTTTAAATGTTTTATGATGAACATTTGAAATACGGTTTGGACTATTATGCTTTTACGTGAAGTCAAAATGTTGTAAAAATATTTCAAATATTTAAAATCTTAAATGATTATTCAATATTTAATTATAAATATTTGATTGAATCATGAGTGTTAGGTTGGATCATAAATTTGAAAAATCACATAATATTTTGGTTGGGTCAATCGGGTCCAATAGGTCAATAGGATCAGGTTGGGGTGGACCCAAGCCCGACCCATTTTGATTGTCAGTCATTTGGGTCAGGTATTTATATCTTTTATCGGGTTGGGTAAATATGTAAAATAAAATACTGAGAAATACAAATATGTTTTGAGTGCAAGTGACTAACAAGATATATGATGTATGAGACTGTAAATGAGGTTAAATATGCCAATTGGATGGATACGGATCATATATGTTAATATCCATATCCTAACTTTCGGATTTGGATACGGTAATTAATTTTCGAATTTGGATATTTTTGAATATGGATATGATACGGATATTTTTTGGATAATTGACATGTTTAAATATTAACATTAAATTGACTAATAAAATGATATATCATAGAGATATAAAAATTAAAATTGAGATTTTAATGTTTATTATCTCTTTTAGATATCGTACATTGAAAATTAATAGTAATATAATATATCATAATTGTGGTTAATTATACAATATAACAAATATGAATAAAAATAATACAAAAAAACACCAAAACCCGCGCGCGCACACATGTCACATACGAATATTTTTCGGATAGGATATATTGATATCCATATCCACACTCTGGATATTTGAATATCAGATTTTTTGAATTTTTTAATACGGATTCGAATCGGATTCAGATTTTTTTTTCGAATAATTGACATGCTTAAATAAGACTGTAAAAATAGTTGTATGTATGTGATTGAAGGGGTGTGACTCCCTTCAATCAATATAGACAAGTGAAGCTCCTCCTTTGGGCGGTGATTCAACTATATGGAAGTTGAACCTGCTGCACTCATAAACCTCTTAACACTGGTGTGATATATAGGCTAGTAAGTTGATATGAGATGAATTACCTTGGGTTCTCGTTTCTCTTATTAAGTGGGATTTTGAGGTGAGTAGACTGTGCTATCGACATTTAATTAAAGTTAGAAACCCATTTATTGCTAGTCAATGTAGTAGGTTTTTTTTTATGTAGAAGAAAACAAAATTTCAATTTCTAATAGTGTAATTAGTCTTCTTTAGCTCGTCAAACGCTTCCATCTTTGTTTTATTTTTATTTATTTTTTAAATTTTCGCATCTATTGCACTTCACGTCACACTCTCCAAGTCAGGGTGGATGATGGATCTCACAAAAAAAAAAAAAAACGAGAACTTCCTCGAGTTTCCTATAATGCCCTCTGTTGCGTCACTAATTTTTTTTTATGGGTGGAAGTAGAAGTTGACAAACATGCATATTAATATTACACATAACACGTACACTGAATAGCTACAATATACAGATTAAGCTTAACTAATCCATTGATTAATATGTGATGTAATGGTGTTCCCCTGGTGTGTCGTCATAAACAAACCTACTTCACAAGGTATCATCATCACTTAATTATACCTTAGATCTCATTTATATACTCTACTGAAGGACCTCGCATTGTCACTCAATATAGATAATTTAATTAGGCACCGTTTGAACTAATTGTCAAGCTGATCTTGCTTCTACATAGGTTATTGATTTTAAGCAAATCCTTCTAAACTTTATTTTATAGTACTTGAATTTGGTTTTTTTGTTAATATATAGTAAACGAAAGAACTTGTATGATAAATGATGGACAACAGCTTTTACGGGAAAAAAATCTTTAGAAAATTGGTTCCAAATGAATGTAATATCATTGGATTCAAACCTACCCAAAAAAAATTCTATTAAAAAATAATAATATAATATGTTTTTAAAAAATGTTGCACTTAATCAATCATGTAATCACTTTAATGAACAGAACATATTTTGATTTTTTTTACTATGTGCATAATTTTCTGATGAATTACATACTTTCACAAAAAGTGTGTGCTGAAAATAAATAAAATAGTTTTATGAAAAAAATAATTGATAATAATTTTTATGAAAAATAAGTGTATGAAAATGATTATAAATAGGCATTGTATCATTCAATTTAAAAAGTGTGCTGATATACACAATCGATCTTGGAATAATATCTATAGTCTTAACTCAATATTTAAAATCTTTAAGCTCCTGTTTGGTTCAAGAATAAGACCTGGAATAAGTAAGAATTAGTCAGAATAGTCTTAAAATGAGTGTTTGAAAGGTTGGAATAAATGAGAATCTATGTACCATAATTAACTGATATAAAGTGGTATATCGATCCAACTAATCCCTGAAATTAAGTTATTCAATGTTATTCAACCCAAAAGAATATGTGGATCCACTATCAAATCAACAGTCATCACTTTTTACAAATCAATAATCAAATCAGTTGTTATCATTTTTTATTTTTTATAAATCATTATCCACACCTTATTCATATTTTATCTAAACAACAAAATTTTTACTACGTTTACCAGATAGAATAATTCAATATACACCCTAAACAAAAAAAATCATTTTATCATTATTTATGCTAGAATAATCATAAACCCCATAATCAACTGTCATCATTTTTTCATCTTTTATAAATCTTTATCCACGCCTTATTCACATTTTTTTCAAACAACAGATTTTTTATCATTAAAAGTATAATTCAATACGTAATCAAACAAAAAATCACTTTATCTTTATTTATAACAGAATAATTATAAACCTTATAATAACTCAATTCTCTATTCAAACAGGGACTTATATAATACACGGGGATCCTATGAAAATTGCATGATTATAGGACAATCAAAGGTTAAAGGACTATATATGTGACCTTATCCTTCACCCCAATCGCCCCGAGCCAATAACCGCCGCTCCATAGCCCACAACTCTTGGAAAAAAAGAGAAATTATCGTTCAGACCTGTCGCACCTACATCAATCGCCAAATCTGCCGAGCCAATGGACATGAAATCATTAAGTGCGCCGCGGTCTCTTCTTCATAATTGCAAAAAGGACATGATCAATCTGCATGAGGAGGCCATTTCGCACGGTATGTCTTGGTCATGATTTACTCCTAAATGAACTATTAGGGTGTGTTTGTACACAAAGTTGAAGGAAAAATGAAAGAAAATGATGGAATTTGGGTCAAAGGAAAGTGGTGGAAAGTAAATTTTTTTCCCTTTGACCAACTTTCAAGGTGTTTGTGCATGTGGTGGAAAAATTTTCCATAACTTTCTCTCATTTTCTCACCTATGGGAAAAGAAAAAAATTTTCCCACTTTTTCTAATAAGACAAAATAGGAGAGGGAAAGTGATGGAAATTTTTTTCTTTTCCTTGTTTGGCACAAATGTTAGCTTTTTGAGTGGTCAAAGGGAAAATCTTTAATTTCCCTCACTTTCCTTCACTTTCCATCATGCACAAATACACCCTTAATAGAAAGCCCAAACTTTAAATGGAGTTTTCAGTCTCCAAATCTCCTTAGGGTCCATCTGACTCTAAAGTCCGGGATGTGTTTGTGTTGACAAACACGGTGCAACGCAAACAAACACAAAATTGATGTTTGCATGCAGTAACCATTCAATTCGAGCGTTTAATGCGTATTATTTCTCATTTCCCCGATGCTTCAAAACGCTGTTTTTCTCACTCACCTAACACACTCCCAAACAAACCCTAAGACATCGACATCATGTTAAATGTTGGAAGAACATTCAACAGTGGACTGGTCAACTTCACTGCTATTAGCTGCCATGTTAAAAAATCACACAAAAGAACAAAAATGTTAGACTGCGGGTCCTTCTCATGTTAAATGTTGGAAGAACATTCAACAGTGGTCAACTTCACGGCTATTAGCTGCCATGTTAAAAAATCACACAAAAGAACAAATATGTTACACTCAATCAACAACACAGAAGCCACTGCAGTCTCCCATAGAGCGCTTGTTCGTCTCATCTGACATGGATTTCCCCATTAATTTGTGTTTACATTTTATAATTATAAAATAAACACTTACGTTTAAAATTCAAATTTCATATAGGGATATATAGGCAACAGACTAAAAAAAAAAATCCACGTGGCGGAGTGAGAATGTGCTAAAAGCGTACGTGATTTATGTAAACACTCCACGAAAAATACAATATGGATTAAACATATATAAAGTATTATTATTATATATTATTTTTGATACATATTAAAGATAAATTATTTGGTTTGGTTCCACAGATGCTGCATGCATCAAGGACTGCAATATTGGAATAGTTTCACTGAAAGCAGACTTTATGGAATTTGGGTTTCCCTGCATTGAATGATTCAAGACATCGCCCTCATCTTCACATAACAAGTGAAAATCATGCCAGACTTCTTTAGGTTCACTTAAAATAAATGATATGTGATTCACATGGAGATAGTGATACTATAAGATGGTCAATTGAGTTTTCCATAAAAAAAAAAGGATGGTCAATTAAGTGTTACAATTCACATACGGAAACCTCACAAATCCAACAAAAAATCCAACATGCATGTGTATCGGGTAGTGAAATTCTTAACCAATCAATTGAGATAATCAGACAATCAGAGTTAGCAGGAATCTTGGCTTGATAAGAACTGCTAATATGATCATGTTTAGTGTGGAGTCTACTTTTTTTAAATCGGGGCAAAGTTGTTAGGTTTGTGTTTTGCATTCTGATTTCTAGATCATAAAAGAAGAATTGTAACGATGGATGGTCGAATAATTTGCCTCTACGACTGAAAATGTGGATCGAACTAAGCAGTTAATTCATTTGGGGGGGGGGGGGGGGGGGGGGAGGGGTGACCCTGGTGTGACACACCCGTACAACTCCTAGAGTCTCAAAATAGAAAAATATTTATTTCATTCTGATCTCTCTATCCGTTAAAATTACAACTTAATTTAAAGAGAAATGAATTTAATCTAAGTCATTGATTTTGGATTTAATCAATGGCCTAGATTAGATGAAACATTTTACTTAAAACAACTAATGTCAATGACAGTTCCAAAATCCTAACAAACTTAAGTCGTAGACTAACCTAAACAATCATAATAAACTAATTAATTGATCTAACTTATCCGCATGGGGATAAGATTAGATTCATTGATCTTCCTCTTTTAAATCACCCCATCAGTAATTCTGTGTTTGAGAATTTTGGTTATGTATTAAGCTATATATACTTGTTAGGTTTTCATTTGAAGGGTAGCCTTGGGGTATTTTACTTTAGAGGGGAAGTTAGATTTGTATCCCCATCACACAAGTTTTTCTATGGATGTAGGCAACTTTTATAATTTTGTATCCATGACATGATATTTTCTCAACATAAGTTGCCGTAAATGCTTTATTTCAAATTTTATAAAAGGAATTGCTTTTTTCTTTTTTTAATTTGTTAATTATGATTTGTTGGATTGAGCTTGATTTAGATTAAAAATATAACAACCTCATTCAATTGATGCCTGGACTAAATCGAACCAATAATTTTTAAAAAAAATTTATATGATTTATACATTATGAGACCGTGACCCGATTTGTTTCGAATTAAACCTTCAAATGCATATTCAGTCCTTCTACAAAGCTTATGTTATATAAATTGGTTTAATTTTTTCTTTAAAATCAAAGCCAAATTAAAGTATTATTTTAAAATAAGGAATGTGCGAGACCGCATAACAATATAACTAATTATGTCTGTTTGGGATAGTCTAGTGGCCGGTGTTATGGCACATTTAGATTTGAGTTTAAGTAGATTCTTCGTTTTATAAGCTAAAAATTTACAAACTCTGATTTAAACACATTTAAAGCTGTTTAGCTTTTCAAACCACCATTTATTTTTTAAACCAGAAAACACTACACTAGCCGATCATTAAACATGTAGTTTTGTTACTGTACTACATGTCTCATATATGAGGCCTTTACTTTCCATAATAATAATAATAATAATAATAATAATAATATAACTCATCCTTTTTAATAATAACAAAAAAAATAATTTTTTTAATATGAAATTTTTTTTCAAATTAAATAAATAAAAGGTGATAAAATCAAATCTTTATAAAATATATCTCATTTTTTTAAATATTTTATTAATAAAAATAAAACTCGATTGCATAGAAGACTTAATTGTAACAAATTATTAATATGCAGTAGACCCCCTTAGCGGAGTGGTCGAGATGCACCCTCTCAAATAGGAGGTCGCGGGTACGAACCCGCCTTTACCCAACAAAAAAAAAAATTATTATTATTAATATCATCACATTCTCACAACACTGACCATACCCATGGAATGTTGTAGGCAGAAAGTTATAAACCCTATCCCATTAAATGGGAATATGATTATATTTCAATTAGTGTTTACTCCCACTAACAATATTACTTTACATATTTAACATTTGAGTTCTACAATAATCTTATATTACTCTTGTTTGTTATAACTTTGATTCACAGACTATATATTATAGATTATAGCATTTCTCATAAACAGCAAACACGTGTATTGTACTTATGAAAAATAACAAATAAACAACAGTGTATGTTTATCATAGTACTCTGTAAAATATTTTTTTGCTGTGTAATTATAATAAAAATATTATTTAACCGTGGAAGTGAAAAACGAATCAAGTGTATGTAAATAAGTGAGCACAGTTGTCTGGAATGCTATGGAGACCTGAATACAAAATCTAAGGACCCGTTTGGATAGAGGCATAAGCTATGATGGGGTTTATACCTATTTCAGGAATTGTTGACTTTATCAATTGAATAAGTGATTTTGTGTTTGGCTGTGTTTTGAGTTATTCTCGTTGAAAAACGTAATAATAAATGTTGAAATGTTTGGTTGAAGAATAATAAGATGTGACTAAAATATAAATAAAGTGTGAATGATGATTTATAATTTTTCAAATGACTATTTTACCCCCAATAATAATAAAAAAAAGAGCTGGTCTATCACCACCAACTCAAATACTTCCCCCCCCCCCCCCCAACTAACTCTCCCCACAACTCTAGCTTAATGATAAACCTAATCCCACCACCATACAAAAATCAACCCACAACCATTCTCATCCCACGCCCTCCACCCATTTCAACCGAAAAAACAAAGATCCCCTCTCCCTCTCTTCTCTCCTCTCCCAGCCCATTCTCTCAATCCCTCTCCTCTCTTCTCACAGTCCAATCCATCATTGTTCCTCTTTCATCCCCGTGCACCGCCGGCCGTTCAGGGAGCCGTATCTTCATCCCCGCAAATTATATTGTAGGTAAACTATCACTTCTTCTTCCTGAATCATTAGAACATTAATGCTATTGTTCATATCTTGTTTTCAGGGTGTAGGGAAACTAAAGTGTGGATTGAATGCCTTGTCATTAAAAAAAAAAAAAGGTTTTTCATAGAAACCTAAGGTTTACATTGAATTGTTTGTATTTAGGGTTCAATATTTTGATTGAAAACTTAGTTAATCATTCCATAAAAATAAGGTTTTGGGTTTTCCATAGATACATAGGGTTATGTTTGAATTTGTTTGTGTTTAGGGTTCAATATGATGAGGCAACAAGATATGACATACTTGAATACAAATGTGTGGGCTACAAAAGAGGCTGAACATAATTTTTCAAGATATCTCAAATGTATTTTTATTACTACAATCATGTGATTTATGGGCTGCAAATGAGACTAAACATAATTTTCTAGAGACATCTCAGTTCCATAGTGTCAATAATGATGAGCACAATTATGTACTAAAGATATTAATTACAATCTCTAAATTCAAGGCTGGATATCTATTTGTCTCTCTCAAAAATTTATTTTATCAAATTTCTTAGCAAAGGCAAGGAACTTTTTTTTTGTTGAGATGCTAGAAAAATATCAACATATAGTGGTGAACGCATTGAAACACCACCTTCCTACCCCAGCATAGAGCGAATAGCCCCACATGTCTTGGCTGAAAGTGCCTTGAATTATGACTCAAACAAATAAACTGCTCAACACCATCACAAGTCACCCATGACATTTTATCCTCCTCTATCTAGTATTATTTCTTTTTTATGTTTGAAAATAAAGCACTTTTTTTTATTCTTTGGGGTATGTCAAAGAGCACTTTTGACTATACCAGTGTATACCAACATCAATGACAATGCAGATTATATGATAATAAATTTGAGTGTTTTACAATACTGCACGTTTTTTTTCTTTCATCAGCATCGTCTTTTTCCTTTTTATTTAATAGTACAAGAATAAACACCAAAGTTAAGCCTCTGTAATCATGGTAGTGAGTTCGTTCTGACTAGTTAACCATTTCTTGTTTGCAGTATGGTTCTCAAGAAATGCATTCCTCAAACAGCCTCCAACCGCAGACGTAGAACCAAGAGATTGGCAAAAACAGCTCTGTCAACCTCAGTCAACGCAAGGCAAAGCGTCCAAATAGCCTCCAAACGCATTCTTGATGCGGCCTCTAGTCAACGTAAGGCAAAGCAGCGACACGATTGTCGATCTTGAGTTAAAATGATTGTCGTGTATTTTGGTTTTTCAACAATGTGTAATTGTCAAAAATGTATTATATTTTAACTTTTGAACAATGTGTAGTTGTCAACTGATCCATATTTTGGTTTTTGAACAATTTATAATTGTAAAAAATGTATTATATTTTGGTTTTTGAACAATGCGTAGTTGTCAGAAGGTATTAATGTGGATGTGTTGGATATGTAATTAGGATGTGTGAATGTTAAATATCGAAGACCGTTATGTCAATAGTAACTTTTCATTTGCGAAAAAGAATGGTGTATTGGATTTGTAAAAGTAAATGTCTATTTATTGACTATGATATTAATGACATTTATTTGTTGTGTATAGCACTTATTTATGATGGATAAACAAAAATTGGTACTCTTATCAATTGGATAGTGTTGGATGACACACCTTGGGTCACCCAACACACCTTAGTTTGACTAGTTTGTGTCAAGCCGAACAACATCTCATGACTCAAGGTGTGTCACATCATTTTTAAAGGATTGCAGTAGTGTTAGGTGACACACCTTAGGTCACATTAGATGCCCCAACATGACTGGATTTGTGTCAAACAGAACAATTCCAAGTGACCCGGAGTGTGTCGAACAATTTTTAAAATTATTGTAGTTGAAAAGTGTTCGACGATGCACCTTAGGTCATAATAGACACTCTTGTATGACTGGCGTTGTATTAAATCAAATAATTTCACACGACACAAGGTGTGTCACGCCATTTTTAAAATACTGCAATTGAAAAGTGATCGGTGACACACCTTTGGTCACAGTACACACTCCAGTTTGACTGCATTTGTGTCAACCTGAACAATTTCCCGGGACTCAAGGTGTGCCGCACCACTTTTAATAGAATATAATTGTGTTGGGTGACACACCAAAGGGCACATTAGATGTCCCAGCATGACTGGATTTGTGTTTATTTTGATGTGGTAGTGGTGGGGAGAGAAAAATTAATAAAAAGGGTTGGCGGGATAGGCTGGTTGGGGGGAGGGGGGAGAGCAATGGGTTTGGTGGGATTAGACAGTCTCTAAAAAAATGGGTTTGACATTTATTCCAATGGATATTCGGTCAATCAACATACATGTGTTAAATCTGGGCCGTCTTTCAATACTTAATCTGGACTAGTATGTATTTTGTTGAATATACCATTCACACAATGAAAAGGCTGCACAATAATCAACCATGACACCAACAATGACCTATTCCTACCCGTTTGAATGAGTTGTACCTATTTATTTATTAACATATGGCAATTAGTTCCTTATTTCCAAAAAAAAATGACATTTAGTCCCACCCACTGTTCAGATATGCGCCGGTCCCTCGACCGAACCGTCTCGGGCAGTAGACGGGAATGCGGAGAAGCCCGCATAGGCGGCCCGCACCCCGTGTATGCGCCCGCTTAAGCAGGCGCACGGGATTGAATTTTTTAAATGGGCCGACCCGTTTAACATTGGTAAAAAAAAACAAAAATTCCTACCTTCTCTTCTCATGGTTCCAGCATCCGAGAGCCGTGCAGATCGGCGATCTCCGGTCTTGACTTTGATGTCGTCCGTCCAATCGGTGAGACCCCCAGCGGTTCCGGTGGTTTCCCGATCGAGTTCTCGAAAACAGCCAACATTTTCTCTGTCTCTCTCTCTCTCTCTCTCTCTCGATTCTTCGATGTCGTTTCATATAGCGAATGGAGTTATGTTGTTATGGCGGAATTTGATGGGTAACCAGTGCGTCCTCCTTCGCTGTGAAGTGGCAACTAGAGAACCATATAGGTGACACGTGGACGGTGGACCTAATTATTTGCATTTTTAGAGAAAATGAACTTGATTTATTTTGTTTAATGATCCTCAGATTTCTATTTTTTTTTCTCCTTCATTTTGCCTGGTAGGTTTTCTCAGATGTATGATGTATGAATGTATCTCTTATTCTCTTTTTCTATGTCTCTGATTTTCATTCATCTAACCCAGTAGGCTGGATGCGAAGTTGATTTTGTTGATTTGCTCTATGTGCTCATTGAATTATTTCATGTTTATTAAAGTGATTGTACATCCAAGTATCCAACTGATACAAGTAAACACTAACTCATTAAATAAATATAAAGTATTAGTGGCTTAAGATGGAATAGAAATATGAATATCATGGTATCCTAGAAATACATGAGTATTTTTTTTATTAATAAAAAATATAGAACCGCATATACTCCCGCATATACTCCTGCATACCGCATATACTCTGTGCAGTACTCTAACCGCACGTAAACCGCATACCGCATATCAGAACACTGGTCCCACCTGTTAGTGAACAAATGCATAACAAAAAACATACAGCAAATAAAAAAATACATATAACATTGACAACCAAGTTCCATGTAATAATAGTACATAGGTTAACAAATAGTATAACATACAAAACTTTGAACCACGCAAAACCAGGGAATCAATTCAAACAGCAAACTGTAAAAGGGGTAGTGAATTTATCTGACATGACCGGTGGGACCCACATATCCATATGCTTGGAAAAGACGTGGAATTGGTTATTCCGATGGAGAGGAGTCTGTATACTAGGTTATACTCAGTTATTCTGGGTTCCAAATTCTCACCAATTCCATTCAACCAAACGACCAAAAATGTGTTATACCACCATATTCTTCTTTATTCCACCTTTTTGGCAGTACCCAAACAGGCCCTACGGAACTGAATGCCTACTACAATGAATGATTGGATGCCTTAAAATGCAGAAACTGGATGGTATTTATAGAAAAAAAAACAAATTAGTTGAATAGGCTTTTGGAGGACGTTTTATTACTTTTTGAAGAGGCTCTAAAAACAGACATTTTATAAATTTCAGCAATAGTTATTATCTCAAAAACACTCATTTAACCATGAAAAATGTTACTCAGACATTTTTATAATCCAAAACTCAAACCACACATATCATTTTAAAAATAATAAATATCATCTAAAGAGATACATATTTTGATATAAAAAATGTAATATCGCTAAATTTCGAACTGAATATACCTGTTTTTTATAAGTGTAAGAAAAAATTTATTATTGTATATACATCATTTATGCTTCACTGGATTTCTAACGAAGTATATAAGACTGTATTTTAAATCATAAAAAAACTGAATGCAATAGTGCCCTTTAATCATACTTTTAGATTATGATTTTTGTAATTATATTTAATTTAAAAATACATGACAACAACTTATTTTAAATGAACATTATAATGTATAACAAATTTATTTCAAATTAAAAATCATAATGTGCAATTTATAAAAAGTTAAACAAACACAAAACTGATGGAATCAAATATACGGGTCCCCCTCCCGCACGTGCGAATCCCACGCGGTGTCTCTTCCTCGACACGCGCTCCTCCAACACCTCATTATAAGAGCCAATCCTCCCTTCAAAGCCTCTCCATCGGACGTCCTCCCCTTCCTCTCTCTCTCCCCTCCCCGTCCAACAATGGACGTCCGCCGGAGACTCCCCCGGAGACCCACCCCCTCTCCGCCGCCCTCCAAACCCTCCGCCACCACCACCCGCCGCCCCCGCGCCTCCGACGCGCTCCCCCTCCCGATCTGGCTCACCAACCTCGTCTTCCTCTTCCTCTTCGCCGCCGCCGCCACCCACCTCATGCGCGTCTGGCGCGACAAGATCCGCTCCTCCTCACCCCTCCACGTCGTCTCCCTCCCCGACATCGCCGCCATCGTCTCCCTCGTCTCCTCCGTCATCTACCTCATCGGCTTCAGCGGCATCGGCTTCATCCAGTCCGACATCTCCGAAGACGAAGAAGAGCCGCCCAAACCCAATCCCCCATTCGTCAAATCCTGCCCCCAATCGCTCGATTCCCCGCCACTCACGCAACCAGATCTCTCCTTCGACGATGAGGACCTCGTCCGCTCCGTCGTCGATGGGTCCCTCCCGTCGTACACGCTCGAGTCCAGGCTGGGCGACTGCAGGCGGGCTGCCGGGGTCCGGCGCGAGGCGCTCCGGAGGATCACCGGGAGGTCGCTCGACGGGCTCCCGATCAACGGGTTCGATTACGCGTCGATTCTCGGGCAATGCTGTGAGTTGCCCGTCGGGTATGTGCAGATCCCTGTGGGAGTCGCTGGTCCGCTCGTTCTGGACGGGACGGAGTACTACGTGCCGATGGCGACGACGGAGGGATGTCTCGTCGCGAGCACGAATAGGGGGTTCAAGGCGATATTGGCTTCGGGAGGGGCGGAGAGTGTGGTTTTGAAAGACGGGATGACGAGGGCGCCCGCGGTCAGGTTCGGGAGTGCGAAGAAGGCGGCGCGGCTCAAGTTCTTCGTGGAGGATCCCATCAATTTCGATACCCTCTCTGTCGTTTTCAACAGGTTTGAATGAATTGTTTTTTTCTTCGATTTCTACTAGGGTGGTGCAAAATCTGATTTTTTTTAATTCTATTATTCTTGCGTTTTTGGTTCTTTGCATCTCTTGATTTTTTTGGTTCACATTGTTTAAAAAGTTGTCTTTGTCTGGATTTGGGGAGTTGGAAAATCTGTTCTGTTCTTGAATTATCAAAAGAAAATTTGAAAATTCTTGAAAACAAAGTTTTTAATTATTATTATATTTGTGTTGGTTGAAAGTTCATTTGTTTTCTAATATGTATTTCTGCTTGAAAACACTGTACTTCAGGTCCAGTCGATTTGCTAGGCTTCAGGGAATCCAATGCGCGATGGCGGGGAAGAATTTGTACATGAGGTTCAGTTGCAGCACTGGAGATGCTATGGGGATGAACATGGTGTCAAAGGGTGTCCAAAACGTCCTTGACTTCCTTCAGAATGATTTTCCAGACATGGAAATCATCAGCATCTCTGGTGAGAATATTATATAGATTTGATACCCAACTTTGATTATTTGTTTTATTCTAAAAACTATAGCTATCAAATGAAGATTACTTTTATGTGTATTGGGGGAACCAAAGCTTTGATTTTGATGTGTGTCAATTCATGAGGTTTCTATTCAAAACAAATAGATCCTCCTTCTTCATGTTTTTGTCTTAAATGGATTGGATTTCTTTTTTTCCTTATAAAAATTTAAATTTAAAAATCCTTCAGTTGCTCCATTTGTTAGCCTTATCATCTCTCGTGTACATCCCATCAATATGAATGCGTTTTCTATATTTGAACATGTCATTATCGAAAACTTAGATTCTCCAACAAAAGGCATGCCTTGCCTGTCATTAGCTGTTCAATGGACTTCCCTTTCCTTTTTAAGTGATATTTTAAGATTTTGCTAGATATAGTCATATACAGTCATTTTTGTGGTATTCACACGCTTTGTTTCTTTAAGGTGTATACATATTTTTTTTAAAATGAAGGTATATACTTCAATGAATTGTAGATACCTCCTGTGCCAAAAAAAAAAAAAAAAATCAAAAAATTGATATGCATATACCTCGTTAAGGAAATGGGAACACGAGTTGTGTATAAATACTGCATGTAAAAGTAGTAACTACTTTATTTTTAATTTTTATTATTTATATGAATATATGAATTTGGGTACCAGGCAACTTCTGTTCCGATAAAAAACCGGCTGCGGTGAACTGGATCATGGGACGGGGAAAATCGGTTGTGTGCGAGGCGGTAATCAAGGAAGAGGTGGTGAAGAAGGTCCTGAAGACCACTGTGCCTGCGCTGGTGGAGCTTAACATGCTCAAAAACTTAACTGGGTCTGCTGTAGCTGGTGCTCTTGGAGGCTTCAATGCCCATGCTAGCAACATTGTCACTGCGGTTTTCATTGCCACAGGCCAAGACCCTGCTCAGAATGTGGAGAGCTCCCACTGCATCACCATGATGGAAGCTGTCAATGATGGAAAGGATCTCCACATCTCGGTTACCATGCCTTCCATTGAGGTAAATCTTTCCTCCCCATTTTACATAATTGGGTAAATACGAATTGCCTTTGTTTTACATTTCTGAGGTCTCATTTGGAACTAATCGTCAAACTGATTTAGTTCATTTTCAAATGATCAGTTCTTAAAGGGTATTTTTGAACTTTAGCTTTTGGTTTCGATTTTTGGGTTTTCATGTGTTAAAAGTAAATGAAAAATTGAAAATTGCTTTTATGGAAAAGCTGGTTGAGAGTAGCTTTGATGAAAAAGTTGTTTTGAAAATTGGTTTAAAACTGGACTTGAGATGGTTTCTATAGAATTATGTTTTTCTATATGGATTTTAATTTTTTCACCTAAAACTTGTGCATGTTGTGAATATCTACAAAACCAATGATGTAACAGAAGCCTTGAAAACCGCAGTACATATTGCATGTAAAAAAAAAGAAATACTGTAATGTCTGTTGCTAAATTACTATGGGTCATCATTCAAATGGCCCCTGGGGAAAAGCATATTTCAACGTAATTACAAATTGCCTGTTTTTGGTTTTGTCCCACTCTTTTAAGAATCATTGCAGTTCACAAAATGAAGGTGTTAATGTTTCAGTCAGCTCCACAGAACTATAAATCTGGTGCATCCGGCATAGTTGTCCATATTCAGACCTCAATCTCTCTTTATTATACTCAGTTCTGGGGAATCATTTATAAGAGTCAGTGCAACCCAAAAACAACAAAACCATACACCCAAATAAACTTACAAAAAACATGTTAAGCTTGTCACTTTCCATGTGTTTGTCTCATTTTCATAACCCCAAGCACTAAGTAAAGAATTAATTGGTGCTTGTCCTTTTGCATTTGTTATCTAATTATATTTTTCTAACAATACTTCGACTCAAGGACTACCATCAAAAGGGTTATTTTTATAATATAAAATATTTTTTTGGGTATTTATGCAAATAACCCTTAAAAAATAGTTCTTTAAATGTATTCATATAAATTTTTATTTGGTTTGTGAAATCTCAGGTGGGCACAGTAGGGGGTGGGACCCAACTGGCTTCACAGGCAGCCTGTCTTAACCTACTTGGTGTGAAGGGTGCCAGCCTTGGGACCCCTGGAGACAATTCCAGGCTTCTGTCCACCATTGTAGCTGGTTCTGTTCTAGCAGGTGAGCTCTCCCTCATGTCTGCACTTGCAGCTGGTCAGCTTGTCAAGAGCCACATGAAATACAACAGATCAAGCATAGACATGTCAAAGTCTGCCTCTTGATGAAGAAGACCAAATTCACTGTAAGGTCAAAAAAAAAAAAAAAAAAAACACAAATAAATTGGCCTAAGGAAAAAAAAAACAGATTGGAAGCATTTGGGGGGTCTTCGTTTTCTTCATCAACACTGTGGCATTTGCTTCCATGTGACTGACCTGTCATTTCTCCTGTTTTTGTTTTGTGTTTGTATGATTGTATTGGCCTGTGTGTGTGTGTGTGGGCTCCTCTCTCTTTGATGAGGTGCTTTTTCTAACACCCCCCCCCCCCTCCTTTGTTTTTCTCCTCCTTGTAAATGACCACCTTGGCAGGAATCTGTAGCATTGTAATAACACCTCTGTTTGTTTGTTGATGTCTCTTCTGTTCTTTGGATCCTTCATATATTTTTAATTCTTTTACCTATTATATTTTTTTTATGAATTTATGTTTTCTGCAATAGCCAAAGTGAAAAAGATGGTTTATCTTATGCTGGAAATGTGAAAATTGATCCTGGATTTATTATTATTTATTATTATTATTATTAATTGGAATCTCTGATCAGTGTCATTTTCTGCTATGGTTGCATTTCAGAGGGCTGTACCCTGACCAATGTGGGGGATCATAATCATGTGAACCATGTGATTCTGAATCTGATACATGGTGATCTTTTGACCACGTTTATGCATTATATTATTTAGGCCCCCATATTATTGAGGTTTATGTTAATTTATCTATGCATAACTATCTTCTTTTCCCGTACAATGCGCTTATCAAACCCTTTTTACACATCTCAAACAAGGGTTAAGGATTTCCTGTGAAACCAATTAGTTGTCTCTTCTCTGTCTTACTCATAAAATTACATTTAATAAAATCATAGAAGATGGGAGAATAAAATCATGCTGATATGTGCTTCATGCATCAATGCCCCCACACTAGCTAATTATACCTCATCAGAGACCTTGATAAAAGAAAATCCAATATACAGATAAGTTTGGACTTTGGTGGGTTTTGTTATACAACAAATTGGTCCATTCAATGAATGTGAGTGGAGCAACTGAGCACCCCATGTTATTACTGCACCAACCCATGTGTTCCCATAGATTCTGAGATCACATTGCTTTGCTTGCAAAATAAAAAATAAAATAAATAAGCCCTGTTAATTTGTTTGATCTGTTTTGTTAGATCCCACCTTATTTTATAAAAAATTTAATGACACGTTCCCACAAATAAAATTATCCACTTTCTATAGGGTGGTTTGGGTGCTTGAATTGATTCTTATATCATTCTGAAATCATTGGCTGAAGAGTCTTGGTGCTGTTCATGATTTTTTTCCCTTCTATTCAACAACATTTCAGTAATTCTTTATTGATATGTTACAACCAACCAAGAATAAAAGATTATTGAGTGACAACTGACAAGAACTAAAAAAGGAATATCATGAAAAGTGAATGAGCTGTAACCACGAATCCAGAATAGCACTAATCAAATTCCACCACACAAAAGAAGAGTTCAATTGCAGCCACTAATTCCAGAACAGTGCTAGTCCTAAAGTTGGACATGGTACAGTTCACAGGCCTTTGAGAGAGGAGAGAGGAGAGAGTTAGAGAGAGAGAGAGAGAGAGAGAGAGAGAGAGAGAGTCATGAGTTCTAGCTCATTAGAACAGAAGAATAAGCCTAATTTGAATGGATTAATCCATATTGAACCATTGGGATTGTAAGCTGAGGTTATGTAGTAACAAAGGGATATAGTAACCCAAGTTTATTTGGCCCAACCAAGAAACAAAAAAAATGAATGACTCACATTCTATGTTCTATTTCCTTCTTTTATCATAATCCTAGCTTGGCCTGGGATACCTTCACACATTAAAATGAATGAATATCTCTTTTTTAGGATTTTTTATTTGGATTTTTACAATTTTTTAGACGAGGTTTCCCCTGTGGTTGAATACACAATTTAGATGGGTAGAATTGTGTATGTTAGATCTCATCATTAGTGTGTAATGAGAAACGTGACATAAATCATCTTATATGTTTAATATATAACTTTTATCATTTTTTATAGTTTTAGACAACCCCTCATTGCGGATTGATGAATGGTGAGGCTGCTCAAAGTTATTTAAAGGAAAACGATACACGCAACCCTAATTGCAGCTCCAATTGTAGTTCATTTCTTCTTTTTTTTTTAAATCACACTCATCCTTTGAAGTACATACTGTTATATGAAATGAAGTATATACTAAGATACATTAATGCATTTTTTTTCATGGTGAACAAATGAAAAAAAAAATTGACTCATATACTATGATAGAATCTCATATACTATGAGAGTATAGTATATACTATATTATCATAACGTATGAGACTGTAAAATAGACTTCAAACTGGACTGTGTATCAGCGCTATTATTTAAAAACATCTTTGTTGGGTCAATTTTTCTCTTTTATTGTCCATCATGCCGATGGACAATGTTTGCAATTTATGGGTAAAGCCCAACTAGACAGGTTTAGTGAGCCTATGCTCCCAGTGTCCCTTATATATGGGCCTCCAATGACTTAATCCTTCATATTATACTGGTTAGTGATCTGTATTAGGGATTTTACCAACTCATCAGAGCATGTATCCGTTTTTTTTTCCCACTTTCCTGTATATATATATATGCTCTGAAAACTAATGAATATTAAATGATTGATCTTAAAGCTGACTTTTAAAACATAGGATTATAAAACAGATTCGACTAACATTGTTCATAAAGAAATGGTTCTAAAGGTTCAACTGGTGCTTGAGTTACAGTTTAAAACTGGGTTGCGTGAGACCTCAAGAAACAACACGTGTTGACTACTAAAAATGATCTCATGCTTTGTTTTTTTGAGGAAAACTGTAGATGTTTGTGGTCTTTGGGATGAGATGGGATGAAGTCAGAGTTGCATTCTATTAATATACTTGTTAATCCCCAATAAGAAATTGAAAATAAGAGCTTGGAGCTTGCCAGACTTCATCATTTCTGGTATCATATAGTTGGTTGAATTTAAAAAAAAAAAAAAAAAAAAAAAAACCCTTGTAACTAATATACTGCTAGTCTTGTTAGTCTTGTTTACAGCGAGGGGGATCAAATTTAAAATGAAAAACAAAGTACATTGAATTTATCTAAATATTCGGAAAAATACTATAATTGCCCATCTCTTATATTTATTAAGCCGTATAGTATATACTTCTGTTTATCGTGTGTTTAATACATTTAGAATGCATGTACATATTTAGGTTGGATGATTTATCATGTATTTCAGCACTCATCTTGTATGATATATGGTTTTTTTTTAATGGTAATGACACAATAAATCTCAAACAAAGAATGTTTTTACCGTACTCATCCTATATGATTAGGAATGTACACATATTATACTAGAAATGTTGTAGAAATTCCTTTTAAAAACAAGGGCAATGCCAAAAACCTAGTAAAACCACAGATTCAAACCAATATGAAAACACAGCAAAATATTCTGCAAACAATTAAGAGAGGATTAGAAAACATATCAGTTTGGTGGAAGCGAGCAGAGACGCTCTGTCCTCGGTGAATAAGGCCCCCTCACGTACAGGGTTGACGGCTCCTACCACTGAGAGATACGACCACCAGGGTTATGCCTCCTCGGGGTGCGAGCTACGAGGAGACCACAGTAAACGGCCGCGATCCTTTCAGATGCTCATATCAGACAGGGAGAAAGAAGAGGGATGTAGACCAGTCTTCTGTAATGGAAAACCCAGAACAGAAGAAGAACAGAAAAGGAACAAAAGAAGAAGACTCGCTGTAGGTGGCTCTGGACTTGTGAGTTTCGCTGATGATGAATGGAGACTCATACGACCCCTTTATATAGGCAGTCCAGCAACGTTCGAAAACGTTTAAAAGGAAAACCGACGAATTAAACACGCCCATTAAAATTGTCGACCAATTAATTGCGCGCATTAAAATTGTAGCCGACCACTAATCGCGCTTATTAATTAAATTAATCACGCAACCGACCAATTAATTGGAGCTGTTTTGGAAACTTGAATTTTTTTGGACGGTTCTGGAAACTTGTTGGTTTTAGAAACATTTTGAATTTGAATTTGAAATTCAAAATTAGGAGTGACAAAAAGAAACTCACACGCATGCGGGCCAAGCCCGAGCCCGCGGAAGGGGCCCAGTTGGCCCGTGGAGAGGGATTTCCACCCCCCCCTGCGCGCGCATGCGGGCGCGCCCATGTGTGGCCCGCAGCCCGACCCGGCCCGGCCCGCCTCGTGCGCAGGCGCGACGTGCGAGCGCGCACGCCCGGTTAACTAGTTTTTCCACCAGAAATCCAAGCCCACGGGTTAATGGGCTGGGCCTCGTGTGCGCGCGCGTAGGGGTGAGGCCCAACAAGTCTCAATAAAGGATTGGTGTGTCCCAATGTATAAGGTGAAAGAAACAAGTGGATATAACCGATGTGGGACTAAATTGTTGGAAAGGGAAATGGGTATACCCAATTTTTGGTCAACCAAGGAATGGGCCATATAAATGGGCCCAACACTAACAATCCCTCCCTTGACAAAAAATTATAGGATAAAGAAATATGAATATGATCTGAGCATCTTATACCATGTAATAGGTGAAGGTACCTTTTGGGTTTGAACATTCACTTAGTGTAAACTAGATCCAACTGAGAAGCCTGAATAGACCATGTCCTTGAATTCGACCCCTTTAGCCAGAATTCACTAGTCACACACACGGTACAGGATATGGGTCCTGTTCTGCGGGGTAGCACGTTACGGCCATGTGCTCGTATCCTTTCTTGAGTGCCTTAGAGACTTAGCCCAAATCTCAAAGAACGCGGCCCCACGTCCATGCACTCATATAGGTGAGTTCTCCAGGGTGCCTGTGCGGGTCACACCCTGTCCGAAAAGGACTTGAACCCATTAAGAGCGTAAGCTCAACCTACTTCCGCTACAGTATAGTACTGTTATCATAGGGATGAGTTAGAGGAGTTTTTCCTCTACAGTACTCACAAGTTTACCAATACAGCTTCGTTAACCCCTTGAAAACCATCTTCATGGGATCTCCAATCACAATGGTAGGGAGCCCGCTGCAGGTAATTATATAATGGGCTGAAGCCCCATCCCCCTCGATGTCTCATGGACTAGTCGTTTGACAAGTCCTTTTGTGAAATGATCTGCGAGATTTCTCTCGGATCTCACAAACTCTAGAGTAATTATCCCCTGAGAAATCAGGTGTCGAATCGATTTATATCGCAAGCGCAAGTGTCTAGACATTTTCTCATTATCATTATTTTGTAATGATTTTGCAATTACAACTTTGTTGTCACATCTTATGGAAATTGCTGGAATAGGCCTTCCCATCAATGGAATCTCACTCAACAGATTCCTTAGCCATTCTGCCTCTGAGGCTGCAATATCCAACGCAATAAGCTCTGATTCCATTGTGGAACGAGCGATCACTGTCTGTTTGACAGACCTCCATGCTATTGCTGCACCACCTATCAAAAACACAAAGCCACTGGTTGATTTAATATCAACTGAATCAGAGATCCAGTTGGCGTCAGTATAACCCTCAAGTACAGGGGGAAAACCAGTATAATGCAATGAAAGAGAAATAGATCCTCGCAGGTATCTAAATACACGTGTGAGTGCAGTCCAATGCTCTTTATTAGGGTTGCTTGTGTATCTACTCAGCCTACAAACAGCATATGCAATATCAGGACGAGTGCAATTCATTAGATACATTAAACTTCCAATCATTTGTGCATATAATTCCTGTCCAACAGGTTCTCCCAAATTCTTTTTCAATTTAATTGATGAATCATATGGTGTATGCACAGGTGAATACTCATACATTTTAAATTTCTTGAGTATCTTCTCAATGTAGTGTGATTGTGAAAGTGTAATGCCAGATGAAGTTTTGACTAACTTTATTCCCAAAATTACACTAGCATGACCAAGGTCTTTCATATCGAAATTTTTAGAAAGAAAATTTTTGGTTTCTCCAATAATGTCCTGATTAGTCCCAAAAATTAAAATGTCATCAACATATAGGCAAAGTATAACACAAGTATCAGATTTCACTTTCATATAAAGACATCTGTCATACTCATTATTTTTAAAACCAAAAGAAGAGATGACCCTATCAAATTTTTCATACCACTGTTTAGGAGCTTGTTTGAGTCCGTACAGTGATTTCACAAGTTTACACACTTTCTGTTCTTGTCCAGGAACCACAAATCCTTCAGGCTGGTCCATATAGATCTCCTCATCGAGATCTCCATGTAAAAATGCGGTTTTGACATCCATCTGATGGATTTCAAGACCATGAATTGATGCTAATGCGACCAGTATCCGAATAGTGGTAATTCTAGTGACAGGGGAATATGTATCAAAATAATCCACACCATGTTTTTGTTTAAAACCCTTTGCAACTAGCCTAGCCTTGTATTTTTCAATAGAGCCATCTGGACGAAATTTTCTTTTGAAGATCCATTTACACCCAATAGTTCTACTGCCTTGAGGGAGAGCAGTAAGAACCCAAGTATTATTGTGCAAAATGGAATCAAATTCACTATTAATTGCTTCTCTCCAAAAAGGTGCATCTGGAGATGACATAGCTTCATTGAAGGTTAAGGGATCATCTTCAATGAGAAAAGTGAGGAAGTCATCTCCAAATGTTTTTTCTATTCTAGGTCTCTTACTTCTTCTTAATTCAGGTTCATTCTCAAGAGATGGAACAATGAAAGAAGAAGAAGCCCCTAGATCAGCAGATGATTTAACTTCAGAAGCTTTAGAGATAGTGGTTTTCATGGGAAAAGTATCTTAAAAAAGACAACATCTCTAGACTCAATAATCGAGTTGGTACTGATCTCAAGGATTCCAGATTGTATGACTAAAAACCTATATGCAGCACTATGATATGCATAGCCCACAAATGCACAGTCAACTGTTTTTGGTCCTAACTTCTTCCTTTTGGGAGGAGGAATACTCACTTTTGCCAAACATCCCCAGACTTTGATGCAATTAAGGTTGGGTTTCCTACCTTTCCATAGTTCATATGGGGTTTTATCACAATCTCTAAGGGGAACCCTATTGAGAATATGACAGGCAGAATAAATGGCCTCTCCCCAAAGATTTTCAGATAAACCAGAACTTGATAACATGGAATTAACCATGTCACACAAGGTCCGATTTTTTCGTTCTGCCACACCATTGGATTGGGGTGAATAGGGAGCGGTGGTCTGATGGATGATGCCACTATCTTCACACAATTTAGAAAATTCATTCGATGTATATTCACCTCCTCGATCAGACCTAATCACCTTGATTTTTCTATCTAATTGATTTTCTACTTCTGCCTTATAAATTTTGAAATACTCTAAAGCCTCATCTTTTGTACGCAACAGATACACATAGCAAAATTTTGAAAAATCATCAATAAATGTAATGAAATATCTTTTTCCTCCTCGAGTAAGCATACCATTCATTTCACATATGTCACTATGTACTAAGCCTAACAGTTCAGAAATCCTATCAACAGATTTAAAAGGTTTTCTAGGCTGTTTCGCTTGCACACATGTATGACATTTAGAGGTTTCATTAAAATGAGATTTGGGAATCAAATCAAGAAACATCATTCTTTTTATGGTACTTACATTTATATGTCCTAAACGGCATGCCACATATTATGAGATTCAACATTCAAAGCAGTAGTAGATAAAGGGGAAGAACATTCAAACATAATGTTTAATTTAAACAAACCATCACACACATAACCTTTTCCAACAAAGTTTTCAAATCTAGTGATTACAACTTTATTTGCTTCAAAAACAAGTTTATAACCTTGCTGTATCAACAGCGACCCACTAACTAAGTTTTTCCTCAAATCAGGAACGTGTTGCACGTTTTGAAGTGATAGGACATTTCCGGACGTGAAGAGTAGATCAACACGTCCTTCTCCAACGATACGTGCAGCAGAGTTGTTACCCATTTCACATATCCATCAATGGCCTGATAGGAAGTAAACAAGGATCTATCAGAACAAAGGTGTATGTTTGCTCCAGTGTCTATCCACCAATCAGTAGATTGACAAGCTAAGTTTAACTCAGGATGGACAGTGACAAACCTAATTTGGGAGGAAGAGGGTGCAGGGTCATGAATCACCACATTCGCTTGGACTTTATTCTCTGAGTCCTTCTGGGTAGGATGGTTGCTCTTATTATTCAGATTTTGAGGAAGGGTCTTTCGTTTGTAGCAACTTCTTGCAATATGCCCTTTCTTCCCACACACGTAGCAACCAGCTTCATCATTGGTTTTCTTTTTAAACTGTGGCTTTACATGACCCTTAGCAGCCCCATTCTTTTTAAAAGGTTTGGACTTGGGTTTAAAACCTTCGGCTATGTGGGCTTTGGCAGAAAACTCTTTAGGAAGTTTAGACACCTTATCTTGAAGCCTATGCTCATCCTCTATCCTAATAGTGGTCAGAATATCATTCAAGACAGGTATACCTCTATGATGTTTAAGTTTGACAGCAAAATTGGACCAGGAGGGAGGCAATTTTTCAATAATAGAGTAGGCAAGAAAAGTGTCATCTAGAACCATCCCATATTTCCTAATCTCATGGATAATAGTTTTCAGGTCTACGATTTGTTTCATGATAGACAGATTATCAACCATGTTAAACTTTAAAAATTTTCCAACGGCATATTTTTCTAACCCGGCATCTTCAAGACTATATTTTTTCTCGAGTTCTGTCCATAGTTCGAAAGTGCCTTTTGTTGTACAAAAAATATCATACAACTCAGGGGTTAAGGCACTCAAGATTCGACCATGGCACAAGAAATCTTTTTCTTCCCAGGCACCGTCTGATTCAACAGTTTTTCCTTTCGGATCTGCTGTTTTATCAGTATCGGTATCCTTGGGACTGTCGGACTTAGTAAGGTCAATAGAAGTGGACTCTTTTTCAGAAAGGGACTTGGTTTCACCTAAAGCAGTTCTTAAAACAGAAATTAACCCTAAGGTGGTGAGCCAGTACCTACACTGTTGCTGCCATCTCTTAAAATTAGTACCATCAAACAAAGCCGGTTTTGCAGACAAATCCTCTACAAGTCCCATTTTTGAAAACAACAATGAGGTTTGAAAAAAAGGTTTAGGTTAAAAGCAACTTATTCACCGAGATTGTTGAAAAAATTCCTTTTAAAACAAGGGCAATGCCAAAACCTAGTAAAGCCACAGATTCAAACCAATATGAAAACACAGCAAAATATTCTGCAAACAATTAAGAGAGGATTAGAAAACATATCAGTTTGGTGGAAGCGAGCAGAGACGCTCTGTCCTCGGTGAATAAGGCCCCCTCACGCACAGGGTTGACGGCTCCTACCACTGAGAGATACGACCACCAGGGTTATGCCTCCTCGGGGTGCGAGCTACGAGGAGACCACAGTGAACGGCCGCGATCCTTTCAGATGCTCAGATCAGACAGGGAGAAAGAAGAGGGATGTAGACCAGTCTTCTGTAATGGAAAACCCAGAACAGAAGAAGAACAGAAAAGGAACAAAATAAGAAGACTCGCTGTAGGTGGCTCTGGACTTGTGAGTTTCGCTGATGATGAATGGAGACTCATATGACCCCTTTATATAGGCAGTCCAGCAACGTTTGAAAACGTTTAAAAGGAAAACCGACGAATTAAACACGCCCATTAAAATTGTCGACCAATTAATTGCGCGCATTAAAATTGTAGCCGACCACATAATCGCGCTTATTAATTAAATTAATTCACGCAACCGACCAATTAATTGGAGCTGTTTTGGAAACTTGTTTTTTTTAGACGGTTCTGGAAATTTGTTGGTTTTAGAAACATTTTGAATTTGAATTTTGAAATTCAAAATTAGGAGTGACAAAAAGAAACTCACACGCATGCGGGTCAAGCCCGAGCCCACGGAAGGGCCCAGTTGGCCCATGGAGAGGGATTTCCACCCCCCCCCCTGCGCGCGCATGCGGGCGCGCCCATGTGTGGCCCGCAGCCCGGCCCGGCCCGCCTCGTGCGCAGGCGCGACGTGCGAGCGCGCACGCCCAGTTAACTAGTTTTTCCACCAGAAATCCAAGCCCACGGGTTAATGGGCTGGGCCTCGTGTGCGCGCGCGTAGGGGTGAGGCCCAACAAGTCTCAATAAAGGATTGGTGTGTCCCAATGTATAAGGTGAAAGAAACAAGTGGATATAACCGATGTGAGACTAAATAGTTGGAAAGGGAAATAGGTATACCCAATTTTTGGTCAACCATGGAATGGGCCATATAAATGGGCCCAATACTAACAAGAAAAATGTATTATACCGGAACAATTGCATCGTACATAAACTTTGTGATTATGGTCATAATCTAAGCTCTCCATGGCAGTGAATTCCATTTGATTCTACGCATTACATATGACAATTATTTAGGTCAAGGGGGCACTGTCCCTTTATTTATTATTATTTTTTGGGGAATTGTCCAGATGCCCCTTTACCAGGGGTTTAATTTTTTTTTTTTTTTGCCCCTGAACTTTTTTTTATTTTTTATTTACCCCTGAAATCTGGTTCTATTTTTTTTTTTTTGCCCTTGACCAGTGTCACGATTCTCATCTGTATATTAATATTACATTTCTGTAATTGATTGTTAAATATATGTAATTGGTTATTACATTTATGTAATTTATAATTATCTGTAAATGATAGATTATGTCGTTGGGTATTACATTTGTAGTTTTTATTGTAGTTGTTATAGAAATGTTAGTTTCTATAATTGTTTAGTACATGGATCAAGAAGTAATTCTACTAAAATATTACAATTATTCATAAATTTATTAGGTGTTTGACTGTTTGTTATATTTTTTATGTTGCTTGAAAAACCTGTTTTTCGTTATGAAATACATTGAATTTCTAGTTCAATGATGTTTCAGTGGGATTCATTTCATCCAAAAGGAAATGAAGAGGATTAAGGGGGAGACTACAACTGATCATTAAGATATGAAGAAAACATCATAATTCAAACAATTGATGTATCTATTTTAATAAAACTTTAGGATTGTATCTATAATAATTTTGCGTACATTGAATGCACTTACAGATGATATTGTAATGACATTGAAAATGTATATATGACCATTTTGTGTTTAAACATATTTGCGTATTTTAATATTTTTTGTAGACTTCTATTAAATATCTGTAATTATTTGTAATTTCTGTATGTATCACATTATATTTCTGTATTTATGTAACTGTATGTAAGGGATAGTTCGGGCATCATATATAAATTACAGAAATGTAATAACTAATTACATATATTTAACAATCAATTTTAGAAATGTAATATTTATGTAACTGATCAAGAACAAAAAAAATAGGACCAGATTTCAAAGGTAAATAAAAAAAAAAGTCAAGAGGCAAAAAAATAAAATTAAACCTCTGATCAATGAACATCTGAACAATTCCCCCTTATTTGTTTTATGCCATACAGAGATTCTCATATATATGCTCCTCACTGTCTTTTCTTGGAAGTTTTGAGGACTTGAACTGTTACATTAATCATGATCTCCCGTTGTCTCAGTGGGAATAATGGACATATATGACATTTATTTTGAAGGGAAATTTTCAAAAATAACCCTCCAAAAAAAATGAATTTCAATTTTGATCCCGAGATCAAACTATTAGCAAAATTGACCCTGAGACAAGTTTGACCTCGGTCAACGCGCCACGTTGGCACGCTTACTGGGCGAGGAAGTGCTACGGCGGAGACGTGATCCAAAATCACGTCTCCTCTATATTAATTACCCCCAGCGCGCGCTCAACCGCGCCGCGCGCGCGCGGGGTGCGTGCATGTCTCCCCTTGGGGGAGACGTGATTTTGAATCACGTCTCCCACTTGTGGGAGACATGCAGCCCATGCATGTCTCCCCAAGGGGGAGACGTGATTTTGAATCACGTCTCCCCCTTGGGGAGACATGCATGTACCCCGCGCGCGCGCGGGAAAATTTTTTTTTCTTTAATTTTTTAAAAAATATATAAATAAATAAGAGGAAATAAAAATTTAATTTTATAAGATATTCATTTATATAAAAACAAAAAAAAAGATGAAACAATAATATTTCAAATTTATTTTTTAAAGTAATCATTTATATATATTTGCATGTAATTTTTTTATAAATGATAGTTTTATAAAATTAAATTTTAAATATTATCTATATTTTAAATATAATTCAAATTATAAAATTTAAGTTTGATCTTAATTTTAAATCAAAGTTAGTTCTTATCTTTCTTAAATTATCTCTAATATAATATTATTTTGAAAGAGATAAAAAAAAATTATTCTTTTTATGTTGAAAGAAATAAATCATCTGCTTTTTTTTATGCATGTTTAATTCCCAAATTCAAATAATTCTCATCATAATTTTTTTTTTCTCTTTCAAAATAATATTAGATGAGAATTATTTTTATCTCTTTCAAAATAATATCTCTTTCAAATTAAAAAATTATCTCTAATTTTATAATTTAAATTATATTTAAAATATAAATAATATTTAAATTTTAATTTTATAAAACTATCATTTATAAAAAAATTACATGCAAATATATATAAATAATTATTTTAAAAAATAAATTTGAAATAATATTGTTTCATCTTTTTTTTGTTTTTATATAAATGAATATCTTATAAAATTGAATTTTATAAATTTTTATTTCCTCTTATTCATATATTTTCTTTAAAAAAAATTAAACAAAAAAAATAATAATTACCCTCCGCACGCGCGCGCTGAAATGCGCCGCGCGCGCGGGGCAGGATACATGCATCTCCCCAAGGGGGAGACGTGATTTTGAATCACGTCTCCCCCTTGAGGAGACACGCATGCACCCCGCGCGCGTGGCGCGGGTCAACGCGTGCGCGCGGGGTAATTAATATGGGAGGAGACGTGATTTTGGATCACGTCTCCGCCGTGGCACTTCCTCGCCCAGTCAGTGCGCCAACGTGGCGAGTCGACCGAGGTCAAACTTGTCTCAGGGTCAGTTTTGCTAATAGTTTGATCTCGGGGTCAAAATTGAAATTCTTTTTTTTTTGAGGATTATTTTTGAAAATTTCCCTATTTTGAATGTTGATATTTGTCTTATTTGATCAGGCAGTGTTACAGTTACACTGTTCTTACTTAGTATTGCCAATATCCGAGGCATATATGATTTTCTTTGCTAACGTTTCGTATTAGTGCATGGTTAAACATATCTTCAATCAGGCTTTCTGCCAATTCCAGGTGAACTTGGAAGGAACAACAAATCTAAAATTTATATGTATAATAAAAATATAGACATGCATTGACATCAAATTAACCTAGTCTGGCTGACACAATCATTCATGCATTCCTGCCAAAAATGTACGCATTCTATTCATTTAATTATACATATCAAAATTTCAAATTAATAACTACATCAGAGAAACAACAACTTAGATTAAAAAAATAAAAACGTGTTGGGATCAAGTTGAAAAAGGACTAAGAATCCCTAACACTTCCCTTTTTCATAGCATAGTACCAAATCCTCTTTTGAAATTTTATGCATATAGTCCTGATGAGGATCTATGTATGCAAACTAAGCTTAAAATTAAGAACATGTGAGTTCCTTTGAGTTTAATATATTCAATTTTAGCATGCATGATTATTGCCAACACAGATATACTATGTACTAGCAGAATATATTATAGTGTGTTTTTGAGGTGTTCTACTATGAAGTATACACAATAAAAAAAATTTACAAAATTACCATCTAAAAGTATAATATTTCTAACATAACACTGTTAGTCTCTATGCTGCATTATATGCAGTCCTACATTGTTAATTAAAATAAATGTTTCATTAGATGAAGTTTTGCAATTATATATGCGCACAATTCTGAAGAGTGGATATTAATTTTTTTATGAAAACTTTAAAAAATTCAAAGCATGTCAGGACTGTTATCTTTCTAACATCTCCCACCATTAACCTATTTAATTTCATCTCCCAATAAACATGACCAGAGTAAGAAAAACAATCTCCATAAACATCAAATTGAGTCAGATGCTAACAGTCATCCATGAAAGATCCCACATACAAACACCTCTAAATAGAGATGCTCTCAGATGAATCTTGATATTCTGGACATTCAAGCTTAAGCCTTCAAATGGGCCATATAGAGAACCCAAGAAATTAAACACTCCACTCACTACATATAATGGCCTGAACTACTAAACCTAGTTAACAAAGACGGAAAGAGATCCAAATAACATTAGAGTTGTCTTAATTTCACAAACTATATTACAAGATAAAGTTCGACATCCAGATCTATCAATTTGATTCAATGCCTAGCTATCAAAAAATATTATCAACCAGGTGTGAATATGTGATATGATTTGCATCTGCACAACTAAATATCTTTCAATTTGGGACACTTGGTATGGTAAAAATTAAAATAGTAGACAAATTTAATTTTATAAGAGCAACAAAAGATAATTAGTTCTCTTTGAATCCATGTACAATTTAGTCACCTGCTGCCAAGAGAAGCCCTTAATTAATTCGATACAAGAGCTATCGCTCCTAGCCCCGCATATGTTTCAACTTCTTAAGCTGCAACATGTATAGAAAAACTCATATATGTTCAACCATCTGATGCTGATACATTCATGTGCCACATGGGAAATTCAGATCAAATGTAATATTTCAATTTTGTGTTGAAAAAGAAACAAATTAAATTGCATCTCTTAGTTATAGATATATAGTAATTATGTAACGGCAATTGAATGCTAGTTCATATTATACATTGAATTTTGCATGGTCAGTTTTCCTAGATATCATATCCTAGGTACTTCTTCCAAAACAGGTTTATGTACCTTAAATTCAATAATCAATAATCCATACTTCTTCCAAGACTTCATTGTTGCAAATCTCAGAATGCTAGCTAGTGTAAGAAAACAACATTATACATGACCACAATATAGCAATAATGAAAGTTCATAAGGCATTGAAATTGCAACGAATATTGTGGTTACTTGACTATTTTTGGATACTCCTCTTTACTAGTTAAGCTCATTCCGTGCATCAAACTACCATGCAGTTTATTGGGTTGTGATGACAATTAATTAAAAGCAATGAAATTAATGAAAAAAAAAGAATTTTTTTTATAGGAAAAACAGATGCATGGAACTATTAATTGTGTGGATGGAGGTGATGGACCAAACAAGTATATAAAAAAGGAATGAATGTTAAAACAAAAATATCATATACATATTTGATTGTGTTCATTGCATGAAAACATGCAGGCACATGTAACAAATATCAAATGAAAAATAGACTGAAGACAGAAATTTTAAAAAATCATATGTAAGTGAAGACAACATACTAAATTGATCTTTGAATCTCGTACTAACCTTTAAAATAACTGAGAAAAAAAATATGCCTTTCAAGTTCTTCATGTCAAAGTACCAATTTTGCTATAATTTTTTTAGTGTTCAATGTTTTTTTATAGGTTTTTACACCAAGTGGGGTTAACCTTTTCTACTCTTTTGAGACTGACAAAAGTAACATTTCTCCCAAAAATGTGCCCATGCAAAGAGATACTGAGAATCTTTTGCAGAATACCCAAGATCTCTGTTGTTGATATATATAGGTTTAAAAAAGGTTTCAAAAACATATGTGACAAAATAACAAAAAAAGAAAAACAGGGTGTGTGAAATTTTTATTTTTTAGATGTCAGGATCTCTTTGGTTTCTGAACCTGTATGAGAAGGTGACAACAGAATTTACTATTCAATAACTTCACAAAAACAAGCCTGCTGTAACGCCTTGGCCAATAAATGAGAATTTGACAGAGTTGGTCAGAACTGGACACTTTTTAACTCTGGATGCTTTTCCCCACCATCACTATCATATGAAAAAATATATATTCAAAACTAGGGTTAGTGTATCAGGCTTTTTGAGTTACTACACTGTCATGGAATACAAGTACTACTACTTCTCTGTGAGTTGGTTATGCAGGAACTGAAGTTCAAAGGGATAGTAAAGGCAAAAAGAACAAATACAGTGAGACTATGTGCATGGGTTGTTTTTTTTTTAACTTATCCATACATGCTCAAACTTCAGATTTAGACCTAAAGTTTCAACACCCAAGTAAGATGAACAGGAAACAAAAGGGAGGATAATAAGCTCTTGGCCTACTTTGTTGAGGGAACAAGTGTCGTAAAAAAAAAGCTTATCATGTTTGTTATACAAAATAGTATAGTGCTGATATACATACAATTGTTTTATTTTTATTCTGAACTTTGATAAATATGAATAAAGATAAGATTCATAAACTTCTTATCTACTAAAATTAAAATAAGTTATTGTCGAAAACTTATTCCCTAGTCAAATTAGACATTTATATTCTCAAATGTCCAACTAACTGATCAATGGAAATGGAGAGGTTCTTCATATGACAGAAGTAGTAGCACACAAAGAAGGAAATGGAAAAAAAACCAAGAAATGTGGACCATGGCATTCCCTACATGAGATCCAGCAACGTAACCAGTACATGACAGAGGACCACAAAGAAAAACACAAAAAAACTGAAAAAGAACAAAAATATGGAGTGAATCATACATGGAACTTTAAACTCAACTCACCTGATCTATAGTAGAGCCTGTGAAAGAAAAACAATCCTCCTTTTCTTCACATTGGATCTTTATTTCTTCTCTCTAGCGTATCTCTGTTTGTCCTTCAATGGTCGAGCTTCTTCAACATATATAGTTCCATATGCATCACTTCATCATAAAAAAAGTGTCTTCTATGTTGATCTTTATAGACTTCTCGTTCTGACTGTCAATCATTTTGTCTCAGCTCAGTATCTGATAAGTGACTCCGGCATCCTTCAGTCCGAACGGCATCACTAACAAACTATATATTGATTGCATTTCACTTGTAAGTCCATATAAAACAAATCTAACTCCCCAAACATCAACACTTGATAATTGATATATATATATATATATGATCATCAAAATGGAGGCCTTGAAGCAGTACCACCACCACCACCACCCCAACCAAAAACATCCCCTGGGAACTGATAATTCCCCATGTTCACTCCCAAGTTATTAAACAATCCTCCTCCTCCACCTCCTCCTCCTTCACCACCACCTCCCCCGCCACCGGTTACCCCTGAAGACTGCGACGCCGCCGGCTGCACCCCAACCCCAACCCCACCTCCCCCTCCTCCTCCTCCTCCTCCTCCTCCCTCCACCACCTCCTCCTCCTCCTCCAACGGCAACCTCTCAAACACCGCATTCGAAAACGACGCCGCCACCAACACCACCGGCCCCGCCGCCACCAACGGCCCCACCACCGTCCCCCCCACCACCTGCCCCTGCCCTCCCGCCAAAAATATAGTCAGCCCCCCCGCCCCGGGAGGCGCCGGAGGCGGTAACACCGTCCCCGCCAGCGACGCTATCTCAAACCTTCCGCGCAAAGTCACCACTCCCCCCGTCGCCGCCGCAGCCGCCGAAGGCGACTGTGGCGTCCCGGGCTGTCTGAGGTTGACGTTGATCACGGATCCTGTCCCGCTGAGGACGGAGACCCCCCTCCCGCGGCGGCGGGCGTAGTTGAGAACGCACTCGACAACGTCTGACCCGGAGACGACCTCGAGTACGTGCGAGCGGAGCGCGTTCGGGCTGTCACGCGTGACGATGATGGGCGGCTTCGGCTTGTTCTTGGACCCAGCCGGGCGTCCTCTCGGGCGGCGGCCCGAGCCCGAGCCCGAGCTGGTGGTGGTCATTGTTGCTGCTGCGTTGGCGGCAGTTGTGGGTGTTTCGGGGTCTGGTTTGGGTGGGTCCCTCTGGTCTTCTTCGTCGTGGTCGTCGTCGGGTTTGGGTGGGATTAGATGGATTGGTTGGAGATGTTGGTGGTGGTGGTGGTGGTGTTGTTGGAGGTGGAGGTCTGGGTTGAGGAGGTGGTGGACGTAGTTGGGTGCGGCTGATGTGGCCGCGGAGGGGTGGCCGGCGGTGGTGTTGAGGCCCGCCGCCATCGCCACATCGATCCGCTCCCACCACTTGCTTGCCAGCTTTACAGATTGAATTAACACTTGGTATTAATGGCGAACTGAGTTTTGTGAGAGTCGGCTAGCACCCTTTCTGTAAAGGAAGATCAAGCTAGGATTAAAAAGACACTTGGTATTAATGAATATATGAATTCTCTCTCTCTCTCTATAAATCCTTTAGAGATTCAAAAAACTCCACCATGAAAGATAGAAGAACCAACAAAACACATGCATAGAAGAGAAGGAATGGAAACCCTAAAGTAGATCTTCTCTTTCTACAACTTCTCTATATGGAACATATAGGGAAAACTTTTATAAAAAATTTGAACTTTTTGTGATGAAGAGAGACTCTGAAACTGAAACACCCACAACACCTACCCTTTGTGACATCCGGCATCACCGACACATATGGGACTTTTGTATCTGAACATATGAGAGAAGAAGAAGGAGACGCATCAAAGATTCTGCAAATCTATAAATCGATGCAATCAAACATGGAAGGGGTGATGGAAGGCTCTTCTATCTTATCTTGTCATGCAAAGTATGAAAATTATTTCACTTCGTTTCTTTTACTCTTCCATGTCTGAATGAAAGCTTTCAGTGGACTATGAGAGAGAGAGAGAAAGAGAGAGGAACGGACGGTGGAAAGCGTCCAGAGGTAAGTATATATTATTACAAAGACAAAAGCATCGGCATATGCGAGGCCAACAAAAAAACAGAAATACATGTAGTGGTATTTTATGCTTGGTCTTTTTTATATTGTATTAAAATAATTAAATCGTTACAGGTGAAAAATAGTGTTGTTGTTTTGTTGGAACTAGAACAGGCATGGCAAGTATTTTTAGGGTTTCAACAATATTTATTTGTCAAATCATTCAGTCCTTTTTAAAATATTTAAAATTTTATACATCCTATTTGATATAAAAAAATTATAAATCCTTAGATTTAATTTTGCATATTCATAAGAATTTTAAGAATTGATATCTTATCAAATTTAAATCTAGATTTAAGTTGCTCAAAATAATTTAGGTATACCCTATATCAAAATCTCATTTAGAATTAATAAATACAGATGAGATCCAACACTCGCGTAAACATATGTATATGGACTAGTTAAGATCACCCGGATTTTACACAAGTAGGTTAGTAAATTAGGGTTCAAGAACGTGTGGTCAACGAGAGGGTCAGCCGTACAGACTGTCAGACACGTGGGTGTCAAAAAAGATGGGTTGTCTTTTATTATACGTATATAATTTCTTTTTATCGGGACTTGGTCAACTTTATCTTGTCGTGTGTTCTTCGGCCGTTCTGTGAATGATGTGCGGTGGTGATTGTGGTGGTGATGGTGGACGCCGTAATCTCGGCCTATTTGAAGGCCTTGTTTTTATCTGTATACAGTATATATTATAAATATATCTCTCTCTGCACGTAACAGTGGTATTATTTACGCACATGGTGTCTCCATTAAAAGAATAGCTGGACTACTGCAATCCCACGTGGATATCAAGTCATTTCACTGTAAAATGGAACAAGATTTAACATCAAACACCCTGTTCTATTACATGCATCATGCATGATTAGTCAAGTTCACTAATTAATCAAACAGGGGATCCCACCTAACAAGACATGGTTTCTGATTGGTGACGATCGATCTCATGTCACCATGTTTCCAGGGCTGTATTATACAAACGTCTCCTATACTAATGCGGTGTAAAAATCAGGCACATACTTTGTAAATACTATGAAAAACTTAAGAATACATTCATTTGACTATTTGCTTCATAAGATGTATGAATATAAATAATATAAATCAAATATATTATGAGTGAGGTCTCCAAATGATGAGGTTTGACATTTTCTTAGTTTTGATCGCATGTTAATATATGTTTGTAGAGAGAAAAATCCAGCTTATTGATTTTCATTTTAATTTAAGTTTTATTGGTTATATCTGCTAGATTTGGTAGTGAAGTGTAGATGGATAATCTGGGATAAATCTTTTCCTTTTCCTTTTTTAGAATGAATTTATATTTAGTCAGGCCAAACGATTTTTAAATGAATCATTTCAATGTATTACAAACAATTGCTTTGGATGTGAAAATTGAAAAACATGTGAAACAGTGATTCATGTAATCTTATATTTTAATTTTAACTTTTTTGAAACAAAAAATTTATAACTTTTTTACATTGAAAAAATAGTATGTGATTTCACAATATATAGAATCACGGAATGTGATTGAATGCGTTGCTTATTTTTAAAAACACAAAATTGATCTAAATGCTGATTTAAACACTACATTAAACTAACAAAGACTAAATGTGCGTTTGAGTGAATGACGGAAAAGCGGAACACGATAATAAAACATTGTTTCTGTAAAGTTTTAAATATTAAATTGTTTTTAAACGCAAATTTTAATATTGAAACACAGATGTCTTTATTGTTTTGAATCCACGGTGTGGTAATGTGAAGTTTCCCACGGTGGAATCCGCCCCCGCACATGGCATGCCTTACAATGGAAATTAATGAAATGATGTATTTTTTTTTATTTTTTTTTTAAATCTGCACAGCAAGAGGGACAAGATGGCCTGGAGAACTAGAGTCCAAGTCCATCTTCAGTGCATCCAACCCTATCTCTCAAAGCAGGTTCAGTTTGACCAGTCAAAGTATCCACGTCAGCAGAAGAGACTGTTCAGTGGGGGCCATGCCACAGTGATTGATGGATTGCATACCTTCTCCTTCTCCTTGACTTGCGTGCCATATCAACGTTGGCTTATTCATCTGATTTATATTCTCTACCACACAGCACTGCATGTATTTGGCAAAGTCTTGCATTGTAAATCATGCACATGAATGAATATGATAATATATAAGAATATGAAGATAATACTATCAGTGGTGTAAAACATACATGCATGCTATATATTGTGGAGTCTGATGATGTGCGCAATGATTGTTGGCGTTACGCAGGGGCAGTGCCCCTAGAAAAAAAATTTGGGTGTCTTTCGTGTATTGACTTTTTTATCTTTAATGAGATGTCAGTATAAAAGGGCATCTCATATTTTTTATTAGGCTCTAGGGTTTTCATTTACGGTGTATTTTGACTTCTCAAAATAGTAGATTGATCTCTGGTGTGTTTCGTGGACGTATGCAAGCTTTGCCGAACCACGTAAATTTTGTGTCTTTGATTTCGATTTATTTGTTTTTCATTTGATTGATTGCATCCCAAGATCCGAAAAACCCTAACAATACATGCATAAGATTATGTCTTACATTGTAGTAATTGTACACCAAAGAAGAATTACAATAGAAAATGTTTTTTATACTTTTCTGAATAACACATATAATAACAGTTCTGTAAATGAAGAATTATAAAACAAAAAAAATAAATTGTATCAAGTGAAAACAACATAGAAAACGAATCCTTGTCACACAACAAATTATAAATAAATTGTCTCTCTGTTCAAACTTTTCACAAGGGAGAACATAAACTAGTCCAAGGATGGCCCTTCTTTCTCTATAAAAATATTATTTGGTGTCATGCATGGAATAATCGACGATCTTAGAAAACAAGTGGTTATAATTATTAGATATAAAAGTGAGAGTACTATGTTGTATAACAAGAAAGATTTAAGGGCTCAATTGGGATATTTTATATATCATTTGATGGTTGACAAATTTAGAGGAAACAATTGATATTTTTTTTGGGTGTCAAACAATTGATATTTATTTGACTATCATTTTGGGGCTGGTAGACTCCTACAGATATATTAATGTTTTGTAATATATTAATGAATCTTTCTAACCAGTCATGTTCTCCCTCTTTTAGATTCATAAACATATTTCACATGGAAGGTCATTTATTATTTTAGTTAAGCAAGGTTTTTTTTTAATAGATGTGAAAAGGCAAGTGTTCCATCATTAGATGAGATCAGGAACAGACATGTACCGTATAATATAAATTGGATGCATTTTTTTTTTTTGGTGGACAAAGATCTTGAGCAGAGCAATAAGCAAACATGAGCCAACAAGGGCTCAGATACCATAATTAGATGCATCACTTGATTGATTGAAATTTGCATATTAAATACATAGTTTGCATGGAGTATATATTTAAAATAATATTGAAGCACCTTTTTATATGATAGGAAATTTTTTTAATAAAAGAGATTCAGATAAGCTGGAAAACTCAATCCAAAGAGCACAACGAATACAAAACAATGAAAATTAATCAAGTAATATATATTGTATATAATGATTATATATGAAAACGGGCATACATCCACAATAATTGATATAATTATAGTAGTGTTTCAGTTATCAATTACATTAAGATTCTAACATCATGTAATCTCACGTGAACACAAATTTAACAATAATTACTAAAAAAAAATATCGTACAACATAAAATGTTTGACACGTGTCTAGCTTGTATAGGACCAGGCATGAAGTGTTCATTGAAGTATATGTATTTCATACATGCAAGTTTGAAAGAGGTTTAAAATCATTTAGGTCGGATCAACTCATAACAATTGTTTCAATATTAGTTTAATGTCATGTATGTTCATGTGATGGACAAATGAGTCATTGAAAAATTGGAATTAATGAATTTTGCAGGGCTCAAAGCCCATGATATGTGCCACATGGAGTGGTGTAGTGGCTAGTATGGCTATGGAAAAGCCAAATGATGCCTAATGAAAATAAACAACCAATTAAACAAGTACTAATGAAAAGACAATGAGACATCTTTTTTTAAAAAAAATCACAGTGCATTAGAAATTAAACCATTACAGGTCATTGTTCCCTAAACTTTGTTTAAAGAAAGCTTAATTAATTATTAAATTAAACAATTAGTGACCTCAACTCGGCCGTTGCCGTTTTCAGAGATGTCGGTGGCCTTTATCTTTACGACTTGTTAGCCATCAATCATAAAATATAATTAAAAGTGCATTAAGAGCACCACATTTTTAATAGTTTTGTAAAACTTTTTTTTGAGGTAAAAATGTCTAGTAAATTAATACATAATAATTTCATTTATAAAAGACCTTATTTCACGTTACACTTATATATACATGATATATTCTTTTAAAAAAAAAAACTTTAACCATGGTCATGACACAATTAAGTTGCAAGTTGCAACAGAGGATGCCAGTTTTTATGTCACTAAAAATCCTAACTCTTTTATTAAATCAAGATATCTCTTTATAGCATGGTCTTACCTGAAATATTTAAAAAATGACCTAGTGCATGATGTGAAAGAGACCATAAGTTTTATTTTATATAGAAAGTTTTGGTCATTAAAGTTAATATTAGTTCCATTATTAAAGTGGTTGGAACTTATGGAGGGACCACATAAAAACCTAAGATATAAAAAAATATAATTAATGTCACATTAGGCTAACTCAGGTGACCCTACAAGAGCACAAATTTAACCCATTGGAAAACGAAGAAGCAAAAATGTGATTAGTATTATGTTTAGTACTAAAACGCGGCGCACTCGCACCATCCCAACAACAGCAGGTGGGGGAACCCATGTGCTCACCATTAACCTATATTGTCTCCCCCATCTGTCGTCATCGTCGTTATCGATCCACTCAATCCGACAAATCCCAATTTTCAAGGCCTATAATTGATTCATTGACAATGTATACGACGAGTCTCTAAAGATAAAATCTCTAAAGGGTTCTGGATACGAGTCTCATGCTCATAAGATAAAATTAACTACAAAAACAATAAAAACAAGCTTATGTGCCAAAATAAAACAGCTCTTTCAATTAACTAGCCTAGCTAATCTTTGGGTCGGCTCTAAGAGATATCTAAAACAAGGGTATGATGCACAACATGTTCATTCAATTAACCTAGTTCCTGAAACAATTGTTTTTAAAAAAAAATACCTAACCTGGTTCCTGGGGTCCCTTTTGCAGACCCCAGAAGCAAATCCCAACCAAAAGAGCCCATGTAGGATCCGGGGGTTTCTGTTGCAAATAGTATACTCCGTGATTCCTACTGTCACTTTTACATACTGAACACGTATTGATTTTTGAAATATATGTTTTCACAAAAAGGGAACTATACACTCAAATTAATTGAATGATATATTCTCGTAAGAGTATACACTATGTAGTAGAGTATACTTTATTAGAATTAGATATTTCATATTCAAATGACAGCATCTACAAAAGGGTGTATATATCAAATTTTTTAGATTTAAAGGTAAATATTTGTATAAAAAGTATTAACTGGATTATATATTCAAATGAATTGAACATCATAGTTTCTTTTCATTTCTTTCCTAATTTAGTATATATTAGCTGAGCTAATATATTTTATATGGTACTAAGGACTGCGGATTGGATTGGATTTGATCTAATATATTTATATAGTTTCAACAACCTTTGAAAGCCCAGTGGATTGGATTTTGATATGAATCTCATAAAGAACCAATACAATGGGAGTTATTATTAACTAATTTTGCATATAATTAAAAAAGTGATCAAACTAATCTTAATTTAATATTTTGTGCAAGTGCTTTTAATTTCTCATTGAAGACAACAGGAATACCAGATACAAACATTTTTAGATGAAATATGAATACTTTGGAAAAGAGGCACATTCAAATTCATTGAAATATATATATTTCATTTTTATAATAAAAATACATACTTTACTGCATGAATGTATATACCTTAAAAAGATCACATAAGAACTGCAAAGAAAAAAGACTGTAAATTATTCAAATAAAGAAAACATTACAAGAGACTTTACAAAAAGAACTAGGAATTAAAATATGCCAAAAGAAACATAAGAATCATCATCACATTATTCACATTAATGTGCAATTGAATTGTGCTCCACTGCCAAACATATATGTTTTGCAAGCACCATCTGAACAACACAGTGGCAACATTCAAATGGCTAATCATTTAAAAATAAAAATCGAGTGGCAATTATTGTATGACAGATAAATAATAACTATGGTGAGAAGATTCTAAAGACTGGCCTTTACATTCAGTGATGGTGTCGCTGGTGCATCGTGACCCAAATCTAAATGTAGTCAATTAGTTTTACCCTCCTGAGCACCAATCTCTTGCAGGTAGTGTTCAGCTTCCAGGGCTGCCATGCACCCTGCACAGTGATATTGGAAAAAGAAAATGTTATACTTGTGTCATTCTTGCAGCCATATTTCCAGACTGCGCACGGTTTGAATTATTATGAAGTTCATAGTTGTCTATACTTTTAAAAAATAAAAAAAAAAAAAAATGAATTGAATGCATATAATTTTATGATTTTTTTGTACTGTATATAATGACATACTAGATACCGCATTAGGTGATTTTATATGGCATCTGCAGGAATGACTGCATAAGTCTCCAGTGTAATAGCGCCCATTGGAAATTTATCATGTTGGTTCAAAGGCCAAAGATAGATGCCACAGACAAGATGGAAAACGTGAATTTCAATTGCAGCAAAGGAGAATTCTGTCAAGTGTCCAGGCATTCAATTTAACAAATTTTTAAAAAGGGTGCAGGTGTTTCGTTGCCTGATCTGGAATAGAGAAATATAAAGTCAACCAAGCAGGACATGCCATGATTTAAAAATATCCAAATAAATAGGGCACTTTGTGCTTCCTCTCCTCTTCAGAGAAAAAGTGGGAGCTCCCACCCAAATATTATTCATATGAAAGCCCCAGCAAAGAAAAAAATAATCAAGGAAATGAGGTTTCCAAAAGGAATGGGACATAGTGTGCAAAAACAAGAAAACCAAAAAATACATTTGTTTGTATAAGTATGTCATTAATTCATTTACCCTGATTCTTGAGTCGATGAAATCCAGATAAATCAGATTATGGTTGTAACAACTCTGTTAACCACTAATGTCAGGTTGCTATATTCATGGGACAATAGTAAATGCATATTCATGGAACCATTCCCATCCAAGGTTTATCCATTGACCGTCCACTAATATAGTAGCAGGTTCTCCAATTGCAAGGCAAGACAGAAAAAACATAAAAAGTAAACTTTTCCAGCTTAAAATTACTAATGCACAGAAGAATGCATTAAAATGGTAAAAAAACATGAAGATCTCCAGAGATTTTGGGGTCAGCAATCGAATTGTTAGTGACAAACAATCACTACGAAATAAAACAGTTTGGGTTCTTCTTCTCTTCGCTTTATCCAACAAGTGCCTGTTCAATCATAGATTCATATTGTTTAGTTGGTGTTATAATTTTGACTATAGAAGATCTGCGATCAAGAAAACATTTGTTGCTCTTGTTTTGACTAAATTTATCTCTGCTTCCCTAAGCTTCAAATTTAAACTAATTCTCTATAGGAAATATGGGAAACTTTAGCCAAGACCGTTTTCTAGTTGTCATGCTAACATAACAATGAGATCTACATTTTTGAAAAGAGGGGAGGATGGGATGTTTGATTGGGAGGATTCGGTACATGGGATTGGATTATTGGATTGGAAAAGAATTTGGAATCTGTGAGAGGGGGAAAGAAGGGAAAAATAAAGGGAACACAAAGTTTGGTTAAGTCAAAGTCACTTAAGATACAAAAAAGGCAGTGAGTAGATATACAACCAAGGCTTAGGAAATAAATTAACAAAAAAGAGTGTGGCCCCAGCTAACTTAAACTTCAGAGGAATTGGAACCAGGCAGGGAAAAAATATATCACAGTACGCAAAGAAGAGAAGAAAATACACCCCAGACCACAGGGCCACAACTTAAAATGGTGAATCCCTCCTGCTTAACCAAATCAACTGAATAACCGTTTCTGTTCAATTAAACTGCCTTACATGCTCTTTTTTCATTCATTACAACCACTATGTCAAAATTCATATTATAAAGATACAGTACATAAAGGAGTTCTACACAAGTGATAACTAGCAAATCAGTGCCAAGATTCAAGCATACTTCACAAATATGAGTCATTTTCTTTAATAAATCGATGTAGCCTGTTTCTTTTTTTCTTTTTCTTTTTTTGGGGGGGGGGCTAAGTTGTTCTTACATTACAACCTTATGAATATGTGAAGAATGTTCTAGAGGTTTTATGGTCAAGAACTTGGTATGTTGACATGTGGTCACAAGGAGAAAGGGTATAATTCCCAACTTCCATAAGACAGGAACACAGTCTTACTTGGGTACACCTCATGATCTATGAACCAAACCCAGACTGGGAGAAAAGCAGGTTATGACATACAATGCTGATAAAGATCATGATTCAAGCCCTAATGTCATTATGAAAAATATCAGCAAAATGCATGCAGATTCGAGCTGCTCTAAAGTCTAAACTAATAATTCCTCTTTAATTTTATACATATCCTCCAAAAAATAGAAGTACAGAACCACTAGATGTCCTCTGACAACAAGGACTAGGTGGTAAGATATCACAGGTCCAACTTCCAACAGAAGAGAAACTAAAAACATTTGGGTTAGCTGGGTAACTCTTACAAGCAACCCCTGTGTGACAAGGCCCAAACTTGTGCTAGTATTAATCATAATATGAGGAAAGGATGTCTTCAAAGTTGCACAAGGAATATAGATACATTTCTTGTTTTATGGTTTAACTGCTTAGCATATTTCTTAATTCTATATTATTCGGTCTATCAACTAAACCAAATGTCACCAAGAAAAATGGCATCATCTAATCCATATCCCAAATAAGCTTAATCCAACATCAAAATTTAAACACATAAATATTGTCAAATTTAATTATTTCAACAGTTTTTTTTTTAAAGAAGGTAGGAGCTTCATATCATGAAAATGTCGTCCCTCAAACAAAAGGAAACAAGGGATCTCCAACATTAAAACAAAGTAGACAATTATTTAAACAGTTAGGATTGTGACTGACATACTATATCTCCAAGCCTTGAGTCACATAATGAAACACCTTCTGTACATGCCAAACAAGATTAATCCAACATTAAACTTTAGATAAACGAAATTTGACAAACACAATTATTTAACAATTATCATTGACACACTATCTCTAGGCCTTAAATTACACAATGAAACACCTTCAAATTCCATATGAAATTCCAGGCATTCCAAACAATCTTTCAAAAACACCAAAATTCAATCACACGAAACATCATATATAATTGAAAGTTATAACTAGTGTCGATGCTAAACTACAGCTCCAAACCTCCAATTCATATATGAAACACCTTTAACTTCCAAATCAAAATTCAAAATCATATGCTACCAATTCAAATTCCTATGAAACACCCAAAAGAGCTTTCAAATAAACAACTCAAGCCAAATAACTAGACAAACAAAGTTAAGAAACAATTTTTATACCTGTCCCGGCAGCGGTGATGGCCTGCCTGAACTTCTTGTCCTGCACGTCCCCGGCAGCGAAAACCCCCCTCACGCTTGTCTGTGTCGTCCCGGGCTTTGTGAGGACATACCCATCCGAGTCCAACTCAAGCTGGCCATCCAAGAATTTCGTCGCGGGCTGGTGCCCGATCGCAAAGAAGAGCCCCGAAACTTTCAAATCTGAAACCTCCCCGCTCTTCAAATTCTTCACCTTCAATCCACCAAGGGGTCCCCTCTCCCCCTCCCCGTAAGCCTCCACCACCACGGAATCCCAAACCACCTCGATCTTTGGGTTCGCCATCACCCGCCCCTGCATGATCTTCGACGCCCTAAACGCGTCCCTACGGTGCACAATGAACACCTTTGACCCATACTTGGTCAGAAAGTTGGCCTCTTCCATGGCGGAGTCTCCGCCGCCGACCACCGCGAGGTGCTTCTGCCGGAATATCGGGGCGGCGCCGTCACATACGGCGCAGGCGGAGATACCGCGGTTCCAGTACTCCTTGGACCCGGGGAACGTCAGGCGGCGGGCGACGGCACCGGTGGCGACGACGACCGCGTCGGCCTCGACGGACGTCGAGTCGGAGGAGACCTTGAAGGGCGTCCTCGTGAAGTCGACTTTGGTGACAGTTTCGGAGAAGATTTTGGTCCCGAATCGGAGGGACTGGGCGCGGCAGCGGTCCATGAGGTCAAGGCCGAGGATGCCGTCGGGGAACCCCGGGAAGTTCTCGACGTCGGTGGTGGTCGTGAGCTGGCCTCCGGCGGCGATGTCGTTGGCCATCCATCCCTCGAAGAGGATAGGCTTGAGCTCCGCCCGGGCGGCGTAGATCGCCGCCGTGTGGGCCGCCGGTCCGCTGCCGATGATGCAGAGGCGAGTGCGGAGGGGGGAGGGACGAGGAGGGTCTGATTCCATGGCGGCGGTGGCGGAGGTGGTTAGGGTTTTGGAGCGCTTGAGGAGGGTGAAGAGTTTGCAACAGAAGCGCATTTAGGGGTTTTGATTTTGTGACGGTGCGAATCGGTTTGAAAATTCGGACCCGAAACGCTACGACTGACACAGGATTGGTTGAGACTTTGATTTCTATACGCCGATTTTTTGCCATATATATACGTAGACTTTAGAATTTTATTCATGGCATGATTATCCCCACCCCGCTTTCTCTTAACCCACCCCCACAAAAGAACACGATAATTTTGTTTTTACGAACATTATCAATGTGGTAAAAAAAAGGATTAATCAAGGAAATAGAGATTAATTAGGGATATTATATATAATAATATTTATATCAAACATATATATATATATATATTTATAAAATCTCATATATAACAATAATAGTAAAATAAAATTGACAATTATATATCAAGGATAACATACAAAAATTAATTAGCATATATAATAGATATAACATTTTTTTTAAGAGCATAATTTTTTTGGTATTTTTGTAAGAGCATAATTAGTATATATTTATTTTTTAAAAAGATGCACGTTTCATTACATGAAGATGCGTGTGTTGCTAAAACCTTCTTTTTTTTTCTTTTTTTTTTTTCATTCACACAAATGCATAGATGATATATGAAAACTGCTTGTGGTCTATAGTCTTAACATTGTTTTTTTGTTTTTTCTTAATAAGAAATTAATCACAACATCAATTGAGAAAACCTTAGAAGCATACAACCATATGCATCATGTTTCATATTGATTTTTGTCTACCAAGACAGGTTGTTCGTCATCATAACAATATGATCCTCTAGTTGATTTGGAGGACCCTGAGCGAGACGAACCAATATAAACAGCCTAATTGAAACATTGTTTAGTAACACTTTTGTTAATTTAATATTTTAACATAGGTGAATGCTTTACTACAGAAAGTTAATAGTCTAAAAATTTAGCATAAAAAAGTTCCCAAAATCAAAACAAATGAGGACAACCATAAACCATGGTGCTCCATAAAATGCCAAACCAACAGCTTGAATTGGAGTTGTTCATGGTGACCGAGAGAGAGAAAGAGACTTGTTGCAGCAGTTTTCTAATTTCCTAAAAAGGTGAAGCTCACACTTTTTAATTATAAAAAAAAAACATAAAAAGCATTCCTCAAATCTTGATCTTTTCTATAGAATCTTTGCTTTTTGTAGCCTCAATTAAAGAATATAATTGATTCGATTCTTTTCTTTTGGTTTGTTTGTTTTTCTTTATTTTGATTCTCTATCTTTTTTACAAAAAAAAAAATGAAGAAAAAACATGCATGTTATTAATGGATTAATTTTAAGGTTTTATGCCAATCTTTACAGATTGCTCAACTAACATTTGCTTTGCTGAACCCATGGTGAGATGGACCAAAACGAAAAGGCTACATCCATACAGAGAAAAAGATACACTTTTCGTTTTTTTCAATACTTGATTACAAATTCTGTGGGATCGTCGTAGTATGAGAATCTCTCCGTTTGGCGGAGCGGTTGCACTATGTGGACGGTGGCGGTGGTCGATGGACGCGATCAAATAGGCAAATGGGTTCTGCAGCGTTTGCGTCGTCAGCGTCGATAACCCATAATCCATTCGTTTCCCTGGAATCCACAAAAATAAGCTTCGCCCTATCGCCGGCTTCCCCCTGTGTTGACACACCGCAGAGATCCCCACCGATCTGCCAAAGGGAGTCATAAGATACATTACCATACTGTGCCCTACATCTAAAACAAGTACAAAAAAGATTGGGTAAAAGTGTACAATCCTGACCAGTAGTCAGTTCTTTGATGTTTTAGTTAATGCAAGATATGAAACCAATCATTTTCCTCCTCCTTGGAAGAATTACAGCAAGGGTATTGAGAAAGCTTTGAAATTAAGTTCTGGTCCAGGACTAGTTGAAGAAAACCTTATTCTATGTCACCACATACTGACCATCTATGTCTATACCATTCAGGCAGAACATGATTTTGATTACACTTCTGTCACTATAAAAGATGATCAAACATCAAACATAACAGATTGACTGATGAGAATTTGCACATGCACGATAATTCAATCTCTTCCACGACCATCCATTGAGCCATCGTCAATGGAAATGGAGGTCCTCTTGATGAACTCGAGGCAATCGGAGATCGCTTCATCTTGGAAAGAATTCGTTCGACAAACACGACTCCTCTCGGTGCCGAATCCTCTCTCAACACCAGTAGTAGTAGTAGTAGACCTGTATCTCTTCCTCTCCAATGACTCCAAAGCCTGATCACAGCTTAACTTCCACCTACCGAAACAAGCGATGAGACCGAAAAACCTCGCTCGTAGCTTTAGAACTGAAAGCCGGCCAGAGCCCGGCCACCGGAAAGGTTTCATCCGACGCCATCTCCGGCCATGGCGTGTGTGGTTCATTATTTCAGTCATGGCGTGAAGTTGGAAGGCATAGCATATCTTTCTGATCTAAGGGCTATATATATGGGAGTCCATGTGGTGATTGATAATTCAAACAAGGACTTCTCTTTTTCTTTTTCTTTTCTTTTCTATTGTGGGTTGGTTTAAGCATTGCAGGTGAAAAAGCATAGACAATTGTGGTTTTGGTTGCCTATTGAGACACTGAAAGGTATATATATAATAAGAAGAAAATTGTGATAGAAGGAATCATGTTTGCCCTTTAATTTGTACACATGATTTTATAGTGTTTTTCCCACTAAAAAGAACTTGTATGACAGAAGGGCCCTTGGTCCATTAACATGAATAATAGAACAATATATAGGACAAAAAATTGGGTTTTTTTAAAAAAAAATTAACAAACACACACACGTTGTTGAAATAAATGATCCAAAATTCTCATACTTTTAGTTTTTTTTCTTTTAGTAAGATCCATTCGATTGAGTAGCTTCAGTTTTGTAACTGTTTCTAATTGTTTATCTCATCCGAAACATTCAAAGTGATTAGTAATACATGTTCAAAATCCACAAAAAAAAACATTCACAAAACCATTTCCAACTTATCAATTCATATTCCTTCCAAATTATCACTTCGTGTGGGAAATCATCTTATACGAGCATTATGATAATTTGGCTCGAAAATGCTCTTGATCACACATCAGAGAGTCTGTACAATCGCAGGGGTTTAGTTGTATCTTAAGAATGAATTATGTCAGTGAAATCAGTGTGTATGGATAACATATATATTAGTTAGAAGAAAAACATCTCTAATGTACCTGCAGGTGATTCTAATCCTTTTTACTCACATTCTTGTTGCGCTTTATATTAATTAATTATTCAATCATACATGGGTTCTTCAAAATTACTACATTTGAGATACATTAATTTTATCCATTAAATCCAAGATTGGATGCAACCAAATGAACACAATAACAACTATTTGAAAAAAGTTATTTGATATTAAGTCCTAACAACGTATTAACAAGCACATGACTGTGATATTGCTGGCTAGTAATCCAGCAATGCATGTTGTGAAGATTAGTTTCAATATGAGACAGTTGAGGTGGAATTTATTAAGGTTGTCTCCACAAGTACCATATTATAGAGACCTCTAATTTAAACTCTTGACAATAATCATTCTTGGAACCTAGTCTTTTTTTGCTGGGCTCTTGGAACCTAGTCCTTATCAAGGGCCACTGTGTCTTTCAATCAATAGTTTGAAAAAGAAACTCCAACTTTCCTCTGATCATATTTAACTCCTCTCTTTCTCACTTTTCCTGATACATAAAATCATTAATAATATCCACTGTAATGATATAAAAATTGAGGAATAAATAAGTGGTTCAGCTGTTGAGGTGGGCAAAAGTTGGCCAAAAAAAGATGGAATAAATTTGGGTGTCAAACAGTCATCTAAGGCTGTCCAGCAACCCATTCCCTTATGGTTAATCACACTAATATAATGTTTATTTTATGCATTAATTAGGTATTAAAAATATCATTAATGTGAACTTGTGTGCCGCTGTTTCATGGTGGTTGGAACCGTAGATTTACTAGTGTTTCTCTGGCCAGTATAATAACAAAGTTTGTGTACGACAATTATTCAATAATGCATTATAGATTTATAATCATGTGGATAGTACAATAAAAATATGAAGATAATTAAATTATTTTCATAATGTATTTTAATCATTAATATAAGAAATGCAAAAACTTTTGTGTTGGGTGTAGACTATAGAGGCACTCATTAGAATTAATTTTGAAATTACGAAGAATGTATTAAATCATTCAAAGTAAATAGATCTCCATAATATGGAGATACTAAATGCATAGTTCATTAAATGGAATGTATATTCTACTTATAGGTACATGAGATATCTAATAGTCAAACTTTTTTTGACACTGAAATGTTCAAAGTACTGTATGACTATACTGGCGGGCTGATCAAGAACCACAGACCATAGACATGAGTGAACACTGAACAGAAAGTTTTAGGCTGTTGTTTATTTTTTTTGTTTAGATGAGAATCAGCAGAACAAACAGGAGGAGAAATATGAGCCAAAATTCAATGGTGGCTTCTGTTACTTTTGACATTGCATGTGTGGTGGCACTGTCCACTGGAAAAGGAAGAGATTGTGTGCACATATGAATTTTCAAACTTTTAGATTTGAATTGCTTGTTGTCAAAAAATGATGACTCGGATTTTGAGCATGAGAAATTGGAGCAAATAGGGTACTTGTGTTTCTTATGTTTAGATGTTGCTTCATGTGAAATTACGAAGCAAGGATCCTTTTTGTTTTAATGCGCTTGTTACGTGTGAATGTGAATTTTACAACTGGATCTTTTGTTAAATTATTATTGACCAAGCAAATATTTTTTGGACCCCAGAGTGAGAGCACCCCAAATTCTATTAAAATTGGAAGACTAGTAAGAAGTTTTTGCATATACTCTAAAACAATAATGGAAAGATGAAAAAAGAGTACCCCAAATTCTATTTACATTGGATGACTATTAACAAAAAGAGTGTTGTTACACTCACTGAAAAAGTCCGATCATATCTCAGACTCCACGTCAGATTGCTGACGTGGAATTTTTTTTTTTTAATGCCACGTCAGCTCTCCAAAAAAGTAGTAAAAAAACTCCTCCTAAAAGTTCCCGCCCATTTTTTTGGATCCATAACTCTGCCATCCCTTCTTTTTAATCCATTAAAAACATTTTATTTACCGTTTCCTTCTCTCTCTCAAACTCTGAGTCAACCACCACAGACCAGCAACAGCAACTCCATGAAAAGGCAGTAAATATTCTTCGTTTGCAGTTATTGGACGAAAAACAGGTATACGCATTGTTTGTAGAAGATTCCAACATTTATTCCTTTGTTTCGAATATTTTATCGTCGTTCATGATAGCCTTTTTTCGTCGAAGGTTATCTCATTGAAGAGTTTTAGAAGATGACAAATTCAAATTTGTTTACCACTGTTCAATAATAGACAACTTACTTTATCGCTTTGTGTTTTTAATACATATATACAAATAGTTATTACGTGTATACCCACTTAAATGTAGTATGTAAATGCAGTTGGTTGTTGTGGACCAAATGGAGACGAATGAATCGGAACAAATTGGAGAGAGCAAAAGAAAGGTTTCACGGTGCGAAATTGCTGTCAACAGGCTTCAAAATGTATGTGCTATATAATACCAGTACATACCATTGTGCTATCATATAGTAGCTGTTGGTTTACATGCGATAACATTCCTCTTTATATTTCAGAAAACAAAAAAGACGAAGCAGTGGCAGGAGAGGTCCACAAATTCAGTTCAAGACATTGGGATGAGATCACAGATACAAAGTTCACAACAAAGTTTTCAGATGGGATCACAATCACATATGCTAGATGAAGAAGTTGACATGTGGATGGCATCACAGATGTAGAATGCCAACAATTTGGTTATTTATAAGTGAATATTTTGTTTCATTGATCGCTTTTTATTCGTGTTACTTGCATATACATACTAAGGTTACACCAGTGAGTCCACGCACGTACTAAACTGAATCTGGCATATACCGATCCTTTTTAGCATGTAACAAATCAATAAACACATTTCAAAACAATGTACTATCAATACAATCTATTGGCATATAATAATCACTTAGCATATAATAAATCACCTAACAAAGTACTGCACAATCAGTCAATGACAAATAGTCACGTGAGACATATACAAAATATTGTTAAGCATATACCTATCTTCCTTAGCATTTAACAATCCAATCAAACACAATCATGTACAATCAGTCAATAACAATGTATCTCATAAAACATACATCAGCATATAAAAAATCAACAAACACAAATACTTACATAAGGCATATACAAAATATCACTTAACATATACCAAATATGTCATGTCATATACCAACCCAATAAACAACTCCACATACATCACAAAATAATCACATGTCACAACCAAAAGTCATAACCAAATGTTTTAAACCAAAACATGAAAACTTTACACCATTCAAAACCTATAACAAACTTATCCCATCATACATTGCAATATTCATCACCCAGAATCCTTTGGCCACTTCCTCTGTTGTTTGCTCTTCGGGCGCTTCCTCTGCCTCATGCCCTTCGACCAGTTCCTCAGTCGCTTGCTCTTCGGTGCTTCATCTACTTGTTCTACCTTGATTTTTGTTGACTTGATACCCCTTCCAACAAACCGAACCACCCTCTCGATCGATCCAATTGACTTCTCTATTAATACATAAATGCCCTTCATATGACAGTTTTTGATATGTATATACCACATCAGAAATGTATATACCACTTTAGAAATGTATATACATGTACCTTTCCCTGGGGGTTTACTCTATTCTCTCTCTGTTGCTAACTTTTGTCCCATTGTTTTAGCCATGACCAAAGGTGTTGTGAGTTGACCAAGTAAGTCATACATACACATACATTGCACATGAAAAATGTAATGTGGTATATAACAGTAAGGTGGTATATACAATACATAACATTGCACATGAAAATATTAAGTTGGTATATACCGGATTCATTCACCTTCGTCCCTTTCTGGATTCCAATAGCTGATTTTATTTTTCCTGTACCTAATTTGTATTCTCTTGTTCTTGCCGGCGTGGCCGGCGCTGTTGAAAAATTTATTTACAGTATTAGGTAGTATATACCAGCAGTGGTCATTGTCTTGCTTGAAGAAGAAGTACCCTTAACTTCAACCATACCAACTTTCTTCCTTTCCACCTTCTCGGGAGTTCTCTTACTTGTTACCGGTTTGACCTTTTTATCCAGGTCCGCATACCCGCATCGAGAATCATATACACGCTGTTAAATCAATCTCAAATTTTGTGCACAGTAGATACAAATAAATAACACTAGAAAGAAAATCAATAATGAACGAATAATCCATAAGCAGTATATACCAGCCTAATATAAGCATATACCAATTTAAGAAGGTATATGATTATATAGCAAGAACGTTATTTTTCAATATAGCATATTTGGCCCAATTTTTTAATCTGTAATCTTTATTTTCAAAGATACAAGATAAGATTAAAAACAACTGAAATATCAAGATATTGAATGAAAGACAACGATTTATGAAACGATATGTTATGCAAAGAAAATAAGAAATATAGAATCTCTGTGAAAAAAATGATTTATGAAAGCATATGCTAACATAAGAAAATAAGGATAACAAGAATTTTTGTAAAAAATACATTTTTAAAACCATCTGCTACCAAAACAAAATAAGAAAATAAAGAATATCTGTGAAAAATGAATAATAAAACCATATGCTAAAAAAAAGAATATCTACAAAAATATAATTAATGAAACAAAACTATATGCTAACTAAAGAAAATAAGGAAAACAAGCATATCTGTAAAAACATAATTTATGGAGCCATATGCTAACAAAAGAAAATAAATAATCTCTATGAAAAATGAATAATGAAATCTTATGCTAAAAAAAAGAATATCCAAAAAAACATAATTTATGAAACAAAATCATATGCTAACAAAAGAAAATAAGGAAGCAGCAATCAAAAGGGAGACAATGGTGAAGACACAGAAGATTCATGCTTCAAAGACAGTGAAAATGCAGCAGAAGTACCACACTGGTAAAACGGTGAAGACAATGGCGAAATATCACACTTGCAGACTCCGATAGTAAGCCATATCGAAAGGGTTGCTCAAAGAGAGAGAGTTAGTCTTCTAGAGATAGAGAGAGAGAGAGAGAGAGAGAGAGAGAGATTTCATTTTGTGAAAGACGAAAGAGTTGCTCAAAGAGAGAGTGTTAGTCTTCTAGAGGTAAGAGGAGAGAGAACGATGTTGCAATAAAATATGCTGAAAGTTGAAAACTTTTTGTCAGACCTTATCGTAAGTTTGTCCTCGATAGTCACACCAGTTATATTTATGTTTCGTGGTATATACCAGATAACTGGAGTATATACCACATTCGAAAGAGTATGCTCAGCCTTTTCAGACTCCACATCGGTGCCTAGAAACATCCACTCAAGCCGTCAAATCAATGTCAGTGCTCCATTATTTTATTTTAAAAAAATGTTACAATCATTTATTGCCTGCCAATTCAAGTCAGTCAGTGAAGTGTTTTTTATTTAAAAAAATGTTAAAACATTTAATAAATGTCAATCGGTTACGTCAATCTGTAGTTATTGAGGAATTTTGAAATTCAAAATTCTCAAAACCCATCTAGGCCCGCCGAATGATTCCACGTCACCCTGCTCTCGCCACGTCAGATCTTACGTGGGGTTTGAGTTTGGAACTGAAAAACCGACTGAGTGTAACATTTTCCTTTCAAAAAATTGCTTGAAGTGAAGCTCTTTTCAAACTTGTTTTTAAACACTACACTGTCAACACACCCATATGGGGTGTTATATTAAGTTATTCGCTCCTAGTAGCTATAATGGGATAAATAACAATTCAGGTTGAATAAGCAAATTTTTGTTTGGTTGTCTTTTCTGTTATTTTCATTGGAAAACATAAAAATAATTTTTTTATTGTTTGATTCACCTTGAATAAAATGACGATAAGTGATTGATAATGGATGGATAATAGTTTATGACTTTTTAAATAACACATATACCCCCTAGGAATAGTGTGAGAGATGTATGATTGATTTGTTAGATGTGACAGTTTTTAAAATTTGTGTGAAATTGTTAGATAAGATAATTTTTTTAAAATGACGGAGAATGATATTTTTATCCATTAGCATAAATAAGCATTAATAAGTAATTTCAATATTTTCTTAGAATAATTTATCCTTATTTTAGTTTATCCGAACATAACTATCAAAATTTATTCTAGCAAAACAAATAACTTTTTTGGGGTATTCTCATATATTCTTCCTTATTTTCGCCTATGTTACACGCCATACGGGAGGGTACAACTGTACAAGAAACAAGGCAAGAGAGATTGAGAAACTTTAACCATGCAAATTTTTTTGAGGCACCATATTTGATGTATTTGATCACATGTGTTGTATTGTTTATGGGCGTCGTTACACACATTCCTTTTTAGAATCCTAAATGCATTATTATATATTTCATAGTGAAATATATACCATCCTTAGACGAGGTATATGCCTCGTTAAATTTTTTCTTGCTCTTACTAAAAAGAGTTCGTTTAACTCGAAATGGAACAATATACTTTTTCATCAAAACGTATACTTCATTAAACGATGTTTACTATTTTTTAAAAAATAAAAACATGTGTGGTCTACATTTTTTACTGTAAAAATGGCTCGGTGTAACATTTTCAATAGTTTTTTGGTGGATTTCTTTTCCGGAATCACATCTTGCAATGTTATTTTACCACATGCTTAGGAAAAAACAATTTCACAGGGCCAATTTCAAAAATAATTTTGATTATTTTGTTCTATTCTTAAAGAAGTTATCTTCACTTTGTTTTTCAAAATTTTAATAGATGAATTCCTTTTGCTAATTTTGAACAGTAAGTTAATTGATCATGATTTATACCAAACTATGAACACTAGTGACAACTTTTCATCTATTGCTTATTTCATCTGTGCTTTTTAATTTTATTTTATAGTCTTTAAAATGATTTTTTTTTTGGGTAAAAGTCTTTAAAAAGAATGTTGTTACACAAAGATCCATTTTACAGTCTTGTTTTTATACATGAAATGCAAAATAATATGCATTATCCGACCAACCCAATCTTTTGTATGTATATATAGACGAAAGCCATCAAGAAAATCTGATAAATCATGAATTTGGCTGAAAATGGTTCATGAATCTGACCAATACAATTTTTTGGTATGGAAACCACTTTGGATGAAATTCAGTACACTATATCTATTATCACATGATCCATTCTCAAATAAAGTCATAAAGATGTCTCATAAACATACGATTGGATTTGCCATACATGGATACCAAATAAATTTGCATATGCTGTTGATGGTGCAAACTGATCAAACAATCTGGAAAAGAAAATTGTTACACAGGCTGTAAGTAAGCTCTGGTTGATCATCGAGGAAGACTGTTCAGAGGGAAATTGCGAAGTGGGTTTTCTTTTAACAGCTCTGATTCTCTGCTCAAGAAAAAACAAGAAGAAAAACTTAACATGAATTGGTTATTGTAATAAAATAACCAGTATGAGATACCATATACGCTTATTACCTCTTCAGATACCGACCATCATCTCGCTTGAGTTGTAGTACAGATGGCTTAACATTATCAGAAGATTTGACCTTTTTCAGTAATCTGAGCAAGTAAAAGTGATGAGAAGCAATATGATTGGAGCTACAGATAATGGTTCTACCCCATGATAAAAGATGAGAAATAGATGAAATATGTAGTGGAAATATGCATTATAGAAGTTTAAGCTAGAAATGCTCGTAGTTAATAGCAATTCATCAACATTCATTACCCAAGTGCATGGCTTATTATTTATATTGATAAAAATATTAATATACTCACTCAGAACATTCATCATCAACAAATACGTCAATACATGGACTGGGCCTAGTGGCATTTGAAGATCCAATCCTAGGCACCGCTTTCTGTGGAACCTGAGAAAAATAAATTAAAAAAATAAACACAAGCTTTATTTGAAAAGTCAAGATCATTAAATAGTCATGACAGCCATTCACATAATCTGAAGATGAGATATTATTTCAACCTTGTAAGATGTCCATTTAGCAGGAAGGGAGGTATTCTCTTTGTTTCTCTCTAATCTGGATCCAAGTGTATGCCAGGAATTCTCGTCCTGCCCCAGAGTTTCTGGCTGATGCCTTCTGGCAGGTTCCCCATCATTGTAAATGGGGAGTGGTGCATTACTATCATGCCTAACCAAAAGCAAACATTGCGTTGAGATTGTAATTGTATAGCTCAAGATTAGTGCGTAACAATAATTTAGGACAGTTCAATAAATATGAAAATTTGTATCCACACGGATTGCACTGGTAGTGCTAGCAGTATGACGCTGTGAGCATTGGTGCTACATTGACTGTTATCAAATAATTAGAGAGATTGAACACGGACTACCAACGCCAAAGAATCAAGGGTGTAAAAATAATTCACTAATTAAACAAAGAACTGTAGAATTTCCAAGAATATGTAATGGATCTTTAAAAGAGATTTTGAATTAGCAAGCTAATGTGATTCAGCCGTTGCATGTTCTGTTCATGAAACGCGGGGCAACAGTTTGTTTTTTGCAGTTTGTAGGGTGAGGATTCGTTTTGTAGTTTCAATAACATAAAAAAGACAATTGATCAATTTCACAGTATGGACAATCTTTTGGATGGTAATTTGCATGTAAAAATAAAAATACAAAAGAATGTTAACCAGCAGGCTCTACACAAGATGGGTGGCAGATGAATTTTCTTTATAAAGAAAAAGCAAGAAGTGGAAATTTCCATATGTATCGTATCATTAAACTAATAAGTGAAGCGACATGGACAGCATGGTGGTTGTTGCATTATGTAACAATGCTACCACTATAGAAGGAACAAACAGGGCAGTTATGCTGACTGCACAACTATCCCAACTTTCTAATGAAATTACATACACAAGATGCTCACCTCTGAAGCTTTGCCCTCTTCCTCAACATGTCAGACCTATCTGAAGCTTGTCTTCCTGTTACATTGAAACTAACCTAAGTAGAACTCAATTTGAATATGTGCAGAAGCATTGTAAAAACTTACGAGCTTCTCCAGTAGCCAACACAGTTCCAAAGCTTCGGATAGGTGACCGATTAGCTACCATCTCATCCTATAACAAAAAAAAAAGAATATTATTGTGAATGTAGATTTGACATTTACTAGTAAAATAAAAGGAAGCTCCTGCATCAGTGAGATACTTCAGCATTCTTTTTCCTTCCCAATGATCGTGCAAGAAATTTTTTGTAAGCAGCTTCTAACTTCTCCAAACAATGTGCCTTCCTGAGATAATAGTTGTAAAAATCATTCAAACTTAACCATTACAAGGAACCAGGACATATCATATTGTATATGAGGGAGAATGAGATGGAAACTAAATTGGTTCCCTCCTACAATAGCGTATCTATGATATATTTGGTTTTAGTCACTGGTGGAGTAGAATGTTTACAACCCAGGAACATGATTAGAATTTAAACTTACCCCCATTTTTTTGGACACAGAAAACATGAGGCACATAAGTCACAACATATCCATCTTCACATACGTGCTTGCATGCATAAGAACACAAGGAATGGCAAATGTTCAAACTAAAGAACTCACCTAGCTATACCAAGATTAAAAATGTCGTCTGCCTTCCTCATCTTATTTTTGGATTCCATGTGCAATGCATATGCCAAATAATATTCAGAATGAGTTTTTCCGATTTGGTTTGCATCTAGGAAACAGTATATTACTTCTGCATCGGCACAGTTTTCTGCCTGGAGAAACAGGAAAACACAAAACAAACAATCATATCAAAAATCTTTAAGATGTCTCTAGTAAAAAACCTAGTGTAGGAGAACCCACATATTCTAGCCACACTTTCAGATACCGCAGGTCATCCTTGTATCTGTCCTCATGCCAAAATGTACGCACACACTGTTCATATATGAGCAATAACCCCGAGGAATCTCCTCCAGATGGGAAAGACTCTTGGACCCATTTTATGCACCTTCCAAGGGAATCACAGATCATCCAATCAGATAAAATGTTTTGACATATAAAAGTATGCAATGGGTAACAGAAATGACTGCAACCACAGCTTATCCTAATTTTGGGGGTTTAATATAGCAAATGAAGCTAAAAAAAAATCAAATTCAGATAGAAAAACAGAGACTCTTCATGCAACTTAAGGAAACACTGTGACCTACAATTCAGTTTTCTTCCTAACCAGTGTATATAAAAAGGAAAAGTTACAAATAAAGAATTTGGATCTCCAAAAACACAAACTTTCAAACACCCATTTTTTTGTGTCTCTACTTTTCCTCACAAAATACCCCCCAACACCAAAACAAAAACCCTAGAAGCCCATATCAACCACCAACAAAAACAACAAAAATTGAAATTTTGCCTGTGAAACACAACAAAATCAACCAGAAGAGCCAAACAAAAGAGAAATTTCCTTCAGACTTTGAGGAAATACTCACTCGAGCCATGGATGGAGCCGATCATCCACTTAACAATTACTAATTCGTACCCCAAAGAAATATTATGACCTACAATTCACAACCCATACATGGTTCCTTATTTCAAAACACAAACTTTCAAGTACCCGATTATTGTCTCTCTCTTTTTGCTTCGCAAAACCCTAGAAACCCATATCACCCACAACTAAAAGCCCAACCAAGATTGAAACTTTGCCTCTCAAACACAACAAAATCAATCATAAGAGCCAAACAAAAGAGAGATTCCTTAAGATTTAGGGTAAATATACTGACTCGAGCCATGGATGGAGCGGATCTTCCCCTTTGTATTCATCAATCGCCTCTATCAAGCTCCTGTCATGAAAAAAATTTAAAAAAAGAAGATAAATCAATCTCACACTATCAAAACCCCCAAAACCATAACCGATTGAAGAAGAAAAACCTTCGTTTCTCGAGGAGGGACTTCTTGAGGAGGGGGTCGGTGTGGGACTTCAAGGACTGGTTGAGGAGGTGGACCTTCCGACCTCTCTTGAGGGGCCTCACGTTCTCCTTGTAGAGCTCCCACTCGTTCCCCGTCTCCCTCTTCGAGATCAGGAACTCCAGTTCCGGATCAACGGTTCTGATCTCGTCCTCCATTTCTGCTTCTTTTCTTTGGCTCATCAAAGGCGGAAATGGCGGCTCTTCCATGGTTTTCAAATTTTGAAAGGTGAGTGGTCTAATCATATGGTGGTACAAGTTGTCATATCCGGACAATCGAACAAGACAAACGCGCGGACATGTTTGCATGATTAGTTGATATTATATTACTCATTAGGGTCTCTGTTCAAAAATACGGCATGTGCGACTGCATATGCGATTCGATAAGTCTACCGCATCGTGTAGACTAATATGCGAGCCTATGTAGACAAAGTCCGCATATGCGGGGATATGCGGCATATGGGTTTAAAAATAAATGGGAATTTTGCATTTATACCACATGAAAAAGTTAATTGTATTTATATTCCTTAAAAAATTACATTTATACTCCTTGTGTCTATCTGAAATTACATTTATGCCCATGTGTGGCTGTGTTTGAAATTTTAATGGTTTAATATGATTACATTTCTTCAAATTTACATTGTTATCTCTTGTTTATAGATCAACACTATATAATTATTTTTTATTATTAAAAAATTACATAACCGCATATACTCCTACATATACTCCCGCATGCCGCACATACTCTGTGCGATACCCTACCCACACGCAAACCGTATACCGCATTTCAGAACACTTATTAGGGTTATTAGAAAATTAAAATAATAAAATTTAGACTATGCTTAATCCCGACAGGCTCATGGGCATTATGGTTGACGAGGAATGCAGCCATATTATGCGGGCAGTGGTTCTATTTCTAGAACCTGTGGGACATGTTTGCCGGTCTCGCTAATGAATGGGGGCGGTTCCTCGGAGGGGGCGAAGCGAGTAGTCATCACCAAGCATGGCATCCACATAACATTATGAGGGCTGGCGGTGCTTGGGGAGCTTGCCGAATTGAATCCTCTTCGACTCTGTTTGCTTCCCGTGTTTTGGTTTTCCCTGTTTTTCAATCTTTGTTTTTAGTTCTTCACTTCTTTGTGTCTTCTTCCTCTCAAAGTTAATCGATTAATGCAATCGGAATAGTTTTGGTCTACCAATTTAAAAGTAAAATAAAATTTAGACTACTCAAAAATGAATAAGATAATTATTTTTTGGAAAATGACGAAAAAAAATCTCTTAAGAGTTAGAAATATCCAAATCAGCCATTTTTTAAAATTATACCTAAAAAAATGTCTCATTTCACAGTTTTAGAAATACAAAAGACTAATATGCTCTTATGAAATTAAATTTTAATATCCCTCTTTATTCTACACTAAAAACCTATTTTTCTTACAAAATAACAATTTCTCTATACATGACGAAAGTCAATCCTCTTAGAGGTATTGTTATTGTATATCATACTGTATGTTTCTTATATATATTTTACATGATATTGTTTATCATTTTTCATTGTGTATAATTATAATATGTAATTTATATCTGTGTTGTGCCCCAATGCAACAGATGATATTTTAGTATTCTAAATCTTTATTCACATTTTTATTTTTTTAGCTATTTACATATTTTTATAACGTCATTAGTACACATCCATTTTTTAAAAGAAACATTAACATTTAATTGAGTTCATCATCAAAAACTCAAATTATATTGGTACATATTTCACAAAATCTACTTAATCACAAATAATTTAGAATAAAAAAAAGTTGATATACATGAAAATGTGTGAAATACATTAACAAAATTAAGAGGGTGAAATATTTTAACAAAGTTAATGTAATAACCCGAACCCTTTTATGCTGGTTTATGCTAATATTTACGTGTTTGGATTGCAGAATAGGATAATTTTGTGTCATTGAGCTTTTAGTTCTTATTATTCTTGAAGTCTTGCATTTGGTTTCATTTTCGTAAATCACCTTCGAGGCATATTTGAGATTCGCGCTAAACATATGAAGTCTTCATTTTTTAGTCACCTTTCATATAAAATTAGTTTGGCATTAGCTGGAGTTATATTAGAAAAGTTATGGCTATTTTACCGTTTCTGCCCTTAGAAGAATATAATTGGAGGTTTCTTCTGATCTTGGCCTAAACATATAAGTTGTAGATATTTTAGTTATTTTTAATAGAAGTTGTATCATCTGAAATGGATTTTCCTACAACAAGATATAGCCGTTAGAGTCGAGGCTGCGTAGAATTTTAAAGGAGGGCATTTTCATCATTTGATGTTATCGAAAAATTTAAATAATTGGTGAAGTCGGTGGAGGGCGGTGTTGGTTATATATGGTGGAGAGAGAGAGTCATCCGAGACTCATTTTCAATAGAAAACAAAAAGGAGAAATTAGAAAAAAAATTAGGAAGAGCTTCGTGGAGTATTTTTCGTGGTGCATTGGGTAAAAATTCTTGTTCTTTTTCATTGTTATTTTTCGTCTATGATTGTTCTATTTCAGTTTTGAATCAAAATTGTGATTTGGGGCTGAGATATGAATATGTTTTTGGGGCTGGATAAATAAGAATTTGAGGGTTGATTTTACTATATCAATTTGGGTTTTATAGTGGAGATGTCATATTGTGTTGGTGGATTTGAGGATTGTTTGATTCATGGGGTATTATTTGGGCATGTTTAGTATCTGATCGAGATTATATTTTTATCAGTGGATTCCTGTCTGCGTGGTTTAGGAGCTGGAATAGGGTGAGTCCAGTTTGGGGTTGTGAATGGCGAGGTAAGTGATCCGATCGACATTATTTGTTCTATTCCATTCTACGTTATATTGTTGTAAATAACATGATTGACATTTGCTTGTTCCATTACATTCTACGTTGTATTATTGTAAGTAACCTGATCGATATTTGTTTGTTCCATTCCATTCCGCGCTTTATTGTTGATGTCTTTATCACTACGATTCATAATATTTCCTATTATTGGTTGAACCCTATGGTGTGCTTGGTATTATTGCTTGTTATATATTATCTTGGTGTGTTTGGAGATGGATGACCATGGATGCCTATTGATCTCACTTCCTCAGCGCTTGTGTGTATGCATGGGTCCTGTAGGAGGGTTCGAAGATAAACCCTACTGTGCCTGCACGGCGGGGGGGAGGGGGGGGGGCAGGTAGCGTTTACGCGGTGGACGTTCCGAGGGCTACATGTGAGGTTTGTGTATGTGTGTAGATGTTGAGTACAGCTTAGACGCGGGGGCTTAAGTGAAGTCGTGGAAGGTGGTCGATCCATGCGTTGTAGATGTTTCGAGGGCCACAGTGAGTATATTTAACATTGTTGGTGTTCTTCATATTAGAGAGAGTTTGAGAGTTTCAGTGCATTCGTTCTTGAGTATGAGTTCTGTTTTAGAGTATCATTTCTCAATCATTAAGGTGCACCCTAGTAATGTCTATTGACAGTATCAGTTGTGACTTGTTAGTTGTGTATTCATTTTCTGTTCATTGTGTGAGTTTATCAGCAATGTTATTTATGTTCTCTGCTGATGACTATCCAATTATTTCATTTGCTATTCGTGCTTCAACCTGGTGTTTATTCAGATTATTGAGTTTAATTATGTTCTACTTTTGATGTCATATTTTGTCTCCATATGCGTGAAATGTCTGGGTTGCTTATTGAGCATCTTTCGCTCATTCCATTCTATTTTTCCAATTGTTTTGACAGAGTAGAGGTGGGGGTTTCTGGGTGTCGACTTTATATAGATGTGTATATTGTTGATGTTTTGGATCTGTACATGATTATTTTGATAGAGTTGGTCTAGCGAACCAGACCTATGTTAAAATGCTCTGTATGTATGTATATGGATGACTGTATATGAGGTGTGTTTGGTGCTCTGTTGACTGCTTAAACTTTCTGGGGTAGTTTATATAGGTGATTATATATATCTTGTTGATTATATGTTATCTCAGGGTTGTTATCATACACGATTATAAAGGGTGGATATTTTCATGTTTTAGAAGAAAAAAAATTGTGAGTTTTGGGGCATGGGGCGTCACAGTTAAGAGGTATGGAATGTATTAAGAATCTAATTGTATAAGGGTAGATTAGTTTTTTGTGTATCCAAAATTGTAAAATGAGATTTTTTTAGATATAATATTAAAAAGTGGTTGATTTGAGAATTTTTAACTTTTAGGAGATTTTTTTTTTTTGGTTGTAAATATAATTGTATAATTTTTTAATTTGCATTAATTGTCGATGCTAGATTAAATTTGAAACATATATAATTTTAATATATATTTGAGTTATCTAAATGGGTGATTTTATTTAGGGTAGTGCTAGTCCCACTACCCTACTTAACTTTCCCACCACCTCTAATTATGAAAATGCCATTATTTTTTTAATTTTTTGTCTTCCTTACCCACTACCCAGTTCGACAGCATTCAGTCGAAGTGTTCTTCACTGGGACGACAGAGGTCCGTCGAACTGTCTGAATAAGTGTCGACAGAGGCCTAGTCGAAGTGTGTTTCACTAGGACGACAGAGACCCGTCGAAGTGTGTTTGCAAGTGTCGACATGGATGTGTCGAACCCTTCAAAACAATAACTTTCTTCTAAGAATTAATCAATTATACAATCATTTAAGTCCTTATGAAAAACAAAAATGTCATTTAAGTTATTTAAGTTTTTTTAAAAATCATTCACATATATATTTATTTAAGTATAAGAAACAAAAATATCAAATAAAGAGTTATTTGAACCAAATAAACAGTAAACATTTCATATAGAAAAAAACATTATTTTCTTTTCTAAATAAGTGGAGTTTGTTTATAAAAGACTCCACTTGTTTAGAAAAGAAAATAATGTTTTTTATATATGAAATGTTTACTGTTTATTTGATTCAAATAACTCTTTGTTTGATATTTTTGTTTCTTATGCGTAAATAAATATATATGTAAATGATTTTCAAAAAGACTTAAATAACTTAAATGACATTTTTGTTTTTCATAAGGACTTAAATGATTGTATAATTGATTGATTCTTAGAAGAAAGTTGTTTTAAAGGATTCGACACATCCATGTCGACACTTGCTCAGACAGATCGACGGGTCTCTGTCGTCCTAGTGAAACACACTTCGACTGGACCTCTGTTGACACTTATTCATACAGTTCGACAGACCTCTGTCGTCCCAGTGAAGAACACTTCGATTGGGTGCTGTCGAACTGGGTAGTGGGAAAGGGAGACGAAAAAATAAAATAAATAATGATATTTTCGTAATTAGAACCGGATGGTGGTCTCTGTTCACACTACATAAAACAGCTGGCCTGCTTGTTTTAGTTTTTTTAAAGGCCGTTTCACACTTTCACGTGGGCCCCACTTAACAGCCACGTGTCCACCCATCGTCACAATAATCCACCCTGTTTGAGAGGGGCACTCCCATCGCGGACGGCACGTGCTAAGCCGACACGTCGTCGAGGTACTATGTGATGTACTATGTGATGGTGTATTTACGAGATTACCCCTACGAGTACAACCGGTGAGATAGACACCTCTGTTTGGGTAGAGGGTTAGGGAAAGAATAGGTAGGAATAGGCAGGGAATAGGAAAAAAAAGGTGTTTGTGTGGGGAATAAAGTGATATTTGGATGTTGGAATAACAAATAATAAAGGGGTATAGTAATCCTTCATTTTCCATGGAATTAGCCTATTCCAACAACAATCATAAGTGGGTCCCACTGTTTTTTTTCTTTTTTCATTTCAAATCACCTGTCAACACCTCTTATACATCAATGAGACCCACATGTCAAATCAACTTTTTACACTTTATTCACATTTTATTCTTCATCAACCGAACACATTCACTTTATTATTATGTTTCCCAATGAGAATAATTTAAAACACAACCAAACAGAAAATCACTTATTCTACTGATAAAGTCAACAATTCATTGAATAGGTATAAACCCCAGAATAGCTTATGTCTCTATCCAAACGGGCCCTAAGAGCATCTCCAAAAGACTCCATACACCACATTTTTCTTTATATAAAGAGTCAAAAACCTAAAAATTCACTTCTAAAAGCCTCTCCAGTCTTCACGCCTCTCCCTACCATATTTTTTCTCTACAAGACTCCATAGAAAAAACTATAATGTAAAAAGCCTTTTTTACTCCTTTCAACAAAACTTTTTTTTTCAACCAAGACTCTCTCTCCTCATTTTTTAAATCATCTCCTCCAAATGTATCACATCTTCCTCTCTACCCTAAAAATCCTAAAAAAATAAAAATCAAAATCTTTAATTAATTTTTATTTTAATTTACTTTGAATTAATTTTTATTCATTATTAATAATTTTATTTAAATGATCTTTATTCGAAATCTTGATAAATTTTAGAATTTGCTTTAATTTATTTAAAATTTGAATATTTTATAATTTGTAGATATGAATTGGGATAAATGGGTCATTTGGAATGAATATAGGGTAAGAATGATGATGCTTTTGGAGTGATAAAAAAAGCTCCCTACATGTCATAGAGAACATTTTTTTCTCCATAACGTAAAGAAACATTGAGGAGACTTTCGGAGATGCTCTAAGTCCCTATTTAGTTGATTATTGTTATTCCAATGAACTAGCTAAATAAACTAGTCAAAATAATAATGGACCTCACCTCGCTCAACCTCGACTCATATTTGGCTAGCTAAAACACTAGTCATAGTTAGCTTGAAAGATAACATTTGACACGTGAAGTTCACATTTAACTCCATTTTAACATCTCTATTAGAACAACATTTTTATATGTTATGTAACAACACGACACTAACATGTTAGTTAACTTGTTTATTGAAAATGCTCTTAATCCCGTTTGGATACAAAATAAGACTTATTATTGGTTATAAATTTATTCCGATATAAATTAGTATAAATAAAGATGGAGTGATTTTGTGTTTAATTGTGTTTTGAATGATTCTTATTGGTAAACGTAAGAATAAATTTTTAGATGTTTAAGTAAAATGTGAATAAAGTATGAATAAGAATTTATGAAATGTGAAAAAGTAATGATAATTGATTTGACAGTGGGCTTACATATTCTTTTGGTGGAATAACCTGAAATGATTTGATTCTATCCTCACTTGAAATGATTATCCAGGATTATTCCAGCTTATCTGAGAACATCTTATACAGGATTATTCAAGCCTACCAAACAGATTAAAGCAGTTATTCCAGTATATAACAAGTTTATTCTCCATCCAAACGGTGGCTTAATGCATATAATATATCGTACAAATTTTTTTACCTGCCATCACCGGTTGAAAACTCTTTTTATCCGGCTATAGTGGGGTCGAAAGAGAAAGGTCATTTCTCCAACGAGTAGTACGGTTAGTCGAGCATTAATAATGGAAAACGTACGGTGGCATTTATGTAATTAAGGGACTTATACGGGCATTTGGTTGTTATCAGGTTTTTACAGAACCTGAAAAACGAGAATTTCACGAGTGTTATGTAATAAAAATATATTTAAAGAAGTCTATTTTTTAATTAAAAAATGGAAGAAATCTTTTCTTAAATTTTCATGAATTCACGGAAAGTTGGGTTTTCTGTTTCTGGTTTCTGAATCACTTTTTTTTTCTGTTTTCGTTACCCGAACTGCCCTCTGTTCTTATCCGAATTTACGGTTTTGCCACTTATGGAATGGTGGAAAAGGTGGGAACCCTAAAAAGAAAAGCAAAGATAGGAGAGACTCTCACCCTTCTCTCTGGCTTTTGCGTATTCACAAGAAGAAGATAAGCTCTGTCTCTCTAGATCAAGAGAGTTTTCCGTGTTAGATGTGCTGAATCGGGGTTCCTGATCGGCTGACTTGAATTTTTTTTGGGTGAAATTCGTGGTTTTGGAGCGAGGTTTGTTTGTTTATTTGTTTTTTTGATGCGTGATCTGTTGTTCTTCTGATCGAGCTTCTTTGAGGAATAGCTTGATCTACTCAGAAATGGAGATTGGGCTTCCGATTCGCTAAATAAGGTAATCAAAACTGCAAAATTTGACCTTTATTTGATGAATTTTGTTTCGCTGATTCGCTGTTTGTCCGTTTCTCTTTTAAGGGGTGTTTGATTTCGCTGTGGGTTTGGAATCGAGTTCGAAAGTCGGCGCCTTTTAGAGTTTCCTTTCGTGGGTGTTAGGCTTTGTGAGGTCCAAGCATGGAAGGTGAAGTGGGGGCTCAGGTGGCCTCCCCCATTTTCATGCACCAGTCGCTCACCCCTCCCATGGCGAAGAAGCGTGACTTGCCCTGGCAAAACCCCAACTTTCAGCACCCGCCGATGCAGCCGAAGCCGGGCTTCACTGGAGGGTTTCACAACGGGAATTGGAATTCGAAGATGTGGGAGTGGAACAGCGTGATGTTCATGGCGAGGCAGAATCCCGAGATGGTGATGGCGGCGGAGAATAGGAAGGATGGCTCCGAGGATGACGGAGAGAGCCTCACTTTGAGGCTCGGTGTTGCCGGGGGGTCTCACAATGCTGCGGAAGAGGTGGTGGTGGTGAGGCCTAATAAGAGGGTTCGGTCTGGATCACCGGGTGGTGGTGGAGGTGGGCATCCGATGTGCCAGGTGGATAATTGCAAGGCGGATTTGACGGGCGCGAAGGACTATCATCGTCGGCATAAGGTTTGTGAGCATCACAGTAAGACCACTCAGGCTCTCGTGGCAAAGCAGATGCAGAGGTTCTGCCAACAGTGTAGCAGGTATGAGATTTTTCTTTTTGAAATTTTAGTTGTATGGATAATTTATCTTCTGTTAGAAAATGATGGGATTTTGGATTTTTTTTTGTATGAAATGAATCCCCATCTCTGTTGCCCAATAGGAATCTTGAATTGGAATGGTACAATTAGTCATGTAAGCTGTTTAAATGGAGGTGGAATCCACAAGATCACTTTTTTGGTCCCTCACTTGTTCATGAATTCTAAGTCTTGGAAGCTTGATCAGGTTATGGGGTGTTATATTTGGTAGAAACTAGAAAATAGCTGGTTTAGATTGGAAGTTGATGTGGGTTGTTGTTTCTTTTTAGATTTCATCCACTATCAGAGTTTGATGAAGGGAAGAGAAGCTGTAGACGTAGACTTGCTGGACATAACCGAAGGAGGAGGAAAACCCAACCTGAGGACCCTTCATCTAAGCTTTTATTTACTGGAAACTATGAGAGCAGTGTTAATGCCAGTTTGGATCTTGTGAATCTCTTAACTGTGATTACGCGTCTACAAGGTAACTAACTGTATGAGCTTTCTGAATGTTGATTATTTGTTCTTTGTGTTTGCTCCTTCAGATTGTGGTTAAATATATGGGGTCTTGATTACAGGGAATGGTTCAGATAATAGGGAATCAAATGGTTCATCACTTCCTGATAAAAAACGTCTAATCCAGTTTCTTAATAAGATAAACACCCTGCCTGCCAGTGCGAACTCATCTGCAAAGGTGCCCCCTGGAAACTTTGATCTTAATGTTTCACAAGCTTCCCAAGCTTCTACAGATAACTCGTGCAAAACTAGTGGAAACCCTCCTCCCCCATCAACTATGGATTTGCTTGCTGTTCTTTCTGCAGCCACTCCAAATGCTCTTATTGCCCTGTCTCAAACAAGCAGTGATAGGAGTGACGATGACAAGACCAAGCTCAATTTTCTTCATCCATCTTCTGGTCTCAATGTACTTGAGAAGAGAAGCCCTTCACCAGATGCAGAGAGAAGTAATGGAACGCTTCAATCTCCGGTTGAAATTGTAGAATGTCCTCCGGAGGTTCGATCAAGTTTGGCACTACAGCTATTTAGCTCATCTGCTGAGGATGACAGTCCGCCAAAGCTTGGATCATCTGTAAAGTACTTCTCATCTGAGAGCAGTAATCCAATGGAGGAAAGGTCTCCATCATCATCTCCTCCTGTTGAGCAAAAGCTGTTCCCTCTGCATGCAATGTCAGGGACAGCTAGACATGAAACTGCGTCTACTTTTAAGGAGGATAATGCAATGGTTGAAACTAGTACAAGTAGGGGTAGAATCTCATCTCTAGAACTTTTTGAAGGCTCGAACAGGAGAGCTGATAATGGTGGAGTAAAGCATCTCCGGTCATATCCAGCTGGCTACACCTCTTCATCTTGCTCTGACCATTCACCATCTAGTTCAAATTCTGATCAACAGGTATTATATGCTGCAATCTGCTATTTTTTCCACTTTGGAAGTCAGCGTTTCTGCTATTTGGGTTGAAGCAGAGCTCCATATGATTTGTGCAGGACCGGACTGGGCGAATTATTTTCAAACTTTTTGACAAGGATCCCAGTAAGTTTCCTGGGACACTCCGTACTCAGGTAAGGGTGATATTGAGGATGCCATGTTACACTGTCTAGACAATCAGCTTGGACTTGCTTAGTGAGATATCTATGTCAACTATCATGAAATGATGTTTAATGGTTCTTTGTTTCAGATATTGGATTGGCTCTCCCATAGTCCTTCAGAAATTGAAAGCTACATTCGTCCGGGTTGTGTTATCCTATCTCTTTATCTGTCCATGCCTTCACTTGCCTGGGATGAAGTGAGTCCAATTCTTTTTACACATACAACAACATCCTTGCTTGTGCTATTGTTGTATTCATGTGTAGGATTATTTTGGGTTTTGCAGTTTCAAGAAGACCTTCTCTTCCGTGTGACTTCACTCGTTAAGAATTCAGATTCAGATTTCTGGAGAAGTGGGAGGTTTCTCGTTCAAACAGAGAAGCAACTGGCATCCCATAGAGATGGTATGTGTATATTTCTGTACTACCAATGGTAGTGAATGAAACTACAGGAGGGATTGAGTGCTTATAGAATCTTGTTTGATTTTTTTTTATATGATGTGATCACTGTCATTTACAATTCAGGGAGGATCCGTCTATGCAAGTCATGGAGGACATGGAGTGCCCCAGAACTATTTTCAGTGTCGCCGTTGGCAGTTGTGAGTGGACAGGAGACATCACTCACCTTGAGAGGTTGCAATTTAACAGTCCCTGGGACAAAGTAAGCTTGTTTTCCGCTTCAGGAAAAAATAAAAAAAACATGATATTTTGTATCCAGTCATTTTAAAATCAATTTTCTTGCAGAATTCACTGCACATACATGGGGAGTTATATATCCAAGGAAATACTGGGTTCAGCTTATCCTGGTATGATATATGATGCGTCGAGCTTGGAGAACTTTAGTTTTCCAGGAGGCCCTCCCAATGTATTGGGTCGCTGTTTTGTTGAGGTAAAAGTAAAACCAAACTTTAAATGCTTCAGATAAATTGGGGGAAGAAAGAGTAATATGGGCCTTCATCTTAAGCAACCTGTTAATGTTTTTTAAATTCTTATTGCAGGTGGAAAATGGTTTCAAAGGAAACAGCTTTCCCATCATAATTGCAGATGCTCCAATCTGTGGAGAGCTATGGGCATTGGAGTCCGAGTTTGAGGAAGATATACGAGTAGCGGATGAGGTATCAGAAGACCATGTGCATGATGGTGGGGGGCCGAGTACTAGGGAAGACGTCTTACACTTCTTAAATGAGCTTGGCTGGCTATTTCAAAGGAATAGCCATCAATCAAGTCCGATCATCCCTGATACCCCTGATTTCTCCATCACCCGATTCAAGTTCCTCTTCACATTCTCAGTCGAAAGGGACTGGTCTGCCGTCGTTAAAAAGCTCCTGGATTTGCTGACGGAAAGGAATTGTGGAAATGAAGGGCAATTGAATGAGTTATTAGAAGTGTTGTTAGAAATCCAGCTTTTGAGCAGAGCTGTGAAGAGGAAGTGCAGGAAAATGGTGGATTTGCTCCTCCATTATTCTGTGAATGAGAAAAAAGGTGTTCCCAAGATGTATCTTTTCCCCCCAAATCTAGCAGGGCCGGGAGGAATTACTCCTCTGCATTTAGCTGCATCCACACAGGACTCTGAGGATATGGTGGACGCATTAACCAACGATCCACAGGAGGTAATTCAGAATCACCTGGATTTTCTTTTACAAGGGTCTATTTGAAATTAATTGTCAAACTGATAGTGCCCCTAGAAAATCAGTTTTAAGATAATAATTTCCAAATGTTTTTTTAAATATTAGATTTTGGTTTCATATTTTAACTTCTTTTTTTTTTTTTAAAAGTCGACAAAACAACTTTTAATGAAAAGGGAAAAATCCTTGTAACCCCCTAACACCTTGGTTTTGCCTGAATTCATATGACCCCATTTAAAAACATAGGTAAAGCCAAATCAACCCTTCTCTCAATCAAACTAACCATTGGGTTAATTCCATTGAACCCTATATGTCAAATGACCTTTTTAGCCCAGCAAAACCTCCCTCCTCCCTTCCTCTCCCCCACCAGCAAAGAGGTGGGTAGGGGGCGGTGGTGGTGGATGGAATGGGCGGTGATGGAGAGGTGGTGGTGGGGAGGGATAGAGGATGGGTGTTGGTTGCGGTTTGGGTGTGGCTGTGGGGTGCGGTGGTGGTGGGGATATGGGGGGTTGGTGGTGGTGTGAAGGTGGGGGGAGTGGTGTTGGCTGGGAGAAAGGAGGGGTGTGGTGTGGGATGGAAAATTTGGGGAAGAAGATGAAGGGTAAAATCGTTTTTCAAAGGGGTGTATTTACATTTTTCATTGAATATAGGGGTTTAATTGGGTAATGTTTTAAAAACCTTGGTTAACATAACGGAACATTCATAGAATATTCTAATTTTGTTAGCAGATTTTTAACTCGGGGACTTCTATGAATTCACCTATGTGTTTATAGGGGACTATATGGAATTCATGAAAACACAGTGTTATGTGGATATTGACAGTATGTAGGGGGTTATTTGGATTTTTCCCTCATGAAAAATCTGGTTAAGAGTAGCTTTTATGAAAAAACCATCTTTGAAAATTGGTTCTCTTCTCTAAAATGTGATATTTTGAGACCAGTATATCTCTATTGCGCTCCAAATCTTTCGTTTGAGTTATCGAATTGTTGTGGCTTTAATCCAGTTTGCGGAACATGCTCACCAGACCCAGCTGTTCAACTTTTGTAGATCCTTTGCTAATAGGGTTCATATTCTGTTTTCCCCTTAAAACCATCACAGATCGGATTGAACTGCTGGAATACAATACTAGATAACAACAGTCAGTCCCCATGCACATACGCGAAGATGAGAAACAACCACTCCTACAACAGGCTAGTAGCCAGGAAGCTTGTGGACAGGAGAAGTGGCCAAATTTCAATAATGATTGGAAATGCGGAGATCACCACCGATCCTATTTGTTCACCGATACAGGTAGATAAACACAGCAACACTGAAAATTCGAATATGCGATCCTGCACCCAGTGCAAGGTGGTGGAGATGAGATGGACAAAGCGGGTTCTCCAAGGCCGGGGTTTGCTTCACCGGCCTTACATGCACTCCATGCTCGCTGTTGCTGCAGTCTGCGTCTGTGTGTGTCTCTTCTTTAGAGGAGCTCCTTATATCGGATGCGTCGACCCCTTCAGATGGGAGAACCTTGATTTCGGCCCCTGGTAGTATTAGGAAAATATTTGATATGGCACAAATATCATTGAGCTGTGCCCCTATATTGATAACTCCTAATTCTTGGAGATCCTAATTGAGATTATATGGACATTTGGACTTATGGGTTTGGGAGGTTAAGAAAAAGAAAAAAAACGAAACCCAAAAATCATAAGGGCTGGGGCTTCATGAGTCTGAAAGCAGAGGTTGCAACAGAAAATATTGAGGAGTTGCAGAACCAAAGGGAAGATACCTAGCATAAACAGATACTAAAATGATGCACAGAGAGATACTTTTTTTTTTTTTAATTATTGCAATTGTTGTAGAATTAGTAGTAATAGTTGTCAATTTATGACCTTGTGAAATTTTTTTATTTCTACCGTATTTTATAGGGATTCCATGGATCCTGTAAATGTAAAATTTTTTAGATGTTTTTTTTGACATACCTTTGTTTATTCGGTTATATAAACTTTTTTTTGATCGAAAGGTAGGCAATAGCCTTTTCATTAAAAGCTAAGGCCCAATATAAATAAAGCTAGCTGAGGGGTAACCCAACTAGGCATTCCATAAAACCAAAGAGTTACAATATAAGTGAAGTAGCAGAAGAGAGTTCTGCCAACTCCAAGACTCTGAATTAGCAGCTGAAACTATCCATCAATGAGTATTAGTTTACCCCTGACAAAACTGATATTTGCTCCCACACAAGCCCGTCCCCAAGATTTGATGAAGTACACTGCTGATTCCCAAATATTTTCTGGGTACACTCTGGTATTGCGAAAGACCCTGCTATTACGAGCCAACCGTAAAGCCCATACTAACGTCGGGACTAGAGATTGAGACACCTTTGCTCGTGGACTTCTGTCTCCTGACGACTTTAACTTACGACCGGCTTCCCAAAGCCCATGAAGAGATAGAGATTGTAGGTTGAAATCCACCGCCACCTTCATGAAATCCCATAGCTTCATGGCTACAGAACAAGTCACAAACAGGTGCTCCGGAGTCTCCACATCCATCTCACACATAGGACAAAGAGTGTCCGTCTGATGGGACCACTTTGCTCTATATGTTTTGGTGAGCACTCTTTCTTGAAACATAAGCCAAACAAAGGCTTTCACCTTCAATGGAATTTTGGGACCCCAGATTTCACGCCACTTCATAGCCGTCGACTGCAACTGGGGATGATCTCTTCGTAATCAACTGTAACAACTTCGGACTGAGAACCCCTGACGTGGTTGTGGACTCCATATTGCTTCATCTCGAAGATCATTGATTTCAATTGTAGAGAGCTCCAATAGCATGTCAGCAAAGATTTCCTCCTCCACCTCCGAAAGCTCTCTGGATAGATTGATCGACCAGATGCAGCCCCGACCTTGGCGCATAATGAAGTGGCCGACACGACCCAAGGGTGCCACAGATAGGACGAAGATACATTCGAAGCGGGTGCGAAGTGGTCCATCTTCGAGCCAGTGATCATGCCAGAATAAAACTGATCTTCCATCTCCCACCTTCCATCTTATAGCTGCTGAAAACTGATCTGTCACGGTGAGGATGTCACGCCAAATCTTTGATACCCTCGGAGCCACTCACGGAAATCGATGTATCGACGAACTCCCGACTCGATACCGAGCTTCAACAATACGACGCCACACCAAAGAGTTGTTCTGGATCCACCTCCACTTCCACTTGAATAGAAGGGCTATATTCATATGTTCTAAGTTTAGAATGCTAGCCCCCCCATCCCTTCTACTACTATAAATCTAGTCCCACTTGACAAGGTGGACTTTATGCCTCTCCGTTCCTGACCCGTTCCAGAGAAATCATCGCCGAATGCCATCCAGTCTTTGAAGGACCCCTTTTGGAATTTTAAAAAGAGAGAGGTAGAATATAAGAAGGTTGGAGAGAACTGACTGAAGAAGAGTAATTCGAGCACCGAAGCTCAAGACTCTACATTGCCACCCTTCAAGTCTCCTTTCAAACCGTTGTATCAACGGGGCCCAAGCCTCCGATTTGAGCTTCCCCAAGTGTAAAGGGAGCCCAAGATGCCGTGTCGGAAAAGAGTCTACAAGACACCCCATAATACGTGCAAAGTCTGACAGAAGTTCCCCACTCAAGTTAATGCCTAACATTGCACTTTTGTGGAAGTTAATGTGTAGATTAGATAGAAGGTCGAAACATTGACAAACGAATTTAACTCCCCGAACGGATGTCTCTTCGGCAGTGCAGAGGATCACGGTATCGTCGGCATACTGGACATGGGAAAGGGAGGGGCCCTCATGACAGATGCTCAAACCCTTTACCCACCCTGCTTCTTCTGCCATGCGTAGCATCCGGCTGAGAGCGTTAGTGACCACTGAGAACAGTAACGGTGATAGAGGGTCTCCCTGTCTGAGCCCTTTGTTCAAATGAAAAAACCCACAAGGTTTCCCATTTACAAGAATGGACGCCTTGGCCGTCGATATGCACTCCTTGATCAGTCTCAGTAAGGTGGGTTCGAAGCCGTGACAGGAGAGGAGATGAAGGAGGAAGTCCCACTTGACGTTGTCAAAAGCCCTTGCAAAGTCCAGTTTAATTAGAATACCCTGTCGTTTATCTTTATGAACTGTTGATAAACATTCTTGGGCTGCCATGAAGCCATCTTGAAAAAGTCTACCGGGGATGAAGGCCGATTGACTATCTTCCACCATGGAACTAATCACCAGCTTCAGCCTGTTCGCGAGAACTTTTGCGATCATCTTGTATGAGCTGTTGATGAGGCTAATCGGCCTAAATTCTCCGAGCTCCATCGCGCCATCTTTCTTTGGAATTAGAGCAATAAACGTAGCATTTAAAGCTCCAATCCTTGTTCACCAGACCAGAAGTCAGTAAACATTTCCAGAAGGTCTTCATGGGAGACCTGCCAAAATTCATGAAAAAAACGAAGGTTAAATCCATCAGGCCCAGGGGCCTTGTCTGCTTCAACCCCAAAGATGGCAGACTTCACTTCCTCCAAAGAAAAAGCGGTTTCCAGAGTAGGCCACATATGGTCAGGAACTCGGCCAAGCTCCTCGTCTCGTCGACTGGGGTTTCGGAAAGCTCGGCTGAAGAAGTTGACAAAGGTCTGTTCAATTTGGTGAGGCTCTTCCACAATCGATCCATCAACTCTAATCGAGCCAATATGATTTGTTCGCTTCATTTAGTTTGCCACTTTGTGAAAAAACTTGGTGTTGTTGTCTCCTTCTTTGCACCACAGTTCCCGTGACCGCTGTCTCCATTCAGTTCTTCCATAAGAAGAATCGACATCCACTCCCCTTTCAAGGCAATGCGGCGCTCCCTCTCCGCCGCAGAGAGAACAACCGCTTCTTCACGTTTGTCGAACTGGTCTACTTCCAACTCGATGCCTTCCTTCCGTAGTCTCCGAGTCCTTCGTTGTTCTCCGTTCCAGTGCTTAAGAAGCAACTTGAGGCGCTTCAATTTGAAAGCCACCTTCCGTGCCCCACGTGTCACGCCCCAGGGCGGCCGTCCCCGAGACGTGGCAATAATATAATATCTGCTATCATAAACAAGAGGTCAACAATGACTCCAATAAATACTACACAAGGCTAATGAAGCAATGATAACTGATAATACAACTAAAAAGCGGAAGCATAAACTATCAATAAGTCTTTAAACCAAAAATATTATTACAGACTCCAATACACAATCACTGTTATGTGAGAGCCAAGTCTAGCCAATAAATACAACAAGTGCCACACGCACGATTTACAAATACACAAGACTCTAGGACTGCTGACAGACTCGCACTCGTCAATCCGCCGAACAGAACGCTTCCACGCACGCAAGACCACGCCTTAGGGAAACTCCAGCTCCACGCCCAACGACTCCCCTGAAAAAGAAACAGTACGCGAGGGGTGAGCTACAAGCTCAGTGAGTGGTTGGAAACCAAACACCATTACAACAATTTAATGTTAAAGCAATTTTCTTTTCAGGAAAACATGGGTGGAAACCTAATGGATAATGGGGTCACGCGGCGGTGCAATCCACCTCACCCTCACCCTCACTCCCGAAGGGAGACTCTTGGGACTCTTAGGGAGAGACCATACCGTTTGTCAAGGAGATGCGGAATTACTGGTCTACACAACACTATTGGATCATCTACATAGAGATAATTGCCATTGATGTCTCTCAACATTGATACCTAACCGGACCCAACAAATATGGGAACGGATGAACAAACGAATGGGTCACGTAACGACGTGACACAACACATTCCCCAGCCCCGCCCCCGCCCCCGCCCCCGAAGGGGAGCTCCAGGCAGACCCGGGGACAAACGAGGGTTAACCATAACACCACGTGTTACTGGTTAACAAGACACAACACGTCCATCTGCTACGAGGTAGAGATATATTTCGATACCTCAAGCGTCAGGAGTAACAAACTCATAATATACTCGATGGATATTTGAGTCACGTGATGACGTGACCACAACTCATCCTCACCCTAGCCCCCGGAGGGGTGATCCTAGGGACTTTCAGAACGAACTCAGTTGTTCTGCACCCATCGTCATCTGGTAGCCCTCTCCCGGAGAGCCTCTACCTGGTAGCCTCTCCATGATTGCTATCTCTACCATATGGGCGCACCAATAGGTGTCATAAATAGCGTCTGGGAGCACCCCACAGGACAACTACGAACCGGGCAGCTTCGACACGGATCCGACGAAGGGGAGAACGACTCTATGTTCTCAATATCATATGGTAGTCCTCTCCCGAGTAGCCTCTACCTGGTAGCCTCCCATGACTGCTACCTCTACCGTATGGGCGTACCAACCGGCGTCATGAATAGTGTCTGGGAGCACCTTGCAGGACAACTATACCCGGGTAGCTTGGACACAGACGATATTGGGAGGAATTCTAACCACATTCGATAATCACATATCGAAGATAACCAATACTCTTGCACTCCCACACGGGTGCATCGCTCGGATGCGAGGGGCTACCTCTGCTCTCGAGCAGAAATAAGCCCAATGCATTACCCAACAAGCGGTTCATACACACGCTTAGCACGGGTAGGCCCAACTTAATGTCGTAGCTATCGGTTTAACAAAATTGATGCAACGATGAATTCTTCAGAATTCAATACGAATGCATCACTCGGATGCAAGGGGCGATTACATCGTTAGCGCTTTAACTAATAGGGTACGACCCATCAGCGGGTCATACCCTCGCCTATTACGGATAGGCCAAGTTAGTTAATCATGCGCATGTATATATATATATATATATATATATATATATATATATTATATCGGTGCGGTGCGCGATGGGCCGTCGATCACGGGTGCATCGGACGGTCGGGTGCGATTCACGTCGACCGTGGATGCGATGGACCCGCGATCGGACGATCCACGTCGTAAACCGCACCGACCGCATACGCACGTAATCGCGACCATATATATATATATATATATATATATATATATATATATGCCGACGATTAGGTGCGGTGTGCGGTCGGTGCGGTGCGCGACGTGGGTCGTCCGATCGCGGGTCCATCGCATCCAACGGTCGACGTGAATCGCACCCGACCGTCCGATGCGATGGATCCGTGATCGACGGCCCGTGATCGCGCACCGCACCGACCGCACACCGCACGTAATCGGCTCCCTATATATATATATATATATATATATATATATATATATATATATAAGGAGAAATCATAACATAATTATATGTGCTACATGCACAATAATATATAATATAACTATAGGGGTACTCCCTAACATGGATTTACATCATAAACAACAAATCATACAACATGCATACAAGGTATGACCCACTTAAACATGCTTATAAGGCCATTAATCATACAATCATAACATACGTTGGTTATCACCAACTTAGGAGGAAAGGGTCAAGCGCGATCTCGCGCACTAACGGGTGCATGCTAATATTCTCAAATGAACATGAGTCTAGTAGGAACTACATCTACTTACTCAGTTTATGCAAAGAGGGAGGACGAAAGAGAGGGAAAGTCTCATCCTCTCCGTAGGCTAGTCATAGCTTTGTCCCAACAGATGAGTGCAACAACTATACCATGTCCTCCAGTCTAATCGTAAGGAAATATTAGTTACGCATCCGGTTATTAACCCAAGGTTTAACATGCTGGATATTACTCATATAGGGGGAGGAGTATTACAATACTACCTAAGGCATGCATATTCTATACATCCATAAACTCATTCGAAAATACATGCCCGAAACACAAGGGGCGCATGAAAACACAATTATTCAAACATGAATACATACTTAAGCAAGTATAGGGTAGAATATGGGTTCTACGCAATATACGAGCTATACAACCCTAACATGCAAATATCTAGCATATTTAGAGGTTAAGATGCCCCAAGGACGTGCGGTGCATGACTACGTTCATCGAGCGCGTCTCGAAGTGTTGGATCGAATCACTCACCGATACCCGGATCGACGTGCATCCCTTTCGACGAGGTCTGCAAGGTAAATGTATCAATAGGGGTGAGTATAATCACAAACAAACACATAAAAATACTTTAAATATACTAGAAATGTCAAAGACTCAGATACGCACGCATACGGGCTCGCACGCATGCAAGTACGCACGTACGCACGCATATCCAAGCACCTCGACACCTACCCAAACCCCCGGGCAGCCACACGCGTGGCCCCCGCACTCATACGCACGCATGTGCACACGCGCACGCGCCCCCGCACACCCCCGGCGCACTGCCGCGCACCCGTGCGCACTGCGTGCCATCGCCCCGCGCGCGCCCAGCACTCTCCCATCCCCTCCCTTGCCCTCACACACACCCCAACCCCCATACCTAGCATGCATGATCACCCTAACAGCCCTTGCAACCCTTAAAAACAAAAATAGGGGAGGAGGAAAGCTTACCAATTGAGGGGAATGAAAAAAAGGGGGGGTATTTGGGGGCTCTTGGCGCACCGAAGCCACCGCAACCACCACCCCAACATCACCACCACCTCAGCCTCTCTTTAGCTGAAAATCAAGGACAAAAGGGAGCATGAGAGGGAGCCTAAGAGAAGGAAAAATAACATCCACAACTACTACATGCACACACACACCACATGTGCTTCTCTTGTGCATCTACTTCTTCATTGTGGCATAAACACAAACACTTGGGGGAGGGCTGAAAACATGGTGGGGGATTCAATGAGTGGGGTTAGAGGAGAAAAGGGAAAGAAGGAACAACAACATAAGCATACATACAAACTCACCTGGTTCCTTCACTTCTAACTCTTCCTCTTCTTGCTCCAACTCCTTCTCCTTCCTCCACCCAAACACACACAACACAAAGGGCTGAACCAGATCCAAAAAGAGGGGAAAAAGTGTCCAAGTCGTGCACATGAGGGGTTATTTATAGCCAAAAAGAGGAAATGAAATGATCAAGCCGTCCTCGGACAAAAACTCTGGACAGCCTTCACTTAAATGGCCATAACTTCCTCGATACAGCTTCGAATTGCACGATTCTAATGCCATTGGAAAGCTAAGAAGATTATCTACAACTTTCATGTTTATACCCAGATCAAATAACCTCTCCAACTATTCCGAAATCTAGGCTAAACATCATACAGGGCTGCTGCCTGGATTTCTCATCTTCGGGGTATACTTGGAAAAATACCCATATCTTTTGATATATGAATCCAGTTGATCCAATTCCACTTTTATATGAAAGCTGGCTCAAAATTGAACATCTCATAATAATATCGGATTTTTATCTCTTCATCTTGGATTTTAACAAAATCAAATCCGAATACCAAATCAAAACTGCATAATTCCAAAAATGTTATCGGAATTAAATGAAAATTTTATGGGCAGTACTAAATGGTACCATGACCCATAATATGTAGTTAGAATTTCAATCAGAGTTCTCAAACCCCAGCAGGTAGCTAAAAGTCAAAATTTTAGCGACTCTGATCGAGATTAGGACTCCAAATGACACAGGCCTAACACCACGTAAGCCCGGGGCAGAGATAGCCCAATTGGCTTCGACTAACTCGCGGAAGTGCTCGCATTGTAGCCACCAATTTTCGAATTTGAAATAGTACGACTGGAATGAGGTAGTTCCTCCGTTGAACACCAGGGGGGAGTGATCCGATGTGGTTCGGGGGATGCCTCTGAGATTGCACGATGGAAAATGGTCCTCCCAGGTGACATCCAAAAGGACCCGATCCAACCGTGCACAGGAGGGAAGCTCACGAAGATTACTCCAAGTGTAGCATTGATTTGACAAAGGGACATCTGATAAACCTTCGTCTGTCACCCATTCAGAAAAGCGAGTCATAGCCCCCGAGATCTCCCCGACTTTGTTCCGGTCTTCACTGAATCGAGTGACATTGAAGACACCCATTAAGCACCATGGATGATTCCAATCAGACTTTACACTACTGAGTTCCTGCCACAGCTCCTCCCGTCGGTCATCCGCATTAGGCCCGTAAACCCCTGTCCATATCCATCTCCAATGGGTTCTTGTGTCCTCCAACAAAATTGAGATCGAGAAGTTGAGGATTTTTAGATCTATTTTTTCCAACATTTCTCATCCCAGGCAAGCACGATACCACCGGAGGCCCCCACCGAGGCTTTTGCTTCGAATGCCCCGATATGGTTCCCACCGATCAAGCAAAGATCAGATGGAGAGAAAGCTTCCATCTTAGTCTCCTGTAAGCACACTAAATTGATTCTCTGAATCATGATAACCTCCCTAACAGCTGACTTTTTGTTGGGGTCATTAAGACCTCGAATATTCCAGCAAAGAAATTTATACATAAAATAACTGATAATTTCCCTGATGAAACCCCTCCAACAAAACCCAAAGAGTCAACTGAGGTTCTGCTGGTTGGGTCGTGGACGGTTCGCGTCGGATTCCTGCTTAGATTTGTATAGGAAGGACTTAAACTGGAACCTTTCTCCCTCGTTCTGGAAAAAGACCCCTATCTGCGTCGCCTTTTCGCAACCCGGTGACCCAAGGAACTCAGCTTCTCTCGGCTCGACCACCACTGGCGAAGGAACCTCCTTAGGAGTCTGCGACCCAGAACCCAACAGGTCCTCAATTTCCTCAGAGAAAGGGACCAATGAAAGGTCAGAACCCTGCGCTGATAGAGGAGCTTCCTCCTCTTTCGAGACTGCCAAGCCACCATCTGTATGCTCTCCATACGAGAATATGTCCTCCGCAAGAGAAGAAGGACCGGAGCTGGCCGCCTCCGAAGGAGAGGTCTCAGCCCCCTTCGACAAAGAGGTGTCGTGGTCAATAGTTTGAACCGGCTGGCAAATAATTATCGATTTAATCTTTGACTTATGCATGGACTTCACCTCCTGTTGCATGGGGACCTTCACGGGTTGAATAAAAGGAGAATCCGTATGCACGTGGGATGAGCACATATCGGATCTCACTTCGTGAACCTGGGTCGGACCTCGTCCCTTTGAACTTGGCGGGTCACGACTATAGAAAAATGAAGAAGTGGGCTTTATGGACCTGGATCCGCAAATATCAACTTTACGACCCCTCGAGCTGCATGCGTGTGTTTTGAATAACCCCACCACCTGTCTTTTGAAATACACTGACACGTCCCTTCTTCTTTCATCTCTCTGACCATCTCCCCTACCTCCTGCAACCGACGACACACGAAAAGGTCCCAGCCTTCCTCGAACACTTCCCGACCTGTCACCAATAGATACTGGTGGACACTCCACCTTACGTTTCAGATCGGAGCCTGCGATTTGACCCGTCGAAAGATCGTCAGAGCGAGGTACGGAGCCTCCATCATTTATGTCCAACTGGCAACCCGGGGGGGACCCCCGAGGATGCCACATCAGCCAGCACCTCGGAGCGAGAGACCATCAGTCGCGGCACCGGAAGACTATCGGAGCCCTCTCCATGATCAGACTTGACCACCGGAGACCCTGAAGAGACGCCCGTAGTTGATCCAGAAACACCTTTACCCGAACCACCGCCAACCGGAACCCATCGGGATGCAGCTTTAGAGCCGAACTTCACCGTGTCTGCATAGGAGTTGGTTCTGGAAGAAGACAGCACATCCACCTGAACTGGAAATTCCAAACCCCCAAGAACTGCCACTAGCAATGGTGGAGGAACCGTATCCTTCATGACCCAGACTGTCACTTTAGCCGGCGGTAAGATCTCCTCACAATCGCTTATTTCTTCAAACTTCATTAAGTGCCCAAAAGGTTCAACAACCTTCCGAAGAACCCCCTCTGTTCTCCAAACCATCGGAAGACCACGAAGTAAAACTTGCAATTGGTATCCTCTGACTCCCAAATCTGAAAAAATGGGCTCGGAGAAAGAAATGGCTCCTCCCTCAACCGCTATCTTTCTCTCCGTGAGGATAAGGTCACGGGCCACCGACGAAGGAAGTCGGACAAAGAATTTGCACCAGCCACATTTCCAGACGGACCCAAACGGAATCCCTTTCCATCTTGATTGCAGGTGAGCCAAGAGAGCCACTCTCTGTATCTCGTGACCTCCCTCCCAGGTAGCCACCACACTTTTACATAGAGAGCGTGCTCTATCAAGAATCTCCGACGACCACTCTACCTCCACTCGACAGGGAGGAGAGGGACATGGGGGTGTACCAACAGAAGGTCTAGCCTGACCGCCCAGCAATGTGCACCACCTAGGCTCGAACTTGCAGACGAAACTGCGGTGACCCAACCTCTTACAAGACCAACATCGGGGAGGATCACGACAGTCTCTCGCAAGATGTCCCCTTCCTAAGCAGCGGAAACAAACTACATTCCGGAGGGACATACCGCCATTAACCTCCTTGAAATGTGTGGCCCCTCTTCTGGACGACTCAGGCACATCTCTGCTTCTCCTCGATCGACTCTGCACCTTCTGCCACCCCCCCTTGTCTACCTCCTTATTCCCCCCAGCGGGCAGACATACATTCGCCGTTTCCACGCAAATGCACTCCGTACCCTGTGATATGGACACCTTGAGAGCCACCGCCTTCTCTGAGCGATTCATCCCCTTAGGACTTGATGCCCCTGAGCTCAACTGATCCGGGCCCTTTGATGAGGCTACCGGAAACTTCACCGCCTCGATCAAACACTTGCACTCCGCTAGTTCTCTCATACTCCTCTTCCCCTTCTCGGATGAGCTCGCAGTCACCTCAGCCTCTGCCAAAAGAGCCTCGTCCGATGAGCGTGGAACCTCCACAACCTCCTCCTCGCCCTTGCCCACCAGCCCTACCGCCGAAACCTCCGCCTCGTAAACCGCTAACGCCGAGGACGCCACCGTCGTCTTCTCCAGTAGCACCATCGGAAATTTCGAATGTTCCATTTTTTCGAATCGATTATGTAAGGGTTGAACAGGAGAAAATGTGGGGGTTATATAAACTTAGCCATTGCATTCTTGAAGTCAAAGTTCCCGGGAAACTTTATTCTGAATTTAAAATAATTGAAGTTAGAGACCTAATGGCTTTTGCATTGCACTGAAAATCCATGAAATTAAATTCAATTTATTTAAACATTGTAATTCATCAATTTAGCTGAACAATATTCGCTGATATTAATAATTCAATCTAAAAATTTACATTTTTATTAAAAAAAATAATCTATTTTTATTAAAAACAAAAAGGTGCTTTTATATATTAAAAAAAAAACCCACTTAAACGAGCACAGTTGGATAGGAACCCTAAACAGTGCTTTTTTAACCTTAGTAGTTTCTATGATACTTGTAATTTGATATCATACTATTACAACCATGTGATTTTAATCCTGTTGTGACAGTCCTGTCCCATAATAAAATTAAAACAAAATGCATTGAAAAAGGGGTACCGGACCCACAAAGGATGACATCATCGCTTCATCCATCAACGGTGCTGTTAAAGGGCGCCGATATCCGCACCCCGAGTTACAAGTTTTTTACATTTACAGGATTCATGGAATCCCAATAAAATACGGTAGAAATAAATTTTTTTTTACAAGGACATAAATCGACAACTATTACTACTAATTCTACAACAATTGCAATAATTAAAAAAAAATGGTATCTCTTTGTGCATCATTTTAGTATCTGTTTATGCCAGGTATCTTCCCTTTGGTTCTGCAAGTCAATATTTTTTGCTTTCAGACTCATGAAGGCGCCCTTATGATTTTTGGATTTCTGTTTTTCTTTTCTTTTTCTTAACCTCCCAAACCCAGAAGTCCAAATGTCCATATAATGTCAAGGGCGTCGATATCCGCACCCTGAGTTACAAGAAACCCATCTTTTTTAAAAAAAAAAATTATGTACTGTAGTAGTAAACGGAAACTCACCCCGAGGTCGGCATTCCCTTTGGCGACGGTGATGAATGATGGTCGTCAGAGGTTCCGGCGAGTGTACCAACCCAGGTCGGCATTCCCTCTGACGACGGTGTTGAAGTATAATCGCCCGAAGGCCCGACGAGCTAAAGCAAGAGAGAATAAATTTACATTTTTATAAGCTTCAGACCAAACATGAAAAATTTCACATTTAAATACATAGAATAGACAATCATTGTAACATTTATAACACATCAAAATACGATATTATCATTCCATAACGAATCATTCACATGACTACATTACAAAATACATGTTCAAATTATTTTTATGTTTATTTTTTATTTTTTGAAAAAATGAGTAATTATTTTTATTGGATATGTTATTTATTTTTATATATGAAAAAATCAATATAATCACATGAATGGTTGTGGAATTTAAACATGTATTTTTTTGTATAGTCACGTGAATGGTTGGTTATGGAATGCGAACAACATATTTTGATGTGTTTTAAATGCTGCTATAACTGTTTGTTATATGTGTTTAAATGTGAAATTTGTCCATTTGGTTTAAAACTTGTAAAAATATGAATTTATTCTCTCTTACTTTAGCTCGCCGGGCCTTCGGGCGACCATGCTTCAACACTGTCATCAGAGGGAATTCCGACCTGAGTTGGTACACTCGTCGGAACCTTTGACAACTATCATTCACCACCGTCGTCAGAGGGAATGCCGATCCCAGGGTGAGTTTCCATTTACTGTTATAGTACATAATTTTTTTTTAAAAGAGGGTCAGTGACCATAGCACAACGGTTCAGAGCTTGTCTGGTTAAAATGGAGGTTTTGGGTTCGAGTCTTGACACTGATTTACCTACCTGTTTGTTGGCGATTATTCGAAAGAATTTTTCATAAGACTGGGGCAAACAGGCGGAAGTAGTTTTCTCAGCTCGACCATAAGGTCAGCCACGGGGAGTTCCTCCTATATTAAAAGAAAAGAAAAGGAAGATGTTTTTTTTTACATACATTTGTTTATTCGGCTGTATAAACTTAGCCATTGCATTCGTGAAGTGAAAGTTCCCGGGAAACTTGTGTATTTATTCTGAATTTAAAATAATTGAAGTTAGAGACTTGGGTGCGTTTGGTTGCACGATTGCAAAATTCATTTTGCAGGAATCTGCGATTGCAAAATTGATTCCGCAGGAAGCTCACTTTCTCAGCTTTTTGAAATCGCAGCTTTTGGACACTATTTACCTGTAATCGCTGGGTTTAAAACTGCGATTGCAAAACTGTTTGGTTGCACGATTACAAACGCAGCTTTCTGTAATCGCAAACGCTGCGCAATCGCGCAACCAAACGCACCCTTAATAGCATTGCACTGAAAATCCATGAAATTAAATTTAGTTTATTTAAACATTGTAATTCATCAATTTAACTGAACAATACTCGCTGATATTAATAATTCAATCTAAAAATTTACATTATTATTAAAAAAACAATTAATCTATTTTGATTAAAAACAAAAAGGTGCATTTATTAAAAAAAAATACCACGTAAACCAGCACTAATTGGATAGGAACCCTTGGCTCGTCTATCTCTACCAATTGTTTCCCTTAACCCACTATAAAAAAAAAGGAAGATGTTTGGTTGTTCCCACCAATTCAGGTTAACTGAACTTGGTCGTTATTTCATATTTTGGGCGACTAAACTTGATCACAATTTCAGGTTTTGGACTATCGAATTTAATCGAATGATCACGAACGCTGTCCAATGCCAGTTGGATCTAACCCGATCCTGATGATAATTGATTTGATGATGGGACCTCTTTATACTAGTGGAATGAATTGAGTGAAATAACACAATTTCTAGAGAGGGCTTGGAATATAAATACCAGCTTATTTTCATCTATGTTGACATAGTTATATCCATCTATTCCTTCCACCCAAACAAGTATTTAGGCCTATTCTCTCCTTATTCCCTCTTATTCTGTTATCCAAATGGCACCTGAGTCTCCATCAACCATGCACCGCATTTGGTCTTAATGTGAGTATTGTTGACAAACCACCGCATTTGTCCTTTGCTTGGCAGCCCCGGACACGGAAAACCACCTCTTTTGTGAGTGCATCTTCGTGCGGCAGTTTTGGTTGGAGGTTGGAAGAAAGACCAGTCATGCGACATCCTTTTAGAAAATTATTGAGGGGCTATGGCTGGCTGGGAAGGAGCTGAAAAAGCTGGTTGGTGGCCAGCGGAGAGGAAGCCACCACTCTCAAGCCATCATACCAGCTGGGACATGGACGATATGGTGTATCCAAAACGAAGTACTTTTCTAAGGAGCTCGAACATACCAGGAGAATATGTGGGACTCGTTCGATTGTCTTCTACGAGAATGGAGTCGGCACATTGCAGGGGGAGTCATGACCCCGTTCCGGCTTGGGTGCGACGTGATGTAGTTCTAGGGGTGGCTGTGGGTCATGGATTTAGAAGTCTCTTCTATCCGGGTCACCGGCATCGCATGTTTTTCTTTATTATTTTTATTTTAATTTTGCATATTTAGTCTCCTTCCTTCTCCCTCTTCCCAATCCTATTCAGAGTTTGTAATTAGATTCTCAAGAATGAAATCAGATAACAATTTTCTATCTTTGTTTTTTTTTAAAAAAAAAACAATGAGTACTGTTGAAAGGCTATTTGCATTCGTGAGTCCCAGTCACAGCTGACTAGCTAATTGTGGCTACCAAACCACATTCGGCCCATCAAGGAGAATCTTTCGCATTTTGGCCTTGAAAACAAAAACCCATGAGCCATTGCACATGTGACATGTGGGGCTGCATAAATTATTTTCAGGGAAGGTCAATCACTCTCAATGAAATACTTGGCCGGATCCGATGTCGTGGTGGACTAAACACGAACGAAGGTTATTCAATGCTAATATTACTTTATCATAAGAAAAATTAAATTTAGGGTCGATCATTCTTACTTACCATTTCTTGTCGTTCTTTTTCAATTTTTTTTCTCTCTACACATACAGTATTACAGTTGTCTAATAAAATACATATATCTTGTACATGAGATCTTCTTCACACCTACGAGCGTCCTGCCCCATCCTTCGATAACATAAGCCGTCTCAAGCCACAAGTTCTCCATATAAATATGCTGACCTCTAAAGATTTTGTCATTTCTACTTTCTAGCATGCCAAATGGCTTATAAGAACGCGGGCATCGCCAACTGAATGATCTTTGCTCAAACACTTTTACTTTTTTATAGGGTCGACCTTGAGAATTGGTTTATTTAATTGTGCCATAGGAAATCTTTTAAAGAGGGGCCTTTATACATACTTTTTTTTAAAAAATTGTTTCAATCTTGTATTTCCAAAATATAAATAATAATATACAATTATTAAAATCAAAATCTTTTATATTATATATGAATCTAATAAATAATGTATGAATTTTTTAATTAAATAAAATTTTAAATTGATAAGGGGAGCTCAACTTAATTAATGAAATAGACAAATTATAAAAATCAGACAAATATTTTTACAAGAGAAGAAAGATAAAAGAAATTTTAGGCTTGATTTAAGAAATAAAAAAAAATTCACTCTTAAATTTTAAAAATTTAACACATCTCATCATCCTTTTTTTTTCCATTGATCACATGGTTCGTAGGGGCCCTCCTTGTGTGGGAGCCTTAGACAATTACTTTGATGGTCTTTGCCCAGGAATGAATATTCAATGAAAGGAAAAAGAATAACATCGCTAATCAACTCCCCAAAGAACAAGAAATGAATACACAACTACCAAGTCACAACTGACACTGTCAATAGATATCACTAGGGTGCACCTTAATGATTGAGAAATAATACTCTGAAACACAACTCATACTCAGGAAGAAATGTACTGATACTCTCAAATTCTCTCTGATCTGAAGAACACCAACAATGTCAAATACACTCACTATGGCCCTCGAAACATCTACAATCCATGGATCGACCACTTCCACAACCTCATCTCAGCCCCCGCGTCTAAGCTGTAATCAACATATACACACATCTACACAAACCTCGCGTGTGGCCCTCAGAACGTCCACCGCAGATATCACGCTACCTGGCCCCCCGCCGTGCAGGCACGGTAGGGTTTATCTCCGAGCCACCCTACAAGACCCATACATACTCATACGCACTGAGGAAGTGAGATCAATAATCATCCATGGTCATCCATCTCCAATCACACCAATATAATATATGATAAACAATGATACCAAGCACACTATAGAGCTCAACCAATAATAAGAAGTATTACAAACTCAAATGATATATAACCAACAATAATGAAGAGTAGAACTGGAAGGAACAAACAAATAACAATTGGATCACTTACAACAATACCACGTGGAATGAAATGGTAGAAACAAATATCGGTCAGGTTACTTACCTCGCAATTCAACACCCCAAGCTGGACTCACCCTATTACAGCTCCTAAACCACGCAAACAGGAATCCACTGATAGAAATATAAACTTAATCAGATACTAAAAATATAACCCTATTAATTAAACAATTCCTAAATCCACCGAGACAAACATGACATCCTCACTACAAACCTCAAAATGATACTGTAAAATTAACCATCAAATACCTGTTTATCCAGCCCCAAAAATATATTCATATTCCAGCCTCCAATCACCAATTTGATTCAAAATTGAAATAAAACAACCCTATACGAAAAATAACAATGAAAAGAATAAAAATCCTTACCCAGTGTATCACGAAAAATACTCCACAAAGCTTTTCCCAATTTTTCTAATTTCATTTTCCCCTTTTTTTTTTCTCCCCGAAATGAGTCTCGGTGACTCTCTCCACACATATAAACCCAACACACCCTCCACCGACTCACCAAAATTATTTAAAACTTTAGATCCACCAAATTACATAAATGCCCTTCCATTAAACTTTGCGCAGCCTCGACTCAAACAGCAATATCTTTTCGTAGGTAAATCCACTTCAGATGAAACAACTTCTGTTGGAAAGCTGACGAAAATATCTTCAACTTCTATGTTTGAGTCAAGATCAGAAGAAGCCTCCAACTATATTAAAATTAGCGATAAACAGAAGACCTCTCGATTTCTTCTTCTAAGGGCAGAAATGGTAAAACAACCATAACTTTTCCAATACAGCTCCAAATAACACAAAATTAATTTTATATGAAATGTAACTAAAAAATAAAGGTAACAACCATAATTTCATATGTTGAGCGTGAATCCCAAATATGCTTCGAAGGTGCTTTTAAAAAATTAAACCAAATGTAGGACTTCAAGGATAATAAAGATCAAAAGTCCAATAGCATAAAATTATCCTATCCTGCAATCCAAACATGTAAATATTAACATAAACAGTATAAAAGGGTACGGGTCGTTACAGTGTATCTATGTTTGGTTGGTTGTTATAAAGTATGGATGCGGCATACATGAACTTGGTCCAGGGCCAGGTCATGCCAATCTAGCCTTCAAATTATATTCAGATTATGTTCTTTTATCGTGACTGTAGTTCGTATAGTGGTTCAGATGACAAAAACAAATTTCATGTTTTTTTTTCTTTCAAAACAATCTTCACAGTTTGGTCTGAAGAAGGATCATATGTCAATCACTAACCTCACTATAATTGACTTCATGTCCAATTAGGCACAACTGCATAACCTGAATTGTTATTGTTATTGTTAGGGGTGATATTGCATCCATATCAATTAACACTAGAATTGATTTCTCGCATCTGATAACATTCCCCGTGGATAGATGCCTGGTTTCAGAAAGTCTTGTAAGTAGGTGTGGGGGATTCATTTCATAAGTCTCTCCAAAAGGGATATATTCAAGAGCTTCTTTCCAAAATTGTTACTTTCCTTTGTCTGTGTTGGAATTTGAATTAATGAAGTTATTTATGTCAAGTGGATCACAGAGTGCAACATATGGTAAAATAGTTTTATTTCAAATGTCCTATATGAACACCCTGAATGTATTTTGATGGTTGTGATGGTCCAAGATATCCTATAATTTTAGCTTTGAGGTTTATCCAAATTAGATCACACCTCTTGCACATCACTTCCACAAATGTTTTATTACATGTTTTTTCACTTTTGAAAATTCACTCATTGCAGTGTTGGTAATCTCGACCTGGAATACATTAGTTGCAATCACCTACAGCACCGACTTGGAACTTTTCAATATCAGACATCTGGGAGGATGGGAGTTGGTTGAGCATGGTGTCGGGGAATTTTGGATCTTTTTTATTTATTTTTATTGTGACTAAAGTTATTATTTTATTGTTCAAGTTGTGTCTTCCTATTAGGTGGAATATCTTGTCTCTGTTCTCTGTGTATTGTATGAAACCCAATTTCATTCTTTTTGTCAAAAGCAAACTTGATTGGATTATTGAGAAAGATCAATATTTGATGTTCAAAAAATGTGATCAATGTCTTATGTTGAAAAATTCATAATTGAATGTATAACCAGAGTACAAAACAGAGGAAGGGAAAAAATGATGTGTATGTGAGAAACGGAATGTGTTCTAAATCACAATGTCCTTATCATTTACTGTCTCTCAACTTGGCTTATATGTGAAAATTTACAGGCAAGGAAGCAAATGATTTGGTTTATCAACCAAAGACATATACATGACATATCTACTGGAATTTGAAAAAGTCAACACCAGAAAAAGCATCTATGTTTCATGAATCCAAAAGCATCTATAGTTCTTTGGTCAATACAGAGACACATTTGCACATTGGAAATACAAACAAACATTTTGTACTAACCTCTTAAGTAAACAGACATTCAGATAAGCACATCAACAACATCAATAGTTTATGGATTTAGATTGATAGCAGCTCTAACAAATAAAAAAAACATAATAGGTCAATCAGGTCCGAGAGAACTGGTGGTGTTTGTGTCATCCTTCATCACAACCATTTTCATGTCCTTGAAACTCATCAGAACCACTATATACATGTAAAAACTGAAAAACCCTATATTTGGAAAAAATGAAAAAATAAAAACCCTACATCTGAAAATAAACCAGGAAAATCTGAAAATTAATAAGAAAAAATCCTAGATCTAAAAACAAATTAAAAACTCCTAGATCAGAAAAAAAAAATCTGAAAAAAAACATAAACATCATAAACCCTTTATGAAAAACCCTTTACTCATCAGAACCCTAGATGAAAAACCCTAATCATCATCTAACAAAAAAAAACCTAGAGAGAGAGAGAGAGAGGAGAGGGTGAGCGGTCCATCGCCAGCGATTTGAGGGGTTTTTCCCTTATTTCATTTTCGTTCATGTGAGAGGGAGAGAGAGAGGATGGGTTGGGTTGGATTGGGTTAGGTTAGGTTTGGATTGGGGGTTGGTTAGGGGTTAGTTAAGTTTAAATGATGGTGTTAGATCAGTGTGGACCTTTTGCTTTTTTGTTTAAATCTCAGCCGCTCATTTGATGGAATTTTGTTCATCCGCAAAATTGAAATACGCGGACGTCCGTCGGAGAGCTATGCTGTATATATGAATATTAAACGTAAGTTTGTTTTATATATATTTCTTTAACCTACGTCCTATATATCAGGTTAGAGGAATGTGATAATTTATTGCTGACAATTTTATTATTCCATCCAATTTATTGATATTCCAGGTACTTGTGAAATTGTGTTATTCAATTCAATCTATTCCAATGATATAAAAAGACTTAAGTCACTTGTCATCTCTTATTATACATCAAGACTTATATGTCAAATCAATTTTTTTTATTTTAACATTCACTTTTTACCTACAACTTATTTAATATCAATCAAACAACAAAACTTATTATTTACTTATACTTGAATAGTTGTCTATTTCATAATAGCTTATGACACTATCTCCATGATTATTCAAACCATAAATGATCCAAAATGAAAGCCATTGCAAATCCTACACTCATCATATGTCCCGATCATCATCAATACGTCGTCCGAGCATGTTCTCGGTCTCCTCCAGAGCATGAGCCACCATCCAAGGCGACTGCGCCCCTTTGACCGCCTCAACCCATCAAGCTCCGCCGCCACCTCCTTCATTGTGGGCCTCTCCTCCCCTACTTTCAGTAGGCTGACCCCTCTCGTAATTTTTGTTGTTTTATGGTTGCTAGCTCCCTATTGGGTGGGGCTCTATTTTGGACTATTGCTAGTTCGCTCGAGGTAGCAATTGTCTATCGTTTTTCAAAAAATTTATAATGACTTACAATGACACAATTCTAAATAGAAATATACACCGGGTTACCAATGAAAAATTTCAAGATGAGAAAGCCTTTGATCATCCTATGCCGTCAGAGCAGATTCTCGGTCTCCTCCAGACCATGAGCCACAACCCAAGGCAACTGCCTCTTCGGCCGCCTCAACCCGTCAAGCTCCGCCGCAACATCCTTCATTGTGGGCCTCTCTGACCCTCTCATCCTCAGACACACCTCCGCCAGCTCCGCCACCGCCCGCACCTGCTCTGTATCCCCCTCCTGGACCACCCTGTCATCCAATACCCTGGACAGGCGGTCCTCCTTCAACATGAACATGAAATGCGTCGACAAGCTCCTCCCTTCATGGATGCTCACCGGCTTCTGTCCCGTCAGTAGCTCCACAAGGATCACTCCAAAGCTGTACACGTCGCTCTTCTCCGTCAACTGTCCCGTGTAGAAGTACTCCGGGTCCAGGTACCCGAACGTCCCCTGCACCGCCGTCGACACGTGGGTCCCGTCCGTCGGGATGAACCGGGACGCCCCGAAGTCTGAGACCTTCACGGTGTAGCTGTCGTCGAGGAGGATGTTCGAAGATTTGACGTCCCTGTGGAAGATCGTTATCGAGGCCGCCGTGTGGAGGTACGCGAGTGCGTCGGCAGTCTCTGAGGCGATCCTCAGGCGGTCCTCCCACGATAGGGTGGTGGTCCGGTTGGGGTCGTGGAGGTGGTGGAAGAGCGTCCCGTTCGGGATGAACTCGTATACGAGGAGCGGTACCTCGGTCTCTAGGCAACACCCGTAGAGCTTTACCACGCTCCTGATGTCATGGTCACAAAGTTTGTGTTATAAATAATACATGATAAATACAATTACTTTCCAAATATATTCCAATCATTGGTACAAGAAATATGTGTAACGGATCTTGAATGGCATATAAGTTATATATATGGTGTGTTATTATTAGTTATTCTCATTATTCTAAAAAGCGTTAACGCTAGTCGGGTGGTTGAAGGAGGACTGGGGATTAATCAACCAGTATAAAATAATATACATATATATAATACCTAAATGTTAAAAAAAAATACAATATGTACCAGGGAAGATAAATGACCGAACACAGATATTTATGGAAAAAAAACGTGAAACTATCATATAGATAATCATGAAGAGAACATAAGTGCAACCATCTAAATAATCATGAAGAGAAAATGTACAAATGCACCTATGATATAGATAATACTTAATTAATATGTGCAACTATGACATATTACATAGAAAATAAATAGAAAGTGTCGGGAACTAATAATCCAAAAAATCTTGATTTTTATATGCAACCAATTTTTTTTTAGGCCAACTAGTCCCCGTCTAGGGCCGTTTTTTAGAACACTGGTTATTCCACATAGATGATCTCTATGTTCAACACATAGAGGACTTTAAATCGATATCCAGATCCTAAAGATACTAGACACACAGTTCGATGAATAGAAGTTTTCTCAATTGATGAGTATGCAAGAGAGCTGTTCAACAAGGAAAAAGATGTTCAAAGTGATTTGTGACTGTACCTGTGGTTGATGCATGAGAGACTGGCGACCTCGTTTATGAACTGGTCAATCTCGGCGCGGTTGGTGAGGGTGGACCTCTTGATGGCAACAATCCTCTGATCGGAAAGGAGGCCCTTGTAAACGGTGCCATAGCCTCCGCGGCCGAGGACCCTTGTATCGTCGAAGTTGTTGGTGGCCTTCTCGAGCTCATTCAAGGTGAAGATCTTAGTGCGTTCAGCCGCATATTTGTCGGATGAGATTAGTTGTTCAAGTAACAAGCCTTTGTTTTGGTAGAAGAACATCTCTTTGAGCTTCCTCTTCTTCCTTTCTTTCAGTCTTTGGTATAACAAAATACAACTTCCAATAAGTAGTAGGAGGCCAAAAGTGCCCCCTACTACCGCGCTGACAACTGCAATATCGATCAGAATTATATGAAAACTTCACAATCTTTTATGAAAGTTTATTTTAAAATAATATCTCTCTAAGAATAATAAATATATTTTTGAAAAGAATAATAAATAAATATAGAAAAATATTAATTGAATTAAATCAAAATCAATGACATATAAGCAATTGCTAATTAATGACAATACACTGATTAAAAAAATCAAATAGGTGACTCTTGAATGAGTATAAAAATAAATGAACGCTGTTACACCTAGATCTGTTTTCAGCCCCAATTCTATCCTGCGTCAATAATAGACTGGAATTGATGCTGAAAATGAGACTGAATATAACATTATTCAAAATTAATTTAGAAATGAGATCTTTATAATAAACATCACATTTCAAGTATGGTTGGAGCGCAATAGTGCTCTATAATTGAGTACTGAAGAAGTTCGATGGAACCAAATAAGAGCATATCATTCTTAACAGAAGATTGACATGTGATAAAAACATGCAAAAACAATGACACGTGGAACAGATCAATGTGCTTACCAGGTACGACGGGAAAATTGCTTCTAAGGGGAACGGGCAAACACTGATCATATGCAGTTGGGTTGCCCTTGGTGCCCAGTGGACATCTGCATTTGTATGATCCATGGGTATTGGTGCAGATCCCATCGCATGGATACTCTCCCAACCTCTTACACTCATTAATGTCTGATGATGAAAGCCCAAAATAAAATAATAATAAAAAAACATATATATGTTAGCAAAACTAAATTAGTTTGTGTTTTTTTTTTTGAGTTTTTTATTTTTAAGTCTTCGTAGACCATCAAGATAACTAAATAATTTATAGATTGGTTCCTCTTAGGGACTAAAAAGAAATTATCTTTTAAATCTGTAGATTAAAACTCAAATATGAAAAAGTGAAGGATCAATAACTAAATATGATAGTTTGTGGGGACTTAAAAATAAAAAAACTTTTTTTTTGAAGGGGTTATTTTTCCCTCCCAAAATTTCAACCTCACACCAAAAAATGGAGGAATTGTCCAGATGCCCCTTGACTAGGGGTTTAATTTTTTTTGCCCCTAGATTTTTTTTAATTTTTTATTTACCCTTGAAATTTCATCCTATTTTTTTTTTGCCCCTGACCAGTTACATAAATATTATATTTCTTTAATTGATTTTTAAATATATGTAATTGATTATTATATTTATGTAATTTATATGTGATACCCGAACTACCCCTTACAGACAGTTACATAAATACAGAAATATAATGTGATACATAAAGAAATTATGCAAATAATTACAGATATTTAATAGTTGTCTACAAAAAAATATTAAAATACACAAATATGTTTAAACACAAAATGATCATATATACATTTTCAATGTCATTATAATATCATCTGTAAGTGCATTCAATGTACGCAAAATATTTATAGATACAATCCTAAAGTTTCATTAAAATAGATACATCAATTGTTTGAATTATGATGTTTTATTCATATCTTAATCATCTTCATTTCCTTTTGGATGAAATGAAACTCATTGAAATATCATTGAACTAGAAATTCAATGTATTTCATAACGAAAAATGAGTTTTCCAAGCAACATAAAAAATACAACAAACAGTCAAACACCCAAATAAATTTATGAACAATTGTAATATTTTAGTAGAATTACTTCTTGATCCATGTATTAAACAATTATAAAAACTAACATTTATATAACAACTATAATAAAAACTATAAATGTAATATCCAACGACATAATCTATCATTTACAGATAATTACAAATTACAAAAATGTAATAACCAATTACATATATTTAACAATCAATTACAGAAATGTAATATTAATATACGGATGAGAATCGTGACATTGATCAGGGGCAAAAAAAATTAAGACCAGATTTCAGGGGTAAATAAAAAATAAAAAAAAGTTCAGGGACAAAAAAAAAATTAAACCCCTGATCAAGGAGCATCTGGACAATTCTCCAAAAAAAAAATTGGGTGGTGGGGGATTGAAAATATGAGAGAGGGGAGGAGGAAGAGAGAGAAGATGTGGAAGAGAGAGAGAGAGAGAGGACGATGGTGGTTGGAGGCCAGGTTGAACTTGACCATCCTTGAATAGTAGATAATAACTATAACTCTGATCGATTAACCCAACATTTGAATCACTAACCTGTATATTTTGCAGTTGAATGAATGGTTCAATTTTATCGACCACATCCGATGGAATCCAACCCAGACATGATGACATGATTTGTGACAAAAGAGAAACTATAATAATTCTCACCTTGACAACCGTTCTGAAGGTAAGGGTTCCCTTCGTATCCAGACTTGCAACTGCAGAAATACCCAGATCCACTACTCGCGTTGGTGCAATAACTGTTTCTGCTTACGCATGCGTAATCAGATTTATTCTTTCTTGCATCGCTGCAGCTCTCCGTCCCGATCGAGAAGTCCAGCACCGCCGGAACCCCACCGGAGTTCCCATTGTAGAACGCATCAGATATATCATACGAAGTGAAGTTGTACCAATCTTGGTCGACGAGGAATACGTAACTGCATGGGTTGAAACCCATCACGCGTGAGTGGTTGTAGTAGCTATTGAATTCGACCTCGAAATACTTGATCCCTTTGGGTATCCTAGACTGGCAACAACCCATCCCCGAACAGTCCCCATCGGCAACGCTCTCCAATAGATAGCACGTCGATATACAGCCCATCGTGAACAGGTTCACCGAACCGACGGTCCCATTGATCACTGCCTTCGTGTCGCAGCCCACCGCAGTGAACCTGTTGAAATGTTAACAAACGCAACGCAGCAAAAAATAATGGTAAAAGATCGATCTACTAGTCTATATCAAGATCTCACAGTACCAATGTTCAAAGGTAATTTAATATTTTTAAGGGTCCGTTTGGTTGCACGATTGGGTTAGATTTTATTTTTTGAAAAGCTAAAATCTCAAAATCGTGCAGTTAAACGGGACGGATTTTGGCGGAATCAAAAGCTGGATTCCTTTTAATTTCTTTCTAGAAATCTGTGTTTTTAAAATCTAAAAAAGAACGATTTTTTGTTGGAATCGATTTTTTTAATTGAAAAACAACTTTTTCTACCAAACATTAAACTCCTTCAAATATTGATTCCTGAATTAAAAAAAACATCCCAAAAAAGTCAAGGTCTAAAATCATCTTAAAAAACAGCTTTATTCCAAAATCTACTTTTCAATCTGTGTTTTCAAGCGGAGCCTAAGTCAAACAGAGATATAGCTTAAACTCTAAAAAGATATAAACTCCAAAAAGATATGGTCATTTTAAGTTTTTTTTTTTCAGCAGAATTAATCTATCTTTTAGCGCAACCTGTTGCGTGTCTCGGAGAAGGTGTAGACGCTGCCGGCGACGTTGACGGAAAAGGGTGGGGAGGAGGTGCGGCGGTTCTGGTCGTAGCACTCAAAGAGGATGGGGTGGGAGATGCGGACCTGTCCGGTCTTCAACGATATGTTGATGATGGGCATCTTCTGTTGGACGTCCGTTGGGAGGTAGAGCTTCTCGACGTTTTTGATGTTGGTGCACCTTAGCTGGAAGCCTTCCCTGAAGCAGCCCTTGGCGATGCCGAATGGGTAGGGGATGTCGACTCCGCCGCATCTCTCACGGCGGCAGTCCGGCGGACTACTACCCCCTCCTAGTAGGGACTCTCCTGGACTTGATAGCAGAATCAACAACACTAGTAACACAAGCATCATATCTCCTTCTCCTCTCTGTGTGTGAGAGTGATTTAACAAAGAGGAGGAGTTAGAGAAGGAGAAGGAAAGGCGTGGAAGTGTTCAACGATGATGGAACGTCATAATCTCTACCGTAGAAGACAAGTAGGTCTGGTTGGGGCTTTTTTATTTTTTGTTACAGGAAATGTGTTTTGCACTCCTATACAATGGAAGACAAGCAGTGGCGGAGCCATAAATTTTTCTAAGGGGGGCTTTACACGAAGTACAAAAAAATTTATTATTTATGTATATGTCTTTCATATAAAATTAATTTTAAACAGAGACATTATAAAAATTTATCATACTACTTAAAAAAAATTGTATTTGGAATCATTCATTCATGTGTTCATTCCTAAATATATCAATTAAGACAAAATCTACCTAAACTAGATTATTTGAAAAGAAAAATTATTATTCTTAACTAGAATTACCAAACCGACTCTTAATAATATAAATAAGATGCATAATAAGGGTTTATATATAAAATAGAGAGAATGAATAACAATGTATGAGTGAATAACATACATAGAGTGTATAATAATGTGTAAAAAATATTTCACGGGGTAAGCGATAAAAAAAGATATTAAAGAATTTAGAAAAAATATAATCACCACTTAAGGGTGTTTTGATATATTAAAAAATTTGAGAGACCTAAACAAAATAAAAAGTTTTTTTTAACAATATTTGAGTTTATTTTCCCAAGTATTTTTATTATGATTCAATAAATATATATATTCATATTAAACTCAGATTCTCAATTGTTCTTGTTTGTTTACTATATAAAAAAAACGTTGTTACACAGTGTTTTTATTTCAGCCCCACTTCCAGTCTTATATACGTCGATAGAAAATTATCAAAGCATATACTCACTTTAACGAGAAAGATGCTTTGATAACTTTTTGTTATATTTTCTATAAATGCATTCATACAATTCATTATAGTACATACTTTATTTTTTTATAAAAGCATATACCTCATTAGATTAGCTATACTAATTTTAAAAAATTTAAAACATTTATAGACTGAAGGACTGAAAAAAAGACTGGATATAACATTATCACAAAAAAAAAAAAACAAGGAGGGGCTTGAGCCCCCCCTTGTCCCAACATAGCTCCGCCCCTGAAGACAAGTAGGTCCATCACTAGTTAGAACCATTCGTTAATAAAAGAAAGTATCCATTGACATCCATTGACGTCCAAAATGACAAATTGGATGGAGAATCTTCACCACAGAAAATTCAACTTCTCTATTCCCCGCGCTACGTTATTTTCCCATTTGTCATTTTGTAGGTCAACAAAGACTTTTGTGTTTTTTATTTTGTACCTTTCAAAAAAAAAGTTGAATTGTTAAAATGCCCCTTTATCAAGGGTCTAATTTTTTTCTGCCTCCGGACTTATTTTTTATTTACCCCTAATATTTGACTCTATTTTTTTTTTGCCCTTGATCAGTACCACATCATTTTTTATACCTAAATTATTCTCATCTGTAAATTAGTATTACATTTCTATAATTAATCGTTAAACTTTTGTAACTGATTATTATATTTCTGTATTTTATATGTCCATAGTTTAGTTCCATATATGATATTACATATTTATTTTGTTAATTATAGTTTTTGTAATTTCTGTTCTAATTGTTATAAGATTGAAAGATGAATGGAATGTCATAATCTCTAGAGTAGGAAACAAGTAGGTCTAGTTGGGGCTTTTTTATTTTTTGTTACAGTAAATGTATTTTGCAGTCGTATACAATGGAAGACAAGTAGGTCCATCACTAGTTAGAGCCATTTGTTAATAAAAGAAAGTATCTGTTGACGTCTAAAATGACAAATTGGGTGGAGAATCTTCACCACAAAAGATTTAACTCCTCTATTCCCCGCGCTATGTTATTTTCCCATTTGTCATTTTGTATGTCAACAAAGGCTTTTGTGTTTTTTTTTTTGTACCTTTCAAAAAAAAGTTGAATTGTTAAAATGCCCCTTTACCAAGGGTATAATTTTTCTCTGCCTCCGGACTTATTTTTTATTTTTTATTTACCCCTGAAATCTGGTCCTATTTTTTTTTACCCCTGACTAGTACCACCTCATTTTTTATACCTAAACTACTCTCATTTGTAAATTAGTATTATATTTCTATAATTAATCGTTAAACTTCTGTAACTGGTTATTATATTTCTGTAATTTATATGTCCTTAGTTTAGTTCCACATATGATATTACTTATCTATTTTGTTAATTATAGTTTTTGTAATTTTTGTTGTAATTGTTATAAGAATGAAAGATGAATGGAACGCCATAATCTCTATAGTAGAAGACAAGTAGGTCTGGTTGGGGCTTTTTTATTTTTTGTTACAATAATGTGTTTTGCAATAGTATACAATGGAAGAGAAGTAGGTCCATCACTAGTTAGAGCCATTCGTTAATAAAGTATCCATTGACGTCTAAAATGATAAATTGGGTGGAGAATCTTCACCAAAGAAAATTCAACTCCTCTATTCCCCGCAATATATGATTTTCTCATTTGTCATTTTATAGGTCAACAAAGACTTTTGTGTTTTTTTGTACCTTCCAAAAAAAAAAGTTGAATTATTAAAGTGCCCCTTTACCAAGGGTCCAATTTTTCTCTGCCTCCGGACTTATTTTTATTTTTTATTTACCCCTAAAATTTGGTCCTATTTTTTTTTACCCCTGACTAATACCAACTCATTTTTTATACCTAAACTACTTTCATTTGTAAATTAGTATTACGTTTATGTAATTAATCGTTAAACTTCTGTAACTGATTTATATATTTTGTATTTTATATGTCCTTAGTTTAGTTGTATATATGATATTACATATCTATTTTGTTAATCATAGTTTTTGTAATTTCTGTTGTAATTGTTATAAGAATGAAAGATGAATGGAATGTCATAATCTCTAGAGTAAAAGACAAATAGGTCTGGTTGGAGTCCTATACAATGGAAGACAAGTAGGTCCATCACTAGTTAGAGCCATTCATTAATAAAAGAAAGTATCCATTGACGTCCAAAATGATAAATTGGGTGGAGAATCTTCACCACAGAAGATTCAACTCCGCTATTCCCCGCACTATGTCATTTTCTCATTTGTCATTTTATAGGTCAACAATGGCTTTTGTGTCTTTTTTGTACCTTTCAAAAAAAAAAGTTGAATTGTTAAAAGGCCCTGTAACCAAGGGTCTAATTTTTCTCTGCCTCCAGGCTTATTTTTATTTTTTATTTACCCGTGAAATGTGGTCCTATTTTTTTTTGCCCCTGACTAGTACCATCTCAATTTTTATACCTAAACTACTCTCATTTGTAAATTAGTATTACATTTATGTAATTAATCGTTAAACTTCTGTAACTGGTTTATATATTTTTGTATTTTATATGTGCTTAGTTTAGTTGTATATATGATATTACATATCTATTTTGTTAATTATAGTTTTTATAAGTTCTGTTGTAATTGTTATAAGAATGAAAGATGAATGGAACGTCATAATCTCTAGAGTAAAAGTCAAGTAGGTATGGTTGGGGCTTTTCTATTTTTTGTTACAGTAAATGTGTTTTGCAATCGTATACAATGGAAGACAAGTAGGTTCATCCCTAGTTAGAGCCATTCATTAATAAAAGAAAGTATCCCTTGACGTCCAAAATGATAAATTGGTGGGAGAATCTTCACCATAGAAGATTCAACTCCTCTATTCCCCGCATTATGTCATTTTTCCATTTGTCATTTTGTAGGTCAACGAAGATTTTTGTGTTTTTTTTGTTTCTTTAAAAAAAAGAGTTGAATTGTTAAAATGCCCCTTTACCAAGAGTCTAATTTTTCTCTGCCTCCGGACTTATTTTTATTTTTTATTTATCCCTGAAATTTGGTCCTATTTTTTTTTACCCCTGACTAGTACCACCTCATTTTTTATAATTAAACTACTCTCATTTACAAATTAGTATTACATTTATGTAATTAATCGTTAAACTTCTATAACTGGTTATTATATTTCTGTATTTTATATGTCATTAGTTTAGTTTCACATATGATATTACATATCTATTTTGTGAATTATAGTTTTTATAATTTCTGTTGTAATTGTTATAAGAATGAAAGTTGAATGGGAATGTCATAATCTCTAGAGTAGAAGACAAGTAAGTCTGGTTGGGGCTTTTTTATTTTTTGTTACAGTAAATGTATTTTGCAATCCTATACAATGGAAGACAAGTAGGTCCATCCCTAGTTAGAGCCATTTGTTAATAAAAGAAAGTATCCATTGACGTCCAAAATGATAAATTTGGTGGAGAATCTTCACCACAGAAGATTCAACTCCTTTATTCCCCGCACTATGTCATTTTCCCATTTGTCATTTTGTTGGTCGATAAAGGCTTTTCTGCTTTTTTTTTGTATCTTTAAAAAAAGTGAACTGTTAAAATGCCCCTTTACCAAGGGGTTATCCATGGGCTTATACCCAATTATGATAATTGATTTGATAAGTGATTTATAAGAGGTGATGACAGTTGATTTGACAGTTGACCCACATATTCTTTGTGTGGAATAACCTATGATAATTTTAATTCCACGGGTTGATTGGAATCTATACACCATTTTATACCAGTTTATTCTGACATATTTTATCAGGGGTTATCCGGGACAAACAAACACACCAAAATTCTTATCCGGGGTTATCCATGGGCTTATACCCAATCCAAACGGGGGTAGGGAGGGATGGATGGAGGGATTGGGTTGGGAGAGTCGGAGATATGGGGTATCTATGATGAAGAGATGATCATGACTGTTGATGTGATGGTGGAAGGGTTTCGAACCGTCAGATTTTGTGGACCGCCCCGTTCGATTAGATAATAGGGTCAGAATAAAAGAGAATTAGTCGTTCCAAATGAATATTTGAAAGACTGAAATAAATGAGAATCTGTATACCAGTTGATACGGTATAAAATAGTTTACGGATTTCCATCAATGATTGGAATTAAATTATTTTTAAGTTATTCAATCTAAAAAAATATGAGGCTCTTCCAATTAATTATCATTATCTCTTATAAATCAATTGTCATCATTTTCATCTTTTATAAATTTTTATTCACACTTTATTCACATTTTATCCAAATAACAAAAACTTTATTTTTACATTTATCAACTAGAATAATTTATTTTTATTCACAATTTATTCATATTTTATTCAAACAACAAATTTTATTTTTACATTTCTCAACTAGAATAATTCAAAACACAAATAAACAAAAAATTATTTTTTCTTTATTTATACTATAATAATTGTAAACCTCAGAATAACTTAATTTTGTATCTAAACGAGATGGGACACTGGTTTAATATATAAAAAAAAATTCAAGTGACAATGCTCGGCCAAACTAGTGTCCTTAGGCCATCTCTAGCCGAAACTCAAACTCATATCCAAATTTTATTTAAAAGTAAGTTTCATTTGATATGGTGTGTTTCTAACTATCATTTTGTATTTACTCAAATATTTAAAAAAATGTAAAATTAGAAGAAGAAAAATAGCTTTTAAAAATTTGAGTAAATGTTTGAGTCTCCCTTGATTTGGTTAAAAATTTGGGTAAAAACTTGATTTGACATGAGTAAATGTTTGTAGAGATTTTTTGGTGTGGTGACATTTGGATATCAGTCATGATACCCAAGCTTCAATTTATTGGCCCCGCAAGCTCCATTAGGTATACTTTTTCTTATTAGATAGTTGGTTGACTTTTATGAAAAGATAAAATAGTAAAATACAGATTTGTTATTTATTAAAAAATGACCCAAATCCCCATTCGGTTATTACTCTTCCACATGATTCTCGGTCACATTAAAATTTTACCCATTTCAAATTTTGAATTTTGAAATTCTTATTTAAATTGTAATTAAATTTCTATTTAAGTTACACAAAAACTTATCTAAAATATACCAAAACTTATCTAAATTGTTTTTTTTTATCAAAATTCTTCAAACAACCTAGATTTTTATTTCACAATGTAACACAATTTCAAGGAAAAATAAAATCAATTGAAAATAACGAGAAAATATATTTGCAGCATGAATATCAATTTCAAACAAAAAAATACAAACTGTTCTTTATTTGTAAACGATCTGAAATAAATCATCTTCATTAATTCAAAATTCTATTTTTTTGGTGAAGTTCAAATTAATTGCTAAATGTGTGTAAATCTCAAACAATTACATTTCACACTATTGACTCACAAAATATAAATCATGTAAGAGATTATGAAAAATGACTTTTTTTCATTATCGAAATGTAACTAACATCAGATAACTGTCTAGTTACATTTATAAAAATGTAATTGGCTCATAAGATACATGCATGAAGCGTATGTTATATTTTTTTAGAATAATTTAAATTGACGAATGTAACTGTTTTTTTTTGTTGAACTGTATGTTACATTTATTTACATGTCTCTAATGTTTTTTATGTTTTTTTGTATAGCTTAGTTTAAAGAATGTAATAGAATTTATTTTTTCATAAATTATATGTAACATTTATTAGATGTAACACACAACAAAAATATTTTTAAATTTTTTTTATAAAATGTAACTAACTGTTGAAGAGACGGAGTCGGTAAGGATAGAAAGCGGAGAGCTGTTGGTGACATCGGCGAGATGATTCCATATGAAAATGTTGATGATGATGGGGTCGATTAAGTTTGTTTAATTGACCTTTGTGTTTGTTTTCTTTATTTTATTTTGGCTTGTGGGCTTCCTAGCAAACTGCCTATTTGTATGTTCTAAGGTGTGTAACTCCTTTTTAATTATAAATAAGTAACAGGTCTACTAGTTTTCATTAAAAAAAAATTATTGAAGAGACGAAAAACATTTCGTGCGCCAATATCCGCACCTGAGTTACAAGAAACTCACCCCTATTTTTTTTAAAAATTGTACTGTAGCAGTAAACGGAAACCCACCCCGAGGTCGGCATTCTCTCTGGTGACGATGGTGAATGTTGATCGCCAGAGGTTCCGGCGAGTGTACTAACTGTGGTCGGCATTCCCTCTGGCGACGGTGTTGAGGCGTGGTCGTCCGAAGACCCGACAAGCTAAAGTAAGAGAGACACATTTTTAAAAGTTTCAAACTAAATAGACAAATTTCACATTTAAACACATATAACAGACAACCATAGCAGCATTTAAAATACATTAAAAATATGATGTTCGCATTCCATAACCAACCATTCACGTGACTACACAACAAAATACATGTTCAAATTTCACTACTATTCATGTGACTATATTGATTTTTCATATATAAAAATAAATAACATATCCAATAAAAACAATTACTCCTTTTTTCAAAAAATAAAAATAAATATAAAAATAATTTGAACATGTATTTTATAGTGTAGTCATATGAATGATTCATTATGGAATGCTAACATCGTATTTTGATGTGTTATAAATGTTACCAAGATTGTCTATTCTATGTATTTAAATGTAAAATTTGTCATGTTTGGTTTGAAGCTTGTAAAAATGTGAATTTATTCTTTACTTTAGCTCGTCGGGCCTCCAGGCGACCACACTTCAACACCGTCGCCAGAGGGAATGCCGACCTGGGTTGGTACACTCGCCGAAACCTCTGGTGACCATCATTCACCATCGTCGCCAGAGTGAATGCCGACCTTGGGGTGGGTTTCCGTTTACTGCTACAGTGTACAATTTTTTTTTTAAAAAAAGGGGTGGATTTCTTGTAACTCGGGGTGCGGATATCGGCGCCCAAACATTTAACGTGATGTAAAACATTTGGGTAAATGATACTATTATGTGACATTTAGGTAAATGCAACTATTTTTATGTAAATATAATAAAAAATTGGGAGAGATATAAATAAATGAGCAGTTACATTTATAAATGTAATTGATGATGTTTATAGTAGTAAGATATTTGAGTTTTAGTTAGACAATGTAACTGGCATTTAAAAAAATAATTTATGAAATGTTTAAATTAGTTTCAGATGTAACTTACATTCCAACGTATCAAATTAGTTTGATAGTTCATTCCAGATCAACTAAAATAAAGAATAATACATGAAATTTTTTTTTAGTATTAAACACCCAAGAAATTGAATTATAAAAATAAAAAATCAAGCAATAAAAATTCAATTGTACATCCGAACATTAACAAATGCTAAATCTGATTTGTGAGAGATTGAAACGATATCCAAATCGTTCAAAAACAAAAATGGTGACGAACAAAATCCTCTGAAATAGAATTTCGATATACTACAATGTGTTCTTCAGAAAAAAAAATTTATGATTTAAAAAAAAAATTTCGATTGATCGCGGATAAAAAAAGTATTCAATCGTATATATTCAAAAAAAAGAAAAATGGGAATTAATGCTTCTCAACAGAGGGGGAGAAGAAAGGGGACAGGATCCGGTCAGTGCTCGACCTCGGTCAGTTCGGTCAGTACCGAACTGCACCACGTGCAAATTGAACTGCACCACTTATAAATCGAACTGCACAACCAATTGTTGGGTATATTTTTTACTTTCTTATTGGATTCAATCAACTATTGGAGAAAATATGAATTCCTAAGTATCATCAGTATCCAATAAGAGAGTGAAAAATATACTCAACAATTGGTTGTGCAATTCGATTTATAAGTGATGCAGTTCGATTTAAACGTGGTACAATTTGATACTGACCGAATTGATCGAGCTCAACCCTAATCAGATCCGATCTCAGGGAAATAATAACTGTCCTGCATGATTAGAGGGTGGTTACCAATAAAGTCAAAAAAATATCATGTATTTATCCAATGTCATCCCATGGGATTTGTAACCGGGCTTATGACATTGGTTAAGAACCGGAGATGCTCTTAAACGTCTCCTTCCTACCCCCCTGAGACAGGGGCGATCAAAATCTGACGGTTCAAAACCCCCCTCACCATCAAATCGACGGTCACGATCATCTATTTCATCACAGACGTCTCTGCGGCTCTCCCAACCTAATCTCTCCCCTCCGTTCCAAAGAACCCGAAGCTTCGATGGCTCTGCTATCACCACCCCCTTCTCCTTATTCCCCACTCCGAAACTCTCCATCTCGTCTTGGCCGCAATTCAAGCCCAAGGAGGACCTCTCGTCCTCTTCCCTGCAAGGCTTCATGGCAGGAGGTCCCCATCTCTCCCCCTCCAAATCCAAATTCCCCGCCAAAAATTCGATCTTTTGTTTCGTTTTCAGTTAGGGTTCTTCATTTGAATCAATTCTCGTCTTGATTTACAGCTCGCTGGGGTCCTGGTGTTCTCGGCGATACCGTTCACGGCGGTGAAGGCGGTGGCCAACAGCTCCGTCGGTGAGGCCCTCCGGCGCCGCCTGAACGAGACGAAGGCTGCTGCCGTGGAGGGCTCTTCGAGGTTCTGCGCCGCGGCGGAGGCCGCGAGGAAGTCCAGGTAACCTTATTTCGTCATGAATGCTTTGATTGTTTGTTCTATCGGAGAAAAGTTGTGTTTTTTTTCCTACTATGGTTCCATGTGATTTGGGTTTGTTTGGAATTTGTGAGAGATTATGTGCAGCAATTGGTATGGGGAAGAGAGGCCTCGATGGCTTGGTCCGCTCCGTTATGAGTATCCTGAACATCTCACTGGAGAATTCCCTGGCGATTATGGGTTCGACATTGCTGGCCTCGGCAAGGACCCTGCGTCTTTCAATAAGTATTTCAAGTAAGTGTTTTTTCCGAAATGTCGCAATATGTCCCAAGGGTCTCAATATGATATATTTTTTAAGATGTATAAATATTTTTCTTATCACTAGGAAATAGAATAATCATGCATGTGACATGCACATTTGTTCATATTGTATCACATTTAGGCTTGCAGCATGCTATTTGATAACATGTGAAGCATATAACACAATTTGACTTGTTACAGTTCAATGAAGTGTCTTCTAGGCCCCTTTTGGAAGTAATTGTCAGATTGATTCTGCTTTTGCAAAACCAGTTTTTAGATAATTTGTTTTAAATGCATGTTTTAAATTCTAGCTTTGGTTTCAATTTTTTGGTTTTTATGTGCTAAAATCAACAAAACTGTTTTTCTGGAAAAGCTGATTGAGAGTAACTTTTATGAAAGCTTTTATGAAAATGTTATTTCTTGAAAATCAATTCTACACATGGCTTTGAGTATCGGGGGACATGGTATCTGAGCATCATGTGTTTGACTCAAGTACGTTATCATGTATAAGTTACTGTGTGGTATATAGCCTGCCTTAGATCTGTTTGTGTTTGTTTTGCAGGTGTAAATTGAAAACTTTAAATGTCTTGTAATCACTTAGTCAATAAGATGCTTAATTAAATCGTAGATTTCTTTCAGGGCAAAATTTCATATTGAAATGGTTTTTGTTGATGTACTCCCTGATTCTTATGGTTAACAAGCGATTAGATTAGTGGAAAGAAGACACCATGAGCTCTTCAGCATAAAAACTTATTTCCAACATGATTTTTCTGATTATCTGTCCTTGCAGCTTTGAGATTTTACATGCTCGATGGGCAATGCTGGCATCCCTCGGAGTTGTGATTCCCGAGCTCTTGGATCTACTTGGCATAGTGCATTTTGTGGAGCCTGTGTGGTGGCGGGTTGGTTATGCAAAGCTTCAGGTAGGATCCCTCCACTCAAAAAAGCTGGTGAAATTTGGAAGGATAAAAAGTTCAATATGGTTTTGTGGAGTTATAAGTTGACAATGGTGGTTTGTGTTCCAACCAGGGTGATACCCTTGACTACTTGGGCATTCCTGGTTTACGTATAGCTGGAGGTCAAGGAGTCATCGTCATAGCTATATGTCAAGCGCTTCTTATGGTAACAAGTGCTTGTTTAATTTCCATCCCTCCTGATATTTGTTTTACATCAGTAGTATCTAAATTAATCTCATCTAACTAAGTTGGTCAGTTACATGCTTTTGTTTATATCTACCAGTCTTACTGCAAACACTTATTTCTGGAATTGTATATTCTTTTCTTCTTTTTTAAGCTGATGATTAAATAAAGCTCTAAGCCTTGATTAGAAAAAAATTAATGCAAGCATTTGATCTGACAATGCTGCTTGTTTATATGTGAAACAAAGAATAAGCTTCGAGAATTGAAGTGATTTCCTTTCAATATTAGAAATGAGAATATAAATATCATGCTTTAGACAATTTCTTATTTCTTCCACTCTTATTTTTGTTGAACAGTGCTGTGTGCCTAGTTTTCCAAATTCCATGCCTCATTATTGAGTTATATGAAAGGTAAATCTTAGTTTTCTCCCTAAACAAAATAATCCATTCATTCTGAGTTAGCCATTGGAAAATTGGAAGGCCTTACATGGAGAACATTTGGCCTGCCATTTTGGCCTCGTTTTGAGTATGGGTCACAACTCTCCTTGTAACATATTCACCCTCCAGCATTATGGGATCAAATTGGAAAGGGTTGTTCTTTTTATTTAGACCTTTGGTGGTCTTCCCTTTTGCTTTAGTTTTCTTTCCTTTTTTTTTTTTTTTTTTTTTGTGAAGATCCCTTGTTTCCGTTCTTATTCGAGGGGCATCATTTTATTAATGTGCTTGCTCCTATCTTTTTTTCAAAAAAAAAAAACAAAAACAAAAACAAAATGAAGTTTCTATATGAGTAACAGAACATTATTTTAGTAAAAAATATACTAACAAAAGAAACCTCTTCAAGTCTTTTGAATACTGTAATCATATGTACCAGGTTGGTCCAGAATACGCAAGATATTGCGGCATAGAGGCTCTGGAACCACTGGGGATCTACCTTCCGGGTGATGAAAACTACCCTGGTGGTTTACTCTTCGATCCTTTGGGACTCTCTAAAGATCCAGTTGCATTTGAAGAGCTTAAAGTGAAAGAGATAAAAAACGGACGTCTTGCAATGGTAGCTTGGATAGGGTTCTACATCCAAGCTGCTTTGACAGGCAAAGGCCCTATAGAGAACCTTTTCGAACACTTATCAGACCCTCTCCATAAAAACATACTTTCCTTGTTCAATTCCATGTGATGTTCAACCAATTTGCTGATGTGAAGTAATCACAAGAGGACATGTTTCCTATCACTTTTTAGTCTTATTTTTTTGTTACTGGATCATTTTCTTTGGTTTAAAATGATTTTTATGCAAAAAATGATCCAATAACTAAATATTTGATCAATCAAAATCTTTTCAAGAAAGTGATAAGTTAGGTGTCCTTTTCTAATTAGTCTAGGTTAGAGGTGGTAAATGAGTCGAGCAGTTCGGGCTCAGCTGTTCGGCTCGGTTAAAGCTCATTCGATTAGATAAACGAGTCGAGCTTGAACATTTTTTAAAGTTTGGTTTGTAAACGAGCTGAACTGAGCCGAGCCCGAGCCTATATGAGCTTATTATTTAACGTAAAAGGGGAGAAACAAAAAACCCGAGTTGAGCCGAGCCGAGCCCAAATTTATGTCATTTTCACATGTATAAGATGTTATGATTTGTTAAAGATGACTTTTCAAATGCCAAATAAATTTATTTCTTTAGCTAAACTAGTCGAGCTTGAGCATGAAATTAAGCTCGGTCCCAAGCTGAGCCGAGCCAAGTCGAATACTAAACGAGTCGAGCTTAAACATATCAAAGTTTGGTTTGATTACCACCCTAGTCTGAGTCACCTATAAATTTTTGGTCATTGAATCGAACACCTGTTATTTCTAAGGGCATGACAATGATGTGGAATGATATAGCAACAATGCATATTCAGTTGATTTGCCTCATAGACTATACCTAGTTTGTTTATTTATTGTCATATCAGAACCCCCCCCCCCCCCCCCCCCCCCCCCCCATACATTGGATTTGAGGGAAAATGATTGCAATGATTTTGTTACTTTCTATCACAGATCACATGCACAAAAAGCCAGTGATAAAAAAAAATATTTACTTTCCAAAGGGGGGGGGGGGGGGGGGTGGCAGGGGCGGAGCTATCACTCATGTAAGATTCATGTATGGTTTAATTAATGTTGAGTGATGTTTATTTGTTTGAGACTGTGACTTTTTTTTATTTCAATTGACTGCTCCACTCACTTTTGATTAATGTATGATTTAATTAATGATGGGTGGTTAATTGGTTGAGTGACTTTTTTTTAATTCAATATGTTTTCCATTTGACATTCTAAATAACTATTTATACATTTTCACATAAGCATCCTTTAAACTTCAATGAGATAGTGATTTGGAAAAGCAAAATAAAATGATAATTAATGTGTATTTTATTTTAGCTTTTTTTATAATTTAGAGGGGTGCCCAATCATTTGTTTAATTTGATAATTACTATTTTAATAAAAATGATTTTTATTATTCATTTAATTTATACATATAGTGGTAGTTTGGTAAGAGAATAAGATTTTGATAACAAATTATCCTTATTTTAAGGGATAAAAAGTCTATCAATTAATGTGTATTTTATTTTAGCTTTTTTTATAATTTAGAGGGGTGCCCAATCATTTGTTTAATTTGATAATTACTATTTTAATAAAAAGGATTTTTATTATTCATTTAATTTATACATATAGTGGTAGTTTGGTAAGAGAATAAGATTTTGATAACAAATTATCTTTATTTTAAGGGATAAAAAGTCTATCAATTATGTTATTTTTCACAATATTAAAATTAGGATTAAAAAGAGTTATTGAATGCTACTATATCGTTTAGATGGAACAAATATTTTTATTTTTATTTTAAAATTGGATGATTATGATTACTTTATTCTTATTTTTTTAATAACAAGCATGATAAAATTGTTTAACCATTTATTTAGTCACTTAGCCCCCTCACCATCACCAGTTATTCCTTTATCAAACCAGCCTATAGAATTTTATGAATTTCTCATTTAAATTAGTTTTCATCCAAATTGATTTAAATGTTAATTATGTTTGCTTCAAATTTATCCTATTTAATAAGAATATTTGTTTTTAGATTATCTCTCTCTCTCTCTCTCTCTCTCTCTCTCTTTTTGTGTACATAGTAAACAAGAAAAACAATTCACTCTCTTTCTCATCTATTATGTAGCATACAAAATTAATATTATCATGCTTATAGTTTATTATTTTAATTTTTTGAATACTTATGAAAGATGTAATTAACTATTTATATTGTTTACTTATTTGTATGTTCATTGTAATATTAGGTTTTGATCATATTTTGTGTTTAATTATAGTTACACAAAATTAATCTTAATTATGAAAAAGTGGCAACTAATTGTCGATTAAAAAAAATTGTAATTAAATATCGCCCCACTAATGTAAATTCCTGGCTCCGGGTGGTGGTGATCGAGGCTTTGTCAAGTAGATGGTAAAAAAAAAGTGGTTGGGATTGGATGGATTCCACCCTTGTTTGTGGGTTGTTGATGTAGCGTAGTTCTATGCTCTTCTGTGGATTGATCAAAGATGTAAGATCTGCAGACTCCAATGGCGTTGTTCATTCTTCAGAAGAATGCTAGGACATTGGACTTCAATAATATGTTGATTTTTCAAAGAAATATCAGATGATGTAAATCTACGTAATTGATATTCACTATGAATAACAAAACAAAGAAAATAAAATAAATTTTATTGATCGAAAACTGAATTAATCATGTGATTTATATGTCTATTTATAGGGCAGAAAACCCATTAGGATCTTAACTGATTATCTAAATTTCCAAACTAGGATTTTAACATATTATCTAAATCTGGAAAATCACAAATAAATTCATATTTAATCCTAATTAATATTGAAATTCAAATCTAAATATATATCCTAAAACAAGGGAATAAATCCTAACAAACTCAATAATTGTAAAAAATAGTAAAAATAGCTTTCAACAATCAATTTGACCTCCAAGACGATCTCAGAATACTCTAAGATCTGACCTAGTGGCGTAGCGACTACTCCTGTAAGGTTCGTCGATACGAACGCGTGGACATATTATAATAACGATTCTGTTCTACGGTTTGAAAGTTATGACCATTTGAAATCACAGTGCTCCCAAATGATCGAGCGGTCTTCTTCTTTTCTAGTCCATCTGATCTCGTCCGTCCATATAATTTATGTTAGTGGTTTTTCAAAATATATTTTTATGTGTCTTGTAAGTTTGAGTCTTATGTTTGCAACTTTGTGTGTTGAGTTTTAGTCCCACATCGGTTAAAGAGAAAAATATTGGATACTATATAAAGTGTAGTGTGTGTAAAGTAATGTGTATTTTAGGAGTGATAATGTGTTATGCACACAGTTTAGAGAATATTCTTACATCTTATTTTTATTTTTATATTTATGTTTCTAAGATCAAATACACAATGTTATTTTTATATAAAATAATATTCGATAATCTATTGTTAATATTATATTACTAAAATAAATGTGCATTTCATTCACTTATAATGATGCACCAGAATTGGAGCTGTTTTATCAAACAACTTTTCAGTCGTCCTTTGGCCTTTGGCCTAGTGGTGGACACCACCCCTTGTGGGATGATGAGTCGGGGATCAAGGTTGAAACAAAAATGCAGTACAGCCCATCTGGGCTGGTTTCAGTGGGCCTGGCCATAGTTTGTCTGAAAAAAGAAAAAAGGATCCATGTTGGATCTTGTTGTGTTGTGTAATGTGTCGCCCTGTACGGGTCCTTGTACTACCAACCCAAAAAAAAAAAAAAAAAAATTTAAGTCAGCTCACACTTTAGATACCGACATATAAATTAAGAGCACAGTTCCAGCTACAAGAAGAGTTAGAGCTGGAATTCCATGCTACCAAACATGCCCTTAGAATTCCTATGTCAATGTGGACTGATTAGACAACGTATAGAACTGTTTCAACTGTACATGAGTATTTCATTTGCTTAAGCAATAGTGGACTCGGATCAGCTGTTTCTACTGGGAACAGGAAACACGAAACCCAGGCAATTATGTGTCAGCGCGTAGGATCTCAAAAACGGGACACCAAACAACGTTTAAAAAGAGATGTAAAAAGTGTCGTAAAGTCCTTGCATAATAAAACCATCACAAATGAGACCCTCAATTGAATCAAGCACGATAAAATACTCAATCTGATTTGAAAAAAAAAAACACAAAAATACAATCACCGACTGAATGAATTGAAAAAAATCTATTAATAAAAAATAATTTTATGAGATTTGATACACTCAATTTGATTTTTAGGCCTCGTCTGCCTCCTCATGCACTGTGATAATGGGGCTATAATTTTTTAATTTTTCAAATAAAAAAATAACTGGTGTATCACATATTATAATAGCGATTTTGATTTATGGTTCAAAAGTTATGACCGTTTGAAGTCACGGTATTCCCAAACGATTAAGATGTGTTCCCAAATGATTAAGATGTCTTTTCTTTTCTGTTCTATTTGATCTCGACCGTCCATATAATATGTGACTATGATGTCCGATATCATCAACCACTCAGATTCCACTTTGTCCACTGCAGAGATGATATACTCGAGTGGTCTGTATGCGACTGTAGACTTTTCCTCATCATTAAATCACTTCTCTGACTCCTCATCCTCTTCATTCAATCACACTCAGTCTCCCACACAATAGAGGAGGAGATGATTCTGATTGTGTTACTAGTGTTGTTGATCCTGGTATCAAGTCCGGAGTCCCTATTAGGAGGTGGTCCGGCGGAGTGCCGTGAGAGTTGTGGCGGCCTCGACATCCCCTTCCCGTTCGGTGTCACCGAGGGCTGCTTCAGGGAAGGCTTCCGCCTGAGTTGCAGGAACATCTCTTCCGTCCTGAATCTCTACCTCGAATCGGACACCCAACACACCATGCCGATCACCAACATATCCCTGCCAACCGGCGAGGTCCACATCCTCCACCCCATCGTCTCCCAGTGCTACGACCACCGCATCGCCTCCTCACCCTTCTCCGTCAACATCTCCGGCACCATCTACACCTTCTCTGACACCAGCAACTGGTTCACTGCGGTGGGTTGCGACACGCAGGGGTACATCAACGGGACCGTCAACAACATTGGTTCGATGACGCCGTTCACGGTGGGTTGCATATCGACGTGCTACCAGTCGGAGAGCGTGGTCAACGGGGTCTGCTCCGGAATTGGCTGCTGCCAGGCTAGGATACCTAAAGGGATCCAGTATTTCGAGGTCGGGTTCAATAGCTACTACAACCACACGCGCGTGATGAATTTCAACCCGTGCAGTTACGGGTTCCTCGTCCAACAAGATTTGTACAAGTTCACTCCGAATGATATATCTGATGGGGTCAACAGTGAGTACTCCGGTGGGGTTCCGGCGGTGCTGGACTTCTCGATTGGGACGGAGAGCTGTGGCGATGCAAGAAAGAAAGCTGGGTACGCATGCGAGAGCAACAACAGTGTTTGCTTCGAGGCTAGTAGCGGGTCTGGATATCTCTGCAGCTGCAAGTCTGGATACGAAGGCAATCCCTATCAAAAGAAGGGCTGTCAAGGTCAGAGATATTATTTTGTTCACCAATCATCAATCATGTTAGAGCTGGATTCCATCATAAACAAAGCACCAACTGCGGTTTAGTTTCGCTAAAACATAGATTTTTGTTTTTATTTTGGGGTTTCATAATCAGACATTGATGAGTGTACGAGGTCGGGAGAGTATCCATGCCATGGTAATTGCATCAACACTCTTGGATCATACAAATGCATCTGTCCACTGGGCACCGAGGGCAACGCAACGGCAAATCGGTGTTCGCCCGTTGCCCCGAGAAGCAAGTTTCCTGTTGTTGCTGGTAAGTACATCATTACAAGGATTTTGAGAAGGTTGGTTAGTTTATAATCACTCTTGAATAAGAGACAGACTTGTGGCGTTCTTAGACCATGTTTGGGTAACAGAATAAAGGGAAATAGAGGTGGATAATGTGAAATAAAAGGTAAAATATTGTTTGTTTAATATGAATGACTTATATATCTATGCTAATAATGTGGTATTGATATTTTAGATCTCCCTAAAATTGTGTTATTCGATTCAAACTATTACAATGTTATAAGGGGGATTACATATCAAATCATTTGTTATCACCGCTTATAAATTAATGGATCAATATGTTAATTCATTTTTTTAGAGGGAATTAATGTTTAATACATAAGACTATGATATTTTTTTTTTGTTTTTTAGTTTTAAGTCCATGTAAACGTACCTATTTAGGGATCGATCCTTCACTTCTTCACACTTTGGTTTTAGTCTCTAGATTTAAAGGATATGTTCCTTTTTAATCCCTCCCAGATAGGGGTGGTAAACGAGCCGAACGAGCCGAACTTTGACATGTTCAAGCTCGGCTCGTTTATAAACGAGTCGAGTCGAGCCGAGCCGAGCCGACGAGCCTCAACGAGCCTAGCGTTCTTCTTCATTTTAGGATTTTTAGGGATTGAAAACAAATTTTTAGCCTAAATGAGTCAAGTTCATGAGCTTAAACGAGCATAACTTTATATTAATTTAATATTATAATTTTATAAAGGAGTTTAGTTAAGCTTCAACTAAATTTTAATAACACAAACGTGTCGAATTTGAACATAAAATGAAGCTCGATACAGGTCCCGAGCCTAACCGAGCTTGCTTTAAAACTTGTTCAAGCTCGCTCATTTGTCTAAATGAACGAGCCTGAACGAGCTCAAACCGAGCTGAGCCCGAGTCGAGCCCGAGCGGCTTGGTTCATTTACCAGCCCTACTCCCATATACTAAAAAGAAAATCAAATAATTTAGGGATAGATCCCTCCCAGAGATTAAAACTAAAAATTTGAGGACTAAAACCAAAATATGAAGAAGTGAGGGTCGATTACTAAATTATATGGTTTATGGAGATTTAAAAATAAAAAATTATTTTTTATTGTTAAGTGTAGTCATTTTATATTTTCAAAGAAGTTAAGATAAAACATGGATGAATGGGGTTGAGAGAGTGACAAATGAAGAACGTAAGAAACAACAAAAAAAACACTCACACAAAGTGCCAATCACTGCAGCCCGCACACTTCGATGGATTATGATAGTGCTTTATTTTACCACATGATTGATCACATCACTCTTGTCTCACAAAAAAATGTGTGAAAGTGTTCATAAGTCTCTTCATGGGATAAGATACAACGAGAACTAGATCTTACCAGGGTTGATTAATCTCCAACATAATATATGAGATCATGGTAGATACCATATGGGATTTTGATTTTTTTTCTATATACTTCTTTTCACAAGCCATTCAATTTTATATAAATATGATCGATCTTACAGTTGTCAGCGCCGTAGTAGGGGGCACTTTAGGCCTCCTACTACTAATTGGAAGTTGCATTTTGTTATATCAAAGAATGAAAGAAAGGAAGAAGACAAAGCTGAAAGAGATGTTCTTCCACCAAAACAAAGGCCGGTTGCTTGAACAGCTGATCTCATCCGACAAAGATGCCGCTGAACGCACCAAGATCTTCACATTGGATGAGCTCGAGAAGGCCACCAACAACTTTGATGTCACGCGGGTTCTCGGTCGCGGAGGCTATGGCACTGTCTACAAGGGCCTTCTGTCTGACCAGAGGATCGTTGCCATCAAGAGGTCCACCCTCACCAACTGCGGCGAGACTGACCAGTTCATAAACGAGGTCGCCAGCCTTTCATGTCTCAACCACAGGTATATAGTCAAATTTTCTCACTTAGCAGCTTTAGTACATCGATCAAACAAACTTTTATTCATCAACTGTCTAGTCCTTTAGGATCTAGAAATTTAATTTGAATCATCTTTATGCTGAACATAGAGATCCTCTGAGTGTACACAAACTTTGTGAATATGATCACAGGAACGTGGTGAAGCTCTACGGATGTTGCCTAGAGACGGAGGTACCGCTCCTTGTGTACGAGTTCATCCCGAGTGGGACGCTCTTCCACCACCTCCATGGCCCCGACCGACCCACCACCCTGTCATGGGAGGACCGCCTGAGAATCGCCTCGGAGACTGCTGGTGCACTCACATACCTCCACACAGAGGCCTCGATAACGATCTTCCACAGGGATGTCAAGTCGTCGAACATACTCCTCGATGACAACTGCACCGTGAAAGTCTCCGACTTCGGGGCGTCCCGGTTCATTCCGGCTAACGGGACCCACGTGTCGACGGCGGTGCAAGGGACGTTCGGGTACCTGGACCCGGAGTACTTCTACACGGGACAGTTGACAGAGAAGAGCGATGTGTACAGCTTTGGAGTGATCCTTGTGGAGCTACTGACGGGACAGAAGCCGGTGAGCATCCATGAAGGGAGGAGCTTGTCGACGCATTTCATGTTCATGTTGAAGGAGGACCGCCTGTCCAGGGTATTGGATGACAGGGTGGTTCAGGAGGGGGATAGGGAGCAGGTGCAGGCGGTGGCAGAGCTGGCGGAGGTGTGTCTGAGGATGAGAGGGTCGGAGAGGCCCACGATGAAGGATGTTGCGGCGGAGCTTGACGGGTTGAGGCGGCCGAAGAGGCAGTTGCCTTGGGTTGTGGCTCATGGTCTGCAGGAGACCGAGAATCTGCTCTGACGACATAGGATGATCAAAGACTTTTATCTTAAATTTTTCATTGGTAACTTGGTATATATTTCTATTTAGAACCCTTGTATATTTTTTGAGAAAACGGTAAATAATTGCTATCTCGATAATATATTCAACGAACTAGCAATGGTTCAAAATAGAGCCCCAGCCCAACCATGAAACAACAAAAAATACAAGAGGGGTCAGCCAACTGAAAGTAGAAGAGGGTCTCTACTTTGGCCTGATTACCACATCCCACTTGCCTACGAATACTCCGTGATGCGCAGGCCTCCGCCCTCCACCTCAACATTCGTCGCCACTGCGATGTATCTTCCCCAATCTCTAATGGTTATACATGACCGCCTCCCATAGGTTCTCGATATAACACCAAGCCATTATATGTTAAAACATTTTTTATATCATTAATAAATCTGTGTATCATGATTATATTGATATTTATTTTATTTTATTTTTTAAATTTTTTGGTATGGCTCACAAGCCATGGTGCATAATTGGGCATAAGATTCATAACTAAGCCTGTCAATCGTGTAGATACCCCATTTTGACCGGTTTAGGATCCAATTTACATATTCCAAGCGATATCTGAATCAGTTCAATACTTGTTCTAAATACATTATTTTTTCTATTTGCTATAATGTCACAAGTGTGTAACCCTATATGTCATACACCTATATAAATATCACTAGCCATGCACATCACTCACCCAACCTTACACCTTACTTACACCCTACCTACATCAAAATCATATATATACATGCATGCATCACCATACATGTGACATTCAAACTCTCACCACACATGATATCCCAACTCCCACTCTCACGTACACCATGCCCAAGCCTCACTTTCACAAGTACACAATGATGTAAGCCATGCAAGGGTGAGAAGTCAAAGATTTCATTTGAGAGGGTGGGATGATTTTTCACATTATTTGCTTAGGGGCTAAGGTAAGGAAGAGATGCATGGTTGGCCATTTCGGATGGTCATTCAAAGGGGGAGAGAGGGGTGAAGTGATTGAGAGAGTACTAGAGTACTTAAAAAAAAAACAGTGGGCATGGGTGGTTTGTTTTTCAAGAGGCTATAAAAGGGGAGACAGTGGGATTGCTTGAGGGGGGGGGGGGGGGGTGTTTGGTTACTTCTTTCTTTGGTGTGTTTTAATGAAAACAGAGAGAGGGTCGGAGGTTATTTAAGAAAAAAAAAGAAGAAGAGGGAGATTGGATCATCAAAAGATGTGTGTGTTTGTGTGAGAGAGAGAGAGAGCAGTGAGTGAAAAAAAAAAGAGGAGAGTGAGTGGAAAAGTTTTTGATTAAGAGAGAGTGTAAACAGAGGATGTAGAAGAAATTGATAAAGCTTATAAACAGGGCTTTTTTTTGTTAACTTGCCTTTTATTTTTAGTTTACTAGTTAAATCTCATTTACATCATTTAGTTAGAGCATTGTCATTCCAACCCATTTTTATTGCATTTTAAAGGGGTAAATCTTTTGGGGAGGGGTTAGTAAAATCATTACTAGTCCCCTCCCCAAACAAACCAACGCGGTGCGTTCTAAGACTTACATTTTTAGTTTATTTTATTTTTATATTTTTAGAATAATTTACTACACTATTTTTCTAATCGGATCTTAATCATTTTGTGCGAGGTACCTGAGCTTCACCGCGTTGCGTGGCCGGCTACGTCAACGTGAAGAGAATCTACTATCTCCCGGCAAAGGCGAGTAATAGAAGAAACCCTCTTTTCTTGCTTTTGAGGAAAAGCAAGTGGCGATCACAACAGCGTCCTTGGGAGCGGTCGAGCGAGCTTGGACGATCTTTCGAACGGCGATCCGGTGTGTCGCGTACGGACCGGAACAAATTCGAAAGAACCGGATTAACGACGAATTTCGTCAAAAATCCAGTATCGACAAATCGGACGGATACAAATCAGATATGCTAATATCCATATCCTAACTTTTGGATTTGGATACGGATATTAATTTTCAGATTCGGATCCCTTCGTATACAGATCGGATACGGATATTTTTCAGATAATTTACATGTTTGAATATTAACATTATTTTGGATAATCAAATAAAATTTTAGAGATATATCAAAATTAAAATTGATATTTTAAGGTTTATTATCTCTTTCATATATCGTACATTAAAAATTTAACAATATTATAATATATTATCATTATGATTAATTATATATGATAACAATATGGACAATATAATATATATATATATTTTTTGGATCGAATAGACTGATATCTATATCCGCATTCCGGATATTCGAATATCGGATAATTCTGATTTTTCAAATATAGATTCGGATCAGATTCGAATTTTTTTTAGATAATTGACATAGGGTGCCGGGTTTGAACCTGAGACTGCCGTATACAACGGGTGCACTTCAACCACCTTATGCTATATTGATATTTTATTATTGAACATATGAATTTTTAAAGCAATAGTGACCGGAAATAATTGAATTGAGCATCACTTTTTCCAATTCTGATCTACTTTTCAAAGATGATGAAATCGACTCGTCTTTATGTGAGTGTAGATATTTCCCCATCATTGATTCACTTCACCTTCTGCTCATCTCCTCCTCCTCCTCATTCAATCACTCTCACACAATAGAAGAGATGATTCTGATTGTGTTACTAGTGTTGTTGATCCTGCTATCAAGTCCGGTGTCTCTACTAGGAGGGGGTCCGGTGGACTGCCATGAGAGATGTGGCGGCCTCAACATCCCCTTCCCGTTCGGTGTCACCGATGGCTGCTTCAGAGAAGGCTTCCGCCTGAGGTGCAGCAACATCTCTTCCGTCCCGAAACTCTACCTCGAATCGGACACCGAACTTACCATGCCGATCACCAACATATCCCTGCCAACCGGCGAGGTCCACATCCTCCACCCCATCCTCTACGACTGCTACGGCCAGGCCCGCCGCACCGCCTCCCCACCCTTCTCCGTCAACATCTCCGGCACCATCTACACCTTCTCCGACACCAGGAACCGGTTCACCGCGGTGGGTTGCGACACGCAGGGGTACATAAACGGGACCGTCAACAGCACTGGTTCGATGACGCCGTTCACGGTGGGTTGCATATCGACGTGCTACCAGTCGGAGATTGTGGCCGACGGGGTCTGCTCCGGGATCGGCTGCTGCCAGTCTGGGATACCCAAAGGGATCAAGTATTTTGAGGTCGGGTTCAATAGCTACTACAACCACTCGCGCGTGTTCAATTTCAACCCGTGCAGTTATGTGTTCCTCGTCGAGCAAGATCAGTACAAGTTCACTTCCCAGGATATAAGTGGTGAGTTCTACAGTGAGTACTCCGGTGGGGTTCCGGCGGTGCTGGACTTCTCGATCGGGACGGAAAGCTGCGGCGAGGCCAGAAGGAAAGCCGGGTACGCATGCGTGAGCAGCAACAGTGTTTGCTCTACCGCGGACACTGGATCTGGATATATCTGCAGTTGCTCACCTGGATACGAAGGCAACCCCTATCTTAAGAACGGCTGTCAAGGTGAGAGTTATTAATTTGTTCACCAATCAAGTCAGAGTTGGAGCATAAAACCCCTCCAACGGATTCCTCACCCCTCCCGGGGAGAAGGGACGCTCACCAAATGGGAGAGCTCTCAAATCTGGGGCCACATTTTAAAACAAAAGTTTCTCTCGTATGGTGTGGTCCCACAAAAAAATATATATATAAAAAGTTGTAATGGATGCATATAGGAAGGAATCTTTCTTTTATCTATTTAAACCTTTTCAATTCATACAATTTTTATATTTTTAATCTACAAGTTATGTTGTTTAAAAATTAATTGTTTTTTTTTCTCTAAATTTTATATTAGATATGAATTTCTCATTTAATAAAATATATATTAATAAAATATTATTGTAAGAGTCATTTAAAGGCTATGGTTGAAATGGACGCCCCAATCAAAATTCTCTAACTCGTTATCCTTGTCATGATCCACAAATTAGATGAGACATTTGTAGAGCATGGTTGAAGATACTCTTAGCCCCCGTTTAGAACGGAAATAAACCTCTGGATAACCTGGTGTTGTCTGGAATAGGGGTTTTAACCCGTTTGTTTGTCTGGTATATCCTGCAATATCTTATGCAGAATAAACTAGTATAAAGTAGTATATGGATTCCAGCCAATCTCTGGAATTAAAGTTATCCTAGATTATTCCACCCAAAGAATATGTGAGCTCATCACCTCTTATAAATCACCTGTCAAATCAATGATTATTATTTTTTTACCTTTTATAAATCATTATCCATACTTTATTTACATTTTACCTAAACAACAAAACATTTATTTTTACGTTTATCAACGAGAATAATTCAAAACACAACCACACACAAAATCATTTTATCCTTATTTATATTCATTCATGTCATAATAAATGTATATCCAAAAATAAATCATATTCCCGTTGGAAATGGAGGCTTAGGATTCCATCATAAACAAAGCATCTACTGTGGTTTAGTTTTGCTAACGGATATTTTTGTTTTTATTTTGGGTATTCCTACTCAGACATTGATGAGTGCAAGAGGTCAGTAGAGTATCCATGCCATGGGAAATGCATCAACACCCCTGGATCATATAAATGCACATGTCCGCCGGGCACCGAGGGCGACCCAACGACATATCCTTGTTTGCCTGTTCCCCCAAGAAACAAGTTTCCCATCGTTACTGGTAAGTACATTATTAAAAGGATTTAGTCAAGGCTTGTCAGTTTTAATTAGTCCTGAATATGAGTTTTTAATTTGTCTCCTAAATAAGAGATTTACATGTGACTTCTATATCCTGTTTGGGTAGCAGTATAAAAGGGATTAGAGGTGGATAAGGTGGAATAAAAGGTAAACTATACTGTTTGTTTAATAGGAATGGCCAAGATATTTATGCTAAAATAGGAGATAATAATAAGTTGTCATATTTCATGTTTTTCCAAAATTATATTATTTCACTCAATCTATTAATTATATATACTGGTACGAGAGAGGTCTACATTTCAAATCATCTGTCACTTCTTATAAATTAAGGGACATACATGTTAAAATATTTATTCATATTTAATAAATCATTATTCATATCTTATTCACTTTTTATACACTATGTGCCCATTTAGATATGGCATAAGCTATTCTGAGATTTATACTTATTCCACGAATAAATAATTTTATTAATATAATAAATGATTTTCTGTTTTGTTGTGTTTTCAGTTATTCTTGTCGAGAAACGTTATAATAAAAGTTTGAGTGTTTGATTAAAGAAGAATTAGATATAGATAAAGTGTGGTTTATGGTCTGTACTTTTTTATATTGACTTATTTACCCTCCAAATAATATTTTTTTATTGGCATTTATCATTAAAAAAAAATGAGTGCATAAGAAAAAAAAAAGTCTGTTTGGACATTATAAAATGTGGAGCAATTGTGTAATAACTAATATTAGTGCATGTATGATATAATGTAATCACCCATACCTGTATAAAGGAAAGTTGAAGAATTTTTTTCAAATAAAAAAACAGAATAGGAAAGTTGAAGAAGCTTGGTCACCAAGGAAGTCTTGTAACATGTCTTTCCTTCTTTTTTCCAAAAAGCAAGTGTCAATTCAAACAGTCCCAAACAGTGTGGCAGGGGCAATAGAGAGAAAAAAGTGATTGAACGGCTGGTACCCACATATGCAAGCTCAAAGAATAAGTGCATCTTTTTAATTCCTGGTGGTGTGAAGAATCCAGATACTAGATAATACCGGTTTATTCCAGCATCCGGATACTTGTTAATTCTGTCCAACCAAACACCCAAAAAAGTACTCATCCCTTCTTATTTTTTGTTATTCCAGCGGTGACACTCTATCCAAACAGGCCAGTAAAAAAAATATGGTTAACCAAACAAAAAAAAATTTATAATTATATATTTTTCTTAACAATAATAACTAAAAATATAATCAAACACAAAAATTATTCTACATGCATAGTTATCTATAAGGTATGGTATTTATCCTGAGTAATTTAGTTGCTCTACCCAATGGGGGTTTACTGTTTAATACATAATTTTATGATATTGTTTCTTTATACCGCATACAAGTCTCTTATAGGGGTTTTGACTAGTCCTGACTTTGACTTGATCACATCACTGTCTCACAAAAAAATTGTGAGAATTTGTTTGTTCATAATTTTTTTTTTCATGGGATAGGATGCAATGAAAACTGGATCATATAAGGGTTGATTAACCTCCAACATGATATTTGAGACTATGGTAGATACCACATGGGATTGTAATAGTTGTTTTTATACTTTTTCTCACATGCCATACCATTTTTCATATAAATATATCATCGACCTTGCAGTTGTCAGCACTGTGGTAGGTGGCACTTTAAGCCTCCTACTATTACTCGGAAGTTGTATTTTGTTATACCTAATAATGAAAAAAAGGAAGAAGAGGGAGCTGAAAGAGATGTTCTTTCACCGAAACAAAGGCCGGTTGCTTGAACAGCTAATCTCATCCGACAAAGACGCAGCTGAACGCACCAAGATCTTCACCTTGGATGAGCTCGAGAAGGCCACCAACAACTTTGACGTCACACGGGTTCTCGGCCGCGGAGGCTACGGCACCGTCTATAAGGGCCTCCTCTCCGACCAGAGGATTGTTGCCATCAAGAGGTCCACCCTCACCGATCGCGCCGAGATAGACCAATTCATAAACGAGGTCGCCAGCCTCTCATGCATCAACCATAGGTATAGTATAGTCACAAAGCACTCTGAACTTTTCTCTCTCAATAGCTTTTGTACTCATCGATCAAACAAACTTTTATTCATCCAAGTGTGTCTAGTGCCTTTAGGATCTCGAATTTGAGTTTGCATCCTCTTTATGCTGAACATAGAGATCCTTTGTGTGTACATGAATTTTGTGATTAAAACCACAGGAACGTGGTGAAGCTCTACGGATGTTGCCTAGAGACCGAGATACCACTCCTTGTGTATGAGTTCATCCCGAACAAGACGCTCTTCCACCATCTCCATGGCCCCGACAAACCCACCACCCTATCGTGGGAGGACCGCCTGAGGATCGCCTCAGAGACTGCCGAGGCGCTCGCGTACCTCCACACGGCGGCCTCAATAACGATCTACCACAGGGACGTCAAGTCGTCGAACATACTCCTCGATGACAACTACACCGCGAAGGTCTCAGACTTCGGGACGTCCCGGTTAATCTTGACTGATGGGACACACGTTTCGACGGCAGTGCAGGGGACGTTCGGGTACTTGGACCCAGAGTACTTCTACACAGGACAATTGACAGAGAAGAGTGACGTATACAGTTTTGGAGTGATCCTTGTGGAGCTACTTACGGGGCAGAAGCCGGTGAGCATCCATGAAGGGAGGAGCTTGTCGACGCATTTCATATGTATGTTGAAGGAGGACCGCCTGTCTAGGGTATTGGATGATAGGGTGATCCAGGAGGGGGAGAGGAAGCGGGTGCAGGCAGTGGCGGAGCTGGCGGAGGTATGCCTGAGGATGAGAGGGTCGGAGAGGCCCACGATGAAGGATGTTGCGGCGGAGCTTGATGGGTTGAGGCGGCCGAAGAGGCAGTTGCCTTTGGGTGGCGGCTCCTAATCTGAAGGAGACCAAGAATCTGCTCTGACGACATAGGATGATCAAAGACTTTCATCATGAAATGTTTTTCATTGGTAATCGTGTGTGTTTCTATATTTCCATTTAGAATTGTGTCATTGTAAAGCTATTATATGTAAAAAATATTATATATATATATATATATATATATATATATATATATATATATATATATATATATATATATAGTCGAGTGATATCGTGCGGCGTCCCGCACGGTGCGGGAACGACGTCGTTCGTCCAATCGCGGGTCCATCGCATCCAACGGTCAATGTGAATCGCACCCGACCGTCCGATGCGATGGATCCACGATGGACCCGTGATCGACGGCCCGTGATCGACGGCCCGTGATTGTTCGCGCACGTTCCCGCATCGCGCACCGTATCATTCATATATATATATATATATATATATATATATATATATAGGGAGCCGATTCAGTGCGGGAATGCGGTCGTGCGGGAAGCGATCACGGGCCGTCGATCACGGGTCCATCGCATCGGACGGTCGGGTGCGATTCATCTCGACCGTTGGATGCGATGGACCCGCGATCGAACGATCGACGTCGTTTCCCGCATTCCCGCACTGAATCGCTCGCGTGTATATATATATATATATATATATATATATATATATATATATATATATATATATATATATATATATATATATAATAATCTGTGTACTACGGCCACTATATCATTATAATATCATTATATGTTAAATATTATATATATCATTAATAAATCCGTGTACTATGATCATATTGATTTTTTTTTATTATTGAACATATGATAAAGTAAAGTATGCAATACTAAAATGTAGAGGTATAACATATGACAACACAGCACAGTACATTTACAGGTTATTGGCATGACTGACATGTTAAGTGGATATGGATTGTTTCGGGCTTGTCATGTGTCATGTTTTTTTTTTTTTATATCGGAGGGATTTCTTGTAGCTGACTTTATAGTCGAGTTGGGAAAGCTACATCCGCCTGTTTGTCCCGGTCTCACGAAAAATTCTTTCGAATAATCGCCAACAAACAGGTAGGTAAATCAGCGCCAAGACTCAAACCCAAGACCCCCCTTTAACCAGACAAGCTCTGAATCGTCATATGTCATGTTGACCTCACGTTGGGTCATTCCAACACTGTATGTGAGCATGACACAGTAAACATGACATAACACAGACGCATGGTAACTCACGATAAACATAGGATATGTTGATCGAATGTATTATTTCATTGTGTGTGTGTGTATATATATTAAACATATAAATAATGTGTGTATATACCTATATATAATAGGAAGAGTGTTGATACACGCAATCTTTTTTACAGCTCGTTTTGCAGTCTCATACGCTATGATAATATAATATATACTGCACTATCATAGTATATGACCCAATTTTTTTTTTATTATAAAAAAAATACACTAATTTATCTTAGAATATACTCCATTTCATAACAGCATGCACTTCAAAATGTAAATGTATGATTTAAGGGAGAAAAAAAAAGACGTAAAGTAATTGGGGCTACAATGGGGTTTGTGTATATCTTTTTCCTAATAGGAATATGTGCTGGCCCGGCCTATTAATATTAATGGGCCACACTGTCCATTGGCCCATTTCTTAACGGGCTGGGCCGACCTGGCACAGCCCGTTTTACATTAGAATACTGTAGAATCATTAGATGATGGGCTATCTGTCATCATTAAAAAATTGATGATTTAGATCTTTTATCTCTAAAAAAATTTAAAGTTGTTGGTACGTAGGCAATATATTTATATGACTGTCACCATGAATAATGATTATTAGATGATAATGATTATTTTCAACCATCAAATAGTGGTTTCGCACTATTATGTGTGTCAATTACATTGAAAGGCTGAATCGAGAACAAAACCATCACTGTCAAAATTATATAGTTCTTACATGCATTTAACAACAATCATTTACATGAGGGCCGGGGTCCGTATCATATGTTTCTAGATTATACATGGGTGCTTAATTATTAGATGGTCCATATCATAAGAATCTCTGAGATGTTCAGATTCCACCCCGGAATGAGAGAACATAGGTAGTTTAATAAATCGTTTTATCATATTTTATTTGGAGAAAAAATTCGCCTATAGGTTGGAGTCATTTTGGCATGGACAATAATGAAATTTTGATGAGTTTTAATTATGACAAGCTGTTGGACATTGTGATCGAATTTTTGGGTTGCTCATTAGGGGGTGCAACTTTTTGATCAGTTAAATCTAATCCGAACCATTTCAAATCGATTTGTTTTTAATTTGAGTTAATAGATTTTTCGTTTGGTTTGAAAATAGATTGAAAAATTAATAAATCGATCTACTTTAAATCAATGATCAAATAGCATTGCTCATACCACCATTGAAAGTGTGGGTAGAGAGAGAATTTCTTATACCATCGTATGCATACATTTACGGGCACCTTTTCCATAGATTAGTAGGAACTTGGTTGTGAATTTTAATTATACACACACACACACACAAATATACTATAATAGAAACTAAATTTACAGTAATGTCCTTATAAACGTAACTATCACACTCCCTTATAAATAATGGGAGTCTGCACTTCCGTTTCCACAATATAAAAGCAAAATAACATACATGCATATTCAAAATAAGGCTTTGAATATTCATAATAAGACTTTGAATGAATCATTAAATAATGGTACTTACGACCAACCGTGATCAATGATATATGGGAATGGAATTGTATACGTATAGTATATACATGCTCTGGTGGATTTTATTGTGGTCTTGCAACTCTCACATTTTGGTTTTGAAATCCTGGATCAAGTAATGTAGTTTGTAAAAGTTTATAATGATGATACATTTTATGTAATTTATTGAGTCAATCAAAATGGATGGTCAGGATTGACTAATTAAAGATGCATGGAATACAATGTGTTTTGATGGAAAACACATAATATTTAGACATATAAGAAGAGGTGATCCCTCTCTCCATTGCTCTTTTAGTTGCCTCAAATAACATATGTAAAATAGATAATTAAGTAAATAAGGGGCACGTGTATAAACATGTGTATTAAAGAAAAAAGAGGTCATATATAAAATTGATCACCTTTTGTTCTTTAGGGTCTCTCTGTCTCTCTCGTGGGTCTCTAGTGGGGAAAAGAAAGAACCATCAAATAAGGGCAAAAGGAGAGTGAAGATCCTTCTTTTCAGAGTTCTAGAGATCACTCTCACAAGCATAAAATCTGATTTTAAGGTTCTTCAAGTTCTCAAAGTGTCCAGGTATGAAAGAAGCTCTCCCATTCATCTACAAAATCTAAAATTCTTACGATTAAACATACAAGATAACAATATGGATAATATATAATGCAAATATGTATATTTTTATAATATATGTCGGATACGAATATTTTTTGGATCGGATACACTGATATCCATATCCGCACTCCGAATATTTAAATATCGGATATTTTTTATTTTTCAGATACGGAATTGGATTGGATTCGGATTTTTTCCAGATCACTTTCCATCAAAACAACTCTTTAATTGTGGGTGACAAATTTATGGCTAACATATTGCTGTGGTTTTACAAAATCACTGCCGGAATAAATGACATTTCTAGTAGTGTTGAGAGGCCGTTTGGGTGTTTGACGTGGGGCATCACGTTTGGAAACTCAGTCCTATGTAGCCCTGTCAACGGGTCGGGTCCGGGTCGGGTCGGACCCTGGCAAGACCCGACCCTGGCAAGACCCGACGGGTCCGGGTCCAATCTAGGACCCGGCGGGTCCGGGGAAATGTGGACCCGGACCCGGACCCGTCGGGTTCGGGTCGGTTCCGGGTCCAACCTGACCCGGATGGTTGACAAAAAAAGAAAAAAAAAGAGGAAGTGCTCATGTATTTGTTTGCTTTATCATTCTATTTGAAAATTTTTGTAATAAAACATTATTATTAATGAGACTATGTTTGAACATAATCTTATACAATTCAAAAGAAGTAAATGGATTATTAAACAATATCCAAAACAATAACCACTAACATGAAAAACATATTAACATAAACAATAAAGATAACTAATTATACAAACATTCAAAACAATATTAACCTAAACAATATTCAAAACAATAAACACTAACATATTAACTAAAATAGTAAACATAAATCATGCAACAAACTAATTAATTATACAAATTCAAAAGCTAATAAGTTAATTGTCCAAAACAAACCGATGACAATACATTACTAAGTTTATTACATATTAAACAATCAAGTTCTTGCAAGTTGTAACATCAATACAACGAAACAAATGTTATGATTATGATTATGATTTATGAACTTATGGATACAAACATAAGTTAAGTAAGAAATAAAATTATGTATCAATTAATACTAATAATCTTATAATATATGAGCATATATTAATAAAACAATCGGGTCTCGGGTCCAACGGGTCGGGGCGGGGTGGACCCGGACCCGACCCGTTTGTTTGTTCGGGTCCGCCGGGTCGGGTCCAACTTGGGTCGGGTATATTACATGTGTAATCGGGTCGAGTCGGGTCGGGTCTGGGTCTAGACCTGACCCGTTGACAGGCCTAGTCCTATGGGTGGAAAGCAGTATTTCTAGGTATTTTAAAATGCGAAAAAAAAAACTCGTATACCACCACCACCACCCCCTTTTAACGCCAATGCTCATATTTTGTTTGGATCTGTGATGATAGTAGACTGCGTTCACTTATGCATAAGTCGCTCCACCATAGATCCAAATTGGCCCTGAATCATATTAAAATGCGACTGATTCTCCTAGATGGATTCGAAACATTAAGACCAAATGTGACCATATAGTTGATGGAGACTCTTAATCATAGACGACGGACAGTGCAATGAAAAACCTGGTGGAGCTGTAATAAGGAAAAAAAAGTTTCATATCTTGTATTAATCTTCTTCTTCTTGTTTTTTTGTTGTTTTGGTTGTGGTCTTTCCGTCTCTAAGATGTAAGAAACTTGTTATTTGATCTTTTGATTTGGTTATTAGGAATATTTTGACCTTCCAATACTCATACTAATCGACAATGGACATGTTTATAAGTTTATTTGTCTACATTGTTTACATGGCAATATTTGATTGAATTTTATCTATAAATAGTAAATAAGTTGGGACTAAAGGAATATAATATGCTGTAGGGAAAAGAACATAAAAGTAGGTTAGTAAACCTTCTCGATTTTTTTGTGATGTTGTTGAAGAAGATTGTAATATGTGAAGTGGATACTTAATGAATAGTCCCACATCGAAAAATTGGAAGAGAATTTTTCAATTCATAAGTGAACCCACTTCTAGAAGGGTGTCTTGGAAAAGACAAAGGGGGGACCACACATGCTACACAAGCGCGCATACGCGCGTACGCGTGTAGACGCATTTTGACGCATTATTAGGCGCACTTTGCACGTGCGCGTGTGTGAACAAAAAAAAAATAATATGATTTTATTTTTGCTGGATTTCATAATTTTGAAATCCAGTCATTCATCCCTTCAACTGTTCACAACAGTTATCTACACGTGATAACTGACATAAATGAAGAGATGCAAATGCACCCCTTTGTCTTGTAACAGAATTTTGAAAGGTTGCAAAGGCAACCCTTCAAACCCTATTAAGTCTGTTCTTTGAACAGATCAGAATATCAGTTTTTAGTTCGAGAGTGTTGTGAGAGAGTTCCTCAGAGTTGCTATCTGCAGAACTCTGAGTTTGTTGTATCCTGGAACTGAATTGCTTGTGAATCCATTAGCAAACTCTCAACCAGTGGGGGCAATTATCACTTTAAGGATAGCGATCCTTCTTCGCGCCTCAAACTCAATTATTTGTCACTGTCCACCAAAATCTTTTACAGATGCATCTTTAAGGTTTTTTTTAAAAAAAACACACGTAGTAAACTATTTGTAACTTAAAAATCATGTTATGAAAGTATGGGAGGGGAGAGAGAAGGGAATCAATTTTTTAACTCAACACATCCTATGAGACTTTTTTTACTCAAAATATCCAACGCCAATCCAAACTATTTTACTTAAAACATTGAATTTATAGGATTTTTTTTTCACGTTCAGCTTAGTTATATATTTACGTTTTTTAAAAAGTAATATTTTTAAAAAATTTATTAGTTTTAAAATCTCTCCTCTCCGCCGCAATTTCAAACAGTAAAAATATCTAACCATTCCATGGAGGACGTTTATGGGAATAATTAGGTAGTCACTCGTCAGAATTGACTATTTTGTGAATGATTCAACGAGAAAAAGTGAACCCGACAATCAGACTGCGGATTGTGGTGGGCCCAACCACAGGTAGCTCATCTCCAGTACAATCACTGTCTCGTGCGTTGCCCAAATATTGCCACGTGTTCAGACAGTACATTTTGTGCTCCATCTCGAGATCGGGTTTCTCCTACGAACCACGTTTCGAACGTGCTGGCTATTTGGGTCCACACGAGTTAACAGAGATGCTTAGATCCCCACCGTTGATTGGCTCCAACGTAAGCGATGATGTCATCCTTTGTGAGTCCGGTATCCGTTTTTCGTTGTATTCTATCGCTAGACTTAAAATCAAATGGTTATAATAATACGATAAGTCAATTGAATTTCCAAGTATTAAAGAAACAGAGGATAGAAGCACTTTTTAGGGTTCCTATACAAAGGATAAAAAAAGTTTTTTTTTTTAATATAAAAGCCTCCAAGGAAATTAATTATTAATATTAGAGAATTAGACCAACGTAAGCTCAAAATAGATTGATTTTTTTTAAATAATAATTTAGAGTGTTAGATTGAATTGTAAATATCATTTAGTATTGTTCAATTAAATTGATGAATTATAATGTTCAAATAACTTGAATTTAATTTAATAAAAAAAAATTAATTCAATGAAAAAGTTATTGGGCCACTAACGGGAGTCTGGAGAGGGTCCTCGAGGCTCTCATGTCTTGGAATGGGATTTTGAGTGCCACTCCCTTTGTCGAGAATTCGATGGAAGGTGGGCATAGCAAATTTAGGTGAAAGTGAAATTATTCTGACTTATGTATCAAGATAAGCTCTTCACCAAAGTATACCGAGCTAGATGGATACTGCAAGTGGACACCTCCTATTAGATTTGCAGGGGGGAGAGGAGTCCATATCACATATTTTGCTTGATTGCCTGATTGAGAAACAGGTTTGACAGCGCCTTGTCGGTGTGTTTGAGTTTAGGGACATGTGTCACACCTACCTTTCTTCAAAAAAAGAATAACTGAGGTGTTTGTCGGTGTGTTTGAGTTTAGGGACATGTGTCACACCTACCTTTCTTCAAAAAAAGAATAACTGAGGTGTTATGGCTCGGTCACAAGCATTTTGTGTTCAGAGGGACTCTAATGTATTACGTATGACTCTTTCACAACCATCTTGTGCTTGGAGAGACTCCAACGTATATGGAGAATATTTGAAAAATGGTTCTTGGAGGTGCGGAAATTGACTATCCGGATTCAGGTCGCCAAAATCCGCCGGCTCCACTCCTCCCTGTCTCTTCCTTGGTCCAACCGGTTTCCCTCTCTTTGAGATGTGGTGGAAAATTATTTTTGGACTGAATCTTAAGATATTTCTCTAGGCTGCCTACGTATCCCTGCTATTTACTTCTGAAGATTAAATCATACGTAATTCCCTTTTATAGTGTTTTTGAGATTTCTTGGAGATCACATCCCTATGAAATCAGATGAGATCTCGGATCTTGGAGATAAATCTCATTCAACTGGATTCATCTTATCCATCACCTAGATTTACCAGGATTCAAGGGTTGATTTATTCATTGATCTCATCTACAGGATAAATCCATCCCATTTGGTGGATTTAGGATTGTGATGGACCTAGATTTGCTGGATTTGCATATTATGTGAGATCCACAAGTTTGATAACTTTTGACTGGATTGGGGATTTTGACTGACTAACAGGCCGGATCCACTGAAGTGGATGACCCGTGTCGTGGGCCGCTCTTAAATGGATCATGGGCTGCTGCTACGTGGAGCTCGACAGGTGGGCATTATTTTTGGGCTCTACAGTCCTGCATTAAATAAAAAAAATTGAAGCGTTTTTTATGTCAGTGCAATGAGAGTTTCACTCAATAGGGGTCCATTACTCACTTCTTTGAATAAAATTAAGACCAAATTTATTCAGAAATAGAAAAATTCAATTATCGTAAATTCAGAATAAATACAAAAGTTTTCCCGAGAATTTTCACTTCAAAACAGAATGCAACGAGATAAGCGAATAAACAATGTATGTCAAAAAAACATCTGAAAATTTTCATATTTGCAGGATCTATGGAATCCCAATAGAAAATGCAGAAATACAAAAATTTCATAAGGTCATAATTACAACTGAATACACATAAAAAAAAACCTACTATTACTACTATTCTACAATTTCCATAATTAAAAAAAAAGGAAAAAAGTATCTCCCTGTGCATCATTTTAGTATATGTTTTTGTTAAGTATCTTCCCTTTGGTTCTGCAACTACTGAGTATCATCTCTTGCAACCTCTGATTTCAGACTCATGAAGTAATCCCAGCACTTATGATTTTTGAGTTTCCTTTTTCTTTTTCTTAAAACTCCCAAACCCAGAAGTCCAAATGTCCAGATCTCAGTTAGGATCTCCAAGAATTGAGAGTTATCAATGTAGGTGCAGAGTTCTATAATATTTGCGTCATATCAAATATTTCCCAAAACTACCTGGGGCCAAAATCAAGGTTCTCCCATCTGAAGGGGTCAATGCAACCGATATAAGGAGCTCCTCTTAAGAAGAGACAGACACAGACGCAGACCGCAGCAACAGCGAGCATGGAGTGCACGTAAGGCCGGTGCAGCAGCCCCCGGCCTCGGAGCACCCGCTTCGTCCGTCTCATATCCACCACCTTGCACTGCGTGCAGGATCGCATATTCGAACTTTCAGTGGTGCTGTGTTTATCTACCTGCATTGGTAAACAAGATGGGTCGGTGGAGATCTCCGTGTTTCCAACCATTATTGAAACTTGGCCGCTTCGCCTGTCCGCTAGCTTCCTGGCCACTATCCTGTTGTAGGAGTGGTTGTTTCTCATCTTCGCGTATGCGTATGGGGACTGATTGTTGTTATCTAGTATTGTATTCCAGCAGTACAATCCGATCTGTGATGGTTCAGGGGAAAACACAATATGAACCCTATTAGCAAATGATCTACAAAAGCTAAACTAACAAAAATATAAGAACAGCTGGGTTTGGTGAGCAGGTTCCACAAACTGGACTAAAGCCACAACAATTCAATAACTCGAAGCGAAAGATTTGGAGCACAATAGATACATACTGGTCTCAACATATCACATTTAGAGAAGAGTCCAATTTTTCAAAAATGGTTTTTTCATAAAGCTGCTCTCAACTAGGATTTTTCATAAGGCCACTTTGTAAAAGCTGCTCTTAACCAACTTTTTCATAAAAGTTGTTTTGTCAACTTTTAACACAAAAAGTTAAAATATGAAACCAAAATCTAATGCTTAAAGAACATTTGGAAATTATTATTGAAAACTTAATTTCTAGAGATGGTATCAGGACAATTAATTTCATATAGACCTTTGTAAAAGAATATCCAGGTGATTCTGAATTACCTCCTGTGGATCGTTAGTTAATGCGTCCACCATTTCCTCAGAGTCTTGTGTGGATGCAGCTAAATGTAGAGGAGTGACTCCTCCCGGCCCTGCTAGGTTTGGGAGGAAAAGATACATCTTGGGAATACCACTGCTGCGACTCACAGAATAATGAAGGAGCAAATCAACCATTTTCCTGCACTTCCTCTTCACAGCTCTGCTCAAAAGCTGGATTTCCAACAACAATTCTAGTAACTCTCTTAATTTCCCTTCACTTCCACAATTCCTTTCTGTCAGCAAATCCAGGAGCTTTTTCATGATGGCAGTCCAGTCTCTTTCAACTGAGAATGTCAATAGATACTTGAATCGGGTGATGGAGAAATTGGGGATAGGGATGATTGATCTTGATAGATGGCTATTCCTTTGAAACAGCCAGCCAAGTTCATTTACAAAGTGTAAGGCATCTTCCCTAGTACTCAGCCGCCCACAATCATGCGCATGGTTTTCTGATACCTCATCCGCTATTCGTATATCTTCCTCAATCTCAGACTCCAGTTCCCGTAGCTCTCCACAGATTGCAGCATCTGCAATTATGATGGGAAAGCTGTTTCCTTTGAAACCATTTTCCACCTGCAATAAGAACTCAGAGAAAATTAACAGCTTGCTTAAGATGAAGACCCAGATTTCTAATTCTTCCCCCAATTTATCTGAGGCATTTAAAGTTTGGTTTTACCTCAACAAAACAGCGACCCAATACATTGGGAGGGCCATCCGGAAAACTAAAGTTCTCCAAGCTGGAAGCATCATATATTGTACCAGGATAAGCTGAACCTAGTATTTCCTTGGATATGTAGCTCCCCATGTATGTGCAATGAATTCTGCATGAAAATTAGATTTTAAGACGACTGGAGAGACAAAATATCATGTTTTTACTCTTTTTTTTCCTGGAGAGAAAAAAAGCTCACTTGGTGCCAGGGACTGTTAAATTGCGACCTCTCAAGGTGAGAGATGTCTCCTGTCCACTCACAACTGCCAAGGGCGACACTGAAAACAGTTCTGGGGCACTCCATGTCCTCCATGATTTGCATAGACGGATCCTCCCTGAATTGTAAATGACAGTGATCACATCATTAAAAAAAAGAAAAAAAAAAGAAAAGAAAACAAGATTCTATAAGAACTCAATCCCTTCTGTAGTTTCATTCACTACCATTGGTAATACAGAAATATATACCTACCATCTCTATGGGATGCCAGTTGCTTCTCTGTTTGAACGAGAAACCTCCCACTTCTCCAGAAATCTGAATCTGAATTCTTAACGAGTGAAGTCACATGGAAGAGAAGGTCTTCTTGAAACTGCAAAATCCCAAAATTTTCCTACACATGATTAAAACAAAAACACAAGCAAGGATGTTGTTGTACGTGTAAAAAAAATTGGACTCACTTCATCCCAGACAAGTGAAGGCATGGACAGATAAAGAGATAGGATAACACAACCCGGACGAATGTAGCTTTCAATTTCTGAGGGACTGTGGGAGAGCCAATCCAATATCTGAAACAAAGAACCATTAAGCATCATTTCATAATAGTTGATATAGATATCTCACTAAGCAAGTCCAAGCTGATTGTCTAGACAATGTAACATGGCATCCTCAATATCACCCTTACCTGAGTACGGAGTGTCCCAGGAAACATACTGGGATCCTTGTCAAAAAGTTTGAAAATAATTCGCCCAGTCCGGTCCTGCACAAATCATATGGAGCTCTGCTTCAACCCAAATAGCAGAAACACTGACTTCCAAAGTGGAAAAAATAGCAGATTGCAGCATATAATACCTGTTGATCAGAATTTGAACTAGATGGTGAATGGTCAGAGCCAGATGAAGAGGTGTAGCCTGCTGGATATGACCGGCGATGCATAACTCCACCATTTTCAGCTCTCCTGTTCGAACCTTCAAAAAGTTCTAGAGATGAGATTCTACCCTTACTTGTACTTGCTTCAACCATTTTATTATCCTCCTTAAAAGTAGACACAGTTTCATGTCTAGCTGTCCCCGACATTGCATGCAGAGGGAATAGTTTTTGCTCAACAGGAGGAGATGATGATGGAGACCTTTCCTCCATTGGATTACTGCTCTCGGATGAGAAGTACTTTACAGATGATCCAAGCTTTGGCGGACTGTCATCCTCAGCGGATGAACTAAATAGCTGTAATGCCAAACTTGATCGAACCTCCTGAGGGCATTCTACAATTTCAACTGGAGATTGAAGCGTTCCATCACTTCTCTCTGCACCTGCTGAAGGGCTTCTCTTCTCAAGTTCACTGAGACCAGAAGATGGATGAAGAAAATTGAGCTTGGTCTTGTCATCATCACTGCTATCACTGCTTCTTTGAGACAGTGCCAAAAGAGCATTTGGAGTGGCTGCAGAAAGAATGGCAAGCAAATCCATAGTTGATGGGGGAGGAGGGTTTCCACTCGATTTGCACGAGTAATCTGTAGAAGCTTGGGAAGCTTGTGAAACATTCAGATCAAAGTTTCCAGAGGGCACCTTTGCAGATGAGTTCGCACTGGCAGGCAGGGTGTTTATCTTATTAAGAAACTGAATTAGACGTTCTTTATCAGGAAGTGATGAACCATTTGATTCCCTAGTATCTGAACCATTTCCTGAAACCAAGAACCCATATATTTAACCAAAATCTGAAGGAGCAAACACGAAGAACAAATAATCATCATTCAGAAAGCTCATATGGTTAGTTACCTTGTAGACGCGCAATCACGGTTAACAGATTCACAAGATCCAAACCAGCATTAGCACTGCTCTCATGGTTTCCGGTAAGTAAAAGCTTAGATGAGGGGTCCTCAGGTTGGGTTTTCCTCCTCCTTCGGTTATGTCCAGCAAGTCTACGTCTACAGCTTCTCTTCCCCTCATCAAACTCTGATAGTGGATGAAATCTAAAGAGAAATAACAACCCACATCAACTTCCAATCTAAACCTGCTACTTTCTAGTTTCTACCAAATATAACACCCCATAACCTGACCAAGCTTCCAAGACTCAGAAATGATGAACAAGTGAAGGACAAAGAAAAGTAATCTTCTGGATTCCACCTCCATCTAAACAGCTTACATGACTTTAATTGTACCATTCCAATTCAAGATTCCAATTGGGCAACAGAGGTGGGGATTCATTTCATACAGAAAAAATCCAAAATCCCATCATTTTCTAACAGAAGGTAAATTATCTATACAACCAAAATTTCAAAAAGAAAAATCTCATACCTGCTACACTGTTGGCAGAACCTCTGCATCTGCTTTGCCACGAGAGCCTGAGTGGTCTTACTGTGATGCTCACAAACCTTGTGCCGACGATGATAGTCCTTTGCGCCCGTCAAATCTGCCTTGCAATCGTCCACCTGGCACATCGGATGCCCACCTCCACCACCACCCGGCGATCCAGACCGAACCCTCTTATTAGGCCTCACCACCACCACCTCTTCCGCAGCGTTGTGAGACCCCCCGGCGCCACCGAGCCTCAAAGTGAGGTTCTCTCTGTCGTCCTCAGAGCCATCCTTCCTATTCTCGGCCGCCATCACCGTCTCGGGTTTCTGCCTCGCCATGAACATCACGCTGTTCCACTCCCACATCTTCGAATTCCAATTCCCGTTGTGAAAACCTCCGAAGCCCGGCTTCGGCTGCATCGGCGGATGCTGAAAGTTGGGGTTTTGCCAGGACAAGTCGCGCTTCTTCGCCATGGGAGGGGTGAGCGACTGGCGCATGAAAATGGGGGAAGCCACCTGAGCCCCCACTTCACCTTCCATGCTTGGACCTCACAAACCCTAAGACCCACGAAAGGAAACCGTAAAAGGCGGCGACTTTCAGATCAGATTCCAAACCCACAGCGAAATCGAACACCCCTTAATAGAGAAACGGGCAAAACAGCGAATCAGCGAAACATAATTCATCAAATAAAGGTCAAATTTTGCAGTTTTGATTACCTTATTTAGCGAATCGGAAGCCCAATCTCCATTTCTGAATAGATCAAGCTATTCTTCAAAGAAGCTTGATCAGAAGAATAACAGAACACGTAACCAAACAAAACTCGCTCCAAAACCACGAATTTCAGCGGAAAAAAATCAAGTCAACCGATCAGGAACCCCGATTCAGCACATCTAACACGGCAAACTGTCTTGATCTGAAGAGACAGAGCTTATCTTCTTCTTGTGAATATGCAAAAGCCAGAGAGAAGGGTGAGAGTCTCTCCTATCTTTGCTTTGCTTTTCTTTTTAGGGTTCCCACCTTTTCCACCCTTCCATAAGTGGAAAAACCGTAAATTCGGATAAGAACAGAGGGCAGTTCGGGTAACGAAAACAGGAAAGAAAAAAAGAGTGATTCAGAAACAGAAATCAAAACCCAACTTTCGGTGAATTCATGAAAGACGAAAAGATTTCTCCCGTTTTTTAATTAAAAAAAGGACTTCTTTAAATATATTTTTATTACATAACACTCGTGAAATTCTCTTTTTTCAGTTTCTGTTAACCAGATAACAACCAAAATGCCCATAAAATTCCCATTATCACAGAAATGCCACCGTACGTTTGCCATTATTAATACTCGACTAACCGTACTTCGCGTTGGAGAGACGACCTTTCCTTTCGAACCCACTATAGCCAGTTAAAAAGAGATTTCGACCGGTTATAGCAGGTAAAAATAAAAATAGTACACCGTACGAAATATGTTATATGCATTAACGCGTCTATCCCACCCATTGTGACTCGTAGGGGTAATCTTGTAAATACACTATCACATAGTACAACAGACACGTGTGCGCCGTAACCGCTCCACGACGTGTCGGCGTGGCACATGCCGTTCCCTCTCTCGAACTGGGTGGATCATCGTGACGTTGGGGTGGACACGTGGCGGTGAAGTGGGGCCCACGCGAAACGGCTTTAAAAAGGGGGAAAATAAAACAAGCAGCGCCAGCTGGTTTTTTATTACGTAACGTGAACAGTTTCGATGACCGTACGGTATATCGCACGAATCTTCAGATCTGGACCGTCCATTCAACGGACTTAGTCGGTGGACGTACGGATGGTCGGGTGGGTTTGACACGTGCGACAGAGGCACGTGGGTTGTCTCTCGGGGATGCACTCGGTTTGGGTGCGTCTAATCCCACCAACCAATTCACTCTCCCCACAAACCTAAAAAATAAAAAAATTCATTTATAGAACTAATTTGAACCTCATTAATCCCACCAACCATTCGACAATCACTCTGTCAACTTTTCTTTAGAACGATCGACAGTCACTCTGTCAACCTTTATTTGATACATTCGACAATAATTATGTCGATCACTGTTTACGACATTCGACAAGATATCTGTCAACCCTCTTTTACGACATTCGACAGTTGGTTTGTCGACCTGGGCGGGCTTGTTCGATTGTAAAAGTGTCGAACTATATATTAAAAAAACATGGATACCATATGGTTTTAATCAAATTTTAAAAGACACTAAGTATAATTTCACCACCACCACTACTACAATAAACTTCCACAATCACATTCACATTCACATATCCATATTTTTAAAAAAAAATCACTCCCCCACTAAACCAAACACCCAATGAAAGAAATAAATAAATATAGTCTTTTTTTTCATTTGCTCTGTCTTCATCAACCGAACATCTGAATACAAGTGGTTAGTCACATGCACTCATCACCTTCCAAATACAGATATTAAATTCTCAATCAATCTTCTTTTTCTAACATGCAAATCAAATCCAAATATGGAAGAGCAAGCATAACATGAAATTTCATCACCCCAATTATAGTCTTATTTATCTGTCTTCCTCTTTTTCTATTGATATATATATGTTCAGAACATATTAGGCTTGGCTTCATCACCCCAATTATAGTCGAATATTGTTTCAAATTTTGGAATGCTAGTGTTCGACTATGCTTCCGTCGACAACTGCAAAGAAGGATCGACTGATGTTCTGTCGACCTGGGGTGGTGCGGTCGACGCTGAATTTGTCGATCCATATTTCCAGAAGTTGTGGGTCAACATGTTGTTTCATTCACAAAGTTCACACTTGTGCAATCACCAAAGACCAATAACAGTACATCACTTCACCATACATATCAAGTTATCAAATCTCATTACATTCATGAAGATTACAAAAGAAAGTCAACATTCACACACATGTTTTGGGGTTTCTATCCAAAACCTTATTTACAACTCTTTTTTTTTTTTTGAATAACCAATCTTTTAATCAACATTTTAGTTTTCATAAACCCTAAGAACAAGATCTAAACAATGAGGTTATTGTTAAGATGATTCTTGAAGAATAAGAAATAATGATTGACCTAGGCGGGTATGGTGATGATGATACGGCGCAGATAGATGTTTGACATGGATGAACCTACGAGATAGGATGACAGTGCAGCCGGATTATGGTGGAAGTCACTACGGCGGCGGGGCCACGATGAGATCAGCAGGGAGGGAGAGGAGAAAAGAAGAGGGAAGGAAAAAAAGGGAGACAAAATCTGTGAAAGAGTAGGGAGTGGTGGGATAAGAGGTTTCTTTGTTTGGTATATAAAGCATGGTGGGATTAGGTATTAGAAAAAGTAAGGTTGGTGAATTTAGGGAAGAGGTGGGATGAAAAAATTGCAAGGTGGGATTAGACGCACCCCTCGGTTTTCGCTTTCTCGACCTGGTTGGGGTGGGGAAATGACGGGAATGCCCTTGGGTTTTTCTGTGTGCGTACGACTGACTCGTCGTGATGGGGACTCACTTTTGAACGGGTGATGGTGAATTTTGGGCTGTTTGTTTGGTGTGCTTTTGTGGACCAATATGAGTAGACGAAGAGGGACTTTGACCAATGGGCTTTGTCGTATGTGATTTGAGGTCCAGTCTATCTCTTAAGAGCATCTTCAATCTTATACTCAAACATTTATTCAAATTTAAATTTTAATAAAAGTCACCTAAAAACCTCTCCAACCACTTACTCATATACATACCAAATCAAGTTTCTACTCAAATATTTATCCAAATCAAAGGAGACTCAAATGTTTACCCAAATCTCCAATGACTCTTTTTTTTCTTCTTCTTCAAATTTCCAAGGTAGCTTTTTTTCCCTTCAAACTCCATCTTTCTAAGGCAATGGAGTGATCAAAATTTTTTTTGAATGCAGCATCATTACTCTCATGCTGTTGAAATAGACAAGATATGCGTAAGATTTCCATCATTGTGATATTATTCATCTCACAAATAACCATATAAGAGATGTTATTTCTTCATTCTCGTCATCCGAAGAAGAAGAAGATGATGAAAATGAAGTGATCAAAGAAAATTTTGAAGGCTCCATTTCTATTTAGAATGTTGGAGATGAATTGAAAGATACATAAGGGGTTTTATTTATAAACAATGATTTGGAGGTGTTAGACTTTTTGGAAAAAAGAATAATATGACCTAATATTATTAAGAGAGGGACAAATCCCTTTATATAATGATACATGACCTAATACACGTGTAACACATAATTACACGTGTAATACAATAATAATATTACACACATGTAATTTAACACCCCCGCTCAAACTCAAGGTGGATCATACAACGTGAGTTTGCGAATGAGAGACAAGAATCTAGGAACTGGATGAGACTTCGTAAAGAAGTCTGCGATCTGCTCAGCAGAGGAAATGTGCGGAAGCGTCAGTGTCTGAGCAAGGAAGTGCTGACGAACAAAATGACAATCGATCTCAATATGCTTAGTCCTCTCATGAAAAACTGGATTGCTAGCAATCTGAATAGCACTCCGATTATCACAGTCAAGTGGAGTAGGACCTGTAACATCAACTCCAAGATCGACCAAGAGACGTCTAAGATGAACGATCTCTTTGGTCGTGATGGCCATAGCTCGATACTCGACTTCTGTGCTGGAAAGAGAAACAACATCTTGTTTCTTACTGCGCCAGGAAATAAGAGAATCTCCAAGAAATATGCAAAAACCAGTAGTGGATCGACGAGTAGTCGGATCTCCCGCCCAATCAGCGTCAGTGTAAGCTCGAAGAACCAGAGATGAAGATGACGACAGATAGAGTGATCTGGTAATAGTCCCACGTAAATATCTAAGGATCCTCATGAGAGCACTATAGTGAACCGAACGAGGAGCAGAGACGAACTGACTAACTATGCTGACTGCATGAGCAATATCAGGTCTGGTAATGCAGAGATACACTAGTTGACCCACGATCTGTCTGTATCGTGTAGGATCTGAAAGAAGCTCTCCATCAGTAGGACGTAGCTTTACATGAAGCTCAAGTGGTGTGTCAGCACTGCGAGTGTCAGATATAGCGGCACGATCAATAATATCTGCTGTGTACTTCTGTTGAGAGAGAAGAATCCCCCGCTTACTCTGAGCAATCTCTAGCCCTAGAAAGTAGCGAAGAGTACCGAGATCCTTCATCTGAATCTGACTACTGAGGTGACGCTGAATAAGAGCAATACCAGCTGAGTCGTCACCAGTAATGATCATATCATCCACATATAGAAGTAGAATCACCCGACCATGCGATGATGATCGCACAAACAAAGAGTGATCCTGAGAGCTCTCAACGAAGCCAGTTGATAGAATAACACTGTAAAAACGCTCAAACCATGCACGAGGAGCCTGCTTGAGACCATATATAGCACGTCGAAGACGACAGACATGCTGAGGAGGAGTACGAAGACCAGGAGGTGGATGCATGTAGACCACCTCTGATAAATCCCCATGAAGAAAGGCATTCTTCACATCCATCTGAAAAAGCGGCCAATGACGTGTTGCAGCAACTGCAAGAAGTGTGCGAACAGTGGTCATCTGGGCAACAGGGGTGAAAGTCTCCTCATAATCGATCCCATACTCCTGTGTGAAACCGCGAGCAACTAGACGAGCCTTGTGTCGTTCAATGGATCCATCTGGTCGATGTTTGACCTTAAAAATCCATTTACAACTGATAGGCTCAACACCGGTGGGAAGAGGAACAATATCCCACGTATGAGTCTCCTGAAACGCCTGAAATTCCTCATCAATGGCATGTCGCCACTCAGGGTGCTGAACTGCCTCTTGATAAGACCTAGGCTCCCGATGTGTATGAATAGCTGCAAGAAATGCCTGAAGTTGTGGAGAATAAGAGCTCACTGTGGCAAAACCAAACTGGTCACGGGGTCCACTATCAAAACTGAAACGAGTAGGTGGACGACGCTCGCGCTGAGGGTAGCGAGTGACGTCACTCGGATCCACAGCCGGGAGAGAGACGTCGGGTGTAGGAGGCGGAGCACCAGGAGAAGTATCTGCAGTAGGAGAGGAAGATGAAGACGGAGACACACACTCGATCGAAGAAGACACACCAAGGGGAGTACTAGGAGATGGTGACAACTCAATAGATGGTCCAGGAAGAGGAAGAGACTCAATAACAGGACATGGGCGAACAGAAGAAGACATAGAAGAAGTGGACTCAGGGGATGTGAAAGAAAAATATGGAACATCCTCAACAAAGGACACATTGCGGGCAAGCCAAAAACGATTACCAACGGGATCATAACAACGATACCCCTTTTGTACAAAGCTTATTCCTAAGAAAACACATCGAACCGACCGAGCAGAGAGCTTGTCGCGAGCATGAGGAGGAAGAAGAACATAACATGTACAACCAAAAACTCGAAGACGACTATAGTCAGGACGAGAAGAATAGAGGCGTTCATGAGGGGACATGCCAGAGAGAACGGTAGAGGGAGTGATATTAATGAGATGAACAGAAAGGAGTGCAGCCTCGACCCAGAAATGTTGTGGAACAGACGAGGACAGTAAGAGAGAACGAGTGGACTCAAGGATGTGACGATGTTTGCGTTCTGCAACACCATTTTGTTCATGAGTGTAGGGACAAGACTGTTGAAAAATGGTGCCATGAGATTGAATAAGAGAGCGCATTGTAGAAGAGATGTATTCTTTGGCGCAATCAGATCGAAAAATTTTGATGCGAGCCTGAAACTGAGTGTGAATCATAGTGGTAAAGACATCGTAAATGTGAGGAACCTCAGAGCGATTACGTAGTAAATAAATCCACGTAAAACGAGAATAGTCATCAATGAAGCTAATATAATAGGAAAAATCGCTCAAAGAATGTACTGGAGCAGGACCCCAAATGTCAGAATGCACTAACTCAAAAGGACTAGAGGACTGAGTATTACGAGAACTAAAAGGAAGGGCCACAGGTTTGGCCAGTTTACAGCCCTCACACACAGACAAAGAAGAAAAAGAGGTAGATCCTAACACACCAGATTCAACGAGGATTTTAAGACGGGACTCAGAGATATGACCTAACCTTCTATGCCACATATCGACATTAGAAGCGACGGTACCACAGAAGACAGATGGGTCTGGAACTGGAAGATGCAAATACTCCACGAAATACAACCCGCCAACTCTACGACCAGCGCCAATCCTCCACCCCGACTGTGGATCCTGCACAAAACAACCAGAGGAAGTGAAAGAAACTGTCAGACCGGCATCACAAAGTCGACTAATAGAAATAAGGTTCATGCAGAGATCAGGTGCATGTAAAACAAATGGAATGGAAAGACGACCAGTAGGATCAGAAGTGGTGGTGATAGATCCACATTGAGTGATAACTAAGGTAGAACCATCAGCAGTATGAATCGGAGGCAAATGCGCGGGAGCAGGAGAACATGCAGTGAGTATAGAACTGTTAGGTGTCATATGATGGGATGCACCAGAATCAAATATCCAAGAGACAGAGGTACCCGGAGTAGAAGAGAATGCTGAGGGAACAGTAGAATCCGACTGAGGTGAACGCAGTAAAAGCTTCTGGAGATTCTGATTGATCAGAGTGTCAATCTGATCAGAGGTAGGCAAGCCCGGTGCAGTGATGGGAGGAACATCAGTAGTAGAACGGCGAAGAACTGAACCACGACCACGAACACAACCATGAGAACCTTGCAACGGCAAGCGAGAAACCAGACGTTTCTCCGGATAAAGATCCCAACAGTTGTTAATAACATGATCTGGCCTCTTGCAATGTGCACAACGAAACGACTCAAAACACCCCATTGGGACAGTTGGTTGAAGACCCGGATTCGGATCAGCCAGATTGTTGAACGATGACATGACCAAAAATATCTCAAATGAAGCCGAAATATACACGAATGCGTAGACGACGAAAAACTGAACAAAATGAGTACCTGGATGACTAGATTTGGAGTCCGAACGAAGTTGTAACGTTCTAGGAAAGAAACGTGTCAGAAAAAAAAAGGTCGGCGACTGACGGTGGCACCGGACGGTTGCCGGACGTGCCGGACGGTGGCTGGAAAGGATCCGGGTAATTGGATCAAGCGGGCCGAGCAAATGGGCCAGGCAAATGGGCCGGGCAAATGGGTCAGGTTGTGCTGATCTGACAGGCGCAGATTTGCGCTATCTTGCGCTGGGAAAATGAGATTTCCTCTAACGTGCACTGGGCTTGTGCGGCAGGATCTGTGCGTGTGCGGCTTGGGCTGGATCTCTGCGGCTCGGATGCGGGCACCGGGCGTGTGCGGCTCGGACGGGATCGCTGCGGCTCAGATGCGGGCACCGTCGTGTGCGGCTCGGACGGGATCGCTGTGGCGCGGCCGTTGACGGCGATGACGACGCGGCGCGGACGGGTGAACGACGAAGATGACTACGACGACTTCGCGAACAACGACACGTTATAACAAACGTCGAATCTCAATAAAGATCCGAAAAATAAAAATAAAAATTGTTTGAGGTCTTAAAGGAGCTCTGATACCATGTTAGACTTTTTGGAAAAAAGAATAATATGACCTAATATTATTAAGAGAGGAACAAAGCCCTTTATATAATGATACATGACCTAATACACGTGTAACACATAATTACACGTGTAATACAATAATAATATTACACACATGTAATTTAACAGGAGGGAAGCCAAACAAAATTTTAAAAAAATTGGAGGGAAGAACTTTTGTGTGGGATGGAGTTTTGGAGAGAAAAATTGAATGGCAAAAGATGTTTGAAGAAAAACTTTAAAAATATTTTTAGAAAATAATTAGGAGAATATGAAAAAATTTTAAAAAGATTTGAGTATAACATAAAGTGATGGTTAGAGACACACCATATCAAATGAATTTTTTACTCAAATTTTAAGTAAAATCTGGGTATAGGTTTAAGTAAGGGTTTGAGATGGCCTAATATATAGAGTCATCTTCATGAGACTTGGAAAAATATTCGACTATTTCAAAAAATATCCGAATATATTTGAATATGAAATATATTATATTATATATATTATTCAATTTAATTATTTTGTATGACTAAAAATTATAATTTTAATAACTTAATCAGTATTATATCATTTTTTTATAAAGAAGAATAGAAATCTAAAATCTTTATGTTACGTTCTAGGAAAGATTTGGAGTCCGAACGAAGTTGTAACGTTCTAGGAAAGAAACGTGTCAGAAAAAAAAAGGTCGGCGACTGACGGTCGCCGGACGGTGGATGACGGCACCGGACGGTGGATGACGGCACCGGACGGTTGCCGGACGTGCCGGACGGTGGCTGGAAAGGATCCGGGTAATTGGATCAAGCGGGCCGAGCAAATGGGCCAGGCAAATGGGCCGGGCAAATGGGTCAGGTTGTGCTGATCTGACAGGCGCAGATTTGCGCTATCTTGCGCTGGGAAAATGAGATTTCCTCTAACGTGCACTGGGCTTGTGCGGCAGGATCTGTGCGTGTGCGGCTTGGGCTGGATCTCTGCGGCTCGGATGCGGGCACCGGGCGTGTGCGGCTCGGACGGGATCGCTGCGGCTCAGATGCGGGCACCGTCGTGTGCGGCTCGGACGGGATCGCTGTGGCGCGGCCGTTGACGGCGATGACGACGCGGCGCGGACGGGTGAACGACGAAGATGACTACGACGACTTCGCGAACAACGACACGTTATAACAAACGTCGAATCTCAATAAAGATCCGAAAAATAAAAATAAAAATTGTTTGAGGTCTTAAAGGAGCTCTGATACCATGTTAGACTTTTTGGAAAAAAGAATAATATGACCTAATATTATTAAGAGAGGAACAAAGCCCTTTATATAATGATACATGACCTAATACACGTGTAACACATAATTACACGTGTAATACAATAATAATATTACACACATGTAATTTAACAGGAGGGAAGCCAAACAAAATTTTAAAAAAATTGGAGGGAAGAACTTTTGTGTGGGATGGAGTTTTGGAGAGAAAAATTGAATGGCAAAAGATGTTTGAAGAAAAACTTTAAAAATATTTTTAGAAAATAATTAGGAGAATATGAAAAATTTTAAAAAGATTTGAGTATAACATAAAGTGATGGTTAGAGACACACCATATCAAATGAATTTTTTACTCAAATTTTAAGTAAAATCTGGGTATAGGTTTAAGTAAGGGTTTGAGATGGCCTAATATATAGAGTCATCTTCATGAGACTTGGAAAAATATTCGACTATTTCAAAAAATATCCGAATATATTTGAATATGAAATATATTATATTATATATATTATTCAATTTAATTATTTTGTATGACTAAAAATTATAATTTTAATAACTTAATCAGTATTATATCATTTTTTTATAAAGAAGAATAGAAATCTAAAATCTTTATGTTACATTACATAATAACTCAAACTAGTTTACATATTTTACATATCAATTATCTATAAAAATATTTGTATTCAATCCATTAACAATCTTCTTCGATAAATAATTCATAATTTGATCATTTTTTTCTTATACAATGTCCTGACATGTTACATAATTTTTGACAACATCATATACTGCTGCTTAGATTTTGGTACATCCTTGAATTATAATTAACTATAAAAACAAAGACTCACAGTGAAGTTTTCATTTAATTTTGGTTTATGACACTGGTTGTCATCATATTTGACATTGATGTGGGAAGGTGTCTCTCTACCACTCGGTCATTGACTTATTGGATTCATTGAAGGGTGATGATATGGGACTACAAAAATGAGAATACTTGCATAAAATTACTTAAAATGAGAACACTCATGTAAAAACTTTTGATCATGCGCGCGGGGAAGTTGCTCATTGAAAACAGGGTATAGGAATCACAAGACATCTTGTTTTGGGACCCAACACATCGATCTATATCTATTAGTTAAATAAACACTTCTAACATGTATGTGGTCTGGTGAGATGTCTTGTATAGGGTTGTTTTCATATAGTAGATGGTCCTGAGGAGAGAAGTTCTAATTATTTGTGATTGTAAATCTTTTCTTCTATGGATGTGGACAAGTTATTGTGTTCAAGTTTGTATTGCTTTGTTTATTTTTCTGGCATTGGCTTTGAGGTGTCAAGTTTGAATCATTGATAAAGTGCAGAAGGTGAAGGGCTCCCAAGAGTCACTGTGTTGACCAGATCTAATGAAAACAGGTTGAGATAACTCACACAAGGTTTATACTTCAAAAGGCTATAACTTTTGATTTGGCTGTCAAATATCATATATCATTTTGAGGATATAGCTTTAATGAATCCTTCGCAATGGAGATTATCTTTGTGTAGGGGAAATCTTGCACATTTTTTGAGGGTGTCACGTGTATTTACAAGTCGGGTAAATGGATAACATGACCTGGCCCAAATTATGATCAAATACTGACCAGTCTAAGTGAATAGTAGTCATGCTCGTAAGATCCTGTTTAGGCAAGGTGCCTCCTCTCCCGAGTAGAACAGCTCGGATTCTCCACTAAGGGTATGACTCCGAGAAGAAATCAAAGACGATCAGGTTAGCAATGGGCCAAGGAGGACCATGGTTAGCCAATTGGCCTGACCCTCTACAAAACATGACCATTGGGGCGTCCCTGAGTCTAACCAGTCTGACCTGGGTCTAGATCTAGCCTTGATCACAGGAGGAGGGGGACCACTGACTATGCAGGACAGGGTCAAGGCTGTTTTGCACTGTCGAAATGGCAGAGACGTACTTTAGCCCCGACAAGCAGCCTATCACTACTCGTTGCAGTCATCGTTAAAGCCAATGAGGCTACCACATGACCACATTCATAACAAACTCCCAATCCTATATCTCGCGGAATCTTCCATATCAGAAGATTCTCACCGAGACAGGAGGACGTTTAGGCGGGAGATAATGTGACCACTTACTCAGCTAAAATAGCAAGAGAAGGAGGAGAGATGATATTTATAATAAGTAAGCACTAAAAAACATTTTGAGTCTTCTGGTTCTTTGAGTCATCTTTTTCATATTCATCTTCTTCATTCACTCCACCGACTTGAGCGTCAGAGTCCCATTAGCCTGCATCACACTAGTATTCCAGACTCTCTTGATGCAGGATCTCAGGCGTGAGAACCTGGATCTTCACTTGGACACAGATCTCCGACCCAACTACACTTTTTGAAGGAAAACACCACTTTCAATCTTAATTTTGAAAAATTCCCCCAATTCATTTAATATTCAAGTCTTTCTATAAATTTGTTTACTATAATAATTTTTACTATTTTTTGATAAATTTTATTTAGAATCCTAATAGTCACACTATGTATATATTTATTAAAACTTATAAATAAGCAGTTGTTGCATATTTGTTTAAACTTAAAATAAGCAGTTGTTGCATATTTGTTTAAATTTATTAAAACTTATTTATGCTAAAAATAACATAAAAAGTCCTAATCTATAAGCTGGGAAATAGATACTTTTGAGATTATAGCATATAAAATGCTTTAATTTTTTTATTTTAGACACTCGTACCCCTAATTTTTTTAGTAATAATGTGTATTTATTTTTTAATATTACACAAAAATCACCCAACCTCATTTCATCTTCTCAATTTTTTTACTATTACAAATAATACATTATAATTTTTTTATAATTTCATTTGTCACTCAATTTATTAAAATTCTAAAATATAATATTTGAAAAATGTTATAGTGAATTTGAACTATTATTTATGTTAAGTTGTTTTTTTTTAATATTTATAAAATTAATTTTATATGTCAAAATCAAGCATAAATCAATTTTTTACTTCCACAATTTTCACAATTTATGGGTATTTTTTACAATTGTATATCAGAAAACTGTTTTACAGATTATTAAACAAACATTCGTTGCTGTTTTTTCTGCTTTTAAACAATTACAACAAACATGTGTACTACTTATCAGAAGAGTTATCATTTATAAGTTATAATCTATAATATGTAAATTTAAGCTGTAACAAACATGTCTTATATAAGTGGGGTTGAATTTCATATACTTTTGGATTAATTAATTATGTTGTATTTATATATTTAATAGATTTCAATAAATTTAATATTAAGAGTCTATTCTTATATGCCCCATTTGTGTAGCGGAATAAGAGTGATTTAAGAGTGGAATAAGGTGGGATAAGAATAGATATGAGAAATTGCTGTTTGTTTAAAGAGTATAAGATGGAATTACTATGCCAGTTTAAATGAGTATAAGAGAGTATAACAATTCTAAGTAACCCATAGGATAAACTATACTCACTTTATCTATTCTCATAGATCCACATGTCAAATCAATTTTTTACATCTTATCACATCAAATCATCTATCAATACCTCTTATACATCAAATGGTCCACATGTCAAATCAACTTTTTTACACTTTATTTATATTTTATTCTTTATCAACCAAACAACTCAATCTTTATTCTTACGTTTTTCAATGAGGATAAAAAAAAACCAAACAAAAAATCTTTTATTCTTGTAGATTTATTATCTATACTAATATAGTTATCTATTCAGAATAACTCAATTCCGCTCACTATTTTTGTATGATTTAGCTTTTTGCATTAATGAAAATTTTGTCTTTCATCGTTCTTCTTTATTAATACAAATTTTTTTTATATGAAGAAGATGCCACTGCTTCAACAATGTTTTTATATTTACAACCCACTTAAAATATTGGGGCCTAATACAAAGAAGTACGGACGAAGTAAGTGATGGTGACACAAATACAAAATCAATTTGATTTGAGTGGTTATATGATAATACAAACCTCAACATCAACCCCATTATCTTTATCTGAATGATGATTCGAAGAAAATCAATAATGCACATTTTTAAGACCCAAACCAGTCTTCCACCCACAAATCAATAATTAGATTTTAAAAATCTCCATTTAAAATAAGCTTAAGCTTTTTCTTTGAATGTGAAGTCACACCTTCATGTTCCAAGACTTGGTCAATGGATGAGAAAGAAAACAAATAAAAAAAAATAGTTCTTTAATTAATCTGATGAATTGACTGATCTTGATTTTCGTGAATATCTTGATTTTTAATATAGATTAAAAATGAGGAAAATTAGAAAAATACCCTTTCAAAAATTTGGGTTAAACCCATACAGGGCACCCGTAGCCTTACCTTAGATTTTCGAATATGTACATTCATGTTAGAATACAAGACATTTTATAACAGTAAGATTAATAGGATGTATACATCTTTCATAAATTAAAATTATAATCGTAATTGTCATCGTCTCATCTCCCCATCACACTGAACATTCGCACATTTAAAATTAGGGTTATTTAATTTTCACCCCTCCCAAAACAAGCAAATGATAAAAAAAACCATTTCAAAACTCAATATTATTTTAAATCCCCTTAAAGTGTTATTTGGCTTTGTAAAAAACTCAACAATCAACAAAATAAGAATCCTAGGGGAATATTTCATCTTAACAAAATAACCCATATACATATGTTGAAATAGAATATTCCTCTAACATTCTTATTTTGTTGATTGTTGGGTTTCTTACAAAACCAAATAACATTTTAAGGGGGTTTAAAATAATATTGAGTTTTGGAGGGGTTTATTTAATAATTTGCCTGTTTTGGGAGGGGTGGAAACTAAATAACCCTTAAAATTATAATGATCAAAATCTAAAATTGTCTAATTATTAATTATCCATATATTTTTCCATATATATCTCTGTATGAAACAAAATCATTCTCTCATATATTTTGCTCAACTTGGTGACCTGGTTGAGATTTCATTTGGCTTCCCAAAATCATCCCAACAATATAAGTTGTCAATCTCAATTTTTAGGTATCCATCAATATCTCCAAAGTCCAAACTCCAGCAATTCATTAATGGTGGTGTTTGTTTTTCCTAAATTAGAGAAAGCATGCTTTTGAAGTGGGCAAAGTTCATTTCAACTGCTACAAATGGTAACGCATGATGTAAAGCCATTCATGTGTTACATGTTTTATATATAGAGACATGATCATCCCACCCTCTTATACTTTTTTTTTTAAAATCACCCACCCTCTTATACTTACTTTATGGTTTTGGTCACATTAGCCCCAAATTAACAATAGATTTTATTTTATTTTATTTCGCTTGTTTTTGTTATATTTTAAACATCTGAAGAAGCATATATTAATACGATTTTTTGGACAACTGATCATGAAAAAAAAAACATTTAGATGTACGTCACACTTTTTTTTACAAGTATCTACACAATAAAATAAAATAAATAAAATTTGATGGTTTAATTTCCCCTCAGTGGGGACCATAGGCGGATACTTTCATGCATATATATTAGAGATGACATATCTAGTGTGATGGATGAAGGAAGAGTTTAATTAAGGAAAACTCACAAAGACATATTATAAAATTAGCTAACACAGTATGTTATAATAGAAACTTCACCCAACACAATATTATTGTTGGTTAGTTCAATCTTATTTTCTCTTCTCATGGATCTATTCCCCCATTTTGAGGTGCAACATAAGTTTACCTGAAATAGATTAGTATTCTAGAATAGGTAGCCATCAGTCTATTAGGATAGTTTTTGTTTGCATTTTTGTTTAGCGCTTTTCAAGATGTGTAAAGTATGGACATGTTATTTTAACATCTTGAAATTATTATCATGACTTATGTTAGCTTACTCAGATAAACAATTAATGTTTTTTTTATATTTATGATTATCCTATTTTCGCACTAAGTGAATTATAACACCTTTGGGGGCACGGATTGAGGGCGTGATAGAGAAAGACAAAAAAAATTTATTTGTTTCACCTGGATCTAATAATCATGCATGTATAAATTAATATAAGTTTTAATAATAATTCTGATGAAAGACTAAAATAACCTATCATATCTTATACACCTTGAAAACATGTTTCCCGACTAGGGATGGTTGTGGGATTATCCCAATAGGGTACTCGACCCGACCCACCCTAATTAGGTCGGGTCAGAGTCGGGTTCGGGTTTCGGGACGGGTTTGGAAGGTATAAAATGAAACCCGACGGGTTTGGAACGAGAAGCAGGTTCACTTAGCAAAACCCACCCCAAACCTGCCCCGGTTATAAATTAATATTAATATAAATATATATTTAATATAATAATTACATATTTTGTCAATGTCTTTTGATATTCCAAAAATTCAAAATAAAAAGCATTCACTTATTCATTTAGGTGATGAAACTTTTTTGAAATTTGAATTTGAATAATGAATAATAATGAACAAATCAATGTTTGGTTTTCCATAAAAGGGGAAAAAATAAAATAAAATAAAATAAAAGAATGAATAATGAGTAATTAATAATCTAAACCTACCTATTGACCAGCCAAGAGCCCAAGACGGCAAGACCAAGACCATAACCCTCCCCCTCCCACTGTTTCACATTTTTCACCATTTATTGATTTATTCCCTCACCATTCACCACCAACCCTCAGCCCACCAATTTTATTTGAGATGTAGTTTATATTTAAAGAGATATGAAAGGAGTCTATGTCATGTTGCTTTTTTTTAATGGATGAATGCTTATATTTTTTATTTCTTATTTTATAGGTTAAATATTATATTAAAATATACTTTCATATTTTTCTCAATCCCGTTCTAGTCCAACCGACCCGACCCGACCCAATCTAAATGGAACGGGGCGGGGCGGGTTCGAGTTTTTTACGTGCTTGTTGGGACGGAAAAGTAAAACCCATCACGGGTTTTACTTTAATGATTTTGTTAGCGGGTTTGGGACATTATTTCATAGGTTAAATATTATATTAAAATATACTTTCATATTTTTCTCAAACCCGTTCTAGTCCAACCCAACCCGACCCGACCAGACCCAATCTAAACGTTACGGGGCAGGGCGGGTTCGGATTTTTTATGTGCTTATTGGGACGGGAAAGTAAAACCCGTCACAGATTTGGGACATGATTTTGTTAGCGGGTTTGGATTCAAGTTTTACCAAACTCATCCCAACCCATCCCATTGTCATCCATGTTCCCAACAACTGGTCCAATAGCTATCTTTCCCCGATAGCTATAAGAAAACCATAAACCTAATAACAACTGGTCCCAACAGCTATCTTTCCCAATAATAAATCTATTCCTAATAAACCTATGTCACGTTTCAAATGAGTAATTGATCATTCATTGTGGCAGTTGTGACAAAGCAATCATATGTCCTCTCCACCAGCACAAGCCTTAGAAGGCATGCATCAATATTGTCATAAATGATCTTAAAAGTTCAGGACTTCTCACCATTCAATTGTAAATCAATTTCAGACATACATGGAAGTTATTCTTTTCAACATTTTTGTAAAATCGAAATCCGAGTTGAAGATTCTTTGCTATGTTCGGTTAGATTATACAAATTGTATAAATATTGTACTAAAAAAAAAACAAAGGACGGGTGTCATTTGGCAGACCAAAAGATATCCTCTCATTTTGCAATTTTTTTCTGATAAAATAAAAATCCAAGATGGGTATCATCCAAACAAAGAAGGGAACCAGAGTGGAGCCACATCGACTTGTGTTATCCAACTTTCAGTGACTGTAAGTACATCAAAATCTAGTCTCCTCATTTAGATTGTGCTATTGTTTTGCACATAAGATGGCCATGTTTTCATTAGTATAGTAACTATTGATGTGTTTCTTCTTCACATCAGTTGGGTTGCCCTTTTTTGGCATTGATGTATGGATTAATGGTCATTCTGAGAAGTGGGTTGCTGTTTCTATGAGAACCCATTTGTTGAAAATGATGATTTGGGGGGGAGGGCTCTGGGACTGAAGGAATGATGGGATCAAAAGTGATTTGAGAAACTTGTGTTTCTGAAGATAAGAATTCTGCGAATCGGAGAGGGATACAGAATGCCAATTTTTAGTGTTTTGGATTTTCCTCTTTAGTTTTGTTGAATTTTTTTAATCTTTTGATCTGTAATATTAACAAGTAGGTGAAAAAGTTGCAGTCTGTAAAATGCGTGTTTTGTTTGACATTAATATTAAAGATACATGGAACCGTGGCAATCAGGGGAAGATAATCTTCCCAGCTCGACCGTAAGATCAGCTACGGGGGTCCCTCCAAAAAAAAAAACACATTAAAGATACTGAGATTGATCTATATCACTAGAGATGGATTGTTGATATGAGTTTTGGTGTTTAATTAGGATGGTACTAGTCTTTCCACACACACGATGTGTGTGTAAGTAAAAAAAATCTACCTACAACCATTACCCCTAATTTTTTCAATCCATTAATATACGAAATAATATATGTTATTTATACATACATGAGATGAAAATTTTAATAATGATTAAATAAATCATTTGTAGAATTTATTATGAAATTACATATAAAAGAGATATGTTACAACTGAAAATGAGTTTTTTGTATATATACCCTTAACCAACCCTGTTTTATAAAAATATCACATTTGAAACTCTGAAACAATATTGCTCGAATGAATAAAAAATATGACATTCATGTACAATTTAAAACATTTCGAATGGTATTATTGGAAATAACATTATAACAAATCATCAAGGATATTTTGCTAAAATGTGATTTTTAGGGGGATATATATAAAAACAGTCATTAAGATGGGTGGATATAGATAATATCATGCAATGTAAATATAGAGACAAAAAAAATCAAAAATTAAATTATCCCCAAAATTCTTTAAAATTCTTAACTTTTCAAGTACAACTCTGATTTGGGTGATCAATAGCTCATTGAAAAGATAATTTGGATATATACTTAAGATTCTGAAATAGATTTTTGTCAAAAATGACTATTTCATAATCCAAAGTTAAATCAAACATTGAAACTCATATTTGACTCAACTATTCATCACTTACGTTCCATGATTATCTCAATCTAAATGTAATAAAAAAAAATAACAAAAAAAATATAATAATGTGGCGCAATAACCACCATTCATTCAATGTTAGAATTGGGAATATATATATATATGGTCGCGATTACGTGCGGTATGCGGTCGGTGCGGTTTACGACGTGGGCCGTCCGATCGCGGGTCCATCGCATCCAACGGTCGACGTGAATCGCACCCGACCGTCCGATGCGATGGACCCGTGATCGACGGCCCGTGATCGCGCACCGCACCGACCGTAAACCGCACCTAATCGGCTCCTATATATATATATATATATATATATATATATATATATATATATATATATATATATATATATATATATATATTTCCGATAATATGCGGTCGGTGCGGTCGTGCGGATTCGACGTGCGTCGTCCGATCGCGGGTCCATCGCATCCAACAGTCGACGTGAATCGCACCCGACCGTCCGATGCGATGGACCCGTGATCGACGGCCCGTGAATCGCGACCGCACGACCGTATAATATCACGACTCTATATATATATATATATATATATAGGGCCGATTACCTGCGGCGAACGGCAGGTGCGGCGTCGATCGTGGGCCGTCGATCACGGGTCCATCGCATCGGACACGGTCGGGTGCGATTCACGTCGACCGTTGGATTCGATGGACCCGCGATCGAACGGCCCACGTCGCCGCCGCACCTGCCGTTCGCCGCATCTAATTGCCCCCGTATATATATATATATATATATGGTCGCGATTACGTGCGGTATGCGGTCGGTGCGGTTTACGACGTGGGCCGTCCGATCGCGGGTCCATCGCATCCAACGGTCGACGTGAATCGCACCCGACCGTCCGATGCGATGGACCCGTGATCGACGGCCCGTGATCGCGCACCGCACCGACCGTAAACCGCACCTAATCGGCTCCCATATATATATATATATATATATATATATATATATATATATATATATATATATATATATATATATATATATATATTTCCGATAATATGGGGTCGTAAGGTCGTGATCGCGGGTCCATCGCATCCAACGGTCGACGTGAATCGCACCCGACCGTCCGATGCGATAGACCCGTGATCGACGGCCCGTGATCGACGACCGCACGATATCACGAGTATATATATATATATAGGGGTGATTACCTGCGGCGAACGGCAGGTGCGGCATCGATCACGGGTCCATCGCATCGGACGGTCGAGTGCGATTCACGTCGACCGTTGGATGCGATGGACCCGCGATCGAACGACCCACGTCGCGGCCGCACCCGCCGTTCGCCGCACCTAATCGCTCGCGTGTATATATATATATATATATATATAGAGTCGTGATATTATACGGTCGTGCGGTCGCGATTCACGGGCCGTCGATCACGGGTCCATCGCATCGGACGGTCGGGTGCGATTCACGTCGACCGTTGGATGCGATGGACCCGCGATCGGACGACGCACGTCGAATCCGCACGACCGCACCGACCGCATATTATCAGAAATCTATATATATATAAACATTTCGAATGGTATTATTGGAAATAACATTATAACAAATCATCAAAGATATTTTGCTAAAATGTGATTTTTAAGTCATTAAGATGGGTGGATATGGATGATATCATGCAATGTAAATATAGATACAACAAAAATAAAGAATTAAATTATCCCTAAAATTCTTTAAAATTCTTAACTTTTCTAGTATAACTCTGATTTGGGTGATATATAGCTCGTTGAAAAGATAATTTGGATATATACTTATGATTCTCAAATAGATTTTTGTCAAAAATGACTATTTCATAATCCAAAGTTAAATCAAATATTGAAACTCATATTCGACTCAACTATTCATCACTTACGTTCCATGATTATCTCAATCTAAATATAATAAAAAATAATAACAAAAAAATATAATGATATGGGGCAATAACCACCATTCATTCAACGTTAGAATTGAGAATATAGATATATACCCCCCCCCCCCCCCCCCCCCCCCCTCCTCCGCAAGGCCTCAAGGAACCATATATTGTCAAAATCTCCTACTTGAATTTAAAATGGTGTTCATGTAGGGTATTATTAAAAATAACAAATCATCAAGGATATTTGACTAAAATTTAAATTTGTTAGGTGTATATATGGCAAAAAAAACTTTTAAAAAATATTGAGATTCATTGGATATGAATATGAAACTATCTCACTTATATATGTGTATAGATAGATTTTTTATATTTAACCCAATATAAAACTAATAAAAATATTTTTCTATTCTTAACTTTAATCTAAATCAAAGATAATTAATAACTAAGGGTAAATTCACAAAATGAAAATGTTATAAGGGAATAGACTTAATAACTTACACACTTTAGCTTAGCATAATAGATGAATTGAAGGTTTTATATGAGAATACCTGGTGCGCATGAGAATCTTGGCATATCTACATATACAATGACCAACCCTAACATTAATTAGTTGGGAAACAAACCAAGTGCATAGATAAACGATAAGGGGACCAGACTCGAGACCTATGGAGAGCAAACCTATGACTCTGGCACATCTATGTAAATTGTTCATGTCTATATTCAAATATTCAATCCTGAAAATCATAGAGTTTGTTCATTTTTCTTCTTTTCGCCCCCCTGATTATACGTGCCAAATGATGCACATATCATGCATATTTGCACTGTGGTTTCCATCTACTCTCTGGTCATTGGTTGGAATGTTTGTTTTTTTTTCATATCTGTTGAAGCCTCAAAAAGGACACCATGCAAGTCCAAGATGTTGTAGAGTTCATGTTCTTGTAGGGCTGTTGATTTAATATTTATAATTATCTTCACTGATGCTGTTTTAGGACTCTATTCTCATTTGAAGCCACTACTGAACTGAAAAAAAGAGGCCCAATTCAATCTACTCATAATAAAATCTTCAAAAGGCAGCCTGTTTCACATAAAGCTAACCATAGAGCTTAGACCTTCCAAAATATCAAAGAGAAGAGGGCTGCAGCACAGAAGTTTCAAAATATTAGCAGTGACAGAAGGTTCAGCGAAATCGAGCAGCAAATCTGATGATAATATTCCATCTTGGGCAAGGCCTTATTCTGATGAGCCACCTTTGCGGTAACATTTTCTTTAAAACTGTATGTGGCATAATATTCTTTACTGAACTAAGGCATCATTCAGAAACAAGTTTGAACAACTTTTAGGGATTTTGCTTTTGTAAAAATCATACTTAATCTAAACTCATTTTCAAATGCCTCAAACAAACTCACTTTTGATAAACGCGAAAAATAGCTTTCTCAAAACCCAAGAAAAGTGTGCTTTCTTGAAATTGTTTTCAAATGTTGCTTTAAGTGAAGTTTTATTTTTCTTAAACCCGATTCAAGACGCACTCTAAACGTCCAGACCTTCACTTCACTGGTCTAAACAGATTGGTCCAGTATTCGAATATGTAAATCAGAAACCTGTGTTTGGAGTCCTGATTTCAGACAGCATGTTTTAGGCACCTCTGCTCGGCTTCTTTGCCTTCACTGGCATTCCAAAATCAGTGAGTCCCTTCCTGCATTGAAATTCAACTACAGATAACAAATAAAACTCTTGTATACTAATGATATATATCATATTTTCAATTGCAGGCCTTTCTTGTGGTTTTGTTCAGGCAGCAAACAGGGCATCTGAGGAGCAAGAGCAGAGATGGATATATGTATAAACATATTGGATATGTTTAGCACTGATAATTAAGAACTATATGTATGTAAACATTTATTCACTATTTAGCAACACCAAACAGAAGTAATTCAACAAAACCAAGTTTATTATCATCATAGATTAAAGCAGCAACGCAAGCAAGTTCTACTTGTTCAAAACCATATGTAAGAGTGAGACTGTCTTAAAAAACCTCCAGATATAGAGAGGGAGAGGGACACAGCAATCAAAAGAACAATCCTGATTAACCCCAAACCTAAAGGACTATGCGAAAAGAATTTTTCAATGCCCACCTAGTAAATAACTCATAAACCCCCTTTTTTCTTTGATATCCTATACCTTGATATTTGTATGTATATATGTATTCTCATATGCGAAAGCTTGGCAGATCAATCTTGAAAGAGAAGCCATAGTTACTCGCAAGGAAGAGCGCAACGAGAGCGAGAGCTACAAGAGCAGCCCACATCCATGTCTGCATCTTTCTTCGGCCCCTGTTGCGGAGAGGTGGAGGAAGAGGCCTCACTTTCTGTTTCACTACCACCTGAGGCCTCAAGGACCTCTTTGCTACCGCTGTTGTGGGTGCCTTGTCTTTGGTTTCTGGTGCGGGAGGAGTTGTTCCGGATGGGTTGTTGTCAGATTCTGGAGTGATTTCTCCTTCAGTAACTCCACTCACTAAACCTCCTGCAACCGCTCTCTTCCTCTCCTTCTTCTTTTCTCTCTTCTCCCTTTGCTGCACAAATTTTAAGCCGTGCTTCAAATGAGTGTTATATAATTCAGCTTTCAGAACATTTTTACGTATTATCATGTTATACTGCAGATTTATATGCTTTGATACGGTGATCCATGCTGTAGTTGAATTACAAGATGGAAAAAAATGCAAGCAAGACTATAACAAATGATTCAGAATACCAAGAGGATTCAGGAATCTTATTTATCTTTTAATCATGTCCAACAAGTATTACCATATTTTACTTCATACTTAAATGTTCTAAAATTCAGCATACCAAGAGGATGACGAACTCTTATTTCATCTTTTAATGATTTCCAACAAGTATTGCCATATTAAACTTCAGGACTTGTATGCTTTGATATGGTGGTCCATGCTGTATTTGAATTACATAATGGAAGAAATGCAAGCAAAAGTATAACATATGAATCATACCTTCTCCCTATTCTCAGCTTCAATTTTCACCCTCAGTTCCGCCCTTGATTGGGCTTTCTCAGCCATGCGCCTCTTCCGTTCTTCTGCTTCCTTCGCCTTAGCCTTTTGCTCTAGCCGAAGCTGCTCTTTCAACTCAGCCGCAGCCTTTTCTTTTCTCAATTCTTCTTCCTTCCTAGCCTGCTCAGCTTCCTTCGTCGCAAGCTCCTCCTCCTCCTTCGTCAGTTTCTTTTCATTTTCTTTATCCTCTTCGACGTCTACGTCTCTGGAAACTGCTGCCGGGACAATTTCTTCCGCAACAGCTTTCTTAGGTGCTTTGGGTTTCTTTGCTGGCTGGTTCTTTTGAGCATCCTTAGCAGCAAGCTCAGAATTGGCTTTCACTGGGACTGAGGTTCTAGCAGCATTATTGTGCACAATTTCCGATGTTGCAGAGGGCACAATTTCTGAAGTTGGAGTGGGCAAGGCGGTAATGACCTTGTAATGTCTTACAGGATTGAAATGTACGAGACGCTCCTCATCAGGGCCGAGTGCACGCCCATCCAGCGTCCCCAGTCTCCTCAATGTGCTAGGCACGTTGCACTTGACGTATTCATTTCGAAATTCATCACTATTGTTCCAGAGGTCCATAATTCTTTCCATCTAAATCCAGTTGCTTGTAAGTTCATGACCATGAAAAGGGAACTGACAGACTACAAAAACAGAGAGTGGACTAACCTGATCTCTACAATGATTCCAGAGCTTCTCCCTATCACCTTTGGATGCGTAATGCATGGCGAGCGTCTGATCGTCTTTGTACTTGTGGAAAGCTGAATTCTGAAAAAGACATTCCAGCTTCAAGGTTAGACCAACATTATTGCATGCAAGATTAGTTTACTTAAGGGGTCATATGATATAGCAGAAAAAGATAACCAAACATATTTCCACACCATGTTCCTTGAAGTTGGGGGTTAAATTTATGAACCCTATCATACCATACATTTGTGCGGAGGTCATTCTCGACAAGACATGCAAAACTTGATACAATAACAAATAGTACAAAGCTATAGGAAACAAATATTCATGTAACTGGATAGTTATTACCCAGCTAGAAAGAAATACAAAGAACAAAGTTCAATGATAATTTCAAATCTTATTCACAGATACCCGATCCATGCATACAATAGACATCCGCAGTTAAAAGTGACTACATCTCATATAAGACAAAACTATCTAATAACGTCTAATAGAAAACTACACAACCAAAAATCTTCCAGAAAAAAATAAATTCGTACATACCAATATGCTTCTTGGATACCCTAAACCCCTTAATTGATAGAGTATTCCATTTTGTTTACAAGCTATGCAATACTCTCCCCTGAGGCAAACTTCAAATTCACTCTTAAGACTCCCAACAGCACAATGCAAGTTTCTCCAACCATCATGATCAACTCCTTTTCTAGAGAGGTGAAGCATCCATATATACATCTTCATTCAAGTCACAGGAAACAAATGTTGCTTTGAATGGCCAACACTTTAGTTTATACAGTATATTGGTCTTATCAATGTCATATTAAATTGTCAAATCATGTTTACATGGTATTCTAGACAGTCTAAATGGACACTGTAGTTCGTTTCACCTGGTTTCATCTCATCTAAATCAGCATTATTGAACTCCTCTTCATGTTAATAAACGAGGTGCGCAAAGCATGTCGCTGAACCTTTTTTCCTAGCCATGAGATGTCCAACAAAAATTTAGGTAAAAAATAATACCCATACATGTTTAGCTGAATTTCACGACCTGACTCCAAGAATTCACAGTTTTCTAGTTGATCAATCACTTCATCTTATCATACAGAAATAGTCATCTGCAAAGAATGAGAATCAACCACAATACACAGGAATTTCTCTTTACCCAGGTTTCAGAATCAACATGGGGACAATGGTGTAAGATACATATGGATAAACAAAGTTACTTAAATTCAAAAATTATTATGTTGTGTTCAACTTTTTGGGTAAGTTGTTGTGTTCAACTTTCAATAGAAAAAAAGAGGCAAAATTAGATATAATTAAAGAATAATACATATTTTTTGGGTCATCACCAAAAATATATGGGTAGTTATTGACAATCCCTCCTCTTTATCCATCAACTTCGACATTCATGCATATCAAGACTAGCAACTTCATTGATCTATCAATTATGGTTCAGTGCACGGTAGTTCACAACCACAATTACATAGTTCATAACCACAATTACAGAATGTCCACTCCAAAAAAAAAAAACAGCAGATCAAGAGTTCGATAAGAATTAATACCACGTCATATTCCAAATTTCCAATTATAAGTCTGGTGAGTCTTGAAGTATGTAACACATTGAATTTGTTCAGCTCATGTAAAATATAGGACAAGAACGTGTAGCAATCAGCATTAACTTAGGAGACAAATATAATGAAGAGCGCTTTAGAATATTTGTGCATGCATACCAAACAAGATCCTTGACGCACTAATAATTTTTTTGTGAAAAGACTTCAAATAGAAATATAGAGGAGAGAAAACCAATGATTTAAAATTTGAGCTTACCAAAAAAACAAATTAACATTGAAGGCAATTAAATTCCCCTACAATAATTTCCATCATTGTGGCAAAGGTTCGGAAATTTTATGATCATTTTCTAACATCTTGAAAATACGATAAAGGACAAAAATTGGAATTAGGAAGACGACTCAAATATGGCTGAATAGCCTTCTAGTCAAAGCTATGGGTTTATTTGTTCAATAAAATATTTCAAAGTGGGAAGATAAAAATAAATACTCATTTCAGACATGACCAAATCAGAAGCTCTTCATTTTCTTTTAATAATTAAGTTCTTTAGGAAAAATATCCTGTTGGTGTGATTTGATTAACCAGAGTTTCCTAGGCACATCTAGTTAGCATTTTAAAAAACTTCAACGAAATATTCACACAATTGGTTTGAATTAGATACTTAATGACCCTTTGATCATCAATTCCGATCTTCAAGGTGGGGATCCAATTATTATTCTAGGATTTATTTATCAGATCTGATATCTGCCTTTTGTTTCACCTTTAGTCTCCTTTTCCATTAATAGTTTTGTGACCTTAATTGGAGTTCAGATTTACTCATCCCTTTGTTATCTCCATCTGTAATTGCTATAATGAAAACTCCATAGGCATGTGCCGCGAGAGTCAAAATTAAATAAAATGATAAAAATTACCCCATTTGGGGTATTTTTGGGAGGTATTTGTGGGGCACAATCTTTGTTCCAATATTTGGAACAAATGTGGCGGTCATTTAACAAAAAAGAAAAAGGAGACCACAACAAGAAGTTTAAATTCACCGCGATATATTGGGGTATATGGATCACACACAATAAAGCGGTTCAAAAGAGGGAGAGCACATTGGGAGAACACTTGGGCATGTATTTTGTATTTTCTTTGGGATTGGGGGAACTTATATTTTAGGGGCTACAAATGTGAAGGCCATCACAGGGGTGGATGAGTGGAAAAATAGAATTGTTAATAATGGAAGTTTCATAGGAGGGTTGGTTATTTTTCCATTTTATGTTGTACTTTAACCTTGGCGATCCCACGTCTCCTATGTACAAGGGGCATATTTCAGTAGTTTATGATATAATGCCCTAACTATATGACAAAAATAACCCTTTTTTCCCTCATGTACTTACATTCACAACGCATATGCACATGCCCAACACCACCCTCACACACTATCAAAGTTAATATGTGCACTACAAACCCTAAGAAATAGAAATATGCCGGAAGGTTCCTATTAAATAATAATTACCAAAAGGACCATACTAAACTGAAACTTTCGCGGAATCAGTTGTAATTCAACCCCTATACAGATTGTTCTCTAATAAAGCCCCTGACTGACTCGGTTTTTTTTTTGCAAATCATCCCTCTTGAAGAAATACAAATGTACAAGGTCATGCATGGCATGTGCAAATCCCTAATTTATTTAGTAAGTGATATGATTACTGACAAACCAAATGATACAATCAAACATTCTACTGTAATAGACAAATATTTTGATGATCCCAACCCTGGCTCACATTAGTGATAGAAAATAATTATAAATGTTTACATATCTTTATGTGAGTAGATATAAATAGTAAAAAGAAATGCCAAAGCAACTCAGAGAAGAAGAGCAAAAAAAGGAACATCTTGATTCAATCAAAATCCAAAATGGCAACATTATCATTTGTCAGACAGAATAGCTAAATGAAAATTTTCCAGACGGAATGCAGTTTTAAATAGAATTTGAACAGAATAATAAATACAATTATAATAAAAGAATAAACAAGCAAAGCATATAACTTCCCAAATATGACAAATAGAAGTCCTTCATATCAAGGAATACAGCCACAAGCATTGCTTGTTAAATCTAGTCTTTATATGTTGTTTTACAACAGTTTCTCTACTTGAATTCGGCTTCCCATTAAATATGAGACAATCTATATATTGAAGCGAAAGAAACTTGCATATAAAATTCGTTTTTTTTTTTTTTTTTCATATTAAGGAATGAAAATTCTCTTTAAAATCATGAATTAATAAAAACAACGCCGGTCAGCCTTTATAGATCTTTTATTCCAGTAATTACCCTTCGTCATATTCTGTATGCTGCTGACTTCCCCTTCCTCAGGTATAAGGCCCCACTCAATTACTACCACACCCACCCCCTGTAGAAACAAAAGAAACCTGCTAACAGATATCATCCCTTTTCTCCTCTATCGCATACACACACAAACTCATTCTCTCCTATCAATCAATCAATCAATAGAATCTCACACAAATCTGCGTCACTCCACGCAGTCACAGCAGAAGAAAAAGAAAATCTAGAGCTACAAGATACGGTTCTAGCCATGTCCGGTGATACTGTCATTCCCTTTTCCAATGATAGACTGAGATGGTTAAACAGGATTCGTCTACTCTAAGTAAAGCTCAATCACTATGACTTAATTTCCAGAAATGTAATAGATCCTAGTCAGAGATACAAATTGCAGATTACCCAAAAGGCCAGGTACATTGTGCTGGTATACTTTAAAAAATACGCCAACTTGACAGTATAGTTAATCCATACATTCTTTAATTGATCTATTTTATGACTTTGATATGCTGCAGAGAATTATAACAACTTTTCCTTTAAAACTGTTTCAATTTTCTAAAAGGATGGAAAATGAGACAGGAATTAAGAATTAAGAGTATGCTTTCTATGCCCGTGCATGAGAGGGGGGGGTCTCCATTTCCAGACATTGGGACATATAGATGATTTGAAACCATTAAAATTCAGAAATTTCCAGAAAAAGGAAGATCCTCTTGCGTTTTCAAACTGTAGATATATTAATTTCAAACATAATGAGGTCTTTCTGCATCATTGAACTGCTTGTCATGTATACACATGTTTTGATCATTCAGCAACCGAGTCACAGGACGCTCTATATAGACAAACCAATATATGGTGCAAATGAGGTATCAGTTAACTATGAAGTCATGCTTCCTCTTTGAATTTGAATTCATTCACTTCCAAAAAGGTTATGGATATGGGTGGTTTGCAAAGCCAAACATCTGCATGGTTGAACCACTCTTAACAAATTTAAACCGTTATAATTAAGTCTCTGGTATCTCTGAAACAGGGCTGATTATGGTTCCTGACACGTGAGACCCTTTCTATTCCTGCCATTACAATTATCTTGAGAGAACAAATGTCAACAAAGGGGAAAAGTATAAACATCAGATATCTCAATAAAAATTGTAAAGAAACTACAGGAACCTTAAACATTAATACCTTGTCAAATATCTCTCTCTTGATTTTTAACAAGTTCTGGTATTCTTCCTGACGAAGATCATCAGCAGCCCTATGCTGCATCTGCAAGATTTGTAAATTCTTCTGTTCATCATTGTGTCTCCTCCGTGCAGCATTTGAAATGCCTTCACAGCGTGACAATGCACTTCTGAGTGTTTCAAATTCCTGCCTCAGAACCTAGAGGGACGTAGAAAAGAAACATAGTAGTATGAAACATACTAACATAGTAGTCTCACTCCACAAACATGGAATTTTGTATAAATATCAGCATTATAGAAGTCACATACCCTAAACCTCTCATTGATCTCATCCCTCTGATCAAGTGCCTCCTGAAGTTCAGCTTGCGACCCCATATTAGAGCGACGCTGCTCACGAAGAGATTTCAATTGCTTAATTTCTCGCATCATTTGTTTCTCTTCCGGCAATGAAACTGTTTCATGCTGCATCTTATGCTCCAGACTGCGAATCTAATATAAAACAAAGAAGCATGCAGTCAAATAAAGGAAGCATAATAGAAAAAACACTAAAGTGCTTCCAAGAGCTCGAGCCAGCTTTGCTTCACCTTATCACTGATCTCGTCAATGGCCATTGCATTTTCTATCTTGTTAAGAATTGCCCGAACCGCATCAAGATCAGCACGCTTCTTATCAAGTGTTTCTCGTGCAGCCGTTTCTTCTGACCTTCTCGCAGCAAACTCATCCCAGCATCGAAGAGTAATTTTCTAAAATTTTTACGTACAGCATTTCATAATTGAAACAGACAAACATCAAAATAGTATTGAAAGAAATGCAAACACTAAGTCTCAATATCTTACCCTTTGATCTTGCATCCTGACTCTAATAGTGTCCCTGCTCCGTGTCAATTCATCCACCCGCATCTGAAAAAAATTCATGCGTTCCCTGAGTGTCTCATCTGCGAATCTCGGGACCCGAACCACATAAAATGGTCCCCTTTTTGCCCCATCTGATTCATCATTATTCTCCTCAGTGAGAGACTTTCCAGCCACTTCAACATTCCCTGTTTCCTCAACAATGGGTTTATCATCACAATTTTTATTAGCAGACTGGTCACATTCCATATCAACATCAATATTCTGTCCTTTCTGGATCTCTTCCTCTTGTCCAATTTCGGAGCCTATCTTCTCTTCATCGCCGGGGGGAGACACATCTTCAACAGGAACAACCATAGCTTCAGATGCCAACTCCCTATGATTGACCGAACAGGACTCTGCATCATCGGCTATGGAAACAGGTGCCATTTCACTGCAGATTTTGATGGGTTCATCACGAATATCAGGCTCCACTTCAACGCTAGAAACTGGACAAGTGGAACCACCTTCCTTCTCACTTTCGGTTACAATGGCAACTTGAGCAGAGACAGGCACAGCTTCACTCCCTTCAAGGTTTGCCTCTTTGACAGAGGCCGACAATAGCTCATCATCATCCACAGAAGAATTGCCAAAGCTCACATTCTTATCCCCAACCTCGACTCCCTCCGATTCGACAACATTAATGGGGGCACTCGACACCTCGACCTCTGAGCTTTCAGGGGTCCCATTGACCACCACCACTGTCTCGTCTACAGCTTCAGTGCCTTCAAGAGTTGCCTCTTCAACAGAGGCCGACAATAGCTCATCATCTTCCACAGAAGAATTGCCAAAGCTCACATTCTTGTCCCCAACCTCGACTCCCTCTGATTCAGCAACATCAATGGGGGCACTTGACACCTCGACCTCCGAGCTTTTGGGGGTCCAATTGACCACCACCACCGTCTCATCTACGGCTTCAGTTTCTTCAAGGGTTGCCTCTTCGACAGAGGCCAACACTAGCTCATCATCTTCCACAGAAGAATTGCCAAAGCTCACATTCTTGTCACCAATCTCAACTCCCTCCAATTCGACAACATCAATGGTGGCACTTGACACCTCGACCTCCGAGCTTTCTGGGGTCCCAGTGACCACCACCACAGTCTCGTCTACAGCTTCAGTGCCTTCAAGGGTTGCCTCTTCGACAGAGGCGGACAATCGCTCATCATCTTCCACAGAAGAATTGCCAAAGCTCACATTCTTGCCCCCAACCTCGACTCCCTCCGATTCGGCAACATCAATGGGGCCACTCGACACCTCAACCTCCGAGCTTTCGGAGGTCTCATTGACCACCAACACCATCTCGTCTACACCGTCATATTCGCGAAATTCACATTCTGCCTCGGTTTCCATTACAACAGCAGCCTTGGCATCTTCAATGGATGCGTTAGCAACAGAGGAACCGCTCAAGTCATCATCTTCAGCGGAACCACCATGGAAGCCCTCATTTCTATTGCAGACCTCAGATCCCTCCAAATCCACATCACCATCAGCCGTGGCCAACAGCTTGACCTCCCCCACTTGAGGAGTTCCATCGACGATTACCGTCTCAAAATCCAAGGTGCCGATGGAAATACATGCCATCTCCGTATTGGGCACCATCAACCCCTCAACCGGTCCCCCAATCAGAACCATGTCGACATCATTTGGTGCTTCTTTGTCATCAATTGGGCTTTCAACAGCTGCCACCTCTTCAACCACCGGAGTCTCCTCGCACACAATGGTCGACTCTTCCTCACCTTTCAAGGGGCCCTCACCTTCATAACATAAAATGGGCAACTGATCCCCGTCATCGATAGGTGATTCGACGGTCATGATTTCATCAGTCACCATTGCAAGCTCCGCCTCGCTTTTCGATTCATGCCCCGTGACATTCACTTCATCAACATCAGCGGAATCTTCATCCGGAATCTCATCGGCTGCTGCATCTTCCACAGCCCCCTCCGTTTCGGGAGGTTCTGGACACACCTCCGCCTCAACGACAGACTCCAGTTCCGCCAGATCATGAATCGTATCTGGACCCCCAAATTCGACCGCGGTCACCTCTCCACAGGTCAATTCCACGACATCCCCCTCAATTTCGTCCGTCGATCCGTCACCGGAGCCACCGGCATTCGCCCCTCCCTCGGTCACAGCCCCTGGATCTGCTTCAACCGGATCGTTCGCCTCCGCGGCTGCCGCCACACGTTCCCCCTCATAGGACGCCTCGCCGACCGATCCGTCCGACTCTTCGCTGACGAACACGTACGATCCGTCCGCCTCGGACTCCGTCTCGGCATCGGCATTGCCCCGGGGCTTCTTCGCCGCCGCAGCCGGATCTTCAACAGGGGCGAGTCCAGATCCGATCGCCCCCTCGAATTCCACCTCCGACACGCCGTTGCAGTCCGCCGTCATTGTTTCGTAGCAGATCGCGCGAGCCGAAACAGAGGAAACCGGAAAACCACCCCCCGAACAACGCCGGATCGAAGAGCTCCAGATCTCGCGAGACGACGAGGCGGAGATCCGTTCAAATCCGAGAATCCACGAAATCTAGGGTTTTAGAGAGAGAAAGAATCAGATTTCAAAGAAAGAGAGAGACTCTTTCTTTCTCTCCCCGGTTTCGATTTGAACGTCTCTGAAACAAACCGTGTTTTTTTGTGTATTTATATAGAAAACTCAAAATCACGTCCAAATCACGTTTTTGCAAAACCTTCCCCAACCGAAACCACGTAATCGCGATTTGTCCCGAGCCCGTGAGTTTCTAAAACTCGGTTTTTATTTTAAGTAATCCGCATTTTCGGGGATAATATTTACGAAACATATCCAAATAGGGTAAACAGCCATTTTAAATGGATTTTATTGTCAAAGATCTATTTAGATTTTTCTAATAACTACACCCCCCAATAAGTAATTCCACCTAATTTTTTGATAAAATCTTTCATTAAGATTTTTTTAATAAGCATACCCCTCATGTCATTTAAATTTATTTATTTATATATTTATTTATAAAAGATACGAATTATATTTGGGCATCAATGTGACATCAATGTATGCTCCAATTGAAATTGAATAGATATATATAAATGTGAATTTCAATTTTTTTTGTATATGGTCAATGTAAAAATTTTTATAATTGTTTATTTTAATTTTCACAAAAAAAAATGTTTGATTGGCTAAATATTAAAAAAAATCCATTTTGGTATGTAGATGAAATTTGCTTTTTATGTGTTGAATATTATCTCCGTGAATTCTATTTGACAATTTTTAAAGATTTGATTTTTAAAAAATTGAATATTACATATTTTACAATATAATGAATCACATACTCTATATAAATATATGTTCAATGTGAAACATTGGTATGAATGCCTTGCCGAAAGAAAAAAACATTAGTATGAAGGGAATGTAATACATATATTACAATTACATTATAATTATAGGGATTTAAATCTAACATATATTTCAAATGAGGAGCTTATTTATTGTTTAAATATGGAGTTAATATATGAGGGGCTTATAAATTAAGTTATGAAAATGTGAAGGACTTATAAATTAAGTTATGAAAATGTGAGGACTTATTAATAAGGGGGCTTATTTACAATTTTGACGGCTCAAATAGAGCCACCCGATTTTGTTTCCCTTAATAAAAGACGGGGTGACGTGTCTCCTTTTGGACCGTTGATGGAGTTTATGATGACGAGTGTGAGGAAATCGTGTGATCCGTTACGTTCCCAGGTCACGTGCGGGGCCCGCTTTGTGGCGTGACGTCTTTTCTTCTAGAATGCGCCTTTTCGTTATTCTTACGCTTTTACACCTGCTATAGCCGGTTTAATGAGGAACTTCGTGGATGAACTGGTGTGACGTTTAGAAAGGGAGGGGGAGAATAGAAACTGTCTTTCATCACTTTGAGGAAAAAAATGTAACAGAGGGTTTGTTTCTGAATAATCTTATAAGAAAAATAAAATAACGAATATGAGTAAAAGAAAAACTAATGTGACCCGTTTTTATTATTATTTGTGCATATGAAAGTATAGAAAATAAAATAGTCATTTTCGTCATGGAAAGTTATTGAAAATAAACTCTTTTAACATTGTATAGACTTGTGGCCTACTAGAATTTTCTTCTACTAGATTTATTGAATAGACTTTGATTATTATTTTTCTTTGAGTTCTTTTCTTTTAATAGAAGAACGGATGTCTACCGTTTATTTTTAAAAAATATATCTGATACCAAAGGAAGAAAATTGATAAAAACTCACTTATTTCACCCTATAAAATCATTCACACTCTAATTTAATTATATATAAAGTTATTTAAGACACATGATACAACTTATAAAAATCGTAAATATTAAGGGGAATAAGGTGCATCAAAGAAAATTCCCATCGAGAATGGATTGATTTATGAGTAGAAAGTAGAAATAATTTGTGTGCTGATTAGAAGTTTGAAATGTTACTTCACTTTTTCTCAATTAATTTTCTTCCATCTTATAAGACAAATGTTAGAGTGGAAATGAAGAAAAAAATTTCTTCTCTATTATTTGGTACAAACTCCCACCTCATTGGGTGGTAAAAAAAATTCAATTTTAATAATTTTTGTTTGGCACGAACATCATAGATAGTAAGTCTAACTTTGATAAGTCGGTTAGCACCCCTTTTAGTAAAGGATGTCAAGAAATCAAATCTATGAACATTTAAAAAAGAAAAAGAATATTTATTAAAAAGGGGTGGTCAATAAAAGTTATGTTGCAATGAATATTAATCAAAGGAAAATGATTCTTAGGCCCCATTTCACAAACCCCATGTAAGCCCCATGAGGTGACATTTGTAACATTACCCTTAATACCCTGATTTGATTTTTTGGTAATCTCTACCGTAATGAATGGGCAGTTATGATCGGCGAGAGTAATTCGTGGGTTTGTTTTGCAATATTTCCATTTTTGAATCCCCCATTTTTGAATCTCACATTTTCACGATGAAAAATTTTCACGATGCAATTCTTTCGAAGAACATTTTCAAGTAGATCAGATTTGATGTTTGATCGATTATTCAAACTGGTTTCATATCCGAAAGACTTTTTCATCCCTTAATCTGATAAAAAAAACTAAAATTTTGATATTCTTTTCGATGGAGGTTGATTTAGGTGCGGCGTTTATTGTTGTTTGTATATGCATTTTTTTCTGTTTTTGGAGGTTAATTCTCTTTTTTGGATGCCAATTTCGTTTTTGAATGTCAATTCTGACAGTTTTATAATCTAACGATTGTGATTTTTGTGTTTCTAATGTTTTTGATGTTGTATGATGAATATGACATATTATTGTTTAACTTTTTATTATCAGTTACATTTTTCACATCTTTGTTTGAGTTATATTCCTTTTTTTTGTTTAATGTGTATTTTTATTAGTTAGTTACATTTAGAATTATATCTGAAATGTTATAAGACTATGCAGAAACCTTACTGATATATCTGAAAGTAACTAACTTTAGTGAAATAAATTGTTGTTACAATCTTGCGTAACCAATTTTAATATGTGTACTATATTTTCATTCTATGTTTATTTGATTTTTTTGTTAATACATGAATGCATTTATAGCTTTTTGTGGATTTTTGTTTGTTCAATACAGGGAACACAGGGAATGTTGCTGAATTTGTGAATGTTGTTGAAGCTGCTGTTGTTTCTGAGGAGAAACTGGATTTTTGCAAAAAGAATCGGGTTTTTCTGCATGCACATCTAATGAATTTATCCAATGAAACCCCCAACAGTAATACTGCTGGTGAAGAACCATTGCCAAATTTAATTTGTTCACTCTCCGACAAAGGTTAGAAGTTAAGGGCGTCCACTATAAAAAAGGAAGGCAGCTAAGATTTTTAAACCAAGGAGAAAGCAAGTAAAGAAGACTGAAATTTGTAACATACAGAATGTTGATAAAACTGTTGGATCTGCTCCATTTTGATTTTTCCGTCCTTATCTTATAGTTTTATCTTTTCTGGGACATGTTTTGTAGCCTTTTTTGTTTGAATTTGTGTTGTTTGTAATGTGGTAATGGGTAACATTTGTCATATCTTAGTTATATTACCTAAAAAGTAGTTACATTTATTTAAGCTAGCTACATTTGCTGTTACATTTTATGCTGAAGAATAGTTACATTTGCTAGAAAAGATTAGTTACATTTCTTGTTCGAAACAATTAGATACGGAAACAAATCAAAACAACTACACAAATATATGTTTTAATGCACATTTAGCTTGAACAAGAATCAATAGATTAATATAATCAACCCAAAAAGGTTTTGATTCACATTCTTCAAAGTTGCAAAACGCAAAAGAACTAAAAATTCTTTTTCATATACCATCACCATATATCTGAACTTGTTCTGTTTTTCATTTTCACATGATAAAATTTGTGAAAAACTAAGATGACAAGCCAGTCAAAGCCAGTCGTCAACATCTCTGAAATCATGGTCGTCATTTCCAACCAATGCCTCATCCAACTGCTGTTTGATGAATGGAGCACATGGTCTAGTCACTCCAGCAAACCTTCGTTTGATGAATGGTATGTCTGGCTTTGTTTCATAGTTCACTGTAGTAAAAAAATATAACTTATAAATTCTATAAATGAAAGTATTTCTTGTAATTCACAAACTTTAGTACATAGCTTATTAATTTATCATTTCATTACCTTTAACTTTCTTTTTCCCTGACTGAATGCCCAAGATAAGATCGATTTCATCTTTTGTGATTTTCATAGGCTTCCCTCCAATGGCGAAGGACTGGATCTTCTGATCATAAGTTTGAATGACCCAAAATATATCATCATTCTTTTCTTTGTTTGATGGGAGTCATATGACTTATCCAACAAATTCTTGAAAAGAAAAGTGTTATTTAAGCATCTCTACATGCCTATCTTAAGATTAAGTTCTGAAAAATTTCAAAAATCTTATGCAGTGAAGTTCTAAATTGTGGGTAATATTTTTTTCCCTCTCCTCTGTTTGGGTTTTTTCTATTTTTCTTGGACATGAGTGATTGTTAATTGTAACTGACTAACGTAATCATTATATAAAACGATTACATACGCTAATATTTCAATTACATCTGATACATACTGAAACATACATACTAAAAACTTATTCAAATACATACTTTGATGACTAACCATGAGATGCACATACCAACCTTTGTAATAGTTAGATACATTTATTAACAACTAGTTACATATTCAACATACAATAGCAAAACTTAATAGGGAATCTGAAAGCTTACACTAAGATAGTTACATTGTGTATATTAGAATCTGTCATAATCATATGAACCAATTAGATTGTTACATAATCATTTTTTGTTTGGGATGACATATACTTCCAAAGATACATCATGACAAACAAATGCAACATTTATAATTGTTAGTCAACTACATTAATAATGGTTAGTTACATTGCCACAAACATACAATCGCACAACATTTTTAGGAACATACATGACATACAAACTAGTTACATTATGCCCTAAAGATACTGTCCACATCATGCACAATAAGTAAGTTACATTTTCTGCTGATTGACCAAGAAGCTTGACAACATTATTCTATTTACACCAGGACATACATATACATTCCAGGAAAACAAATATAATTGTTAGTTACATAAATCAATTTTTTTAGACGTATTACTCATACATTTTTTGATTCACATATGTAACTCAAATACAAAAACACACGAATGTCTATCAACAGTTCTTCAATTTTTTAATTTTTTTTAAAGAACGATGAAATACAGCATGGATTTATTTTTAAAAAGGCAATAAACAATCAAAAAAAATTCGTACCCATTTTCGCCAAGGTTTAAATCCATCGGATGAAAAATTTGACGATTAACAATTTGTTGGTGATCCGGCAGTCGAGATTTAAGGTTTTCAAATGTTTTTAGACGGAAGGGAAACAGATTGATGGAGTGATTTCGAACGATATTTCGTTTTAGGAAACCCTAGATTTTGAAATATGGTTTTAGCTCTCCGAGAGGGTGGGGAAGATGAAACACAAAAACGTAAAAAGAGGGGAAAATCCCGTGAGAATGTGTGGTTTATAAATAGGGGTATTTTAGTCCTTTGCTTTTTTACCCTTTTGTAAAATAAAACAGGAAACCAATGAAAAGTTGACACATCATGAGGCCTATGAGTGGAGCTTATTTCTGAGGTCTGTGTAGCAGAACTCTTAATCAAAATCAGAACTTAAACAGCTGTTCAATGAATCAAAAGGGGAAGGGGAAGGCTGGATTGTGAGCCGTGAATAGGCTTGTCAAAATTATTTTATATTTATTATATTTGTAACATTTCAAATTTTTTCTTTCATAAATCATATGTAAGTTATTCTGACAGTGAATTGGGTCAATTTAACCTCTAGACATGGGTGAACAAAAAAAAGAGGAACCATTAAGATCAAAATTAAAATTAAATAAATTTCAAATAAGTTAAATTTTACTTTGTAGCTTAAATTGGATACCCCAGGATCACCCACATGTGAAACATCATATACGTTGCAAGGTGTAAAGAACATTATGATGAAATGAGTTTTCTAAGATGGACATTTGTCCACCTATGATCTTTATCATCCCATGTGACAATCTTTTATGCATTTTTAGTAATTATAATGTATGAGTATGTTTATAAATAAATCTCTATAAAAATTAGTAAAATATTATTTAATAAAATATTCCTTTATGTATGTCATGTCTTCTAATAGGTGAAGAATTTTTTAATATAATGGGATTCGCCAAATCAAGATTATCATTTTATTGAGAATACCCTGATATTTATACTGATACAGATTGTTATACATTCTTCATAAATGACAAATTAAATCTTCTTATATCGAGAGATTTGTTACATAATTCAAATCAAATCAAATAAAGGGATATCACTAATGTAATTGTCCTTCTATTTAGAGAATGCATGCATCAAAGAAATTCTGTTTTGAATGGCTGGGCATTCTGTTTTAAATGGCTGATTTGAATTTAAATTTAAATGGTTTCCTTTGGTGGACATTGGATGACTTTGGAAGAGATTTATTACTGTTACCATTTTGGGTTTTTGGTTTTGAAATAGTTTCCTTAGATGGAGATTGGGATGGAGTGAGCTTAAGATTTTTGTTTATACAAGGTTGGTCTTGAGATTGACAAAAAGAAATGAAACACTAAGGGTGTGTTTGGATAGGAGTATTGGGTGCCTGGATTGAGATTCTCAATCCCAATCCAGGTCAATAAGTTGTTTGGATAAATTTTAAAAGGGAGATTGGGATTGAGAGAGGGGGATTGAGAATCCTTGATTAGGGGGATTGAGAATCACCCTTAAGAGGTGGTATTCTCCCAATCCCAATCCAAGTGGATTGAAAAAAAAAACATTTTAGACATTTTTACCCGGGCTCTTCATCTCCCTTAATATATATATATATATATATATATATATATATATATATAACATAATATATTTTATATTAAGATATTTATATATATGTAATATAATATAATATATATTTAAATATGTTATATATATATATATATATATATATATATATATATATATATATATATATATATATATATATATATATATACAAGCATTAATTGTGATGCACAAGTTCATGAATCCTCTTGATTTATTTTATTTATATAATATATGAATAAGAAAGCTTTCATAACCTATTGATTGGATGATATGAGGTTCATGTGATTTATCATAACTAATTTTTTATGATATCATAATTAATTTGCTATCATAACTAAATTTTTTATATATATAATATATGTGTGTGTGTGTCATAGAAAATTAGTTATAAAATATACATTTTAATATATATATATATATAAGTTTCATGTGATTTATTATAAATTCATAACTAATTTGCTACAATATCATAACTAAATTATATATATATATATATATATATATATATTTAATACATCTAATATATATATAGGGCATTTTTGAAAATATATATTTTTTATATTGTAATCCAAACATTGTCAAACACATGATTGGGATTGAGAATCTCAATCATGTTTTTTGAATCATGTTTCATACCAAACAAGTTGATAGGATTCTCAATCCCAATCCACCTGGATTTGGAATCCCAGGATTCACACAATCCCAATCCCACTTGTCAACCAAACAAGCCCTAATAAGTGAGCTTGTAAAAAGGGCCCCTAAATTCATTTAATTTTTATATATTTATTATTATAAAAATTTAAAATTTAATTTTCAATTTTTTAAACAACTAGGCCTAATAAAAAGGAACAAACAAAGAGAAAAATGTGGATAAGTTTTAAAAGTTAAATAAATAGTTCAAGAATAAAACAAAAAAAAAATCTGAATGAAAAAAAAAACAATAATAAAAAACAAAAATAAAATGTGACCAGTATTGTTATACTCGTGGTGTATCAAATAATAATTCTAGCAATGAATTTTATCCAACAAAACACAAAATCCCAAATAAGTAGGGATAAAAAAAATTAAAAAAAAAAGAAGATAAAAAAGAAGATAAAAACAAAATGAAAAAGGTTAACAAAAAATCGAAAATAAATAAATTTTTTTAAAAAAGTGTGAAGTATTGGGTTTCTTTTTTTGTAAATCAAATAACAAATAAAATAAATCCCAATATAATAGGAACAGATATAGAATATGGAAAAGAATTTAAATTTTTTAAAAAAAATTAAATATAAAATAAAATAAAATTCCAATAAAATAAGAATAAATAATATTTCTTTTTAGGTTTTTGGGGATGTGGGGGCCTAGGCCACTAGGCGACGACCACCTTGGTCGCTTATTAGGGCCAGCCCTGCGCGTGTAGGCTCAGATCTCCAACAAGATATATATTTTATTAAATAAAAATGTATATATTTTTATAAACATATTCATATAATTAATTAAATTATATATTTTATTTTTATAAAAATATATTAAATGTGTATTTGAAAAAAATCAAAATATGTGATAAACTGTCTCCAACAATATCCATAAAATAACTAAATAAATATTACCAAAACAAATAAAAACTGTCAAGAGTCAAACCACTCAAATGTTGCCCACAGGAAAGTACCATTGAAATATAATTTTAAGGTTTAATTATATTTAAATTAATTTTCTTCCTTCCCACAGATACCTCCAAACATGCCCTAAAATCAGCAAAGCTATATAAGTTTATAATCAAATAACAGTAAAGGTTTTACACCAGATCTCTCCACGTGCATGTAACGTCTACAATTCGCCAAGTCTCAATCCCCCCAAAGTCTCTATTATGGTTGTCCATGTCTAATGAATTTGGTTCTTAAAGTCAATGTGATATTGTTTAGATTTCATGTCTTTGTGTGTGGCATCTAAATATTTGAATTTCACAATTGAAAGGGACGCTTCAAACAATGACAAATTAATGAGACCACAATTGCTTGTGTACATTATAAGCATCATTACTTAAATATCAAACAATGAGTGCATTTTGGTTTAAGACTAGATTAGATGAGAAGATAAAATTGTGATGCTAAATAATTAGATGATGTGTGCCTAGAGCGATTGAACCATCACAAATAGTTAGATGAATAACAGTCAACAACAATAAATGTGACGATATGAGAATCCCACAAAATTTGGAGTGGAGCTGTATTTTTAAGAAGGATTTGGATTAGTAGTCATTGCCCATAGCCATGCAAGATGTAGTCAATTTTTGTTTGTTAAGGTCGATCCTTCAATAAGTGAATTCTTATTTAAAGTAAATATTTGCATTACAGTTTTTCATTCCTCATGAAACATAATTGATTGTCATCAATTATAGATGTCTTTTAGTTATCTATAATACATGTGTTAATTTTTTAGTGAATTATATATTAATTAAATTATTGATTGAGTCTGATTAAGTAGGGACATGTAATTTGATGATGTGTTCATCTTTTTTATTAATAATATTCTTGTTATTCTCTTTTTAGTGTGTTATTTTAGAATCTTGACATTGTTTCATATTTTTGAATCACTTTTTGGTGCATCCACCCATTATATAGAACACTACTTGTTATAAATTTTTTACATTTTTTAAAAATAAGTTCACATCAATCGTTACAATATGTATTTCATCTTTTAAAAAATCATATTATATTACTAAATAAAATATAATAATTTTTAAAAAATTAAAACATTTACAAGTAAATAGGTTGTGTCGAACACTTTTCTTATTGGACAGTATCACAGTACCATGCGCATTTTCATTTATTTTTTTCACCCCCCTTTTGTGCCATATGGAACAAATTAAGAAGTGGTTGAGATTTAAAAGCAATAATCATAAATATGTCATGACAGTTGGAGAAGAGCTGTAAAACAAGTGACTTTTGCTTTGGATGGCACACCACGTGGAGTGGACTTTGATTTGTTAATCCCATTCAATGAAAAGACTTTGTACCAACCTCCTCATAAGTCAAATAGGTTGCCAATTATTCGTGATTGGCTGTTTGGAAGCTATGGTTTATGTGATCCTAATGCAAAAGTTTAGAGGAGAAGAAACTTTGATTAATTCAACAGTTCATTTCAATATTCAATGTGTGCCCTCTAAATAAGTTGAAACTAAGGAGACATTTCACAACCTTTGAAATCAATCGCATATAATTTGAACAATTTTTTTTTCGTATCATTGATTCAGGCTCAACTCTGAAAATTTATATTTTTTACTAGCCCTATTTATTTCTAAAATGAGGCATCATGCATGTTCACAAAATAAATTTAATTTAGTATAAATATTATACATCATTTCATTTAAAACTACAAATATTACAAAACATAATTTTATGTTTGATTTTAGAAGAGAGTGTGTTAATTGAGAAAAATTACTGCTACACATGTCCTAACTTGGCATCAATCACAGGCCCCATTAGGTGTCAACATGTTATTGGTTTCCTAGTTGACTTTTACAAAAGTGCAAAAAAAAAGATATAAAACTACTCCTATTTGAATCACACCAAAACCCTTTTTCTGTTATTGTTTCCTCCTCTTCAAACGGATCCAAAAAATATTTAACCAATATTTTTATATACATTCTCCACTTAAAAAAATCATTTCGACCGACCATTCATCTCTGGCGACCGGCGTCATCACCCCTAGATTCCTCTCGCCGTCTTTTATCATATAAGAGATGGTTTAACTAATTTTTCAGTTTTCCTCCGGACTCCACCTTTTCCGACTCAGTTATATTTTGTGATTGTAATTTATTGCATAAAAAGTTTAGTTATATTTGTGAATATAACTGACTTTTATTATATAAAATATATAAACATCAATTACATTTCAAAAATGTAATTAACTTACAAAATATAATGCATAAAAGTTCAAATTAGTTTGAAATGTTACACAATCACACGCTAATACAACATTAAAACTCTATAAATCCTCAAAAAAAAAAATTTAACATCAAACGTCAGATTCAAAGAAAAAATTATAAACAAAAGTTAAATCAAATACTGCCAGATTTAATATCAAATACCAAATTGAATAAAAATATTAACAAATGCAAATGCAAGATAAACAATAATAAATGTCACACTTAAATCAACAGATATTGAAAACGATAGTCAAATCGATCAATTGTTCGCAAAAAAGATCAGTTACATTTGTGATTGTAACTGACTTTAGCATCAGTTTCAAGTACTGTCTTACATAGTAAAATCAGTTACATTCATAAATGTAACTAACTTTTTAAAATATTGCATAATATAATCAAAATACTTCAACATGTATTTTACTTACGAATGTTACACACATAGCTATTAATATGAGTTTCACTCCAGGATAAAATGTTTAAACAAATGAAAATGATTTGTTTTAGATTGCTTAAAAAGAAAGAACATGCCAATAAAAAATAATTTAACATTAAACACCATTTTCAACAAAAAAATTATATGTAAAAATCTAATGGTTAGATCTCAACATACATTAAAACGATAGTTAAAATTGTTCAAATCAAATCAATGGTTGATGGATCTTCAAAAAAAAAAAAATTCAATCTTCGACTGGGTGTTTTTAAAAATAATAATGGTATTTTAAAAAAGAAATGATTTATGTATGTATAAATAATTCAATTGGAATGAATCCAAAAACCAAAAAAGAAACATGAATTATAAATGGAAAGGATTTATTGTCACCATCATTACTTGATCTATTTAAGTGGAAATGAGTAATTATAACTGTCTCCTTGATTATAGGAACAATTACCGAATAAAGAAAAAAATCACAAGATGATAAAACAGATATTATGCACATGGGGCTTACTTGAGACTTATAAATTGGGGCCGTGAATCATTTCGCTTTCACTAACGTATGATTTTTGTGGCGCTCTCCCAGGGTGGGCTCCTACGCCTATGCCTTTGTTGCATTCCCCAGGATCGGCCTTGCAGCATTGTGACTTGTGAGGCTGAATCTAGATCATAAAGCATTCTGAGGCTGAAAATTGCATGTATGGATCAAGTGTGGGCTTTTCCTGGGTGAAGCTCATTGTGAAAAAAAATAAAAAGCTGATACAGTTCATCTTACAGTCATGTTTACAGTCTCATACACTATATATATGTATTACGTATACTGCGTTATCGTAATGTATATGAGATTTTGTCATATATAGTATATGAAATTTTTTAAAGAAAAAAATATAATATCGTATTTCAGTATATATTTTATTTTGTATAATAATATATACTTCAATAAAATAATGTATAATTTTTTTTTAAGTGTGGATTGTAAATGGAATTGCAAACGGGACTAGATGTATCATTTTCCCAAAACAATTCAGTTGTCTTATAGTTGCCTTGTTTAGTTGTTTTGTAACTTTCAGCCGTTTAGCCTCGGTTGAACCCACTGGGGACCCTTGTATATTATATTATAAGAGTTCTAATACACGCAATCTGTTTTTATAGCCCATTTTGCATCCCGTACATTATGATAATGTAGTATATACTGCACTATTATATTGTATACTGTATTATCATAGTATATACTGTATTCTATTTTTTTATTTTTTCACTTGAAAAAAATACACTAATGTATCTCAGTATATTCTTTATTTCATATAATAGCATGTACTTCAAATGATGATTGTGTAATTTAATAAAAAATAAAATAAAATAGACTGCAATTGAAATTCTAATGAGGGCTATATGTATTTTTTTCTTATTATAATTGAAATGAAAAATGATACGTCCAAGTGGGTTCAACCAAGACCAAAGGGGTTGAAAGCTACAAAACAAGTAAACAACACAACTTCAAGGCGGTGGAAGTCTACTTTTTTTGAGAAAATGTTGTCCAGCACCCCAGTGCAGCCCTGTCTGCTTCTACACAATAATAAAAAAATAATTATATAATCGACATTTTCTTGATTAAATCTAAGACTCGTGCCAAACTTTCGTATGAAAAAAAACTTTATAAAAAATAATAAAATAAAATATATATTGAATATATATTTCTTTCAAAAATAATTTTATTTTACTCCATACATTATGATAGAACTCCATACATTACGATAACACAATATATTCTGTATAACATTACAGACGGGACTACAAAATGGACAGAATGTATCAACGCTCTTATAAACTAAGTCACACTCATCATTTGTTGATACTTGTTAAACTGTTTCCTACATGCGCCATGAGACTCATCCCGTGGACAAGATTTAAATTTATTGGAGCTGATATCATTTATAGAAAATGTGAAAAATTTATAGTGATTTATATAACTCGTTAAATGAGTGGAGTGGGTTAATGAGATACATAGAACTTCATTTGAGACTATAAAAAGAAGAGTGCTGTTACACTCGGTCACATTTATCAATTAAAATACAGACCCTATATACCTCGTTACAGATTTAATTAAAACATATACCTCGTTATATGATGTATATATTTCATTGCAGTTTTTCTTACACTTGTTTAAAATGGGTTCATTCAATTTGAAATGGAGCGATATACACTTTTTATCAAAGCATATACTTCATTAAATGACGTTTACTATTTAAAAAAAAATAAAAATATTTAAAATCTGAATTTTAGTTGGTGAATGTGATACGAGTGTATCATTTTCCTAAAAAGAATGGAATATAATAAAAATCAATCATATAATAACACTCAGTACCTTCCCCATGGTTCTCTTTGGCTGGGCCTTATTTGATGACCCTCATGAAAAATGGAATGGATCTCCATTCACATGGACCAGGTTTTTAGCCCACCAATATCTGGTCCTGGGTAGATACCAATTATTATACTTACACGCTCTTTGCTCTCTATTATACTTATACGCTCTTGGACAATATAGTCTTTCCTTAAGTCCTAATCAAGTATATATATTATATCAAGCAAGTACATAACTGAATAAGAAAATACATACAAGTTTGCATACATTTTATTTTTATGAAGGCATAAGCAAGTACATATATATGGATTGATCGTGCTATCCAATTGTTTGATGAAACAGTCCAACAAGTGTGATTGTGCCAACGGAAAAATAAGGAAAAATAAAAATTTAATTTACCTTTGACCATTAAAATTTTTTTAATGTTTGCACCAAACAATGGAAAGAAAAAGTTTGTCATCACTTTCTCAACCCCATTTTGTTTTGTTAGAAAAAATAAGAAATTTTTCTCTTACCTATAAGTGAGAATTTAAAAGAAAATGATGAAAAATATTCCACCACATGCATAAATATCATAAAAATTTGTCAAAAAGAACATATTTTATTTTTCACTATTTTCCATTTGACCCAAATTCTCACTTTCTTTCATTTTACCTTCTAATTTATGCACGAACACATGGGTTGAAAACTCACATTGTTTGCTCACTCCCAATAAGAAATAACACGAGTCTTTGAAGAAAATATAAAATTTATAACAAACATTGTTACACTTATTTTTTTTACAGTTACAAATATAATCTCATATACCTCATTAGTGCCGTATGCGAGAAAAAGATACATTTTTTTATAGTTTTTATAAATGATATTATACAACTCATTGAAATATTATTTTACTTTTTTATTAAAGTAAATAACTTATTAAATGATGCATATGATTTTTAAGAAAATAAAAATGTGTATGGATTGCGTTTGTGACATAAAAAGGACCAATCGCCGGTAACATTTTCCTTGTAACAAATTAATATTTCTACAGCTAGCTATTTCTATATATATATAAAAAGTTATATCCACCGATTGTTATCACTTTTCAACATGCATGATAGAATTATTTCAATTCGCCACTACATATTTTGATTATTTATTTTTTAAAGACATTTGAAAAAATTGGAAAATATCATTTTTTTTCCTTGTTGTGTTCATGTGTTGATTGTGTACGCCCTGATGAACATGCTATTTGTGACATTAACATAGTCCTCAATAACAAGTGTAAATTTTTTATATATATTCTAGAGAATTTTATTACAAATATAAAAAGGGTTATTTAGTTTCCACAAGTGTTCTGAAATGCGGTATGCGGTTTGCGTGCGGATAGGATACCGCACAGAGTATATACGGCATGTGGGAGTATATGCGGGAGTATATGCGGTTATGTAATTTTTTAATAATAAAAAATAATTATATAGTCTTGATCTATAAACAAGAATAACAAGGTAAATTTGAAGAAATGTAATCATATTAAACCATTAAAATTTCACACAGAGCCACACAGGGCATATATGCAATTTCAGACGGACACATGGGTATAAATATAATTTTTAAGGGGTATAAATGCAATTAACTTTTTCAGAGGGTATAAATGCAAAATTTTATTTTTTTTAAACCATGCGCCTGCTTAAGCGGGCGCACATCCCGCATATTCACGCATATGCGTGCCTTGTCCGCATAGGCCCGCATATCAACTTACACGGTTCGGTAGCTTACCGAACCGCATATGCGGCCGCACAGGCCGCATTTCTGAACAGAGGTTTCCACCCCTCCTAAAACAAGTCAATTATTAAAAACCATTCAAAACACAATTTATTATAAACCTCCTTTAAATGCTAACTAGATTTGTAAAAACCCAAATAAGTTATTGTTTGACGAAATAGGTTATTAAATGATGGATTGACAATAATACCCTTACTAAAAATATATCCTAACTTGATGGAAAAAAAACCCTTTCATTAACTTAAACCTCTTTCCATCAAATTTTTTTTTAGAGTACTAATTTCTTTTTGTTTTGTTGACCGTTGAGTTTTACAAATTCAGTTAACATTTAAAGCGGGTTTATAATGATATTGTGTTTTATAATTTTTTTTAATAAATTTTCTCATTTTATGAGGGGTAGAAACTAAATAAAATTTTTTCTATCAAGTTAGGGTTTTTTAACAAGGGTATTATTGTCAATCCATAATTTAGCAACCTATTCCATAGTAACTTATTTGGGTTTTTTACAAATTCAGTTAGGATTTAAAGGGAGTTTATAATAATATTGTGTTTTATAACAGGTTTTTAATAATTTGACTATTTTAGAAGGGGTGGAAACTAAATAACCCATATAAAAAATGAAATGATAAGAATTTAGATTTTTTTTTACATGTGTGTGGGCTACAATATATATTCCTAACACACGTCATTTTTTTCACTTGCATGTAGATGATTATAAATCCTATCCCTTCATACCTGTTGCGAAACATGGATACTTTTATAAGCCAAAAGGTCATAGACATGTCCAATCCAAAATTCTAGCAACCCTTCATCTAGAACGATGTAATAAAGATGTCAAATCATGATAGTGAAGTAGGAGTAGGGATATATATCAATCCCCTTGAATAAAACTCATCATAATTTTTTTTTCTTTAATTAAATTTGGTTATTGTAGAAATTTTTTTTTTTATGAAGTTTCCAAGAAATCTCCCATATTACCATCTTGTTGAACAATTTTTTTTCTTTTTTTTTGGTGAAAGAAAGATGTTGAAACAATTGAATCTTCAAATCAAACCTTTATTTAAAAATAAACCTTCATAAAACATATGCACTTTCAAAGAACCTTCACACGGTATATGACAAAAGGACATGGTTATATTTTTGGATTTGTGAAGCAATTTAAATGTTTAAAACAATCCAGTGGAGATATATGAAGGTAAACAATGTAATCATACCACATATATATATACACCCTCATGAATTCTTGTGAGATATGATCATATTGATGTTCTATTACGTGTAGTTTGTTAGAGGAAGTCCCTCTTTGTTTAGGCTAGAAAGTGACATATTAACTATTAGCTTTCTTTTAAAACTTTATTGACACTGGCATGTAGATTAATGTTTAACCAAATACAGGTATCGCAACCATTGTACTTAATCAACCACCACACATTAAGCTATATATTTTTAGATGATTGATTATATTGGCATGGCTTTGGTTTCTTTGGGTACCTAGCTATAAACAAATTCATGATAAGAAAATAAAAGATACTAATCTAGCTATTTACATGCTTAGATTATGTTGGAAATAAATTAGATTATGTTGGAAATATGCAATTCATGACTGGTGTACATCACATGTTTGGTCCTTGTCATGTACAACACAATGTGAACTTACAAGCTAAAGTAAACAGAATTTGGGGGGAGGCCCATCTTCATGTGATGAGTGGTTAGGTCCATTTGGAAACACGTTTGAAAAATAAGATTTTGAATAAAATGGCTTAAATAGACTTGATTCCAAAAAAACTCATTTTCTATGCTTTTTAAAAAGTAAGTTTTTTGTACTAAAAGCTGTAAGTAACTTTTTAATTAAATTTGCTTTTTATATTACATTTGGTAACACTTTTCAGCTTTCTGCTTAATTAAAAAGAGAATCACTTTATTTAAGTACTGTCAAACGCCCCCTAAGCTCAAAACCAATTATCTTGACATCGGGTTAGATCCAACATTATTTGGACCATCGCGTGCACCTCACCTCATTAAGTTAGTTGCTAATGGTAAAATATGGCTCCAATGGATGCGATTAGACTACGGGTCCGTTTGGATATACGATTTGGGGTGATTTTGCTTTTTGAAAAGCTAAAATCCCAAAATCGTGCAGCAAACGGGTCGGATTCCTGCAGAATCAAAAGTTGAATTCCTTTTAATTTTTCTCTCGAATCTGTGTTTTAAAAAGCTGTTCAGAAACTGCGATTTTCAGTTGGAATCGATTTTTTGAATTGAAAAGCAACTTTCTCTATCAAACATTAAACTCCTTTCAAATATTGATTCCTAAATTAAAAAAAATCATCTAAAAAAGTCAAGTCTAAAATCATCTTAAAAAAAACTTTATTTCAAAAACTACTTTTCAATCTGTGTTTTCAAACGGACCCTACATCAAGCTAATGGCTTACAAATGGCTAGTCGCACTTGTAGATATAGCAAGGCGGAAGCACAAGCGCAGTTGAAAAGACTGAATTTCAAAATAGGCTATCGGAGCAATTATTACCACCTCACTTAATAATCACCCTACCCCCTAAAAATATTGTGCAGGGTGAATGATAGGAAAGAGAGGGGGGGGGGGGTGTCAAGGCATGCGTCGATTGGTACGGGAGGTCGAGGGTGGAGAGAGAGAGAGAGAGAGAGAGAGCCAGTGAGGGAAAGGACGGTGATGAGTGACAACATGAGAAAGGGAGGGAGGCGGTAGTGGGTGGATGAACCTGTAGGTTTTTCATATTTTTTTTTACTTTTATAAATTAGTAAAGGAAAGATATATGCATGAGATTATACAATTACTAATTGATTTATATCATATATCTTAATATAGCATCATCTACTACTATTTACAATCTACTAATGAAATATTTTAATGAATTGAGGGCAAACTGATTTTTCTCATTACAACATTATTTACTTTGAGTTATATGATTATTCTATTCAATTTATATGGCTATTCAATTTAATTCATGATTGGTTCAATAAAAATGTGTCCTTTCAAAGAATATATGAGGCATCTAGCTCGATTGTAAGGTGTCCAGGTGTCCGATCAGGGATGCAATTTTGAGTAGAATTTGATCTCCATCATTAATTTGCTTATTAACTGTTCTTTTTTTAAATACTCCAATGTATTAAAAAAAAATTTCTTTTGAGAAAAAACCTAATAATTAAAAGTAATAAACTAACTGATACATAGATCATTCTTGGTGATTCTTTTAAGAAGTGGCATATTATTTTTAAATTGAAAAGTTAGAAAATGAAGTGGGGTAAAAAAAAAAACACTTCTAAAAAATGATGGGATTATACAACCCAGCTTTTCACTAAAAAGATATATTAACAAGGAGCCCTACACTCCTACCAACGAACCTTATAAGCTTCACTCCTACTAGGGCTGGTAAACGAACCAAGCCGCTCGGGCTCGGCTCGGGCTCGACTCGGTTTGAGCTCATTCAGGCTCGTTCGTTTAGATAAATGAAAGAGCTTGAACAAGTTTTAAAGCTCGGTTAGGCTCGGGACCTGGATCGAGCTTCATTTTATGTTCAAATTCAACTCGTTTGTGTTATTAAAACTTAATTGAAGCTTTATTAAACTCCTTTATAAAATTAAAATATTAAATTAATACAAAGTTATGCTCGTTTAAGCTCATGAACTTGGCTCATTTAGGCTAAAATTTTATTTTCAATTCCTAAAAACCCTAAAATGAAGAAGAATGCTAGGCTCGTTGAGGCTCGTGAGCTTGGCTCGGCTCGGCTCGGCTCGGTTCGACTCGTTTATAAACGAGCCGAGCTTGAACATGTCAAAGCTCGGCTCGTTCGGCTCGTTTACCACCCCTAACTCCTACAGTCCTTTTTTTTTTTAATATCGGAGGGACTCTCCGTAGCTGACCTTACGGTCGAGCTGGGAAAGCTACCTCCGCCTGTTTGCCTCGGTCCCACGGAAAATTCTTTCGAATAATCGCCAACAAACAGGTGGGTAAGTCAGCGTCAAGACTCGAACCCAGAACCTATCGGTAACACCGCTAAACCCTGAACCGTTGTGCTATGGACACTGGGGACTCACTCCTACAGTCTTAAAGTGTATAAATTTATTCTTTGACAGAGTCCAGTATATATTCAATTATAACTATATATGCAATTTTACATATAAAAAAAAATTGTTTGGTAATTAAACTTTCATTATTGAAAAATATAATAGAGAGGATTACATATTTATATGGGCGAGATCCTAATTAAATAAGGGGCCGGGTGAGGGGACATAGGTTTCATTTCCAAGCTAATTTACAATGATACATCAATCAAATTTTTTTTTTACAATGATACCAAAATATACAAGACAGGAGAAGGTCTCGGATTGCAATTTTATCATTTATATTTGTAGAAAAACTGTGTATACAAGATTAATTAATTCATACTCTGAACTTCAATCATGCATGCAATGATAAACTATGAATATAATCAACCTAGGTGCATGTTTGTGGTTGGATTTAGGATCTTCCATCCACTTGTGCATATTTATATATGTATCTTTAATTTCTATATTTGTTAAAGATCATAAAACTCTTTTTTTTCTTGGAATTCATACTTAAATATTAATCCAAACCCAACTTGCAAACCTACACTACCATCTCCATTTTTTTTTTCTTTAAATACATATATAAAAGCTCATAAAGTAGACCTTCCCATTTTTTTTAAGGTATACATAACAGGTCAAAGTTAACATGTCAACAACTCAACATAAACAGTGGCCTCCACCTATTTGTTTAGAGCCAAGAATTTATTTATGGGTAATTAGCACTTTTAACCCCACAAAAATGAATATTCACAAAAATAGCCCTGTTCGTCAAATATTAAAAAAACTAACCCCGTTGACTTGATCAGCATTGTCACGTCAGCACTAGCCATTTTTTTAAATGTTTGAATCCGTCTCCAGTGTTAAGCTTCACATCCCCGTGAAAACACTAGAGACGGCTTATATATATGTCATCTCCAAGAGACGGCATATATATATACCGTCTCCAGGTCGCGACTTATATACACCTCATTCCCGCAGAAAAGCCCTAGAACCCCATTTCTCACCCCCTTTTTCTCTCTCAAACATATATTCTCACCCACCCTACCTGAAAATCATCCCCCACACAGTTCATACACATCAATCAACATCTTTAAATCACTTTTAATTCAAATGTAAACATCAAAACCCTAAACAATTTCTTGATTGATTGATTTATTTATCAATTGTTTTGATTTGGGAATGTTGCATTTATAACCCTGTTAAATATGGTATTTTGCGTTATACCCCCTTAAAAAAGCTAATTGCATCTATACCCCTGAAAAAATCTTTCATGTTGCAACTATGCCCCCCCGTCTGTCTCCATTACCAAGGTTAAACCAACCATGGTTACGAATCTAACTCTACCTCACGAAATGTCTCTTTTACCCTCACAAAATTTTGCATTTATACCCCTGTTAAATATAGTATTTTGCATTATACCCCATTGAAAAGATAATTGCCTCTATACCCCTGGAAACTTCTTTCGTGTTACAACTGTGCCCTTCCGTCTCTCTCCGTTACCAAGGCTGAACATATAAGTTATGTTGTTTTGTATTGCAGTTAGAATATGACACTCATGTTGATCTAATTTTTAGGTTGGATGGTTTTGAAAGATTGATAAAGGCTCAGAAAAAAGAACATATAAGAGAACATATGTCTTGTTGTATTTTTCAATGCTTATATATTTCACATACCATTGTGATCTTGTTTATTAAACAATAAAAATAAGTAGTTGAATAGACAAATATACATAGATCTTTTTTTTTCTTGAAACATTTGTAATATCAACTTTAAAATCAAGACAGTTGTTTAAACAGTTTATCTAAAAAGTATTAAATTTCTACTTGGTTCTTCTATGCCTAGAGTGGATCATTGTTGAGTTCCATATAGTTCCCACTATGCTAACTAGAGATTCTATTGTCTTTTGATTTTTGTTCGTAGAATCTCAACATTGAAATATAAAATTTGTTGTTTTTGACTTTCATTCATCCTACAATCAATCGGTGTTTTTTTATCTCCATGTGGTGCATTCTGCTAATTGGTGCTCATTCTCCATGATGAGGATCATCTGACATGAAAATTTTGTCAATCAATATTTTTATATTTTTTTCACTGTGATAGTCAAGATAATTATGTCTTATTTTCTGGCATGGTTATATGATTGAAATAGTGTTTGTTGATATTTTCTGTTATGAAAAATAACATCTATCAATGAAATCTAAATAAACACTATCTATCTTAGTCTTTTGAATATTGTAAGGTATTCAACATGAACAAATTAGCTAGATCCTGATATATTTTGTTTTGATGTTGAAGAAGATACGAAAAAAGAGCTGCAATAGGTCTGGAGGTTGCAAAACTCACTCTTGACATGATGTTCACATAAAATTGAAGATATAATTTGATATTAAAAGTCTTCAAACACTTTATGTTTTTTTTTTGTAACATGTAATTTTGATTATTTCATTTAATTTATATTTAATACTACTGTGTCATTTATACAGAAGATCAAATAAATAAATAGAATTCCTAATAATTAAAGTTTTGTATTATGTTATTTTTTGTAATCTGTTTTTAATTTAAATGAACAACCACTAAAAAAATTTAATTTTAGTAATGTTTTTTTCTTTTGTTTTTCACTTTAGAATGAAAGGAACTGGAGTTAACATTTTATAATTTTTTAAGGGCAATTTGTCATTGCCTTTTTATTTCAAAATGAATTTTGTGATTATTTTCTGGTATGGTTATATGATTGAAATAGTATTTGTTGATAGATTTTCTATTATAGAAAATAAAATATGTCAGTAAAACCTAAATAAACACTGCCTATCTTAATCTTTTGAATAATTATAAGATTTTCAATCAATCATTGGAGAGGATGAGAAAAAAAATGTTTCAGCAATTTTATAAGGTTGAAGAAAATGAGTTTTATAAGCAGACACAGGGGCATAGATGCAATTTCAGATGGACACAGGGGTAGAAATGCAATTTTTCAAGCCCTACGGTCCAAAGGGTAGTTTGGTCAATTCATTTTTATTTTAACGACGTTAATGGAATATTCCCTGTATATTCCACTATCATCCGATGGAACTTAACCTCAGGGGCACAATTGCAACACGAATGATTTTTCAGGGGTATATATGCAATTAGCTTTTTAAGGGGGTATGTCGCAAAATATCATATTTAATAGGGGTATAAATGCAATTCCCTTTTGATTTTATTGATTTTTTTTTTGTTTATTATTGACATGCATGTTGAATGTATGATGTTTGTTAAGTTGAATGTTATTTTTTTTGGTTTTTGGTTTATTGACAATTTTCTATTTGTCAAAATAAACTTAAAAAAAAATTGAAAATTTGATTGTTATATAAAACTTTTTAAAAAATTCAAAGGCCTTAGAAAACCCTTTAAAAAGTTCAGTAATTTCTTAAACATTTGTTACAATTTTATAAAGTGATAAATGATTTTAAAACCACTTATCATAATGAAATTTTTGATAACAGGGGGGACTTACATAGAATATTAATTTGGTGCTTGCAAGGGAGTTGATGTTGTACCCCAATTATGATGAGTGGAGATGTATAATTGTTGTGGCACGTGATTATGCAGATGCAATAATGGGAGAAAGGGAATAACTATCGAGTACTTCCAGTGCAGCTACAGATGATGATGATTACTCCATGATGTCATAGATGACAATGCATTTAATTTGGGTCAGGAGCTGACACTGAATTCACAATTGATGAGTTCTTCGGTGATGTACGACTCGAGTCACAATTGATGAGCAACCATGACAACCAGCTCTAGTTTTAGATCAAGCTCCAGAGATGACACTTCAGACATATGTTCGTAGACTATGCAGGATTTGGTGCACTTCTACTACTGCCAGTCGGTGATCGAGCGAACCATTTACCACTCCGACTCAATCAGTTGTGCCATCTTCTATAGCTACAGACATACCCTCTTCATTAGCACCTCATACTCCGAAGAAAGCCAAAAACAAATGATTTATGAAATTTTTTGGATGACTGTATTTATGAGACTTAATATATGTTTATTATATATGCATTTTCATGCGTGTTCAGAAATAGTGAAGTGATTGTATTTATGAAACTTATGTTATATTTCGTTTAAATTGTTTTATTTTATTCAAGTAGGATTTTCACTATACATTTTTATATATGCAAGCAGGATTTATTATTTGTTTCAATAAAAATAAAAAAGATAAAAAATTAAGGCAAAAATGCAAGGGAGGCGGATTATATATAATCCGTCTCCATGAGACGACATATGTATGCCGTCTCCTGGAGACGGATTATATATATGTTGTCTCCTGGAGATGGATGTTTGAACGGGAGACGATTTATATATAATCTGTCTCCTTTGTTAATCTAACAAAACACTGGAGACCCAGTACAAACATTAAAAAAACGGTCAGCGCTGACGGGGCAGCACTGACCGGGTCAACAGGATTAGTTTTTGCTAATATCCGGTGGGCGGAGCTATTTTTGTGAAAGTAGCACTTTTAACTCATAAAACTCTAGTTTAAATCAAACGTGCATGTTTATTTGATTTATGCGGTGTGTGACTAATTTTGTACATTAAGTGTTTTTTTAATTAATATATTTAATGTCACCAATAATTTAGATATAATGTTAGATGGATCATAAAAAAAAAAAAAGAGTTACATTTTTTCTCTTACTACTACCTAGAGACATATATACTACCTTAGTGAGCATAGTATTGTCGAGGGAAAAATCTTACAAAGAGTGAGATGGCGACATGTATCCCCAAAAAACGGATTGACGGGTGGCTCTGTTCACCAGAATAACTCTATTGCCTGAGTAACCCGTGTAAGACCAGACCAGGCAAACGAGGAGAAGCGCTCATACAGCTTTCTAAGTAGAGGAGATAGAACAGATTAGTCAGGACTAGATGTACTCGTAGATTAATCTCATACAGAGCTACGAGGACCCACCTTTGAGCAGAGTGAGCTGGTCGGTAGCCCGGGTACATCTACGTACAGTTGGAGTTCACTTGATCCAGAACAGTTGCCAAGGCATGTGCTTGATCTGATAGAAGGACTAAGGGCCCGTTTGGGGTGTGACATAAGATTATTTGTCCTTGATAGTTATACTGGAATAGATAACAATCCATGCTGAATAAGTAAATTTTTTTTGGTTGTCTTTTCTGTTATTCTTGTTGGGAAACGTAAAATTGATCTTTTTGTTGTTTGGTTCACCTTGAATAAAATAAGGATAAGTGGTAGATAAGAGATGGATAAGAGTTTATAACTTTTTAAATGACAATTATACCCCTGCATAAATTATTTGTGTTTGTGATGTAGGACAGATTTGGAAAGAAATCATTGCAGAATATTTGATTTCAAATCTGTTATCAAAATAAATTTTTATTAGATTTTATTTAGGAATTTAGGATTTTTAGAATCTTATATTTTATTTTATTAGATTTTAATAATTATCATTGTAATTGTGTCTTTACTATTTTTAGTAGAGTCATAATTTACATTATGAACATTTATTTTATATTTGTGGCCTATATAATGAGTGCCACCATATTTTGTAATAGAATAACTTTTGATCAATTATATTTTGAATTTTCTCTCTTTTGAGGCTTTCTTCCTTGTGGATTCAAGGATTCCTTGTGGATTCAAGGGGCTTATGAGATCTCAACGCTGGTTGGATCTTCTATCGTTTTCACGCTGCGTTAGTTTGGGAATAAGTATAAGAGATATGAGTGTGATATGATAGATGTGACAGTTTTTGGAATGTGTGCAGAGAGTGTTAGGTGAGATAAATATTTTAAAATGACAGAGAAGGGTATTTTTATCCATTGACATAGATAAGCCCTGATAAGCAATTCCACCATTTTCTTAGAATAGTTATCAGGCCTTATCCTAGCTTATCCAGACATAACTATCAAGGTTTATTCTTGTCAAACAAACAGCTGTTTGGGGCTCATTCTACTGTATTCTCCCATATCCATCATTTATTCTCCACCCCAAACGGGGGGTAAAAGAATCCCACGTAAAGGATGTCATATGGCAACGTGAAGAATTTCATAACAAATTTATCCGCACAGCACATACCGAAAAAACTTCTCTGATGCGGAATATCCATCCAGATCAACAGATATGATTATGTTCATTTGTCTTCTTCCTCTATTAAAGGGAAAACCTGTCAAGTGAAAAATGTATCTCATTCATTCTCCATTACGACACATTTTTCTCTAAAAAATCTTAAATTTTTTTACTGACTTGAGCGTTCGATCCCCCTTGACAGACACCGCATCAATGTCAAGAGACTATCGAGTACAATTATCTGTATTCGTTGAGGGTATTCACACCCTAAGGTATTATGAGTTATTCACATTAATTAGTGTATTTGAAAACAAGTTTAAAAATTAGGTTTTTTTTATTAAAAGTAGTTTCTGAAAAAAATATTATAAAAATCTTACTTTTATTAGATTTATACAACATTGTTTTTACACCTAAAAATTATTTTAACTTTTGTCCACAGTTGAGACCATTGGATGTGTTCGAAAATACATGATTTATGTAAAAATAAAATCCATCTAAACTGTTCATTCCAGAATAAATAATTCTAGGAATTTATAGGAAGACTTTATCTTCTTGTTTGACTTGAAGGTATGGGATGCGAAGATCCCTAGCTGGAAATCATAATCCAATAATATTTAATATGACTTATAGTATTTATTTCTCCAATAACCATATTAAAAATAAAAAAAAGCATTCAAACCCACGTTTTTAATACTTCACTTAAAGCAACAATGTCAAAAAATATATGCTAGTTAAATTAACACAACAACCTTAATAGTCCCCAAATCACAGCAGTTAACACATCCAATTATTTAAATCTAAATCAAGGTCATACATTATAGTTTGTGCATCCATCACTCCGGAAAACTTTGAGCAATTCATAATTTTAAACACCATTCAAATGAAAGATTAACATTAACATTTCAAACATCTTTCACATGAAATCCTGCAGGTCATTTTAATTAATTGATCACAGTGAATGGTACCATTGTATTAGTCATTTTCTATATTTTTCCAAAAGAATTTACATCAAGGGTGCAATTTTGATTGGTTAAACCGAATCCGAACATATCCAAATCAATTTTTTTGAATTTTGAGTCAATTATTTTTTTGTTTGGTTTGAATATGAATTAAAAAATTAATAAATCAATTTATTTTAGTTTGCGTTTAGTTTTATTTTAAAAAAATGAATTAACTTAACCGAATTAAATTCAAACACATGATATTCAAGTTTAATCAACATTTAAATTATTCTTTTTACAATAAAAATCAATCTTCTAAAAAGCGCTAGGCGCTAGTCAGACATTTGAGGGGGGACTAGGGATTAATCGATTAATCGGAGATTAGTCGGAGATTAATCAGGGATTAATCGGTCACTATATTAATAATATAAAATAATATATATTAGCCAAATATTAATAAAATAATACATACACATCCTACACACACACACACACACACACACACACATATATATATTTTCGACTGATTAGGTGCGGTAGCCGCACGGTGCGGCAGCCGTTCGATCGCGGGTCCATCGCATCCAACGGTCACGTCGACCGTTGGATGCGATGGACCCGTGATCGCTGCCGCACCGTGCGGCCGTCGCACCTAATCATCCCTTATATATATATATATAAGCTAATAATAATAATAACTAATATATACATATTTATAATAGTTAATAATACATAGTTACATACATATCCACGCATATTGAAATATAATACAAAATAAATTGTTATTGCGCTCTACACAAACTTAACTTAACCTACATTAACTCCAAATGGGCACACCACACAAACCTATTCATCCTACAAGATTATAATGTTCCGCCATAACATTAGACAGGGGTGCATCCCCTACAACCAAAGTCGGCGGTCCCAAAAAAAATAAAAATAAACACAACACAATTTTTTATTTTCTTTTACTACAATTAATCTCTCTCGATCGATTCATCGAGACGCCATGGAGGATGAAGTTCTTCTGAATCGTCGGAGACAGGGGCGGAGACCGGGGGGGGGGGGGGTAATACCATTTTGTGCATTTTGTAAAAATATAAAATTTCATAATTATTTACATGAGCATACCATTTTGTAATTTAAAACTTATTTTTTATTAGATGAATATGTATTTAAAAAAATTAAAACAAGTGCATGTTAGCAGAGTCCCGAGGTATGTGTACATTAAAATTATTTAATTTCTTACACAAATAAACAAATAAATAAATGCACACCTCGTGCGCAGCATCGCCCTTCATTCAATAAACAGACACATCACACATCCGATTCAATTCAAACCCAAGCAACACGAAAAAAAAAAATCAATAGCAGCCCCCACCACCAAAATAAACAAAGAAAAAAATTACAACAATCTAAACAAAAAAACAAAAATAAAATAAAAGAAAAAAAATCATATTACCTGTAAAATGTATGATATTCATATAATCCATTATTTTTTTGAAATCATGTAACCCCCTTAGAAACACATATTTAAATCTAAATAGTCATATGAATTAAATTTTTGTTAATAGATGAGTAAAATTATGAGAATATTTTGTTTGATTAACCTAATTAAAATTAAAACACAATATACTAAAAATCTTCTCCCATGTGTTAAAAATGCATAAAATCATATAAAAATGATGATACTGCCCCCTCTAGATAGGGTCTTATAATCTATGCAGATGGTAAAATCGTTATTTATAATTGATTTTTCGTATTTTTAATACATTTGAAGGAGTTTTTGATATACATTGTTTTCAATCAGGATTAATCAAATAGAATATTTATATAATTTTTTATTTGTCAACAAAATTTTAACTTGGATGATTATTAATATTTACATAGTTGTTTTGAAAGGGTTTAGATGAATTCCATACAGTTTACAGGTCTTATTTAAATTTTCCCCGGAATAAAAAATATGTTTGGTATCCCTCTGATACCCTTTGGTGTTTTTCAAAAACACCACACCACTCTCACCACAAGACCCAAAAGAAAGAATACACAAACTATGAAGAACTTCTCCTTTTATTAATTTGCTTGAATTGAAAAATAACACAACCCCTTCACATCCTTTTATAGGGTGTTTTGAGAAAGACAAAAAATCTAAGAAATCTAAAAAGTCAAAAGCCAATAACATAACAATAAAACATTTTTAAAAGTGGCCCATATATATTCATATATATGTTAAATTACTCATCAATTAATACAGTCATTTATTGACTTCATAAATAAGGAAAAAAATCAATGTGATTTATTCTTCTAATTATTCTCCTAATATTTGATATCAAATTAAATATTTGATCTTTATTACCTTCCTTATTTAGTGGTGGTGAGATCTTTCATCTTTTTTTATTTGATATTTCCAATATGCCCCCTCAAATCAAAAAATCTTCATTCCAAGCATGTCTCTTCTTCACATGGTCCTTGAGGAATTGGAACCAATTGTTGATGTGTTTCCTCCTATGCTGCATGGGATCTTTCGCGAGCTTTGTGGTTAGTTTTTGTTGAGGACGATATATCGTCTTGTGTTGATTGAATTGTCCCTCTACGGTGCGTTTAATCTTGTACACCCTTTTGACGCCGATTGCCTTGTGACTTTGTGGGAGTGTAATCAAATCTAATGTATCATTATTTTACACTATGTGAATCTCCTTCTTCTTACAATTTTCTTGAATGGCTGCTTGGAAGATGAGAGACTCATGATCAGCATATAGACAGAATAGATTTGTTTTGTTTCTCTATCTTCTGTCTGTTCATAGATCTCCCTAATACTTCTCATTTTGATGGGGTTTTTCTTCGATGAGGATCCACTGCTACTAGATCCTTGAGAAGTTGGAGAGTTTCTTGATGGAGTTCTTTGTGCCGTAGAAGGTGTGACTTGTCGAGGAGATGGCGGTGCTATAGGTGGTAGAACCTCTTGTTGATGATCTTCACGTTCCTCCATCAATGGTTGTTTTTTCGTTGCCTCTCCATTGCTCCAATTCCACACTTCATCTTCATTAAAAACCACTTTTCTACTCTCCACTAATTTATTGGTAAGTGGATTGTAGAGTCTATATGCTTTAGAGGCTTCGTTGTATCCAATGAAGATGCACCTTTTCTCCATGATCATCAGGCTTTCCTTTTGCCTGCACTTGTACATATGCAATACACCCAAAGATGCGAAGATGCTTCACGTTTGGCTTTCTTCGACTCCACGCCTCGTGCGGTGTCATCTTCTCTACACTTTTTGTCGGACATCGATTGAGTAGAAAGACAATGCATGCCACGGCCTCCGCCCAAAAACTTTTTGGTACGCCCTTTTCTTTTATCATGGTTCTCATCATGTTGAGGATGGTGCGATTCTTCCTCTCGGCTACTCCATTTTGTTGTGGTGTGTATGTAGTTGTGAATTTTTGTTTGATGCCCACCTGTCTACAGTAGTCCTTGAACATATTTGAGGTGTACTCACCACCTCGGTCAGATCTGATTGTTTTAATTTTACAACCGCTCTCTTGCTCAACATGAGCTTTAAAATTTTTAAAAATAGAAAATGCAGCAGACTTTTCCTTTATGGGATACACCCAAATCTTTCTACTAAAATCATAAATGAAAGTGACAAAATACCGATTACCTCCAAGCGAGATTGCCTCCAATGGACCACAAGTATCAGTGTGCACCATTTGTAGTGGTTTTGTCGCACTCCAAGATCTGTCTTTTACAAAAGAAAATTTTTGTTGCTTCCCAAGTGTGCATGCCTCGCACACATGTGTTGGCCTGTCGATCGTTGGTAGACCTTCTACCATGCGCGTCACGGATAGGAACTTCAAATCATTGAAGTTGAGATGTCCGTAACGGAGATGCCACTTCCATGTCTCATTGTCCATAAGTCCATGGAAGCACTTTTGAGGCGCCATGTTGAGGTGGAGAGGAAACATGCGATTTTTCGCCATTTGAATTCGTGCAAGATGTCTCCCATGTGCATCGTTGAGGGAGAGAGTATTATTTTCATTGTGTATTACGTACCCCTTCTCAATGAGTTGCCAAATGCTAAGTATATTGCATTTCATATTGGGAACGTAATAAACATTGGAAATAAATTCAGGTTTGCCGTTTTTAAGAACAAATTTTTTTTTTCCTTTACCTTCCACCTCAAGTTTGGATGAGTCTCCCAAGCTCACGTTGCCTTGGACATCGTTGAGCTCCATAAACAATTCTTTCTTTCCGCACATGTGGTTGGTTGCTCCCGTATCGAGAAACTACACATCTTATTGTCCAGTCATATCCTCATGCACGAAAAGAAGTGTAGATTCTACAAATTTATCAGATGCATCCACAAAATTGGATTGCTCACCTTGATTTTTGGGGGAACTCTAACAATCTGATGTGTAGTGTCCAAACTTGTTGCAGTTGTAGCACTTGATGTTCCTCATGTTTTCACGGATTTGCTGATATCCCTGTCCTCTTCCTCGTACTTGACCTCGTCCATGATAGGTGTTATCGCGTTGTGGATCAAAACGTCCACGATAACCTTTTGGGTTTAGAGTCAACTTTGATTCCAACAGCTGCTCAACCGCTGTGGAATCCACATTCTTTTGAATGCGTTGCTCATAGACTTGAAGAGATCCCAAGAGCTCCTCCACTGTTATTTTTGACAAGTCCTTCGATTCTTCTATTGCAACTACCACATGCTCAAACTTAGAGGTAAGGGATCGAAGTACCTTCTCCATGACACGGATGTCATCGATTCTCTCGTCGTTCCTCTTCATTTGGTTCACAATTACAAGCAATCGTGAAAAATAGTCGGAGACGATTTCTTCTTCCTTCATGTGAGCCGCCTCAAATTGCCCTCAAAGTTTGAAGGCGAATTCTCTTGACCCGGTCGACTCCTTTGAAGATTGTGTTTAGGGTATTCCAAACTTCCTTGCTCGACGTAGCTTCAGAGACCTTTTCGAATGTCGATTCATCCAACCCTTGATAGAGTAGGAATAATGCCTTCTTGTCCTTCTTTCTTTAGTCTTTGAGAGTGGCTTTTTGCTCCACTGTATGCGTAGCTTCTACCTCCGGTGTTGGCTCCACGTAGCCGTTGTTGACGATCTCCCATATGTCTTGGGACCCGAACAACGCCTTCATCTTGATGCACCAATTCTCATAGTTGTCCTTTGATAATATGGGAACTTGAGGGTGCACCATATTGGATGCCATCTCCACCAATGCTCTTTGAGATATGGATCTCACAAGGCTCTGATACCACTTTGTTGGGTATCCCTCTGATACCCTTTGATGTTTTTCAAAAATATCACACCACTCTCACCACAAGACCCAAAAGAAAGAATACACAAACTTTGGAGAACTTCTCCTTTTATTAATTTGCTTGAAATGAAAAATAATACAACCCTTTCACATCCTTTTATAGGATGTTGTGAGAAAGACAAAAAATCTAAGAAATCTAAAAAAGTCAAATATTCTAATAAAGGCCAATAACATAACAATAAAACATTTTTAAAAGTGTCCCATATATATTCATATATATGTTAAATTACTCATCAATTAATATATTCATTTATTGACTTCATAAATAAGGAGAAAAATCAATGTGATTTATTCTCTTAATTATTCTCCTAATATTTGATATCAAATTAAATATTTGATCTTTATTATCTTTTTTTTATTTGATGTTTCCAATAAAATAAAAGAACCTGATAAGAACCTACCTGATAAGAACCTACCCATCACTCTCTCCCCACCTTCCTCCCTGTCTCTCTCTCTCATAACCCAAACCCCCCCCCCCCCCCCCAATATAGCTTCAACCAAACCCCCCGTTACAGCTCCCTCTCTCTCTCTCTCTCTCTCTCTCTCAAAGAGCAATGGGTACACCATGGATTCCCCTACTACTATTCCATATCCTCCTATCCTATCCTCCCACCCAAACAGCCCAAAGACTCTCCACCACCACCTACAACTTCATCTCCTTCGACAGAGACGCCTCCGCCCGCAACTTCACCGTCCTCGGCGACGCCGGCGGCCTCAACGGAGGCGCCCTACAGATCACCCCCGACACCATCAACCAAGTCTCCTACCTCATCAACAAGTCCGGCCGTGTCATGCTCTCCCACCCCTTCAAACTCTACCATCCCATCAACAACACCCACAACCTCGTCGCCTCCTTCAACACCACCTTCGACATCAACATATTCCGCCCAAAGAACACTCTTCCCGGCGAAGGCCTCGCCTTCCTCATCGCTCCAGACCTCTCCCTCTCCTCACCGCCGGCGGGGAGCTTCGGCGGCTACTTGGGCCTCACCAACTCCTCCACCGACGGCAACCCATCGAACAAGTTCGTCGCGGTCGAGTTTGACACGGTGAAGCAGTCCTACGACCCGGACGTCGACCACGTCGGGCTCGACATCAACTCGGTGAAGAGCAACCTGACCGCCTCCCTGTCGGACATCGGGATCGAGCTCTCCCCGGTCAACCCGGCGAACTACACAGTCTGGATCGACTACGACGGGGGGTCAAAGCGGTTGTCGGTGTACATAGCGAATCAGTCGGACCCAAAGCCGGCGAAGCCCGTCTTGTCGACCGACATCGACATCAGCAAGTACGTCGCGCAGCAGTCCTACTTCGGGTTCTCGGCGTCGACGGGGACGGATTACGAGCTTAACTGTGTGTTGAAGTGGGGGCTGACGGTGGAGGTGCTGCCAAAGGACGGAGGGGGTCTCTCCGGGGGGAAACTGGCGGCTGTGATAGTCGGGGCGGCGGTGGGGGTGGTGATGGTGGTGGGGTTGATAGTGGGGGGTTTGCTTGTGATGAGGAGGAGGTGGAGGAGTGAGACGAACATATTGGGGGCTTTGAAGAGTTTGCCAGGGACACCGAGGGAGTTTAGGTATGTGGATCTGAAGAGGGCGACAAACAACTTTGATGAGAAGAACAAGTTGGGGGAGGGAGGGTTTGGGATAGTTTATAAGGGGGTGTTGGCGAAGGAGAATGCGGAGGTGGCCGTGAAGCAGTTTTCGAGGGAGAAGTTGAAGGGGAAGAATGACTTTCTTTCGGAGCTCACCATCATCAACCGCCTCCGCCACAAACACCTCGTCCGCCTCGTCGGTATGTATAGATCGGATGGTTCTCGTTTCATCAATTGCATCGGACAGTCCATCTCATTTGATGCATTTTTAACTGTTTTGATTGATTCAAGCATACTATAAATGTGAATAAAATAATATGGATAGATTTATAGTAATAAATTTGAATAAATCAAATTTTAAAGTCTTATTACTCTGTCAAATTAGATTGTTGAGTTTAATTTCCGTATCTTAATTCATATAATTTTGCTTGGTATCTTAATTGCATTTACATGTGGGATAATTAATTTGATCTGTTTGATGCACTTGCATCTTATGCTCCTTATTTTGTATTATATTATATCATTATGGATGTCTTTATCATTATCTAATTAAATGCTTTTATTTTTGGGATGCCAGATTAGACTTTGTTTACTATGATAAAGATATTGATTGCTTTTATAAGTGGAATATAACGTGCACATGTTATATGCAGACATGCTTCATTAGTGCCTTTTAGTTAGCTTTACAGCGTGTTCACATATTACCTTTGGGTAGTGGATGCAACTGTACAAGTGAGCGAATATCACTTTAACTGGGGACGTACGGAAAACGTTAAAATGATTGATTGAACGTGATACATATATGTGTTGGGGAGCTTTATTTTCACCCCTTTACTTCTCTATCCCACCCCTACAATTTATATTTTTAGGGTGGGTTAGAAAACACACAGAAAAGAGAGGTAGAGAGAGAGAGAAACAGAAAAACAGAGGGTGGTTTATGAGCGAAATGAACCACCGCCGTCGTTGCCGGTGAGCGGAGTGGGGTGCGGCCGCTAGCGCCAGTGAGCAGAGAGGGACGCAGAAGCGTGACAGGTCTCAACGACGATGGCAATGCGAGGGGAGGGGGTTCTATGAATTGGAGACGGTGATGGCCTCGACTTCGAAATTGGATGCTGAAGGGCCTGCGATGGCTGTTAAGAGTTGAGGGGAGAGGCTCTGAGTGGTGGACAGAGTGCACGGTGGTGAAGGAGAAGTGGGTGAGGGAGATGATGAGGGAATGTTGGAGGTTGAAGGACCACAGAGACATGGATAGCGGCGGCGGTGTTGACCCTCTCCGCTCATCGGCGCCAGCGACAGCACCCCACTCCGCTCACCGGCAGCGATGGCGGTGACCCAGTACTCTCACGGGCCTCCCTCTGTTTTTCTCTCTTCCTCCCTTTCTTTTTCTTCCTCTCTCTCTCTCTCTCTCTCTCACTCTCTTTTCCTTGGGTTTTCTAAGCCACCCCATAAAAAACAAATTTTAAGGGTGGGATAGAGAAGTGAAGGGGTGGAAATAAAGCTCCCCATATGTGTTTTGGATTTGAGTCCTTGAAAGTACACACTGGCCGTTGATCGTATACTAATCAACGGCTATAGATCGTTGTAGTCTGTGACGTGTAAGTGACGATGGGGCCAACTCAAAATGTTCATATTATATTTGGTCAAATATGTCGGTCGGCTCTTTTTTTAATTATTATACATATATAATTATATATATATAATATAATAATAATAATAGAAAGTTGATTGTGTGAAGGAACATGGGTGGGTCCCATCATGATCGTTCATCGAATGTGCTTTCTTTATTTTTCTAGAGATTATCAACCCTTTCGGTATTGCCACTTGTATACAATGGGGACTCTTGTTTGAAATATATATTTTTTATAGAACCTATGATATAATAATTAATCTCATTAAAAAAATAGTCCAAAGATAAGCATCTTACTGTCAAACCCAGCAAGTTGGAATAGATTAACCCCAATACACACGGCCTTTTTATTTTCTCTCTCAAATTAATGTCACTTGCCCCTGGCCCACTTAGGAATATTACGTTGAACACAAAATGTAGGGTGGCCCACTTAGGAATATTATGTTGAACACAAAATGTAGGGGGGGGGGGGGGCTTTGAAGGACCAATATATAGTACCTTATTGATAAATTTTGATAACTACACATATGTATGAATTGGTTGATTGTTTTATGTCAAAACGTGGAATGGTTCATTAGATAAAAGATAAAAAAGTAATGTTACATACAATCTCACATACAATCTACGGATGTTATAATTTGTTAAAAATAATAAATACAATCTACTATACATATGTTAATAAAAATTGGATATTGTTCTATTTTTAATTTTGAATTCATAACAGGTTGGTGTCACAAAAATGAGACGCTAATGCTGGTGTACGATTACATGCCCAACGGGAGCCTGGACACCCACCTATATGGCAACAACGGAAAGAAACCCCTCGAATGGGACCGGCGGTACACGATCCTGGCCGGCGTGGCCTCGGCCCTCCACTACCTCCACGACGAATACGACCAGAAGGTGGTCCACCGGGACCTGAAGGCGAGCAACGTCCTCCTCGACTCCCACTTCAACGCCCGCCTAGGCGATTTCGGCCTCGCCCGCGCCCTCGACAACGAGAAGACCTCCTACATGGAGGATCAGGGCTTCGCGGGCACGCCGGGCTACATCGCCCCCGAGTGCTTCCACACCCAGAAGGCCACCCGAGAGTCCGATGTCTTTGGCTTCGGTGTCGTCATACTCGAGGTCGTATGCGGCCAGCGCCCATACGGAGCCTTCCAAGGCGGTTTCAAGTACCTCTCCGACTGGGTCTGGACCCTCTACCGTGAAGGTTAGTTAGCACCTCTTAATCAATCCCTAGTTATCATACTCGTTAATGTATCTTATTAGAAGTGTCAATCGGCCCTGCCCGGACAATTGTGGATATAATTTATTTTTGAGCGCTACCAGTACACTCAGTTCATTTTCAGTGTAAATTTTTTTTTAAAAGTTTTTGGAAAAGAAAAATATACCGTTGTATATCAATATATAATTCATTTCATATGTTATATTTTTCTAACAGGGAGAATATTGGACGCGGTGGACAAGAAACTGGACGGGGAATTCGTGGCGGAGGACGCGGAGAGGCTGTTGTTGCTGGGGCTGGCTTGCTCGCACCCGATCGCAGTGGAGAGGCCGAAGACGCAGGAGATCGCGCAGATCATATACAGGTCGGTCCCGCCCCCCGCAGTCCCACGCATCAAGCCATCGTTCATCTGGCCCATGGTGGAGTCCTTCTGCTTCGACGACAACAGTTTCTATAGCAATACGGCCACCACCACTGCGACCACCACGGAGCGGACGTCGTCGTCGAACTATGCGTGATGGGAAGAGGTGGTGCTTGATAGGAAAACAAAACCTTTTTAAGTGATCAAGTGATTCGCATAGTCACAATAAAAAAAAGTTGGCCTAGTTATAATAGAGAGGTTTGGGTGGGGGACGTGATCAAATTTTGGTTGTTGGTGGTGTTGGCTTTATGTTTTGTTATTGGATTTGTGGATTTTTTTGGGTCATGTAATTAGACACTGCACCCTTTTTTTTCAATGTTTTGAGGTGTACAGATTGTGATTTATATTGATCTTCGATGTTCAATATTTTGGTTTTGGGTCGTGTTTTGTAAAAGGCTTGGGCATATATGTCTTCATTTTTTACAGTAACATAACAATGCATTACTTCTTTGTAGAAACAGATCCTTTAATTAGTGCTAGGATTTTTTTGTTTTTTTTAGTGGACGGGAGACAATTTCTATCCGATCGAAATTTCAGAGTCTGAAATACAATGAGCAAAGAGAAATACAACAAAAAAAAAGAAGCAAAATTTTGATGTTTATTAGTGCCCATTAAATTCATTCATGCAATGTTTTGATGTGGTTGCAATGTATCCTGTGTGTGTGTCTACTATGGATGTGTCGCAATGAAATTAAAAATATATTGATCTAGTGTGTGAAATCGAGTTGACCAGAATATCTTATACATAAGCCCCATGTTTGGATATAGAATATGAAATTCATTTATGGATGTGATGCGTGGACTTTTAAAAACCCACCTCTACAAAACTTATCATTTGAAAATCATTCTTTGAAAGACTTTTCAAAAACCGAAATTTTATGAAGAAACATATGAATTAAACATGTCATAAACTCTGTTAGTGATCCTAATTAATTAAAGGCTTCCCAGATGATCGAGTACGTCAGAGTAACATCAGATGATTATGTAAATAATATTATCTTGTTTTAATGTATGATTTCGTAATTGTTTCTACATTGACAAACCATGCAGAAAACGAAAAATTCGATTTGAAGTACCTAGCGAGTTAGAGGGTATAATTAATTAGGTTTTGTCTGAATGTGGATAGCAAGATATCATACACGCATAACTTAATTTGTCCAAAATTAAGGTTTTTTATATTATATTATTGGATCGTGACATTTCAAATATGTGGTGATCAAAAAAATATCACACCCCAAACCGTTAGTATTGACTTAAAATTTTTTTCCTTTCAAACAAATTTCATTTTTGCAAATTCAGTTTTTTTGACAATTGGCTTCAAGGTTTTAAATTTTGGTTTTTACCTAAAGAACTTTATTAAAGAAACTGGTTAAGAGTAATTTTTGCAAAATTAAATATATATTTTTAAACTGTTCCCAAACAAGGCCTTTAAACAAATTTTAGATAAGATTTAATGGTATGGATTTGAGAAAATCCAAAATCAATTTGGGGTTTGGATTAAGAGGTTTTGGTAATTACCATGTCATAACTCAAATGAATCCGATGGAATGAGTGGGGATTTAGACATTAAGCATGATATGAAACTTTTAATACGGGGATGAAATCCACATCTTGAATGTTTCATTAATTTCTCAATATTCTCTCAATTGTCGTCTCTCATTTTCATCTGCGTTATTTCCATCACCCATACCTTGACAATTTGATTGCGACTTTTTGTAATGTTTGAAATGTTTAGAATGATACGGGTTCAAAATCTAAACCCCTTCCCAAGTCCGAATAAAACCAAATCAAAATCAAACCTAAATTTTGAGCTGTTTCTAGTTAAATTAAGGCTCCGTTTGGAAACACTTAAAAGGGGTGATTCCGCTTTTAATTAAGTAGACAGCAAAAAAGTGTTGTCAAACGCATTCAAAAAACTGGCTTAATTAAAAAGTAACTTTAAGTTTTTAGTGCAAAAATTGTTGATTTTTAAAAAGCGAAAAAAATTTGTTTTATAGGAATCAAGTCTATTTATAAGTCATTTTTATTCAAAATCTTATTTTTCATATGTGTTTCCAAACGGACCTTAAGTTAGGTTGGATTTGGATCGTCAACTTTCGATTGAAGTTGGATTTAAATTAAGCCTTTTACCAAGTGAACAAAAAAAAATTAAGCTCCAATATGACTCAACCTGTTTAAATACAGCAACCCTAAATATATGATTTGTAAAAAAAAAAATTTAGCATACATCTACATATATTTTAAAAAAAGGGCAGCTCGAAAGCTTAGTAGATTACAACAATAATATAACTGTGACAGAATAAAATCCAAAACTCAATGAGAACCAGAATTTGGTTCACATTTCACTATATATCTAGAAAAAATACTAGATGTTGGTCCTTGAGAAGAAATTGTAAGGAATGTTGGTTTCTCTCAAATGTCAAATGCATGAAATGTCTTGTGGGTTTCGTAGATTTAAACGTTCATTGACTGTGAACAAATTAATGGATGCAATAAATAAGTACCCCCGCACAAAATTGGTCTCATTTAACCCACTAAAGTCTAAAATCAAGGTTTGATACAAGTGGTCTTTCTTGTGGGGTAAGCAGTAGAGTTGTATAGGGTATTTAATTTCCTCATAAATTGCCCTATCTTAGAATCTAGCTAATTTGAAAATTAAAATAACAATTGGGAGTTGGTAACCCTAACTTAACATCATCAATATATTAAAGATTATATCATTTTAATACAAAGCAGATAAGGATGGTAACAGGGATTATAACTTGTCAAAATGAGATTTGGTTTGTGGAAACATTATATAAGTTACCCTATGCTATGAGAGATCTGGTAGGTACATAAACATAGGGTTCCTTGGGTTTCTATTTAATTATCTATGACTTACCTTGTTAGGTTCATCCAACATTAGAGAATATATAATGACCAACATTTCGACTTAATTAAGACTTTGACATGCATGAACCCATACCAAAAATAAATAAATTGTGGGTCATATTTAAAATCAAAATTAATGTGTGGCTGAGCGGTCACTGGAACTCAGCTAGCTATGAATCGATATTTGATCGAACCATTCTTCACTAATTTATAAGTGTATATAAGGTTTTATAGTTCGATATAAAATTTAATGAACTTATTTTTTTTCCCATAAAAAATGGGTCTCTTAACAACCTAATAGGATACCAAGCGAAAGAAAGAAAAAATAACCCTAATAGGAATTTGTTTTTTGGAATTTCCCACTTGCATTAATCAAACTCAAAGCCTTATAAATTCTAGAGATGTCAATGAAAATCATCCGAAGTAAAAAAACCCAAAACCTTATAACTTAGCATATAAAACATATACATATATACATGAAGTGGTATTTCAAGACGCGATGGCATATTAGAGGGACATATATATACTTCACTTTTTGTGTAAGCATATATCCTTGGAATGATTTGGTGTAACATTTTTACAATAATAATAATAATATAATACTAATGTATGTGCTCAGTGAAAACGGTTAGGGTGACTAAATGGCGATTTTGTGGGTCAGGCTCTGGCAGCGGCCCATGCAAGAAATTATCAATCGGACTCTGACCCACATGAGTAATATATTGGGTGGGCCAAGCCATCATCTGGAATTCAGTCCATCAGAACTACAAAATCATGGACTCTCTGATGGGCCATACGGCAAGTCATCCCATTCCAATGCATTTTCAAAAATATAATTGATACAACCAGTCCATTTTATAGTTTAAAAGACAGATCGCGCATATTTTTATGGGTGCTGTTACACCCATATCCGTTTTCAGCCCCACTTGTAGTACTATGTGCGTTAATAAAAAATTAACGACGCATATGCTCACGTTAACAAAGTATATGCTTCAAAAAAAAAATTTACATTTTCTACAAATGCATCCATACAATTCATTGGAGTATATGCTTCATTTTTTTATAAAAGCATGTACCTTATAGAAAAATGTAAAATTTATATCAAAATATATACCTCATTATTGAGAATATATGCTCAGGTGATTTTTTATCAACACATATAGGTTGAAATAGGGGCTGAAAAAAAAATGATTTCATACCCCTTCCTTAGCCACATTGCAATTCACACCGTTTTTCTTTTTTTTTATAAAAATGATTGAATGTCTTTTGAATAACATATTATTTGGTATATAAAATAATTACATAAAATATAAGAATAAAAAATCTTTTTATATTAATATTTAATATAGCCCACCTAAAAATATTGTGATGGATCGCTCCTATGTATATGGACTATATTTTTAATTGTAAATAAGATTAAATTTCATTTTAAAAACCTATTTTCAAATCTCAAAATGATCCCAACTCTTCTGAGACAACCCACCAAAAGATCCTTTATTGTAAAATGTGTCCATTCAAATGTAAGGAATGAGATCCGATTTATTTTATTTTTTTGAAAAGGGTAAAAATAATTACTACGATTTCATTTCTAATTTTAAAATACAATTCTGATAGAAGTGAGAAGACATAGAGAAAGAAAAAAAAATCCCGGTTAGAAGAAAAATCTAACTGGGACCATAGGCTGTCATCATCATCCTCCTGTTACTCCATGATCGTCATGCGATTAATATTGAATCACAACTAACGTATATGTGATAATTTTACATATACCTCGACCAGCAAAACCAAAACATTATAAAAGGAACTGTTGTTGATAAATATCTAATTATATATTGATTTTTTTCTACTTCATCTAATATAAGAGAATGTCATCACATGAGTACACTGCATGGGGAACTCAAATATTGCACCACAAAAGTGCGTATACATTTGTTGCAGGGCAGGGTCTTGGTCGATTCACCTTCAGCAATATGTAGTAACCATTCAAAATATAGCCAACGAATAAACCAGATTCGACTTAATTAAGTTAAGACTATGACATGCACAACCGGATATTTTTTTTTCTAATTTGGGTCATAATTAAAATCAAAATTAAGGTGTGGGTGAGCGGTCACTGGAGTTAGCTTTGAATCAACTATTTGATTCAACCATTCTGACTTGACTCAGTGGCAAAGACTGAATTTAACTCAAGCGGGGCCTGAAAATAACTAATGAATGTGTCTTCACTACTTATTTCCATTATTTAACAGAACCATATATGTTAAAAAGGGAAATAGAAAATTAGAAAATAAAAATGAACAAAAAATGAAAATTAATTGAAAATTAATATATATGCTCCCAAAAAGAACACTTCTTAAGTTTTACTTTAAAAGAGAGTAAAAAAAATTAAAACTTAAATCTTGGGTTCTTGTTTTGATTGATTGATTTGTTAACACACACACATCAAATATTGTGCAAATAAATAAATAAATAATGATATGTCTATACAGCCTCAATTGTAGTCCATGTCATTTTTTTAAAATCATACATTCTCCCATTAAAGTACATGTTGGCATATGAAATAAACATGTACTGAGATACATTAATGTATTTTTTTCATGTTAAAAAAATGATAAAATGTCATGCATCATATACAATGATAAAACCCCATAAACTATTATATTGCAGTTTATAATTGTAGTGTGTGGAGCTGCAAAACGGGTTATAAAATGGATTGAGTGTATCAACGCTCAAAATAAATGTGGATAGGGAAAACATCCCCTACAAGGAGGAGTGGAGTGAGCTCGGATGATCTAATAGACTGGATATCTTTTATAAAGAATCGAAGAAAAATGTGACGATTTATTCCAGGAAATCCCCAACAAAAAATACACAGTATTACTTCTTTTCTATCGAATCCGCCCAGAGTTGACTAATTGATAAATGTATATAAGGTTTTATAATTTAATTGATATAAATTTAATGAACTTTTGTTTTTTTTTTTGGTAAAAAATGGGTCTCTTAACAACCTAATCGGAACTCTTTTTTTAATTTCCCAGTTGCATTAATCAAACTCAAAGCATAATCATAAACTCTAGAGGTGTCAACAAAAATCATCCAAAGTACAAAACTCAAAACCTTATAACTTAGTGTATATACAAAATATATACATTTATATTCATGCATGCCCAATTTAGCTATCATGTATAGGATGCCAATCAGATAGTAATTCGTACATGTATAGAAAATCATTTACATGTGCACAGTTAAGTTTCTGTAATTTGTATATATATATACACACACACACAAAAAAAAAAAATTTCTTTTAAGCAGACGTCCGCACATTTTAATTATAAAGTGCTACTTTTTTTCATAATAATAATAATAATATATATAATAATAATAATAATAATAATAATAACGTATGTGTTCAGTGGAAACGGTTAGGGTGACCAAATGGGCGATTTTGTGGGCCTGGCTCTGGCAGCGGCCCATTAAGAAATTAACAATTGGACTCTGGCCCACCTGAGTACCAGAAAATGTTTTTTACGGTTTAAAACAGTTTAAAACATAGATCACATATATTTTTATTTATTAAAAATATTAAACATCATCCAACAAGATATATGTTTTGATGAAAAATATATATTGTTCAATTTCAAGTTGAATGAACATATTATTAATAAATGTAAAAAAAATTAACAAGGTATATACCTTGTCTAACGATGCATATGTTTAACTAAATTTTCAATGATGTATATAAGACTGCATTTTAAACTGTAAAACAAACTGAGTGTAACAATGCTCCTGAATAATATATCGGGTGAGCCAAACCACCATCTATGATTCAAGGTCCATCCAAACTACAAAATCACTCTTGGATATTGACTGGTCATACCATCACAAAGCCTTTTAAAAAAGGAAATTGTTACACCCTGTCCATTTATGATAAATTAGAGAGAACACATATTTTTATCTCTTAAAATTATATATATCTAATTTAATATATATGAAGTATATATATTCCAATGAATATAATGGTATCATTTATAAAAAATGTGAAAAAATTAATGAGATATAAACCTAAATATAGTGAGTGAATGCGGCTAAGGAGTTACATGAACTTTATTTTGAATAGTAAAAAAGAATAAATTTCAGCATAAAAATCCATTTTCAAACCTCAAAAACGATCCCAACTGTTCTGAGATAACCCACCAAAGGATCCTTTATTGTAATGTGTGTCAATTCAAAATTAATTATGCCATCCGATCAATATTGAATCACAACTCACATGAGTTTATAAAGGGAACTGTTGTTGTTGACGAATATCCAATTATATATTGATTTTTTTCTACTTCATCTAATATAAGATTTGAAATGCAAAAAAATCAGAATGTCATCACATGAGTACAGTGCATGGGGTACTCAAATATTGGACCACAAAAGTGCTTATACATTTGTTTCAGGGATAGGGTCTTGGTCGATTCACCTTCAGCAATATGAAGTAGCCATTCAAAACTTAGAGATATGGTCGATTAACCTCGGTGGAGCATTTTCAGTCTGCCTTTAGTAAAGACAGGAGCTGGAGGCCGGGGGCGTTGGAGGACATTAGTCAGCTTCAAGAGGATAGCTTGTTGAGGCTCGAGGAGTGTTTCACGGAGGAGGTCAAAAGGGAGCCCTTCGGAGTTGATGGGGACAAGGCACCGGGGCCACACAGATTTGGGCTACGCTTCTTATAACACTTTGAGAGGATATCATGGATATATTCAATGGTTACTTCAACAATGAGGCCAGGATTGGCATCAGCGCTTCCTCGATCGTGCTTCTCAAGAAACAGGAAGGCGTGGTCTGAATTGGGGGCGTTCGTCCCATATGTCTTCTTACTGGCTTTACCTTTTGTTAGCTAAGGTTCTCACCAACCGGATGCAGGGTGCTTGTGGGAAGCATATCGAGGAGGAATAAATGGCGTTTTTACCCGGGCGCAGTATCTTGGAAGGATTTACGGTCAGTGAAGAACTCATTAAAGGTGTTCACGCGGATTCACAGAGCGGGGTCCTCCTCAAACTCGATTTCTCTATGGCTTATAACAACGTGCATTGGTCTTTCCTTTTGCATTTGAGGCATTTGCATGGCTTCAATGCTAGGTGGTGCTGATTGATTGAGCGATGCATCGGATCAGCGAGAGCATCGGTAATGGTGAAGTAGCCCCACTTTGGCTTCTTTTCCCTCAACCGAGGGTTGCGTCAGGGAGATCCACCATCTCCAGTGCTTTTCTTGTTGGTGACCAATGCACTCTACCTCATGTGCAAATCTGCGGCTTCCAGGGGTTGTTATCGAGGGCCTCGCGTGCAAGGTGGGGGGGGGGGACCAAAATTCTCATATCACAGTACGCGGACAACACTATCATCTTTGGCGTGCCAGAACTCTCAGTGCTCGAAGGATTTCGTTTCACCCTCAAGTGTTTCTGTTTATTATAGGGAGTGATGCAGCGTGAGATCACACTCTTCTATGGATCCGTTCAAAGGAACGAAATCGGTAGACTCCAACAGCGCTGTTGATTTTTTAAGAAGAATGCCAGGGGTTGGGCTTCAAAAATCTGTTGATTTTGGATGAAATATCAGAGAATTGGGAGGTCTATGCAATTGTTAGTACTCCTAACAAAATATAATAGATAAATAAAATAAACTTCAAAATTCAATAATCTGTTTTTGTCAATTGGTTTACAGACTTATATATAGAAGAGAATCCTAACAAACAAGGATCTCAACTAATTATCTAAATCTGTAAACTAATAAACAAATCTAACAAATCATTATCTAATCCTAACTAAAATTCAAATTTGAATTCAAATAATGATTTGGAATTCAAATATAAATATAGTAAATCCTAACAGCTGCATAAAATCCTAACAACCTCAAAGCAACCTAAAAATAGTAAAAATAACTTTGAAACGTCGATTTGACCCCCAAGACGATCTCAAAACGCTCCAAAAAATGGCATAGCGGCGTAGAAATTATTCTTGTATGGCTCATCGATACGAAAGCGTGAACATATTATACTAGCGATTCTGATCTACGGTTCAAAAGTTATGGCCGTTTGAAGTCACGGTGCTCCCGATTCATCAAGATGTCTTTTCTTCTTGTGTTCCATTTGATCTTGGTCGTACATATATTGTACGGCTATGATGTCTGCATCAGGGACTCCCCATCAACTTGGCAAAAAGCACATTACTTCCTATCAATCTAGAGGCAGAGACTATCGCAGTCCTCTCATGGGCTATGGGTTGTGTGGTTTGGGATTTCCCTATTCGATAATTCGGGCTTCCCCTCATGGCAAAGAAGTTGCACTTGGAGGATTGGTGCTCGCTCATTGAAAGGATGGAAAATAGTCTTGAGGGATGGAGCGGTCGAATGCTCAGCCTTGGGGCCAAGGTTACACTCCAAGTCGTGCTCTCGAGCCTTCCAATCTACTATATGTCAATGTTCAAGCTTTCAAAGGGGATGTTACATATGATGGACGTGATTCGCAGAAGATTTCTATGTAGCAGCCCGCAAGCCTCATCTTGTGAATTGGGATATGGCATGTCTCCCCCATGCCAAAGGCGGTCCGGGCATTCGTGGACTGGAGGAGATGAATAAATCTCTTTTAGCCAAATGATACTGGCAGTGAATGCCTTTTGCAAAGGTGTTTTGGGTCGTATCTGGCATGAGTGACATGGGGAGCAACAAGGGCTCCACTTCCCAAACTTGCAATACAAGGCCTCCGCATTAAGTAAAGGATGGTTCAAGGGCATGGATGAGCTGGGGTTGTCCTTTTTGTGGAAGGTGGGTAACGAGCACGCGACGTTGTTCTGGAAGGATGTATGGTGTGATGAGGTCTCTCTCATGGATACTCGATCTTTACATTATTGCAGCAAAGAAGGACCGCCTTGTGGGGCATTATTGGGTGTTCCAACACTGTGCCAGTGGGTGGACCGTGCACTTCACTAGAGGACTATGGCGAGGAGGCAGGGCAGGTTGAATGCCTCAATGATTTTTAAGAAAGTTTCCTTTGGTCTTAGGCAAGTCGGACCAGACTATGTGGCAAGTCGATCCATCCAAAGGTTACACCGCAATGCGTGGTTACAAATGGTGGGTGCGCAACATCAATTTTAATGAGGTTGTGGCGGCAAAACGAGCAGCCATTTGGAGACCAAAGGTCCCCCACAAGATCAAATACTTTCTTTGGATGGCATACCGAAGCATGGTCCTCGCTAAAAGTTACAGGGCGAAGTGGTCACCGAACTCATCCATGGTCTGCACTCTTTGTTCGAATGGCGAAGAAATCGTTGAGCATCACTTCTACACGTGCGAGTCAGCGCGAGAGCTTTGGGCCATGTTGGAAAGGGCCACATCAATCAACCTGGAGATACAATCAATCAAGCATCTTTGGAGGTTAGTTTCCCGATTCGCAAGGCATAATGACAGTTCAGCATTGGTGGAAGTAAAGTGTTGCCTCATCCTGGCGGGATTGTGGGCAATATGGACAACTCGGAATGCGACCATCTTCCGTAGTTAATGCTTTTATTCTGAGAACTTATGGACTACATTCGCTGGGCTTGTGTGCGAATGGGGCATGTTCCACGGTGGGCAAAGATGATGGAGATCAACCGGAATGGCATAGTCATAACGGCAAGAAGTCTAGTGGTTCTCGAGGAGCTTGATGGGGTTGAATTCTCTTCGGTTTCAATTGCCCCTAGAGTTTTCTTTCGTCTCCTTATTTATATTTTTAGTTTTTCTTCTCTTTGTATCTACTTTAGCCCAAAGTTAATCAATTAATACAATCAGCGTTCCTTTGATCTACCAATTTTAAAAAAAGGTTTTAAAGAAATGGTTAGGCCACTAGAAGTTTCAGCCAGATTTGCTCGACAGGATAGAAGTCTTTGTCATACTCATTTTTTGGAGGATTCTAAGGTCAATAGGTCAAAAACCAGGTCCTAGTCTTCATGCTTGTTATCAAAGCTTAGCTGTCCTGAGTGTAATGCATAATGATACAGATGTATATAATCCTGATGATATAATATGAACTCGTGATAAACATTTCCATAAATAAATAAATAAAATATAAAAACAGATTATTGCACCACAAAAGTGATTCATGATTAATTCCAGGTCCCTCAACTTAAATTTTTTTAACAGCGTGACAACACGTGTACCGGAAAAAACAGAGAGAAAAGAAGAATGACGAGTTCAATGGGGCCATAGATGATAACTCGCCATCTACCCTTCTGGATAATATTTTTTATATATTTAATGATAAATATAAAATGATGTTCTCCACGTGTCAATGAACACTATACGTGGGCTGCCCATGAAATCGGTGGCATAAAGTGCTTCCGACATGTCGGGGGCCCATGACGGTCTTGTATTAGAGATTTAGAGCGGAGATACACCCGGTCTGTGTTGTATTTCCTTTTACAACTCGGTAAACATTACATCGGTTCTATTATACTGTGTGGCATAAATTTATTTTTTAAATAAAAAAAATATTATTATATTTCAGTATATATATCATTTTATACAATATTATGTACTTTAATAAAATAATATATAATTTAATATATAAAATAAAAATAAAATAGTGTGTTATACGAGTGGAGCTGGATGTATTATTTTCCCTTACATCATAGAAAGAGATACAGAGATAATGTAACAAGGTGATGAGTGATCTTTGATAATTGATATGCCAAGTTTCATTTGATCCTGAATAGCTTATTGGTTATAAAATAATTAGGTTTTGTTAAGAGTGCCCAAACCATATTAGTTGTTCACTTTTTAAGCAATCTAACAAATTAATTATGATATGATTAAAAAAAAGAAAAAATTGATGTAGCTCCCTGGAAACTTATGAAAATCAGAAAAAAAATTCATGTAAAATTGATAAATCACCTTAGGTCCCTATCTTATTAGATAATATTTATTTTAGTCCTATAACTAACCAAATGTGTGGTTAACCCTAACTATGCATGGTAAATTACTATTATACCATTTTAAAATTTATTTTTTTTGTTATAAAAGATCAATATAACTCCCTGAAAACTTATAAAAATTTAAAAAGTTTGTGTGAAATTTAAAAATTATTTTAACTCTCTGAAATCTTCTTAAAATCACAAAAAATCTATGTGATTATCATAAAAATATATACTGATTTATTTAAATTTTATTCAACAAATTATAGTTTTATAATCAAGGTATTATGTTTTTTATTGCTAGTAATTTTGAGTTGAGAATGTATTATAGAATTTTGATTTGGTTTTTAAATTGTTTTATCTAATTTTGCAATGGAGTTCATGAAGCTGTAATTTTTTTTGTTCAATCTCTGTAATGAGAATGAGAAGGTGAACATATTAAAAAATAACTCAGTTTTGTAGATCAAATGAGGTTCGATGGATAGTTATTTTTTTTTACAGATGAGGATGACATTTTGGGAAATGGTGATGTTGAAAAATGACGGGGGTATTTTTGTCTTATAAAAGAGCTAAATCTGATTTTATAAAATTTGTAGGGGCTGAATCAAATTTTAGTAAGTTTTTAAGGACTTCTTTCAATGTACTCGATCTTGATCGAGGGACTAAATCCTTTAACCATATACACTTTATGGAGACCTATGATGATTTTTTTATTTCAGATGGATTTTTTGTGATTTCAAGAAGATTCCAGGGTTAAGAAGATTTTTCCCTTAAAAAAAATGAAAGATTTTTTAAATTACCAACAACACCTCTATAAATTCACCAAATTTTTTTTTTCGTCTCCCACACCCAATTTTTCTCTCCCTTACACAATGTTTAAAAATAAAAAATGTTACAAGTATAAATAAGATATTTTCAGGAAAAATGTCATATTTGTGTAAAAAAACAGAAGTATGTATACCAAACAACTGAACAATTTTTTTTTGTATATAAAATTAAATTTTTATATAATTTTGATGAATAAATAGGGTATGGAAGGGAAGAAAAAAAAATTATTGAAGGAAAAAAATAGGGCATGGGAGAGAAGAAGAAAAAAGGATGGTGAATTTATTAGGGGTGTTGGTGGTATTTTAAAAATAAATTAATTTTTTATACTCATGTTATAATTAATTTATTAGATTGCTAAAAAGGTAGGAATAAATGTGGATTAACCAGTGTCACTGAGTGGCGTTAACAAAACCCAAAATAATTATATTATATAATGATATGGGACAGTTAGATGACTTTTTATTTTACTAGTACCTTTTTTTCTTTCTTGATTTTAGAACAGTTTAGCTTTCAAAAATAGGTTAGAATTAATTATATTTGCATGGTTATAAACATTTATTTTAATACATAATACATAATTACCAACGTTTAATTTATTTTAATTAATTATCAGACAAAAAAAGATTTCAGGTTCTCCGGAAAAACCTTAATAATAACCGCTTTAAGCGCATGCAAAGCAATGGCTTTAAATTCCTCCCCTGACCACCCCTAATTCAAAGTTCAAATTCTAATATTACCCCTACATATATGTCCGGTAAGGAATAGGGCTGGTAAACGAACCAAGCCGCTCGGGCTCGGCTTGGGCTCGACTCGATTTGAGCTCATTCAGGCTCGTTCGTTTAGATAAATGAGCGAGCTTGAACAAGTTTTAAAGCTCGGTTGGGCTCGGGACCTGGATCGAGGTTCATTTTATGTTCAAATTTAACTCGTTTGTGTTATTAAAACTTAATTGAAGCTTTATTAAACTCCTTTATAAAATTAGAATATTAAATTAATACAAAGTTATGCTCGTTTAAGCTCATGAACTTGGCTCATTTAGGCTAAAATTTTATTTTCAATTCCTAAAAACCCTAAAATGAAGAAGAATGCTAAGCTCGTTGAGGCTCGTGAGCTTGGCTCGGCTCGGCTCGGCTCGACTCGTTTAAAAACGAGCTGAGCTTGAACATGTCAAAGCTTGGCTCGTTCGGCTCGTTTACCACCCCTAGTAAAAAAAATCTTTATAAACTCTAAAATCAATGGCAGTTTCTCAGGCACCCACTGCAACAAAAAAAACACAAAAAAAAAAACCAACCTTTCTCAGGCACCGCCAGAAACAGAGGAACCCCGAAATCTCTCTCCCCCTCTCCATTTTTACAGACCCAGATGAGGAAGGACTCCGCCTTCAACGGAAGCGTCTCTCCCACAAAAGGCGGCTTCTCCTCCGCCGCCCTGACGTACCTCTACCCCTCCTGTCTCGAGATCAAGCGCTTCTTCTTCGCCGTCTGTTTCATGGTCTCCCTCCTCATGATCTTCTTCCTAATCCACCCCTACGACTCCTCCTCCTCTCTCCGCCGCTGTATCCAACCCTCCCCCTCCGGACGGGCCCTCCTCAACCCCACCCAACCCAAAAAGCCCCCATCTTTCCCCCCCACCATCGAAAAACTGGCGCCTTTGGATCCCAACAAGAGATCCTTCAAGGCCTACGGCAAAGCCGCCGCCCTCTTCGTTCAAATGGGCGCCTATCGCGGCGGACCCCTCACGTTCTCCGTTGTGGGTCTCTCATCGAAGCCCCTCCACGACTTCGCGAAGCCGTACTACAAGTGCGAGTGGGTCCCCGCCTCCAATTCGAGCCGACCCATCAAGGCCAACAAGGCCTTCAAAATGCTCCCCGATTGGGGCTACGGCCACGTGTACACCGTCGTGGTCGTCAATTGCACCTTCGCCGAGAACCCCAACTCTGATAACGCCGGCGGGAAGCTCGTCGTCTACGCGTACTACGGCGATTCCCGCGGCGCCGATTACGAGAGGTTCGTCGCGTTGGAGGAGGCGGCGGGGGAGTTCGACGCGTCGAAGTACTCGCCGCCGTATAAATACGACATTTTGTACTGTGGGTCGTCTCTGTACGGCGATTTGAACGCGGACAGGGTCCGGGAATGGATGGCCTACCACGCGTTCGTGTTCGGGCCCAAGTCGCACTTCGTGTTCCACGACGCGGGCGGCGTGAGCCCCGCCGTGCGCGCGGTGTTGGAACCTTGGGTGCGCGCGGGGCGAGCGACGGTGCAGGACATACGGGACCAGGCGATGTACGATGGGTATTACTACAATCAATTCTTGGTCGTGAATGATTGCTTGCATCGGCACAGACACGCTGCGAATTGGACGTTTTTCTTCGATGTAGATGAGTACATACACGTGATGGAAGGACGCACTCTCGAGTCGGTGCTTGATGGATTCAAGGACTACACACAATTCACGATCGAGCAGAACACGATGTCGAGCAGCATGTGCGTGCGACATCGGGCTCGCAACCACTCAAGGTGTGTTCTTTTTTTTTTAATCTTATGTTTTGAAGATATGATTTTTGTTCATTCGTTTTTAATTTTGTTGATTATGAAAGTTATTGTCTGCATGCCATCAATTATGAAAAAATCGGGTTGTTAAGATTTGTTTTTAAGTCACCAAGGTTGAAATTGCTTTGACTCTGGTCTTATGTGGTTGTTATTAATTGTCAGTTTGGCATATGTTAGTAATTTTGATTTTGAAGTCAGTGGATGTTGATACTACTGCGCATCCATGGGGACTACTAATGGAGATATTTAATAAGGCCTCGATCCCATTTAACATGATATCTAGGTCTGACTGGGTCCCATCCATCCTTTATGGAGAGGAGACCAATTTTTAATCTGATTGTTTGGAAATTCATTGTCACGTGTGAATGATTTGGTTTCCTTGATTTTTTTTTTTTTTTTTTTGTGGTGGATTACATAATTATCAAGTCAAGAGTGCTTAAATTGATGCTAATTGGCTTGAGTTAGTATGTCCTTCACTCATGTGGCTCATTCTGATTGTGGTCTTGTTGTCCACTCCTCTGTTCTTCATCAACATAGGAGACAAGAATAATTAGATCTGTTGCTTACAATTCAAAATGTGTTCTTAAAAACTGGCATTGCTTTTATGGTGTTTCCACAGCCAATGGGGGTTCGAAAAGCTGGTCTTTCAACAAACAACGCGGCCACCGGGCCACAAAGACCGCAAGTACGCGATCCAGGCGAGGAACGCATATGCCACCGGAGTCCACATGTCGGAGAACATCATGGGGAAGAGCCTCCATCGGACGGAGTCGAAGATCCGGTACTACCATTACCACAACTCCATAAATGTCATGGGCGAGCCATGCCGTGACTTCCTCCCTATGCCGAAAAGGGGCAAGGGGATACGTCACAAGGGTAGATCCTACGTCTATGACGGCACCTTGAAGGCCTTAGCGAGGACCGTGAAGGATTTCGAGAAGAGATTGATCAGATCATCCCGTGCTTGAGGGATAGGACTGGATAAGATACATGTCTACATCCCATCAGGTCTAACCAGTCTGCAGTTAGGATGTCACTTTGCATGTTTAATATGTATGGCTTATGATCATGTTAATTATGTGTTACTCTCTTTGGAGATCGATGAAATCCCATAAGGTAGAACTAGGACTAGTTTTTTTTCCCATCATGTGACACACTGAATTTCCATTGATTCATGGTGTAAAGCTGTTTTTTCATTGATTCCACTTTCGTATGTATAGAGAGAGACAGAGGTTCTCATATATTATAATTATAAAAGGTTTTTTGAGGATCTTGTGGTGCCTCTTCCGTTGTGACTTGTGAGTGACACCACAACTGCGAGCTTCATCTGTATGGGGTCTGTTCTGTATTTTTGATGTGGTGATCAATGAATTATAGAGGTCATGTGAGTGATGGATATGATGTTACTTAGATGAAGGGGACTGACGTATGTTTAGAATAATAATAAAATTTACAATTAAATATATAAGATAACATAAATCAATGTCATATTAGGACTAACAAAAATTGATCACATGCACTAACTAAATCACATCCTATAGACAAGATTTTTTTGCGGTGGGCAAGCGTATTGTATTTGAATCAATATTGTTACAATTAATTAAATAAACGAAAAGATATAAACATTCAATATGACTTTTGTTGTTCCAATTTATTTGAATTTTTAAGTTATATAACCATTTCTTAAAATTAATATTTTTACAAAAATTTGAAATATATACAAGAATGAATTGAATAAATATATATTTTTTAATTTTTTTCTCATATAATATATTGGCAAAATACTATATTTGGATTACATTAATAATTGATCCAACAACCTATCCATTAACTGAATCACATCCTATAGACAAGATTTTTTCGCGGTGCGCAAGCGTACTGTATTTGAATCAAAATTGTTACAATTAATTAAATAAACGAAAAGATATAGACATTCAAGATTACTTTTGTTGTTCCAATTTATTAAATATCATGCCGTCGCTTTATAAGCCACACATAAGGATTGATTGATTTAAATAAATTAAATTGCATACATTTTTTTTTTTTTTTTTTGGTACATCATAGGCCCGGACTGGGCGACTTAGACGGGGCAGAGCCCACAAACACAGCCCACAGGGCTGGATTTCCTTCCTGCCAGAGGCAGGACTCGACCATGCAACCCCCATCTAAATGGGTGGTGTCCTAACCACCACGCCGAGCGTGGGTTGGACTAAATTGCATACATTTTCATGCTATGTATATGTATGCATTTTCAAATGTAATAATGTAGTACATATGAGTTTAACAACAGATGGGCCAGCTTTCGTATCTAGGCCGGGCCCCAAAAAAATACGCCAGTACTACTGACGTGGAAATCGATACACGTGCGCAATCTGTGGGTCCCGCCGCCTCCCCAACCCGGCCCCGCCCTCCTGACGTCATCACCAAAGTCGGCAAAAAAAGTCGGCGCACGTTTAATCCGTCTGATTTAACGGTAATTTAACGTTCGTTCACAAACGGAGTTTGTGTTCTTTCTTTTCGATTTTTGGTCCGTCCACTTGAAACGTCAGCTAGATTTTTACCCTAACATCTCACGATATATTCGCGATAATTTGATATGCGATAAAACATAACAGGGTTCTTTAAGGATTATATTAAAGAAATAAATAAAACAAAGCTTTGGCACGCAACTTAAGATGTCACATTACATTATGTTAAGGATTTCAATAATTATTTAAGAAATAAACTGTTATGAAATAAATTAACACAATGTATTCTTCGGCGGTTTTCTACCTAATCCCATAGGCTACCAGACCTAAATTATTTTTCACGAAATGAAAGCATAGCCGACCGACCTTGACAATAAGAAATAACAATAAAAATGATCATATATATGTCATGATCTCATAAATTTTTTCATAAAGAAATATAAAAATAAAATATTTTTCTATTGAATAATATTAGATTTAGAGAGACAAATAATAATAAAACATAATTCTATTAGAAAAAGATAAAACTCTTTTATATAGTAATACAAGATCTAATACATGTGTAACATAATAATAATATAATACACATGTAATCTAACAAATAAAAAATGTTATCTCATACAAAAAGGGGTGATCCTCTTTTTATAGGTCACAAAAATAAATGCATACAAATAATGTTAATTGTGACTCTATTTAAAATATTAAAGACACAATTACAAATACAATTATTAAAATCTAATAATATAAAACATAAGATCATAAAAATCTTAAATTCTTAATTCACCAATAAAAGGTGATTATTATTATTTTAAATAACGAGAATTTCCTTATAAATGAAAAAATCTCATGAAATTTTATTTTTTGAAGACCAATTTGCAATTAAATATATATAATGATTTATTTTAAATTTGTCATACATAAATAACAAATGTTATAAAAGAAAATAAAAAACAAAGTACTCTATATCAGAATTCAGATTCTCTGCTTCCAATCATACTTGTATCTTGCTTGACTAATCATGTGATTATAAATGCATCAAGTGAAATTGATTTTTTTTTTTAAATCACTGCATTTACAACCGTTTTTTAGTGTGATGATGTGACAATCCCACAATAAAAATTAAACACGATACAAGTATATAAAACAAATAAGGATCCAAACTTCTATATCAATGGCCTCGTGATCAAAAAAGCAAGGTTGCAAAAACAGTGTGTATAACTTTTTGGCTAGTTTTGTGATCTATAATCCTAAATCCTTAGCACGTTCTTGTAGCTTTTACAAAACTAATATGTTAGAAAACTTCATAGCCCATTAAAATTAAAACTTAATACAAAATGTAAAGCAAAAAAGTACTACCTAGTATTCTATCACCAAACATGTTATATCAATACACGCTTACATTATGCGTAATCACAAGAAAACTATATAATTTAGGAGGTTTGAACCAAAAATCTGCATATATATATATATATTAGTTAAACACAAAAACTATATAAATCTCACTTGATTAAAAAAAGACCCCTCTTGCCGGTTTAAACAACAGTAGCACTTATAATCTAATGATAATCTCATAACCCAAGAAGACCTAAACGTTACGTGAATCATTTCGTGAGAAAAGCAAAGAAAAGCCTAGGGCATACGTTTCCAAACTCCACAGCATAAAATTTGGACGGCCAGGATCTGATGACCCCCTCCATGTGTATGCGTCGCGTCCGTACGATCAACCGTCTCTACGTTTTCGGAGGGGCAAGTTTTTCCTTGGTTGTCGCAAAACCGACTTACATAAAAGCCAATCCTTTTTTAATGCCCCTCACATTCTCTCCTCTTCTTTCTTCTTCTTCTTCTGCCCCTGTTTCAGCTCCGGAGCCAATTTTTTTTATTCAGTTTCAAAGGTAACTCTTCAAACATCAACACCCATTTTTCATATTGTGATTTACTAGATTGGGTTTCTGAAAAGTTGGATTTTTTGGGGGTTTTTTGTTTGGGTTCTCTTCAGTTGCTCTGTTTCTTCAAACATCAGAAGAGCTGGCTTTCGAGAATCAAAGCCAGATTGGTTTTTTGAGGACTAAACAGAAGAAAATCATGGTAACAAAACAAATAAACTCAATAAAAAAAAGTCTCTTTTTTATGTGGGGGTTTTTGTTTGGTTTGATTGATTGATTGATTGGTTTATTTTATTTTATTTTATTTTAGGGGGGTCTGATGATTAGAACGAGTGAAGAAGATTATGGGCCGCCATGGCTGAGGCCTCTGTTGAAGACGAGCTTCTTCATCCCTTGTGGGATTCATGGGGACTCCAGTAAGAGTGAATGCAACATGTACTGCTTGGATTGCATGGGTGACGCCCTCTGTTCTTACTGCCTTGTCCATCACAATGACCACCATGTCGTTCAGGTTGGTTGGTTTCTTTGAGATGATGTTTTGAATGATTTCGTTATTTTGAATGAACTTAACTATCAAAAGATTTGATCTTTGAATTGTTTTTTTTTTTTTCTTTTCTTTTCACAGATAAGGAGGTCTTCCTACCATAACGTGATAAGGGTGTCGGACGTTTCAAAGTTCATCGACATCACCTGCGTTCAGACCTACATTATCAACAGTGCGAAGATTGTGTTTTTGAATGAGAGGCCTCAGCCGAGGCCGGGAAAGGGCGTCACCAACACTTGTGAAATCTGCGGCCGGAGCCTCCTCGACACCTTCCGCTTCTGCTCCCTTGGTTGCAAGGTATACATGTGAAAAGATTTCAATTTTGGATTCATTGAAAAATCTGTTCTTTTGTTGATATTTCAACGATTCCTTCATTGGTTTCACTTTTAATAATGTATAATAGGTTTGATTGTCTCAAGCTTTTCATGGTTCTGATCGAAACAATATGTTCTTGTTTCACTCTTGAATGATATTTCTTTATTAAGTTTAATTGGATTGGTCTTCAAAAAAAAAAGTTTAATTGGATTGTTTCAATGGTATTTCGGTTTTTTGAGAAGTACCCAATTTGTGTTTTCTGAGTATTCATTGGAGTTTTTGATGGATTCCATCGAAAAGTCCAATTGGTGATATCATAACAATTTCTTCATTTGGTTTCACCTGTGACGTCGAATAAGTTTTCATTTCTTTTCATACTCTTTTAAAGTCCTTATATTCTGATTGTCTAATCATTCATTTGTTCTTTAGTCAATTGATCTTTCTAAACAATTCTTGAATGATTTGATTATTCCAAATGTTCTCTATAAGAAACCAAGTAGTATTTCTTGGGTGATCAATGGAGTACTTGAAATTCACCAAATAATTTCACAGCTTGGAGGCATGAAGCATGACCCAGACCTGACATTCTCCCTCCGCCCCAAGTACGGCCGGGATCCATTCGCCGGATCAGAATCCGATGAACCGTCAATCCCATTGAAACTCCGAAGGACCTCGACCTTCCTCCATCCGATCAACACCCACTCTCCACAAGCCAGGGAGAAGAACTCAATCAGCTCAAATGACGAGGCATCGAATTCCAGCACCAGCATTTCTCCGGCGACGCCTCCAATCATGAGCTACCGGACAGTCAGGCGAAAGGGCATCCCCCACAGAGCCCCCTTTTGAAAAAAAAAAACAAAGAAAGAAAGAAAGAAGAGGAAAGCATTGAAGTATAAAAGAGACTTTGAAAAGCTTGTGATAGAAAAGGAAATATAGAGTATGGTTACAGTGAACTAATGAGATGTGGTGGTCACCTATAGATAAAGGAGAGGTGGGTATAGCATATTAGAATTAAAAACCTAGTTTTTTTTTCTCCCCTTTTTTAAGGTTCCTCTTTGAGTGTGGATATTCTTTTATTTTTAGGTGTAGGAAGGAAAGGTAATCAGAAGAAGCATGAACAGTTAATCTACCAGTGTTGATACATATATATATATATATAGTAGTTGTACAGGAATAATGGCTTCTGAATGTGAGGTTTAAATATAGTATATGTCATGTGTTCTTGTGATCTTCTCCATTCATTTCCCTATATGGATTTCATCCCCTCTTTTTTGTAACAGTTATATTGAATTGAAAGCATTGCAAGATATGTTGGCATTGATGGAGAGCATTGAAGGGCTATAATTAACTTGAAACGTTTGTTTGTTTGTTTTTTAGTCTAAGTTATTTCATTAGGATTCATGACTTTTGGATGGGCTTATCTTTTAATGGAAATGCATATAAAACAAAAAAAAGAAGGGGAGGGACTGTTTTGGGGAGTTTTCATGCACTTGAATTCCCAATTTGTCTGGAAGCAGAGTCGACATGGTGATTTTTATTTTATTTTTGTCATAATTGAGTGGGGAATATTGTATGAACGGTGGAGATTGAACCATCACAGTCAAGAGTAGAGACTTGGGGGGCACGGGAGACGTCCACGATCGGGACCGCAGACATCGTATTATCTATTCTTCTTCACAAAAAAAGTGTCGTGAAGAATCTAATCGCCTTTGATGGCCCTCTTTCTTTCTTTCTTTAATTTTTCCTACACTATAATTAATATAGTATTATAATTGTGGATGTTTCATGTCTCATCTTAGAACAAGAAATTGAAGATGATGCATGATATATCTGACTACTGACACGTGACTTGTTCATAATTTTTTAGATGATGTCATGTGTTATATGTTTTTCTTTTTGAGTAATTGAATTAAGATAGATAAATAATTTACAGTATGAACTTGAATATGAATAGAGAAACTGTGTTGAGATGTAAGTTTAGGTCGATATGTAAGTAGGCCTGTCAACGGGTCTATGGATTACTCACCCACATGAGCATCTCTTTCGGTCAGTCGGCGAGAATCGGCGAGGGTGTGATTTGTGATTTTGTGTTTTGTGAGGAGTTCATGAGAGAACGAGATATTTTTATTTTTTGTGTGTTTGTTTGGTCTCTTTTGTGACGGTGAGAGCTGAGGGACAAGTGGAGAGACTCTAGGGTTAGGTGTAATGAAAGGCTATGATGTTATTTGTATCACTGAACGGTCAAGATTGACCTATCTTAAATGAGAGAAATATGTGATTACATGTGTGCAAGCCCAACCGAAACAGTAAAACATGTGATTACATGTTTGGCCTTCGGGTTTGGGTTCAACCTGACCAACCCGAACCCCTAACCCGAACCTGACCCGAACTGGGTTTGGGTTATCTCGGGCTCGGGTCGGGTTGAACCCGACTGGAAAAAAATCCAACCCAAACCCGCCCAAGAGTTGGGTTGGGTCGGGTTCAACCAGCCCAAGTTACACCCCTAATAATAAGAATATCACATGTATTAAATAATATTAATATGCATCAATAAAATGGAATTGTAGAGTTAGAAATGCATATCTCGAAAAGTGGAAGTAAGCTAGATAGACTGTCCTTTTTAAATAGTGTCCCTTCGCACATATGGTTATACAACTTCTACCATAAAGAAATACGACCACTTAGTTTTGTTTCTCCTTGATGTGAGCTATGGAGAAACCACAATGAAAGAACTTTAATCCTTTCAAACGCCTATATATCAAAGAAGCATATTAGAACGCAGAACGAGTAATTGTTGTTGGCCAAAAATGTTCAAATTGACCAGGGTTTTCTTCAGAAGAAATAGTCAAAACAGTTAGAATTGGAAGGTGACTCTCGGTAAGGTGTATAAAATACAATAGTAGAATATCCAGTGGCTTGAAATCAAATGGATATATGGTTTTACATGGTGTTGAATGGTGATAGAGGTCGCTAACTATGGATGTAATGATGACTCACAAAATATGCTTTTTATGGTGGGGAAAACAATGACCTGGTAAAACCCTTTGTATTTCATTAAAGACATTTTCCATTCTTGTAGGCACACAAACACAACTCACTTTAAAACCATCCAAAAGGTCATCACAGAGTAGTAGTCTGTTACACAACACATTAAAAAAGTTTAATTATTTAATTTTGGTTATAAAACACCAAGGGCTAATACTAATAACATAACATAGGGGGTTCACTACATGGAAGGATAAATATTCTCTACTCATTGTAAAATACATAAGATTGTGCTCCTTTCATTCATATTTAATTGTTTAAAAATGGAAATGATTAGAAAAAAAACGAATAACAAAAATCATGAAAGATAAAATTGACTACAATCTTTATAGGAGGCATATTCTCCCTCGGTTAGTCAGTCATTCTGTTTCAGATGACATGTCAAAATTTTAATCATAAATGAGTATCTACAGTCTACTTATCCATCTCTTTAAATGTCATTTTTTCCCTTGTTGTCCGGTCATAGAAATTCAAGACATGAAACAGAGGATTTTCAGGTTTCTTGATGAGAAAGGCAACAACGTCACCACTCTGTTTTTTTATGAAATTATTTTAAATGAAAAAATATCATCTACAATTTATAAATTTACCTAAAGAAACACAATCTTTCCTTTGGATGTGATATTCCATAGGAAGGCAAGCGTGTTCAACGTGAAAGTGGTCCATTTTTATTTTCAGTTTGATAAGTCAACACACTATGGCGCTGTTTGGTGCAACCATTTATAAGAGCTTATTTAGTTGAAACCGGATAATCAAGACTTATTAAGTGTAAAATGTGTTTGGTTGACAGGCCCATATAAGAGCTTATCTTTCCTCTATCAAAAAAATTGTTGGAAAAGAAACGAATGGAACCGAAAATGATATAGACTTCGAGGCGCGTAGCGAATACGCTTTCTTTAAGCGATATTTGCTCCCACTTCAGTACGAAGTTGTTGTAGGGATTCTCTGCAAACTCACTCCCGGATACAACGAAGCCTTGTTAGACTTGCGGTCAGCAAAACGAAAGTCTAAGAGTGACTCTCTTTGGATGCTGTGTTTATGGCAGATAGGGATTCAAGTCTAACAGGTTATTTTGGATTGGGTGAGTTAAGTTTTCGAGGAGGAAGAAGAAGATGTCTTTCTGCAGATTCGATCCCACCATTTAAAGACCGTATAAAACTGTTTTTAACAGTTATCACAACTGTTCCCAACAGTTGGGGACAGTTATAACTGCCTAGCAGTTAAATTCGATTTTTGAATTTAATCTCAACTGCTTGATCTTATCATCAATCAACGGCTCTTGATTGATCTCACAGATCCAACGGTGGTCTTTAATTAATCGAATTTTACACACATAATACATCACACAAAATATTTTAATGCACTATTAAAACATCATTAGAATTTAATGCGACTGATGCGAATGTGCGAAGTGCTAAGAATAAAATTATGCACGTGCGCGCACACATGCGGTGCACGTGCAAACCCCCATGTGCACTTGTACTTGCTACACATTAACAACATGTGTGTTTTGTCCTCCCTTATATACTACTCCAACCTAAACCTTTTAACCAATGTGGGACTATTTAAAAATTCTTTTTGCAAGAACTCAAAGTTACAATACAAAGTAAATAAATAAAACTACATAAAATATGATTGTATTAAATCACATTCAACATAAATAACTATGATTTTTTTCATCTGAATCCCGGCACTTATTAATCCGCAGTCGCCGATCGCCATTTTTAGTTGGATGTGAAATGACCATGTACCCCTACAACTTAACCCAAATTACATGTGGTATATAAGGTCAAAATCGACCAGCTCTCTCTCCCACCCCTCTCTCTTCGTCGACTCCTTCGAAGAATAAAAAAATGGGCACCAGCTTAGATTTCCCAAAGTTCAAATTTTTATTCCAATCAACCACGATGGGTGACGGCATGAAACAGATCCTGACGAAGCCGATTCAAATCGCAGGCCAGGTGACCAAGGCCGTCGACGACGCCCACCTCTGCAAGTAGGAGTGCTTCGAAATCAAGTCCAAGACCGAGCGTCTCGCCGCCCTCCTCCGCTAGGCCGCCCGCGCCGACCTCTACGAACGCCCCACCCGCCGCATCATGGACTACACCGGCCAGGTCCTCGAGAAGGCCCTCCAGCTCGTCCTTTGCTGCCGCTCCGCCGGCCTCGTCAAACGCCTCTTCACCCTCTCCCAAACCCTAATCGGCTGAATGGGTTAAACAAGAAACCTCTCCGCGCAGAATAACCCCAAAATCCAAACCCTAATCGAAGATCCTTAACCCCTCTCTCTGTGCCGCGACGTGAAGACCACGGATCCTCACTGTTCTAGCCACACCTGATCGCTGGACCTCCACCACCATCGCAGAGGAACATCTCCATCTCCATCTCCGTCTGCCGACAGTCCATGCTCGTGCCTTCTCTTTGGATTTCCTGCACATCCAACTATCTAGGTCAAAGAGGGTCTGAGAGTACAATATAGGATAATAATCTCACCCAGATCATGAAGAAGATCATCGGAGCTCTGAAAGAAGAAAATGACCTTGTAGTTTATGTCAACTTAGCATTCTATTTGATTTTCATAATGCAATCAGTACATCCCATAATTTTGTGAGATGGTCAAATTTCATGGATTTACAAGTACTGGGAGCTGCAGGTATGCTAAACACGGGAAGGCACCCAGGACAGCTGAAAGATGGCGTGACATCACTCGGAGGGACGACCATCGCCGGAATTCGAGAGTTGGAGAGAGGAACATTCCGGGGGCCTTGATGATTGCCGTAGTAGCTGCAACCGAACGAAGTAGAGAACTCTCTGAGTCATAAAACCGTCCAGGGAAGGTGATGATCCATGAGGAGTCAAAAGCCAGTATCACAATTTTAGTAGAACTGTTATAAATTTATGATGGCAGAGTGAGTGGTTTCTTTTCTCTGTTGTTTTTTGCAATAGGATTCCTGATATTTGATTGTATTCCAGATAATTAGATCATATATTTATATGAACACTTTGAAATCTTATGCTCTGTGCTTGCATTGGATGTTCAAGCTTTAGTCGTCGATGTGTTTTCTATAACCTACTGAAAATATAGTTTGAGGATCACCCTACTGAAAATATGCTAGTTTAAAATGTATGAATCATGTGGGATTAAACATGTGAGTATCCAGACACTATATTGTTTTGGTTATTCAAAGAAAATTGTGGTTGATGTATTTTTAACATGTTAAAAAAAATAATCTTTAATATCTAAAAAAAATTATGTTTTTTTCCATTTCAACCAAACATCAAATAACATTCAGTACTTATAAAATGGACCAAAATACCCTTCTAGTAATCACATAAGTCAACTGGTTAACCAAACACACTTATTTAAAATACTGCTTAATATTTTTCATTAAATCAAACGTTTTTTTTCTCTAAACTCTTAAAGATTATCATCTTTTCTCTTTCTGCACTTAACAATCAGCACTTAAAATCCGCTTTCCGCCATTGCCAAACACCACCTATGTATATATATAATAATAAGTCAATACACTATATATAATAAGCGTGTTCCATGTGAAAGTTCCCAATAATAATCCTCACGTGAAAGGCACGTGCGAACCGCGTAAGCGATGACACACGGAAAAAAAAACAGAAACCACAAGTGCCGTCGCTATCCTTCCCGCGCTTTCGCAGAACCTAGTTCGTTAATGACGGTTTCGCTGACGTCACCACCACAACCAAAAATCTATATATCCATCTCAGTCTCCAGAACAAGCTCTTCCAAATCTATCTCTCAAAAAATACACACAGTTCAATTTATATGGGCTCTTGCTTTTCATACACAGCCGTCGATACCGACCCACCGACGGCCAAGATCGTCTCCCTGGACGGGTCCCTGAAGGAGTTCTCAGTGCCAGTGGAGGCTTCTCATGCACTGAAAGGCGAAGACGACGGCGAGAGGTGCTTCTTGTGCAGCTCGGACAAGCTATACTACGAAGAGTGTGCGACGGAGATGAGACCGGACGAGTTTCTCGAAGTGGGTCAGATTTATTTTGTGCTCCCCGACGAGTACCGGAGGCGGGTGTTGACGTCATCGGACATGGTGGCGTTGGCGGTGAAGGCGAGCTCGGCCATGGAAGGGGATGGGACAAAAATGAAGAAGAAGAGGAGGAGGAGGAGGAGGGGAGGGAGAGCGGCGGCGGCGCAGGTGGTTCCGATGGTTGTGAGTGATGAGAGGTTTAATGGAGGTGGTGGTTTTGGGGAGGTTTTGGTGGACCTTGAGTGGTCAAAGAAGAGGCGGCGGAGGAGGACTGGTGGGTTGAAGAGGGGTGATTATAGGGTGAATTTGAGCACAATCTATGAAGGATCTGTGGATGATTAGATTAATTGGAAGGACAGTGAACACAAGATCAGGGTGTTATTTGGGGGTAATTTTGATGAAGTCTAGTTTTATGGTTATGGTATGGTGTTAGTAGTGTGATTGGTGTTTGAACTACCACTCCCTACACATTGTATTGTTAGAGTTTTTTTTTTTTTTTTTGTAAAAAGATGTCATTTTATAGTTGAAATTAAGATGTCAAAGGCATTGCCATTCAATTATATGTTAATGTGCAGTAATTGTTTGTTTTTTTACTGCAAAACTAATGCTATGTTTAGAAACGAGTTTGAAAAATAGCTTCATGTCAAACAACTTTCAAATAAGCACACTATTAATTGTTTTTTTTAATAACTATTTTTAAAAAATTGGGATTGATGGGGCATTCAAAAATGAGTTCGAATCATAGCAGAATGTTCAAAAGCTGTCAAAACTTGATTCCAAAAACATATCATTTTTTCAAATTACTTTCAAATTGTATTGGATATCTCACATTGACAATGTAAAACTTGTTATCCGACCAGATGTAGTCTCTGCCTCGGTTCAATACATGGATGGATATATAAGTAATATCTAAATAGTGTGTTGTTTAACTCATTGTAAAATGCATAGTTAATTTAAACTAACATAATTAAGATCGTACTCCTTTCATTATATTGCTATAAAATGAGACAGATAAATCAATAATAAGAAGAAAACAAATAAAAAAATGTCCCAGAAAATAAAATTTATGTGATTCAGTAAAAAAAAAAGCGTATGATCACAGAAAGAAAATCATTCCTTGGATTTTTTGGGGGTGGACTGCAACCTTTATAAGAGGTACACACTCTCTGGGCTAGTCATTCATTCTATTTAACATGTCAAAATTTTAATAATAAGAATATATGCGTATCCATCTCTTAATGTCACTTCTTCATTGACGTCCAGTCACCGGAATTCAGGAAATCAACCCACGAAACAGAGGATACATACTCAAGTTTCTTGATGACCAAGGCAACAACATCCCCTGTTCCAATCAAGGATGAAACCAACTATGGTACACTTGATAATAACATAAACATCAGGTCAACTGCGCATACAAAACAAAAGAAATACTGGGTCAGATACAGCTGTGCCAGTCTTCAATTGAGAAGACTTACTTCCCTCCCCAAAAAGGCATGCAAAACACTGTCCTTTTCCTTCTCCATCAAGACCATCTAAAAAAACAAACAAACACGCCATGATTGGTGGAGAGAAACCATCAAACCGTGTTGTTTTTCTCTAGTCGAACCCTGGAATATCTTTATCCCCACCCAAACAACAGGTGAAGACCACAGTATCCGAAAACAAGTCCACCCAAAAAAAAAAACATTCATGAAAACTTCAATTGACTCCTTCAAATCCCATACACACCCACAACAAATCAAACCCACATTTTAATAGATTATATACATACGTCTGTGTATGCACATATTTGAACACCAACAAACACCTTCATATGACCAAAATTTCACTTATATGGGTTGTTCTTTCTCTTCCAAACACACCGACCGCGCCAACAAGACCTCCGCCAAAGTCATCTCCCCGGACGGCGGTCTAAAAGAGTATACCGTGCCGGTCACGGTGGCCGAAGTCCTCCTCGGATCCGGATATGGCCCAACATTCTTCATATGCGACTCCGACAAACTGTACTTCAATGAGCGAGTGCCGGCGATGGATGGCCATGAATTCCTTGATGTGGGTCAGATTTATTTCGTGCTTCCGATCGATATGATGATCAAACGTAGCTTGACGTCCACTGATTTGGTGGCTTTGGCTAATAAGGCGAGCTCGGCCATGTCGAAAGCTTCGAAGGGCCGACCGTCTGTTCGGATCGTTCCGTTGGCCGAGTTGGGGAGTCCGAGATCGGAGTCTCCGGAGAAGATGAAGAGGCCATACATGGGGGGTCTGAATACCATTTATGAGGGTTTAGTTTTAGATTAGATGAGAAGTGTTTAAATAAGCGGATGATTCTTTTAATTATGTTTATATTTCAATTTTCTGTGGTTAGATGCATCTTTTGACCAAGATTGGTTGGCACTATTTTTTTTTTCTTATCTATTTTTCATTTTTTTTCACTCAAATTTTGTAATTTGATAACCAATAATAAAATCAGGTAATAAATAGGTAATGAATATCTACTGTGATTTTTTTTATTGTTATTTAATTTTTAGGGATGAGTTTAAGTTATTGTTGATTTGTTGAGTCATTACTTTTGGGAGTTCGTTCTTATCATATTATTCAAGACTTTTACCACAAAAAAAATATTATGCAAGACTTTATCTGGCAGTAAACCCTCGGTAGCCGAGGGTTCGACCCGCCTAACCATAAATAAAAAAAAAAAGACTATCTGATTTGAATTTTGTTGAAAAGTCGAATGAGTGGGTGTCGCATTTGTAGACCATGTTATTCCATAGACTATTCCACGATTAAAGTAGTAGTCAACATTGAACAATCTTAATAACGAAAGAAATCTGTCGGCATTATCAGTTCCAATTCTCATTTGTCTTCTTTTTGCTTTATCGAGAAAATTACATCTTGATACCAACAGAATTGATATTCGGTTAAAGAATCAATCTATTGCTCCGTTTGGACCCGCGTCCCACCCGCGTTGGTGGTGACGGACGCCGGCGTCCAATTAAACGGAAATATTTGATTTTTTCATCCGATTTTTCAAGCTAATTTTTACTCGCCCTTCCAACGCATAAAAAAAACCACTTCTTGCGTTGAGGGGGAGGCGCGTTGGGATGAAGCGGTGTTTTTGCGAGGCGGTTCAACGCGGAAAAACGGGCCTAAAACTGGATACGACAACTATTATGTGGCTTGTCGACGCGAAGACTAGGCAGATGCGTCTACAACGTCCGCTAGACCCCAATGCAGTTGTAACGCTCTGTCAAACGGAACCTCATTATTAATCGGTAGACTAAAGATTTTCGGAACCCCACGTTATATAGTTTTGGTTGCAGTTTTATAGTCTTCCTCCACGCACAATGCGTGTAAACAAAAAAAATATTTTAAAAAAACTATCCACAAACAAAAAACTCTTAATATTTTTAATATACTATGTTATATATATATATATATATATATATATATATATATATATATATATATATATTGGTCGCGATTACGTGCGGTGTGCGGTCGGTGCGGTTTACGACGTGGGCCGTTCGATCGCGGGTCCATCGCATCCAACGGTCGATGTGAATCGCACCCGACCGTCCGATGCGATGGACCCGTGATCGACGGCCCGTGATCGCGCACCGCACCGACCGTAAACCGCATGTAATCGGATCCCTATATATATATATATATATATATATATATATATATATATATATATATATATATATATAGTCGTGATACGTGCGGTGTGCGGTCGGTGCGGTTTACGACGTGGGCCGTTCGATCGCGGGTCCATCGCATCCAACGGTCGACGTGAATCGCACCCGACCGTCCGATGCGATGGACCCGTATCGACGGCCCGTATCGCGCACCGCACCGACCGCAACCGCACGTAATCGGATCCCTATTTATAAAATTTATTATGCGAGACCCGCGATCGGACGGCCCACGTCGTAAACCGCACCGACCGCATACCGCACGTAATCGCGACCATATATATATATATATATATAATTTTTAATAATAAAAAAATAAATCATTTATAAAATTTATTAAGAAATCACATGAAAGAGATATGTTACAACATAATTTGAGTCTTTTTTCATATATACCCTCAACTAACCTTATATTGTAAAAATATCCTATTTGAAACTCTAAATCAATAATATCGCTCGTATATATACATAAAAATAACATTTATATACAATTTAAACTTTTATGAATGATATTATTGGAACAACAAATCAAAAGGATATTTTGCTAAAATGTGATCTATAAGGGTATATATGCAAAAAAATCAACAAACCTAATTTTTTCAAATCCAATTCAAAATATAAAAAAAATTTTTTAAAACCAATTCAAAATATATATATATAAAAAGAAACCACTCATTAGGATTTCTTAAAAAATTACTGAAAAAAAAGAAATCATTTAAAAATCCCATTTTGTAAAAAACACAGAAAAAGACTGAATTTTTATTTGCGACCTCTCATTCAACCAGGAAATGATGGTGACAAGAAATAATCAACGTTTTTAAATTTTTTGAAACATTGTTGTTAATTTGATGATTATTCGATTCCAATCATCAGACAAAGTATTTGTGATGGATGCAAATTTTTTTCTGATGAATACAGGAATAAAACACAAATCAAAGTATAAAACAAGAGTTCAAAATAATGTAACTTAATTTCAACAATAAAGTGCATTAAAAGTCAGTTACCTTTGTAAATGTAACTAACTTTTGTTATCTAACAATTAAAAGTCTGTTACATCACATAAATATAACTGACTTTCAGATATAATGCATATTTATATTAAATTAATATGTCATTGACTTTTGAAAAATAATGTATATAAATCCAAAATAATAGTTTGAAATGTAACTAATTAACTTTCAAATGTTACACAACCCATGCTTATGTAAAATATTTTAAGATTAAACGCCTTATCTAAGAAAAAATTGTAATAAAGATCAGACAAAAAATTACCAGATTTAACATTTAGCACCAAATTCAATAATAAAAAATTGTAACAAACGCAAAACAAGGATTGAGATTCAAATACAAATTCTGTTTTAAGTGAAGAAAAAAAAAGCCACAGACGGACAGAAAACCACACCCCAATAGAATTTTTTCAATCAAAACAAAGAATTTTTTCAATCAAACAATTGAATTCCTTCATTATTTTGTTCTTGTGGAATATTTTAACTCACTGAGACAGTAGACTTGACATTGCCCTCCAAGCGGCGCAAGCAAATTCGATCAAATCCATTCCTTCATTCTCTGCATATCATTCAAAGAGACGAAAATTGAGAAAACCCGGAAGAAAGAGACGAAGTGACAGATCATGCATTTTCTTTTATAAAAAAGAGAAGACTATTAATTGTAAAAAAAATTATTGGATTTGAGTAATAATTATAACCGACTCTTTGATTGGGGAGTAATTATCGAAAAAGGCAGAAGAAATAAAATAGATATTAACACTTGTGTTAGCTCATGTGACCTATAAGATTAGTGTATGTCAATCATTATTGTTTTATAAAAATCAAAATAGAAAAAAAAACTGTATCGTCTAACATTCTTAAAGCCCATCGAATTGAATCCATCCCTATAAAGCTCATAGTATGTCTGAATAGGCTTTCAATAAGGAGAAAGATACGCGTAGCCCCAATTGCAGTCCATCCCATTTTACTTTCATTTTTTTAAAAATCATACACTTACCATTTGAAATGCATGTGTGAACATGTTCCTTCTATTTCTCCAAGTAAAGCCCTTCGCATGGCGATACCTATAGTATCGGCTTGCCCTTTCAGAAGTGGGGACAGAATGAAACGACCATAATAAAGGCGCTTACTGTCTGCTCTTGATTCAACACACTTCCACTGTAGTGCCCGAGTGGATCCTACTACTTCCTCTCGAACCATATATTTTGATTTGATCAGATCATTGAATCATTTATTTCTCTTAAAATCTATTCAATTCTAATTTCTACACACGTCTTTTTTCAGGAGGTCTACATCCATTATGTGGCATAGGGGTCACGTCACGTACGAAATTTAATAATATGCCGCTTCTACGAATGGCTCGTAATGCTGCGTCTCTTCCGAGCCCAGGACCTTTTATCATGACTTCTGCTCGTTGCATACCCTGATCTACTACTGTACGAATAGCATTTCCCGCTGCGGTTTGAGCCGCAAACGGCGTCCCTCTTCTTGTGCCTTTGAATCCACAAGTACCGGCGGAGGACCAAGAAACTACTCGACCCCACTTCCACTGTGATATATTAGTGTGCTTTTTTGCATGATGAAAAAAATATAAAAATTGAAACCTCATACACTATGATCATAACACATGGGACTGTAAAACGGGGTACAAATGAACTGCCGTGTATTAGCGCTCTTTCAATAATCACAATAAAGCCCATCGTGCAATGTGGGCCTCGGGGCCATCTAATATCCATAAGCCAGAAATTTTATGTCATGAATATTGGAAAATGTTAGATTGTACAAGATATTTTGCATTCTACGTAATGTTTTGAATTTTTTTTAAAGTATACAATCATTTAGTAAATTATATAATTTATATATATATATATATATATTATATATATAATATATTCTTATAAATTGAATGTTTTTTTTTTTGTTTTTTTAATCTAATATATATATAAGAGAAAGTGGGGATGTATGCCCCGTATAGTTTCAGAGCATGGTTGAACCACACATGGAAAAGATGAGGTGAGATATAATTCTTTATTGATTTTTATTGTTTAGTGTTTTAATTTATTATTGTTAGGATGTGATTGTGTCGATCAATTGTTTGGGAAGAAGTTGAGTGATTAGGGTATAGATTTGATCGATTTTAATTGGTTGATTATTTGATTATATTTCAATGGATCTCGAAAGATTTCTTCAGATCAAATTAGATTTATTGGTTTTGGGATTTGAAGGGTTATTTTCGGGTTGATTATAGACTTGGGCGTTAAATCATGTGTTTTTAACTATGATAGAGTCGTTTTTGGGAAAATTGTATTTGACAAACAGAAATAGATTTTGAAAAGAATCTTTCCAAAGAATCATGAATCGTTCAATTAAGAGTTTCGAATAAAAAGTTATGATTTTTGAAAGATTTCTGTGCAGTTTCTTAGAATTAAGTGGTGATTGATTCTTTTCTCCCTTAAAATAATCCAAAGTAAGTGGTGGTTGATTCTTAAATCCCATCAAAGAGTAGGACTCTCCCCATGATGGAGAAAGCTAAAACATCTGTGAACCTACCTATGATGAGACCTCTCTCTCCATCAAAGGGAAGAGAAGAACAAGTGGGCAACAAAGAACTCCATTATTGACATAGAAACTTGAAAGGGAAGAAGCAGGCGTGCAAGAAAACAAGCACATTGAATCATAAGGTGGGACCAATATTTAAATGATATCAATTATTTTTTAATACGGTATAAAGAGAATATCTCATTTGAAAATCAAGTTATGGTTTAAATTTCATGGTTTTTAAGCTCATAGTGAGGTTTTTTTTATATGAAAGCGTCTTAAAGTAAGGGGGGAGGAAGAAGAAGAAATGTTGTCACTTTAAATAAAAAGAATAGAAAATGAGGGGGGAGGAAAAAGAAGACGTTGTCACTTTAGCATATAGAAGATGATATAGCTTAATTATACGCAATAACACAATCTAAGTGATATAGAATAAAAAACTGAATATTAGACATAATATTTTGATATGTAATACATTTTATTATACGAATTTATAAACTTTGGGATGAAATCTTCTAAGCGATTCAACGATTTTCATCGAGTCAGTATATTACACATTTCTCATGCACATCTTAAATTGTATAGGTGTATGCTTATGTGACATCTCGTAGAAATTAGTTAAGCCTATGTTTGATAAAGCGTATAGATGCGATTCTATTTTTTTTAATAAAGCAGAAACTAGTGCTCACATGTTATCAAACGCCTTAAAGAAAATAAACTTAATTAAAAAGTTACTTATTGTTTTTAATACAAAAATGTTGCAGTTAAAAAAGTGCAGAAATGCGCTTTCTAGGAATAGAGTTTATTTTAAGCTCGTTTGGATCCAAATTTAGATAAATTCTGCGTTTAAAAAGCTAAAAATTTTCAAACTCAGATCCAAACACATTTTCAACATTTAGTTTTTCAAGCTAAAAAAATCTTACGGTTGAAAATCTAATAAAGCATAGATTTTCAAAATCTGAGTTTGAAACACAAGATTTTAAGAATTTTAGCATTTCAACCTCACATCCAAAAGCAACATATCTTTATTCAAAAATTTATTTTTCAAACGCGTTTCAAAACGCTACCTAAGTTACTCATTGGAGAGAACCTCATCCCCTTTATAAATTAGTCCTCCGTGTTTGGAATATATTTTCATTTTTCACTATTAGCTTTTCAAATACCACACAATTCATTTTTTTCCGTTTAAAAACACAACGATTAAAAAACTACCAAGGCAATATTTTTTGAAAATGAGTTTACAACGTTAAGATTTTAAGGAATCTTAATATTTCCGTCGTGCATATATCCAAATATACATGTGAAAGAGACGAGAAAAGGTAGTAAAAAAAGATCATACAAATCATTGGAGTCAATGATGAAGCATAAATCGATTCGAATGTTACTCATCAACTACTCATACATGTGCACATAATTCTCAAACAGTTTAATTAGATGATCTATCCCTTTCCACGTGGTATGGCAAAGTGAGATAATGATAGATGATGATCAGCTAGAGTTTGTGAGGCCAATTGAGTACCACAAGAAGCTTGCAATCATATATTGGCTGACAAAGATGCATGTACTCGTTAAAACCTAAAGGCTGTGACATTCAAGTCTCACCAATATATGAGTCCTTAATTAAAAGATGTATAGAAGCCAACATCTTCATCATATATAACATCTCTCTAGGCCTTCGACATGTATGGCCATTGATTTTTTTTTTTTGTGTGAGGACCACCAGCTTTTGCAACTCTGTTGTGTAGCTGAGCATGATGAGAGAATCAGGGGCCCTTTGAAATCTTGACTCCAAATTTAGTCCTCGATTGCATATGTCATGCTCGGGTCAGACCCATCTTTAGTGACACATTAATTAGAACATCTGCAATAGATATGTTAGTTAAACAAGATGTTAAAATATCATGTGATCAACACTTTATACTTTAATTACACACTCATTTAGTTGGTTGTTATTGCACCAATGGACTAGTTAAATAAACTAGTCAAAATAATAGTGGGTCCCACCTCTCCACCCACTCAATCTCCCAAATATATTTTTTAAATTATTTAAGGAGAATTATCAGGTGTGACCCACATTTGGTTAGCTAAAACACTAGCCACAGATAGCTTGAAAAATAACACATGGCACGTGGAGTCCACATTTAGCTCCATTTTAACATCTCCATTAAAACAACATTTTTACATGTTATGTAACAATGTGATACTAGCATGTTGATTAATATGCCATTAATATGCTCTTAGAGAGAATGAGTTCCTCTGTGTTTTAAATTAAAAACTCTTGTTGATCAGACAGTGGGTATCATATATAAATGGTTTAAAAGAAATATAATGTGCATGCACTTAGCTGTCACAATGATGACATTTTTATTGAGTTAACTTTTCCCTGTCTACTTGACAATCTCCCTTAGACAACACATAGATTATCTTAGATAAACCTGATATTGTTTCATTGAAAGAACAATATTGATACACACAATTATCATTCCTATAATCCCTCTTGGAGACCACACTTTTCTTAACCTAGTATATATATTGAGTTAAAGTAGTATATATAATGGGTTGTTTGAGAAAATGAAAATAAAATAAAATAAAAAATAATTCGTTTAAATATATAATTCCTTTTAAATATATAAAATTTCATCAATAAGCATATATATATTTTTGAGACAATTCAATACACATTAAATATTGCAAAAATAATTGTTCCAATAACATGTTATTACTGATCTTATAATTATAAATTTTATTGTCAATCACTAACCTCCGAGTCGAACACTTTTTTGCTGTAAGGCGAAAAAAATGTTGATTAAACAAATAATTTTTTTATTTGGTTGTTGTTAATGGTGTTTGTGAAATTGGAAAATTTTTTAACTGAATAGTTTAACCTCAATCCACATAAAATATTTGGATATGATTACCTGTGTTGCAAGTTTAATGCATGCACGCAAACATTTTCATTCCTTATAAGAAACAATAATTATATTATATTGGTCCATTTAAACTTGAATATCAATACTTACCAAAATCTCCATGTCAGAATGAGCGTCTAATAATTCTCTCTGAACAAATTATATTTACCAAAAAATACCTATATACTTGGATTTATTTGGCCATAGGATTCCAGTGGGTTGTACATATTACCATGGTCACACCCACTAATAAATCAGATACCATTCATATGGTCACACAAAGTAGTAGGATATTTTGTAAAAAATCATTTCATAAAAAAAAAAAAAAAAACTAAAAGACAGAATTTGGCCATTGTTTTTTTTATTATTATAATCTCAACAATATAAAAAGAAGTATGCATGCGCGATCCAAATTTAAAAAAAAAAATTATGACAGTTTCTCTTCATTGACTTCTTAATATATAATGTTTTAATTAAGAACCAAATGTTGAAACTTGAAAGAGACATAGTTACGTGAGGATAAAATACCTTTTATTTATTTATTTATTTAATTTCAGTCTTTTAGATTTCTAGTTTCTTTATTTTTTTTCCCTTATTTAATGTTTCTAGCTAGCTTTTTTTTTTCTTTGTTTAGGGTTTTTTTCTTTTTACCACAATATATATTAGATATTATTTGTATAGTTAAAACCCTTTTTGTCTCTTTCTTGGAAAAGAAAATAAAAATGTTACACTCAGCTTTTCTTAAATTTTAAAATTTTTAAAGTATATATTTATCTAATAATATACAATATATTTTCAGAAAAATTAAATTACATACTCAAATATATTAAATACATGTTTTTTTTATACTTTTCAAGTGGTTCTTACGTTGAGTTGGGACTTCAAAAATAACTTATCAGTGTTTAAACAGAAAAATGACAATCGGAGATGGGGCCCACTGTCTCTCGTTTGCCCTGAATTATCACCCACGCTTGGTGGGCACACATTAGAATAATGGAAAACATACACTCAATCCGTTTTATTTAAAACATAATGTGTTTTTAATTTTTTTTAAATCATATATCTATTTATATCTCATCTAATAATATATATATATATATTTTATAAAATTTAAAACATATGTTTTAATGAGATATATATTTTTCTTTAAATATAAAAATATATTTTAATGAATTAGATAGCATTATTTATAAAAAATATAAAAAAAAATCAACAAGATATATACCTTGACATGATGAGTAGAGGGAGCTAACGAGTTATTTAAAATCAGTATTTTAAATTATAAAAAAGATCGAGCGTAATAGAACTATAAAAATAGTATAGTCTCTATTCATTTCAATGGCCTGTTCACCGTTTTAATCAGGGAAATTTTTTAAATTAACCTTAATTAAATAATTATTTCTAAAACTGACCCTCTCCAATAATTAATTACAAAAATAACCCTCAACACTATTTTGACTGGTTTGACAATGACACCTCAACATCATCGCCTCACACCATAAAAAGCAAGCAGTTTATACCCCATTAAAGTGTGTTTTTTAGTTTTTTTTATTTTTTTTGTTATTTTCTTAATTTTTTTAATATTTGTAAATAATGTAACTTTTATTACATAAATCATTGTTTACAAAATTAATACCATTTGGAATATCATTGCAAAGTTTAAAATAAGATCAATATTGAATATATCTAATTTATAGGGATCCGATTACGTGCGGTGTGCGGTCGGTGCAGTGCGCGATCACGGGCCGTCGATCACGGGTCCATCGCATCGGACGGTCGGGTGCGATTCACGTCGACCGTTGGATGCGATGGACCCGCGATCGAACGGCCCACGTCGTAAACCGCACCGACCGCACACCGCACGTAATCACGACCACTAATTTATATTTAAAAATGATAAATTTAAGGTAATTAATTAACATTTGTATATTTATACTAATATTTACATCAAAAACATCATATTTGATTATGTGGATACATCATAACAAAAATTTATTAAATAAATGTAATTAAATTTTAATATTAACAAAAAATGTATAAATGTTAATTAATTATCTTAAAATTATAATTTTAAATGTAAACGAAATATATTCAATATTTGTGTCATTTAAAATGTCTCAACGATATATTTCTAATTGCATACTAATTTTGTAACAAATAATTTATGTAATAAAAGTTAAATTGTTTAAAGATATATATAAAAATAAAGGAAAAATAAACATATAATGACATGCAAACAATGTTTGTGTATGCTTTTTGAAGCGTACAAATTAATGACGTTTTAAATGATATGCTGAGATGACATTGTCAAATCGGTCAAAACAAGGTGCAAAATTATTTTTATAAATTATTTTAACAGATGATCATTTTTAGAAATAATTATTAAGTTAAGTTTAATTACAAAAATTTCTCTTTTAATTAATTTACACGTTTTTAAGTCTAACCCTGCTTATATATTCATAAAATAATTAAACTATATAATCTAGTGCATGCTTACTTTACAAAAAGTTAAAAAAATCCATACCTCTCTCTGAGCAAAATAAAAAGCCCGAGCAGCGCATATGAAAACATTATCATGAATAGGAAAACATTCCCTCTTTATATACCCCCACATCTGTTTCTCTCTCTACATGATTCCTTGTATCACTCAACTCTCTCTCTCTCTCTCTCTCTCTCTCTCTCTAGATCTCTCTAAACACTCACAAATGAAGACGATCGACATGGGCAAGCGAGGTCATCCCATGCATGTCATCGACACATCAACCGACATCGACTGCGCCAAGGACGTCGTCAGGCTCCGCCGCGCCTCCTTCCGCTCCCTCGTCGAGTGCATGGTCCCCGCATGCATGGCCACCACCACCACCGACGACCCAGACTCCCCACCATCATCACCGACAACCTCCGCAACCGTCACCGGCACCTTCTTCGGCCACCGCCGCCGGCCGTGTCAGCTTCTGCATCCAGGACAGCCCCAGCTCCTCCTCCACCCACCTCCTCCCCCTCCTCCTCGAGTTCTCCGTCACGACGGCCCACCTCGCCCGGGAAATGGAGTCCGGCGTCCTCCGCATCGCCCTCGAGTGCGACCGCCGGACGTCGGCCGGGTTGTCGCTTTTTGCCGTGCCGGTTTGGACGCTGTACTTCAATGGGAGGAAGGTGGGATTCGCGGCGGGGAGACACGTGACGGAGGGGGATTGGAGGGTGTTGAGGATGATGGGGTCGGTGTCGGTCGGCGCCGGAGTACTCCTTCCCCGGGATGGGGAAGGGGAGGAGGTGATGTACCTGAGAGCGAGCTTTGATAGGGTGGTCGGGTCGGCGGATTCGGAGTCGTTTCACATGATCAACCCTGTTGGGTGCTCTGGGCAGGAACTCAGTGTCTTTTTTATTAGTAGGTCTTGAGAATTTTTAGGATCTAGTAATCAAGTGATCGAAGTATTCTCATTCATCTTGTTATATCAGTCATCAGTCAAATACGGACATGTGTCTTTAAATTTTTAGGTGTTTATAATGTGATGGTACACATGTCATCGATCCCTTGATTGAGATTGATGATGCATGAGATCCAACACTGAACTGAATCACATCTCAATGAATCAATCACTTTATATGGTTTTATATTTAATGGTTGTTGTAACTTGTAATTATATTATTGAAATTTAACATGATTTCGTAGTTCGGTTACCATCTACATCCATTTTTACAAGTCAAAATGATAGATGCATTAAATTGAGGGAATGCAAATTTTAGAAAATATGAAGAGCGCGAAATTTGTTCTTAAAATTCTTGTTTTTAAATTTCTTTATGCTATGAATAGGCCTCAATCACTGAAAAATTGAACTACCTTTTGCTAGTTTGTTAAAAATACTCGCTTTTGGTTTCGAGTCTTTATTCAAGTTTGATATGATGAAAAAACTTATCATAAAAAAATAATCATTTTAAACACATTACTAGTGTATGTTTAATTAACATATAAGTAGTGATAAAAAGGTTTAAGAGTACTCCTCATTTAGGGTATGTATGTGTACAATCTCAAAGAGAAAATGAAAAAAAGTAATGGAAAATAAAAAAAAATTCATTTGATCAATTGTCATGGTGTTTGTGTATGTAATGAAAAATTTTCCTTCACTTTCCCATTTTAGCCTTTTCCCACTTTTTTTCATTTTCCATCATTCACAAATACATCCTTATTGACAAAAAATTTGATAATTTGATGATCTGTCTCAATCACAAGATAACATATACACAATTTATAATCAACCAGAGTCATGGGGTAGGGTTGCTTATATATTCTGAAAAGAATATATAATGTATAGTACTTTAGTAATCATCCATCCCCATGGGTAATCCAAAAATTTGATCGGTACGTGGCGTTGAAGCTTTGATACACAGTCTAAAAAATTTCTTTATAATCGCCTCCGAGTTATACATATTTATTTGAAGGTTATATGCATTGTAAAATTATAGAAGAAAAATTTATCAAAGTGCATTATGACTTTAAACAAATAGTATATAATATTATTAGAGTGATTTTTAAAAGGTTAATTTTTGAGGCGATGTGTATCATTTTTCATGACACCATACAAGTGAAATAATTAATAAGTCTCTCAACTTAAAATTTCTAGAAATCCGCTCTTCGAATGATTTGAGGGGACTTACCCACAGGAAGTGTAATGGCATTAAGATCTCTTATGGGGGACAAAACAAAATGAAAGCCAACATATTGTAACATATCTTGTGAATGTGATGGAACATCTGGACATTTGAATGTGAAGAGGTCTCATGAGCTGTGAAATTGCAAGCTTTGTCCTAGTTGAGATGGATTTATTCATGGCTTTATGTGTCAACTTGCCATCATTGCTATAGTATGAGATCATGGAGGAGTACTATTTGGTCGGCAAGAGAAAATTAAACCTCTCTTTAACATTCATGTCTAATGAGTTGAAATATATACATGTATACTGTATATTTCAATGAAAAATATACGTTTACTACTTTACTTACCTATAAAAAATTTATAATTTCATCTAAATAAAACACATACCTAGTTAAACAAAATAAAACTGCATGAAACATTACCCTTGTATAATCATTCCCATTACATAGTTTTTTTTCGTAGCAAGACTCTCAGGCTAAGGATACAACAACAACAGGCTCTCAAGGGACTAACCCGGCCATTACATAGATTTGATTTGCTATGCCAACCCACCTAATTAATTGAGGCATTCATAAGGTTCATTGACTTATATGATACTCTTATAAGGATAGTGTTACATGAAATCTTTATATGTCATCATGTATGCAATAATTGAAAATACACAACATATTGGAGTATGCACTTTAAATTATAAAGCTACATGCGACATCATAAAACTATACACTCAAAAAAAATTCTCACGTTTAAAAAAAAAAGGGATTTTTAGTTTTAAATCTCCATAAACTATCGAATTTAGCGATCGATCCTCACTTCTTCATATTTTGGTTTTAGTCCCTACATTTAAATGATAATTTAGGAATAGGTCCCTCTCAGGAATTAAAAACAAACTTAATAATTTAGGAATAAGTCTCTCCTAGGGACTTATAACTAAATTATCATTTAAATGTAGGGACTAAAACCACAATATAAAGAAGTGAGAGATCGATCGCTAAATTTGATAGTTTACGGGGACTTAAAATAAAAAATCCCAAAAAAAAAAAAAACCTAATACGCATCAGGTTGCATAAAAGAATGTCTCCTTTATTATCAAATGGAAAATGTTACGTACAATTTTTTTTTCTTTCCAGTACACACATTTTTTTTATTACTTTTAAAATAATATTCATTGAGATGTACGAGCACACTCACCGACAGATCAGATCGAATTAAATTCACAGACTCTGGAACCCATGTTTTAAATCGGGTACGGGCCCGACCCGGCCCAAGGGAAACATGATGACCCGACCCGGTCAGGTTATTCGTTGACTTTCACTGTCAGATATGCAAAAAAAAATTCTGATATGTATATTTTCATTACAATTTTAATATAGAAAGATTAATACCATATTTCCATTCTTTACTAAAGACAGGCTTACATGATTGGTTATGATATCACATCGTACATTAGCATGTAATAATTTATATAATCACTTACTATATGGGTTAGGCACAACAGTTGCACCTGCTGCTCATATCAACTAATCCTCTGTACTTCAATTTGTCTTCTTTTTTTCATTTTTTTTCAATCACTACTGGTAATACATGCAAAGTTTATACGAGTTGATGTAAATCCAGAATTCACTGGACAATGCGAGCAACATATGCATTTAGTGAGAGTTTTGGTTGTTGAACCACTACAGTTTTCTGAAAGTGTGGGTCATCCTTTCTTTTGAGAGATGGGATTTGTTTGGAGCATCTATGGTTGCTTTCATTACTCACCCATCACTTTTTCTGGTCTTTTTTAGCAAATCTTTGTTTGCTTTAAAACAGCAGTAGCTGAGATTGATGTTTGCATGACTTTTCTTCGTTTGGATTGAGGCTTTGAAAGTATTTTCTTCTACTTTTGGGGTTTCTGGAACATCCAAGTGTTGTGGTTTCATCTTGTTTGAGTGTGTTTTTTTTTTTGGGTTCTGTTTTTGGTAGTTCAAATGTTTGTTGGTGTGTCTCTAAGGATTAATGTTTCTGGTTTTGGCCTTTTTTCTTTTTATGTATCCTGGATTCAAAGATGATTTAGTTAAAATGGCTGATTTGTGCTTTAAGCAGATTGAGAACAGTATGGGTGCTTCAGAGGGTGATATGATGCTGAGGATGTGTGTCAATTGTGGCGCATCTTCTTATGTCTCTATTCCTCAACGATCACTGCCGGCAATGTAAATGATTTCAGATTATGTATATCGAAGTAACTAGATTAATGGGTGTTTTTTTTTTGCTCTTTAGTTATAACATCTATAAATGCTTTCTACATTGGTCAAATGACTATAGTAAGTAAAATACATGGCATCCACTTGTTTGTAGTGAAGATGAAAACCAACTCAAAAAGGCTGAATTCTATTCAATATGGATTATTTTCTGCTGCATTAGGAATGTAAAGTTGGTACAGTAGAAATTGGGTTGCTGTTATGTTGAAATATTATGCCTCCATGATTTTCTATGAATAGACCAATGTTAGTCCACGGGTTCATTTATGTTAATTTATTATAAATACAATTAGATAAGACAATTAGAATGGTAGATGAATAAATCTTCAAATTCAGAAGTAACAGGAGCACAATTGAACAATTATCTGCTGACTTACATGATTCAATCTGTTTTGAGCCCATATAAGTTAGATATTAAAACTCCATTCTTACAGAATCTTGGTTTCAATTGCAGGTCTCCACGGATAGATAATGATTTACTGAATATGTCGCCTCAACCGTTTGGGCATCAGAGTTTTGTAAGCACTTGAACTATTCCATTTATTAGTGTTCTGAATATATCGAGCCCAATGACTAGACCTCAGGATTTGCAATCTTAGGACAGAAAAATCTAATAATGTTTTGTTACTTGTAATTTTCCAATGATTTTTCAATTATTAACCTTTAAGATGTTGCAATAAATCATTGCAAATCTAGACAGTATATATGTGAACTGAACTCAACTAGCAAGAAGTTCATGGGGACATCCCCAGAGGAAGTATTGATAAATGATCACACATAAACCTGATCAAAATTGAATATATATATAAAGAATGCATCACTACTTTGGATAGATTCCTGTGTCACTGTGTTGCTTTATTCATGTATATCTTGCGTAACATAATTAAAACAAATAAGTTCTTGTGGTATTTGTGTTGACAATACAAGTGTATGAGTCTGATATATTGTTTTTTATTTTATGACAAATTCTATGGATGTCCTCTTATGATCAAATAGTTGTGTTGTGAATGCATATCCGAAAGTAGTAATTTAGACCCAATCCTGAAATCTTTTGTAGGCTTGTGTAGTATAGATGTATGAGTATCTGCATTCTTATGTCTGTTACTTTCAAAGCCAAATGAGTGAAACTTTTATTTCATTTCTATGATAGGATGTGAATATTTCAGCTGCTGGTCAATATGCTGAAGAACAACTAATCAACCAGATTTCAAGCGTTGAACATGAGATAATGGTTTTGGAGCAATTTATTCTTTCCCGGTACCGAGCAATATTTCAGCAATGTCTACCTCTGTCTCCCCCCATTACAAACAAGGGACTCGGGACCAGGAGTATCTCAATGAACACAGGTTTACAAGAGGTGAAAAGTGAAATATCTTATAACGACAAAAATCGATCTAGCATGCTTGAGAGCATTGAGAGAGAGAAATTTTGCATGCCCCAATACACCGGATGTTCTTCCTCTCCTGATTTGGCTATTTCAAATAATAAAAGTATCCCTCTGCAGATGGAAGATCCTAAAGGGTAAGTGTCTAGTGTCTACAATGTTTCCCTTTTCATCATCTTTAAATTATTTCTCAGTAATCTGTTCCAAATAAAGTAAAAAATGAAGAAAATTTTCATCAGACCTTTTTTGCCTCATATTTTTGCAATTTCTCCTTAAACACTAGCATGGCCAGAAATAGGGTCAATAAAGTGAGAATGTCAATGCCATTATCCACAACCTCTGAAGAATCTACCATCCTTTTTTTACGGAGGGAACATATAACTTGATTGCATCATAGGATGAATGAAACGATCCCAAAGATTATCTGTGCAGTTGCTAGTAAGCCAGACCAATTTCCATCCAAATAGTGTTTATATGTGATTAGCGTCAAGTGGAGAAGATCTTTAGCATGTTATTGTATGGTAGACTTGGAAAGTTGTTATTTAACTGAAATGCTTATATATTGTCAATTTCATGGATATTCTCATCATCACCCACCTAATTCATTAATACTAGACCAACCTCTTTTGACACCGAGATTAAATTCTTCTATGAACTTTCAAAGTCAGTGATAGACACACCTCTGTAAAAGTAATAAAAATTGACCTTTTAGGTACTTATGAACGATAAGATCTTCCTAATGGTATTGCATGAACAGATTAGACATGTTTGTGATTCTTTTTTGGATCTAATAGCAACATAACATGATCATGTGGATATTTTTGCAGGAGGTGCTCAAAAATAGTTCAGAACTTTGCAGTCTTGCAGACCATCTTGGAGTCTCTCTTTCTGAACATGTTGCTGACACCCCGGTTAAGCTTTCTCAAGATATCATCAGATGCATGTGTTCCATGTATTGCAAATTTGGTCATCCAATCTCTGCTCCTATAAATATATCATTTTCGCCGACCTCATCATTGTCCTCTCCTAGCACATTTTCTCCACAGGATCCTTGTGATAGTTGGAGCCCCCGGTGTAAATATGAATTTGCACTAACTCATGATCAAACGCAAATGTTAGAGGAACATCATCCTGGTGTTGGGTTAACAGAAGTTTTAGATATATGTATAGACAGTGATCGGTATGAAAGTGTTGCAAAGGTGTTGGAAACATTCAGGTATTAACTTATCAATGTATACGTTGAATAAGTGCAATTAGTGTTATTTAAATCTTGGCTCATTAACATCCTTTAAATCAAATTTCATTCGCTGCAGGGCCCTGATTCAACGGCTTGAGATGGTTGACCCAAAACTGATGACCCTTGAAGAGAATCTCGCATTCTGGATCAATATTCACAATGCGTTGGTGATGCATGTATGCTTCACAGATGTACAATCAGTTTCATTTATATGTTTGTGATGGTTTATGTTTTCCTAAGTCCAAGGAGATGCTTCAATGCTACAATGCATGACCATTCTATGTTAAAATTTTCTTTTTTGATAGTGTGTCACTCAATTATCTACAATGTGATTCGCAGGCATTTTTAGCATACAATCATAACCAGAGTCATCTGAAAAGTACATTTGCAGTTCTAAAGGTAATTGCTTTTCCTCATCCATCATTTTCTAGAAACAATAGCAGTGGTATGACATATTCAAACCTTGTTTTATAAATGTCTTTATACAGCCGGCCTATAACGTGGGAGGACAAAGTATAAATGCTTATGTGATACAAGGTTCAATATTGCGTTGCCATCCTCTCCATCCTGCACCGGTACATACAGTTCTGGATATTTGTTTCATTCAGTTGTTTCTTTTCCTCTAAAGATATACTACCCATTAGTTTTGATATTGTGTCTACAAATTTTTCAAAGCTTTCTATTGTTGTTATGATGCATGGATGTCCGAATCTCAATCCTCTTTAATTTCATTTGTTAGTTAACCCACAAAGCACATTATTTCCTTTCAAAACTCGAAAGTTCCTTCATTTCAAATACTAAATGATGCTATGATTATAAACACCTTAAGCATTGACTTCTTGAAAACATGTATGAAGTGGCAATCATTTTCAAGAATGCTCAAGCCAAGAAATGACAGCATGCGTATGCACTTGATCGTCGTGAGCCACTAGTTCACTTCGCTCTTTGTTCAGGGGCTCGCTCAGATCCCGCAGTACGTGTTCATATAGCCATGTCATTGTGGTTGATAATGATACATCTTCTCATGATTTTCTTTCATTTAATATATTATATGTAATCTACATGCAACAGGTTCGCGTTTACAAGGCTGAGACTGTGATTCAAGACCTGGAATATGCAAAAGAAGAGTACATTCGAACCCGTGTATACATTTACAAGGAGAGGAAGATTGTACTACCAAAACCAATATCTAACTATGCCAAAGACACGTCTCTGACCCTGCCAGGCCTTATAGAGATGATCCATTCATGTCTGCCGAAAGCTCAGCAGATTTCCATGCAGAAGATCCTTCCACAAAGACTTGGCCAATGCATTCAATGGTCGCCATATGATTCGTCTTTCAGATACTTAATCCATTCAGTTTCAGCAAAACAGATATAAGAGTTTCATGTGTCTTGGTTATTCTTGTATATGTAATACATTCTATATTTGCACTCACTGAATCACATCTCAATTTAAGGATTGGTTCAAAAATTGAGTAAGTTGAGTATTTATAAAACTAAATTGTAGAGTAAACTGAGTATTTATAGAGAGTTAAATGTATCTAACCCCCTAACAAAATGTCTGATATTCAGATGGACCCTTCTAAATTGGAATATCCATATAATGATCTGTGATTATTTACTTAATTTGGTTTAACTAACTTGAGTTAGGCTCGGATAGGGTTAAGCTGATTCTAGATTGCCTTTTTACGAAAGGGTGTTGATACAGTTGGTCAATCTTACAATGCTAAGTGAAATTTATAATCCAGCATATATATTATTAAATTAAATACAAGAAATTATGCATTGAATTCATTCGAGTACGCATGTCATTTTGCTGCCGGTGTATACCATATTAGGAATGAAACAGTGATTAAGCTATATGTCCTATATGGCCTTATATTTTTCTCCTTCAAAATGACACGAAATTAAAATTTAGTTGTTGTTGCATATAATTTAATGTGGATAATTTTACAAGCATATATATTTTCATTTGATGAACATATTTTGTGTATTTAAATTGTTAAATATATATGTTTTAAATTTATAAAAACATATAATTCGTTAGAAGAATTGTGTATTTCAAAATTCAAATAATTGAACATTGTGAATGACGCAACAAATTATGATCAAATCTTCTTAAAAGTTTGATAATTTCAACCTCACATGCAAAGTCTTATTTTATCCATCCAGATAAAAAATAATTTTCTTTTATTTTCTTACATGAAAGGGCATATGCAATTCATTGTATAACGTACTTCATTTTTCACAAACACGCATGTTTATTAGTTAAAAAAAAACATGTAAAATTATAAAGAAAGCTACATGTCTGTTTCCAATATTATTTGATTGAGCATTGATATATTCAGTCTTTTTTGTATCATCAATTACAATTATCACGTCACTAACACATTATATGTAATTGTCTAAAACAATATATATCTCACTAAATGTAATAAATACTTTATCACGACAAACACGTAAAATTTTTATTATATGCATTCAATTCATATTAATATTATTTATTTTACAAAAGAATATACTTCAATAGGTATATATTTAAAAAACAAAATATGTGCTAGCAAAAAGATTGAGCATAATATTTTTCTAATTAGATAAGTAATCACAATCATGGAAATATTGGACCGGGACAAAGGTATAGTGTTAAAAGTTGATGCTAAACCAACCTAGAACGTCTGGTGAGAGGAAAATGTTGCACTCATATCATTTAACAAACCAAAATGCATACCGCACATATTTTAATTTTAAAAAAAATCACATACTTTATCTAATAAGGTATGTACTTTTATAAAAATGTAAAGTATATATTCTAAAGAATAAAATGGCATCATTTATAAAAAATGAAAAATCCATATAACCCTTTTTAAACTGTCTGAAATTCATAAAACCCTCTGACTTTTCTTGAAGTTCATATAACCATCTGAAAACACTTATGTAAATCTAATTAGTCATCTACGTTCCGTTGATAGATGATGAATATTATGTGAATATTCTGTTTTGTGAACTATAATTGAAAATACAGTATACCAAAAACTTTTTATAATGTGTTAAAGATACGAAAATTTTTCTATAAACGGTGATTTTACCTCTACAGATAAGATTTTATAATCTATTTGGATAAATAAAATTGTTATTTTTAAATAATTTTATGTATTTTTAATATATTAGAGGATTTTTTTGATAAACTGTGTTTTCATTCAGGGGTAACCAAATGTAATATTTACATAATATTTTTCATATGTCAAATAAAAATTTATCCCATGTGTTATTTAGATTTACATATACGTTTTCAAAGGATTATATGAATTTGTAGAAAAATAAAAAAGTTATATGAATTTGGGACAGTTTACTTGGGCAGTTTGGACTTTTTCCTTGTAAAAATTATGAAAATTTTCAACCGAGTATATGACTGCATTTTGTAGCTTTGACTGGATCCACGTTAGATTTAATGGCACCGTTGTGAGCCCCAAAATATAAATCGATTCTCCACCACCCGATCAATGGAGTCTAAATTCCACCAAAACCAACGGACGTTGATGCAAATAGCGCCGATGCAGGAGACCAACGACCAGAATCTTCTGCGCTGGCCCAAGGACCCCGTGGTAAAGGTACACGGAACGGACGGCGCTGATACAATCAGAAAAGAGATTCGGGCAAACGTTCCGCCATTGTATAGAAAACAAAATACAACGCTAACAAGTGAACCAAATAAAGGTAGATACGTGTAAGATAAGGTGCATAAATATGTGCCGGCAGTGCAACTTACGGACTCCAAAATTTTCTTCGTCTCAGGCGTCCGTCCACAAAACCCTAAAAAAACCCTAATCCCAAATCCATAATCCCAGATCGAACCCGAGACGCCGATTACGCGCGCCTCTTCTCCTTGCGCCGCCGTGTAACATCTCTTACACTCTCTTCTTCGCTAGGGTTTCAAAATTTTCCCCGAAATCGTGCTTATTGAGCTCTTCTTTGTTATTGAATCCATTAGTGTTTGCGGGCACGACCAAAAGAGAGAATGAGGAAGCTGAAGTTCCATGAGAAGAAGCTGTTGAAGAAGGTGAACTTCCTTGAATGGAAGAGGGAAGGAGGTCACCGGGAGGCCCTCGTCATCGGTCGATACCATATGACCGAGAGAGACGATTACAAGAGTACGTATAAGTTGGTTGATCCTTCTCGATCGTGTACACCCTCAATGGATGAAACACGGTTCACTTATCTGTTTTGTTGTTGTTGTTGTTGTTCTGGGTAGGTATTCGAGTGTTTGCAGGATGGTTCAGAAGTTGGTCAACATCTTGAAGCAGATGGATACCAGGGACCCTTTCCGAATTGAGATGTCTGATTTGCTCTTAGAGAAGCTGTGAGTCATTTGTTGTTTTTTTAAAAAATTTGAATTCAGTCGTATAATAGATCAATTGTTTGGAAATCAATGAAAGAAACCTTTTTTTTTTATCATACAAAATATAAAACTTGAAATTCATGTAAGAGAACATCTAATTTAGTATATGAGATCAGGTTTTATGGGAAATGGATTTCCCATCCCATAAGCAGAATCTGATCAATATTGGTTTCCAATCTGTATGACATTTATTACTCTTTCTTTGTGTCAATTGAGAAAGCCTCTGACAGCTATGGGAGCACTCTTAACTAATGAAGATAACATCCACTCTTTGTTCATAATGAAAATGCATTCTGTTCACACTTGAAAACAAATATTCTGCTTTTATATAAATATGATATTAAATATACGTCTAAAATCCAAAACTTTTGTATTCCAGGAAAAACTGCAGAAAAACACATTTTTCTGAAATGTATCACTGTGATTTCGTTGACTTAATTGCAGATATCATTGTTTGGCTCCATGTAACTTTCCAAGCGTAAATCCATTTTCCATCACAGGCTCCCAAATCTTACAGGCATTTTCAATCTTTCCTTCCCATCTTAGCCCCCTGGTCAGTGATTTGTAGCCTTGTAGATCATTTTGTTAAGAGTTAGACCGCTCGTGCACATATTCTCAGACGGACCCACGGCTTCACTCACTCTTGGTCCTCACTGAGACCATGTATGATCAGGGTAATCCCTATCTTTATCATATTATGAAACAAGCTCAATGCCAGCTCAACCCGATCCATCATACACACATTAGGTATCATGATAGTATACACAACCGCATCCATCAGGAACTAAGCCAACCCTCAAGATCTGATAAAAATGCTCTTCTACGGGTGCCTCAGAAATAATGTATATCTTGATGCCAAAGGAGATATAATCTGAGCTTGGTTTACATCTGCTGCTTGTTCGGAGTTTGTTTATGATTTTTTTTTTTGTGTGATGGCCCTGATTGGGTTTATATATTACTATATTCAAGATTGTTTACATCATGTACATTATCAAAAGTATAGGCTTGACTAGCCTCCTCTATACAACTATGTAAAGAGTGTACAGTAGGTGTGATCCAGTTACGGATTTGGTCATCCATCAGACCTTCCTTTACTTTGTTTTTTTGATATCTCACTGCCATTCTGACAAGCCTCTCTGGTGCTTGTACCCCTTCTCTGGATACTTTACAGAATTGTATAGGAACCAATTCTGAGTCCAATTTGTGAATATGAGATATGATTTCCTGGAGCTGAGATGGTGCCGAACTCTTGACCTGCAATATCTTTATAATCGACTCTGCATTGCTGCACACATGTATATTATTGAGGCCCATTTTCCTGGCTTGAAATATTCCTAGGAGGAATGCCTTCAACCTCCATTTGAACTGGAGTAGACCACATTTTGCTTATGCATCCCGCTCGCAAAATTTGATACGGAATCCCCCTGATAATAACATATGCAGCAGCAGCCGCGTGAGAAATTGTATCTACACTCGCATCAATAACCACATAATTTTTTTCTCTTATGCCACCTGTTATTCTGCAAAGACTCCATATTCTCCTCCTCTTTCTTTGCAAGTCCTTGCAGACATTCCCTTGCCAAGGTTATAGCACGATAAGCCACCAATCTAGCAGATGTATTATTCTTTCAGAATACCACACTGTTTCGGGCTTTCCATATCTGCCAGCATATACAGGCAAATAACACTATCTTTGGTATCCCATGTCTTGTCTGTATCCACCTTTCTTTACTGAAAACACTCAGCCAATTTTCTGTTCTCCATATCTCTTGGGGTGGATGAAGTTGTTGTGGTACATACTACCAACAATCCTCTGTGAAAGTACACTCTATAAACAAATGACTAGTTGTTTCCTGTTTTTGCTGACATAAAGGACATTGCAGATCCAAATGAATCCCCCTCGAGTCCAGGAAAGTCTTTGTATGCAGACTATTTCATAAGAGCTTCCATATAAATACCATTATTTTAGGAATTATAGGAAGTGACCACATCCATTTCCATGTCATCCCCATTGCCCTTAACAATATCAGAAAGTTTATAACCCAATATTGCTACATCCATATTTATATAGGTTGGAATATGGGACAGAGGGACTGAATATAACAACGGGTGTACATGTTTCACAGTTATCTGACAATTCTGTGAATTTATTGGATTCATAGAGCAATCACTCTGAAATTTTTTAACGTTTTTGCCACCATTCTACGATGCCCATTATTCTATTTGTTTATTACAGCAATATGGGCAAATATTTCATTGATGTATTTTGTTGCCATCAAGTTTTCAACTTCTGTTGGATATACATAGCTTTTATCTAATGCATGCTGAAAACCCTGACACAATTTAATTTCTACATCATAGAATATCAGGTATCATTTTCTTCACAAGCCTCCAACATACCAGATTACTTTGAACCCCCCTCCAACCCCCAATTTCAAAATGGATCAAAATATTTAGTTGTTAATCTTTTGCCTGCTACTCTGCTGGTCTATTTCTATTTAGGCTTGTTCAGTTCACTGTCTGCAATCTTGTATTTTTTAGGTCTTACAGCAGAATGTGAGCTCTGAATATATTCCTCATCCATTCCAGGTACAATATGGGGGTAATCCCTACAAGGAAAAGCTTGGCTCTGTGTGATAAATTGTCAGTGTCTTCCTTCTGTAGGTATGTAGACATCTCTTTTCCAAATGACACATTAAAAATGACCCAATCTATCAGTTCTGCATATGAATTGAGTAAACCTATATCATTTGTGACATTATGGTTCTTATTGTACTAACCATACAACACAAATTATTTGAAACACATTGGGCAGGCGCAGGCTATCATCTATACTGGTCAGATCAAAATTTGCAGAGTATATGAAAGAGGCAGTAACATACATAGAGCAAGGGCACATCCGTGTTGGCCCGGATACTGTTACGGACCCAGCATTCCTGGTGACAAGGAACATGGAGGACTTCATCACTTGGGTTGATTCATCGAAGATTAAGAGGAAGGTCTTGGAGTACAATGACAAGTTGGATGACTATGACATGATGAATTGATTGATGCATCAGGCTTCTTCCAATGATTTCCAAAGGTTTTTGTCTCCAAGTGAAAATCATATTCCATGAATTGTATTATGGCAGTTTTTCTTTACCAACTTCTGTGCTTTAAAACCTTTATAGATTCTTCAATGGAAAATTAGAATGAGATGATGAACTCTTGACAATTGGGAATGTCATATAGGCCTGGATAAAGATGGTGTCATATTATGAGGCCACTAATGTTATTCAGTAAAAACAGCTACATGTCTGTGAGATGTCATTATACAAAAGAGTTTCTCAAAAAAATGAAAAAAACATCATGTGAAGCCTTTTTTTCATTATCTTCACCATTTCACGAGATTAATCTGGCATGTGTATGTCAAATTTGATATTGGATTCCAGTAAGAGCTTTGTTACATGAGTTTTTTTAATCGCAAATTCCAATCTCATATGTTTACATTAACGAGATATATTTTTTGTTAAATTTCTTTTGCGTTCATAAATACATTCATGCAATTTTTTTGGAGAATATAACTTCATTTTTTATAAATATATATTCATTAGATGATATAGCTGGAAAAAAGACACTACGTAACAGTTTCCTTCCAGTAAACATTTCTGATATTGCATTTTTCAGTTTCTTGTTTCACCCATCAACTTGTGTTTTGATTCCATAGACTCATAATGAAAGAATCACAATTGGCTGATACAAATCTCTCAACATTTATCAAAAAAACAATCCTGAACATGGACTAGGATGTGTCGTAGTCCACAAAAACTGGATTTACAAGTCAAAACAGCAACAGGGCTTTGTTTTAACACTTCTGGGGGTATCATTGGACAGCGACATGTTGAAGATGAACTGGATGGAATCTAGTAGTTAAGCCAACAGAAGTTAGAATGTTCATCCAATATAGGCATGGTTTGAATTCAATATCCAACCAAACATCTATATCGAATATGTTCGTAAAGAAAACACTGATATACAGAAACTCAACGCCAAAGATAAGAAAGACTATCGATGGCCATTTGCCTCGATATTGTGAATGAATGAAGTTCAAACAGTCAAATTTATAAATTCATGTCTGGTATAGAATGAAAGCTCACTCAAGTTTTACTAGACGAGCCTCCCCAATTTAGAATCCTTTCTTTCGCTAGTGCAGCCTGCAGAAAAAGAATAACATCATGATGCCATTTGGTTTGACCCAATATAATCAAATACAGTAATGAAGGATTATAACTATCAACAATATATAACCTCTCTCTCCCAGTCAGTCCTTAAAGTGATTATCAGAAGTACAATAGTCTGCAGGAGAATCCCAAGAAGAATTCCACCCCAAATTCCCTTCAAGAAATGCCACCCAGTTAGGAAAGTGAATATATCAGAGTAACTGAAAACAAGAAAGAAAAATACTCGAAAACTATCTAAATCCCTCACTAGATTATAGTTGTATTGTTCATTCAGAACAAGTGAAAATCATGGCAAACCATCCAAAAGAACAAAAGAAACTAACAGCTATCACAATTTACCTCTAGGTCTAGATTGAATTTCAGTCCCATGAGAATGGCAGATGTCAGCCCCACCAAGTAATAGCAACCAAGATTTACATAGGCAACAGTAGCTTGCCAACCCGCTCCAACAGCCACACCTGAACACCACCACATGTCAATTAAATATGCACCTTGTTATGGCCTAAAGATGCCCCTGGTCCAAAAGCATGAAATGGTTATGCAGAAGTGGATTGCATGTTTCTTATCTAAATGGAATCAAGACATGTTTAGCACATAACAGATTGTTATGGACCTTTCCAACCAAACAAAATATAACACCCACCTGAAAGAACAGGTTGTATGCTTCCAAGGAAAATTGAGACGCAAAGAAATGGCGTTATTTTTGTAACTTTTTTCATCACTAACTCATTGTCAGTGAAGATCACTGGGAAATCATTCCGTGTCAACAGAATTATCACCATAAAAGCAGTTTGAATAATCACAGACAACATAACCACGATCAGCACTGAGAACTTTGCAGCATTGGGCCGCCCAGCTCCAAGTTCATTTGACACCCTCACACTGGCATGCACAGAAAGAAATGAAGTTACTCAGATCAACATGGAGAAAGTTCCAAAAAAAGATGAATATTAAGTGCACCATGATAAAAGTGATTGATGCTTTACTTCTTAATGATGGTATGAAATGAAAATTTTTCAGACAGTCATTAATTGACAGTATAGCATGATGATGACCCACAAAGCTAAAAAGAACATGATTTCTCTGTTTGTGTTATGTGATTCATCGAATAACAGATCCTAATTCCTTCCTGAATGTGAGTCCAAGTACTTTATCCTATTGCATGATCTCTTGGTGAGGCAAGGGTGTCTGAATCTGTCTAAGGCCTTCATAGATATGTGATGGAATACATCGGATATTATCAAACAACTTGTGTGGTGTTCAGAGCCTTGTTGCATTATTTCAGACATTATGTTGTGGATGAAATTTCTTTTCCAAAAGGAACAGAAAATATTTGCTAGAATTCCTTTCCCATTTAGTGCACTGTTGTTTTGACAAGGTCTGCTTGTATATTCCTGTTACCATTGAAAATCTTATCTATCTCTTGCAAGTGGTAGTTCACAAGAGCTCATATAAATGTAAAGAAATTTCATTTTTACAGAAAAAAAACTCGCCATATCTTTTTTTACAGGAATTTCAATGTTTAATCATACGTATGGAAGTATTATGTCTTGTAATAGGTCAGGAAGCACAAACATGGTATCTGACTGTTCTATCAGGTACATAATGTAGCAAACATCCCAAATAAATGTGAAGAAAAAGGGAAATACAAGCATAAGTGATTATTATAAAATATATGGGCACACCTTATAGCTGCAAGGAAACCAAGTGGGATCATGAAACACCATCCCTCAACATTCATACTGCAAAAACACAAACTGTATGATAATTTATTCCAGGAGAGATGGGAAAATAAAGTGCAAGGTGATTTATTATCACAAACAATAAAAGATAATCCAAAAAAGCATTCAGAGTAAATGATTATCTGTAGGATAAGGCATCCCGATTTTAGAATACGACGGATCACATATGTGAAACATCAACAAATTTATATGTATATTCTCCATAGTTGTTCATCAATTCATCTAGTTTGAAAAAGTGATTTTTCTGTGGTTATTCAACAGGAAATTATACAACTTTAGCACCATGAACAAAATCACATATGCCTTGAATGAAATCAATCATAGCGTGCCTGCACATTAAAACGGGTGGATTGTTTACTTTAAAAAAGGGACATCAACATAACTTCTGATAAAAAAAAGGGATATCAATGGGAGATGGACAAAGTAGAAGTAAAGTAGTGCGGAGCAAGAAATAGGAAAGTGTCAGAACTAAAAGTTGCATGGTTCAGAACATTATCCATGAATTAAACAACTCCTATATTTAAATATCACCAATTGAAATATGAAGTTTTCATAGATCTTAAAAATTGTGTCATGTAAGTTTGTTTACATCAACATAACTTCTGATAGCCTTTTGATATAAAGAAATACAACCAGATTATCATGCTGATGGATAAAGAAATCTTTAATAAAATATTATCATGTGCAATGAAAACCATGTTGAATTTTACAACGTTCTTCGAAAAGCATCATTTCATGGAGGTAATTCATTATTGTAAAAATATTGCTATTTCTTTCACTTTTGTACCAACATCACATTACAGAGGTGGACATATTGTACTTGATTCACGTATAAAATTAAAGAAAAACTGGGATACTGGACTGAAGATCCAGATAATAGAAGTTATCACAAGATTCAATTTACCCGATAGTAGCAGCATCCACTGCTATTTCAGGGTTCTTCAACATCCCAGCTAACAAAATGACTATCATAAGAGTCCAGTATTCTAAGCTGAAAAATGATAAAGAATATCAGAAAAGAAATATTGAAAAGATTGGATCAATAAATAATCAATAAGTGGCCTGGCAATTTAAATGATGGATCAATGCAGATGTGGAAATACCCAAACCATGTGGCCATCAATCCACACAAATGAGCAGCAGCTACCTTTGTTACTTAAGCTTCATATGTTCTTGAAAGTTAATAACATTGGCACCTTTAGTGTGTGCTATAATTGAATTGTTATAGCTCTTGGGTGCCGGTCCCGGTGCTTTACAATAATGTTTTCACTAAATGGAAAGATATAATATTATCAGTAGTAAAAGCAACATCACACTCCATCAAAGTTAATTACAAGTACTTGAAGTTGGATTTGGAAACTCCTCACATATAGAAAGTCAACAAATTCAAACTTGCAAAGAGAGAATACTCCCCTATAGATTCTTGGCTGTTTTATCGGGTGGACGGCAGGTAGATTTAAGGTTCCACAAAAGGGCAGATTAAAGAACAGATAAACACAATTAATTTCAATGTTAATTACAGAAGCTTTCATTTCAATTAGATAATCTTATTCTATGGGAACTTGAGATTTCCTAGTCATATCAAATTATTAGTACAACATTCATTGCATTATACAAGAATAGGTTCAAACTGGTAAAAGCATCATTAAAATAACATTTTTATTTCATATGTTTCAGCGTTTAGTATGCTATTATAAAACATCTTTGGATATTAATAGATCTCAGCTTCTAAGGCTTCTCATGCTATTAGAATAGACAGAATTTCCTTCAATTGAAGTTCGACTATCTTTACAAGCACAAAATGAATTAGAAAAGATATAAGAAACCAGAGAGTATGAAGTCCAATAAGTTAACAAACCATAGCATGACGGCTGAAGCCAAGGACAGCCAAAAAAACCCTGCCAAATTAGTAAAAGCTGACCACGAGAACCCCGTCCAAGAATCCTTGCAACTCCCTCCCATGATATAAACCAATTGCCCAACAACCAAAACCACCCAAGAGAAATTTAGAGTAACTGCGGCCCCAACTAGTCCTAACCCAAGCTTTATAATGCAAAGCCAGCTCAAGAACAAATGCAGAACCAATGCAGCTGCTGAGATCCATGCCATGGCCATGACCTTGCTCTGTGCCTGAAGAAACTTTTGCATGGGGAAATTAATAGCAAACGCAAATAATTCAGGGATCATCCATATAGAGAACTGGCCTGCCATGTTTGAGATCTCATCACTTGTTCCTATGAGTTTGAGAATGGGTGTGGAGAAAATGTAAAACAAGCTCAAAAAGAGAGCTGTGAAAGAGAGTATCACCCAAGACCTTTGCATGTAGATTCCTAACATGCTGAGCTCCCCGGCGCCGAAGGCCTGGCCACATAGGGTCTCCAATGCACTACCCATGCCTAACTGCAAGACAATTATGGATATGACCTTCAATACGTATTATGGGGGAATCAAACACAATCTTTTTGTTTCTAACATTGATTCAAAACAAAAAATGTAAACATGCATGCCCATCAAGAAAAATCTTCATTGCAATCCAATGCTTAATGTTAGCTCATCGTGGCCTATTTTGGTAATGTATACACCTACATTGATGTAACCAACCAAAAATCCTAAACATGAATTTGATATAAATTTCACTCTTATCTAACAAGTAGATTAGGAGGTTGTTCAAGCCTAAAAGATTCTCTGATGAACTTACTCATTCAAAAATTATGATTTGGTCCAGCTGACAAATACCATGAAATGCACATCAAACTAAATCATGGGGAAAAAAGAGTCCAGCAAATAAAAGAACAGACAGACTAAAAGGGCCCCAAAAATACATGAATTACAAGATGATTTTTTTTTTCAATTTACTTCCACCAACACTAGTCAATCAATAACCTTACCATAGTGAAATTATATGATGATAACTATACTAGGAATTTAAAGCAATACAGAACAAGATGAAACCCAGATATACCATAGTAACAATACAAGGAAAAAAACATATAAGACCAGATAAGTATAAACCAAATCAAAATTCTATGGATGAACATAATTCAAGAATGAAGACAGCGAAAAACAACCTGAATCACCCAAAAACAGTAACACACAAAAGAAACCACAAAAGACCAAACCAAAGCAGACCCATCTCCCTAAACCCAACATTACCCAAAAAATGTGTTCTTTTCAACTGAAACCAATCAATCATAACCCAAAGCCCCACCAAAACCAATATAAGAAACCAGAAACAAACGCCCAAATGAACAGACCCACATATCCACAACCGAAACACCACCAAGACCCACAAAAATCGATTCTTTGCAAGTAAAACCATTTAATAAATCCACTAGCATAATCACCCAAAACAAAAAAAACAAAAACAAAAAGTGACGCAGAGAGAGAGAGAGAGAGACCCAACCATGATTCCGAAACTGACGCCGGCCACGACGAGGTTCTGGATACCGACGGCGGCGAGCTCTACAGTCCCTATATGACCCACCAGGGTCTGAGTGACCGACGCGAGCGAGTACTGGAACAGCGAAGTCAGTATTGCAGGCCCCGCAATGTACCATAGCATCCTCAGCTCCTCACACGTGTCTCTCAAGAATGACCGTTCTGTCACTCCCAAGACACCCTTCTCTTCGTTCTCCTTCCCCTCTTCGAGCAGAGGAGCCAAAGAAGAAGAAGAAGAAGAATCATCCATGGATTTCAATTTTCGACGGATGCTCTGTTTTTGCTGAAGTTGAAAAGCATGCCTGGTGCGTGTGAGAGAGACTTTTTCACAAAATACGTGGAGGGTCGATTCGGTTAAGGTTGATCGGATGGACGAAACATGCTTTGGGAAATTTAACGGCTAAAAGCCTAAAAGGCGTGGGACGGTGAATCGACTGAATCCATGTAACCCCCTGCAATCTTGTCTAAATCCATATAACCCCCTGCAATCTTCATATATCCATATAACCCTGTAATCATACCCAAAATCCATATAACCCCCTCCGTCCGCCTTCCGTTAGCCGAGTTAATGGCAAAATTAAAAAAAATCCATATAACCCCCAATGATCTGACCTAAATCCATATAACCCCCCTGCAATCTTCATATATCCATATAACCCCCTGTAATCTTAAAAAAATTCATATAACCCTGTGTAATCTAAAAAAAATATTTCTAAAAATTTAAAAATAAAATTCAAAATTATAAATATAAAAAAAATTCCTCTTGCCATTTTTAAAATTTTAAAAATATTTTTTTTTCAAAAACTGTCACATATATCATATTATACACACATCTCTCATATTTATTCCCAAACACAAATAATTTATGCAGGGGTATAGTTGTCATTTAAAAATTCATAAACTCTTATTCATCTCTTATTTACCATTTATCTTTATTTTATCTAAGGTGAATCAAACAATAAAAATATCAATTTTACGTTTTCTAATGAGAATAATAGAAAATACAACAAAATAAATATTTATAATTTTTAATTAAATGTTAATGCATGTAAATGTTAATTTACTCTATTATTAATTCTATTATTAATATGTCGGGGTATTGGTTATGAAATCACATGTCATTTATAATTAAAAAATTAGAAATAAAAAAAAGGAATAAGTAAAAAAATTATTCTATTATTAATAAATATTTTTTAATTTTTAAAAATATTTTTTCCAGATTACATGGGGTTATATGAATTTTTTCCAAAATTAGAGGGGGTTATATGGATTATTCTAATATTACAGGGGGTTATATGGATATATGAAGATTGCAGGGGATTATATGGATTTAGGTCAGATCACAGGGGGTTATATGGTTTTTTTTTTTAATTTCGCCATTAATTCGGCTGACGGAAAGCGGATAGAGGGGGTTACATGGATTTTGGGTATGATTACAGGGGGTTATATGGATATATGAAGATTTCAGGGGGTTATATGGATATATGAAGATTGCAGGGGATTATATGGATTTAGACAAGATTTCAGGGGGTTATATGAATTTTTCCCATACATATAAAGTTCAGTTTAATATATAAAGGTTAGTCATTCTGGAGTTCCCACACATCACAGGGGTTCGGGTTCCTATATAAACGACGAAAGTTAAAATCAGAAGCGTTCAATAAAAAAAAAATTGGAGAAATTAATTAGAGGTCATGGAGATACCTCTGTAATAACAATGTCATTTGACTTTTTCTTATTTGTTTTAGGTCTCCAAGTTAGCGGTGATATTTTGTTTAAATCATTCCATCCAACTTTCATCTATTATATTTTTTTTTCTCTTTTACTTCCAAGTGAATATGATTTTCCTCTTTATCTCCCTAACCTCTCTCTTTCTCCTCTGAACAACTCAACAAGATGTGAGACCACCTCCGCCAGCCCTCCATTGCACCGATCTTGACCCCAACGCCAATCGCGCCCCCCCCCCCCCCACCTCTCCCAACTGTGTCGCATCCCATCTGCGAACCATCTCTCAGTTCTGTGTTATACTTTGTATACTATTATTCATAATATGTACACTGTTATACATGTTACAAGTTGTGTACGTTACACTTCGTACACTGTTACGCACATTGTGTACACTATATTTTGTGTTATGCTATGTACATTGTTATTCCCAATGTATACACTTTTATACCTGTTACAGGTTCTGTGTGTTACACTGTTACATGTAACAGGTTAGGCTCACGGACGGTGTCGTGAGAAGGGGTTGGGCTCGCAGACAAGGTCGCGAGAGGGGGTAAGACTCACGGACGGGTCGCGAGAGAGGGTTGAGGTCGCGGACAGGGTCGCGAGAAGGGGGTTGGGCTCACGGATAGGATGCGGGAGACAGTCGGGGGGCGCGATCGGTGTTGGGGTCGAGATTGGGGGCTAGTGGAGGTGGTCTAATAACTTGTTGAGTTGTTTGAGAGAGAAAAAGAGAGGTTGTGAAAGATAGAGAGGCAAATGATGTTTGTTTAGGGGTAAAAGAGGGAGAAAAAAAATAGAATGAATGGAAATTAAATGAAAGTTGGATAGAAGGACCCAAACAAAATATCACCACTAATTTAGGAACCTAAAGAAAACAAGAAAAAGTCAAGGGACTTATTGTTATTACAGAGGTGTCCCAGGACCTCTAATTAATTTTTTCAAAAAAATTAAACGTAAAAAGCAAATCAACGGGCTCAGATTCTATGTACATTAACCCAAGTCCCAACGCGCCGTCTAAAACAAGGCACAGATGAGGCAGACATGTATTTGTTCAACATGGTATTAATGTCAATTGTCTTTAATTGAAACACATAGCATCAGCTGAGTAACCGAAGCTAATAAAACCCGAATAGATTTATTCCAATCCATCCGGAATACTTTAGCATAGGCTGATTCTATTCTGGTTTGTCTCTAACCAAACTGCAAAACCAAAACATTAACTTCACTTATTAGTTAGAGAGTACAATTCATGGTATTACATAAGAAGCTCATCTGTAATCTCTGAAAATGAAGTTGAACTAGATGCTCAAGGAAGCAGAAATACTGAAAAAATGCAACATGAGAACAATTAAAAAAATAATATTATGGTTAGATTGGATCAAGAGAAATTAAGTCATATCAGACAGTTAAGAGTTGTTTTTAATTGTTAAGACAGTTTTTGTTAAATTTGTTTATAAGAATAGATCATTACTAAATCTATGTTAATGATAACGGAAGATCCAATTGGGTATGTGGCACTGGCACCCAAGACTATCCTCGTTTGGAATCAATGTTCAAAAACATTTTCATAAAAACCGCTCTCAACTAGTTTTTTCACAAAAAGTTACTCCCAAATAAGAATTGTTTTTGTTGACTTTATTAAAAGCCAAAATCCTAAATAAAAAAATGAAGTTAAAAAGCCAATTGTAACCAAATAGCTGAAAACTGATTTTGCAAAAGGAGAATCAATTTAACATTAGCATTTAGATCATTTCTCATGCACTTAAAAGAGTGTGTGCGTGAGCGCGCGCGTCTATATATATCATTCAGATCTCGTAACAAGGAGACTCACTCAAGTTCTAGAACTGTCAACAGAAGCTATACTTGCCAAGCCGCCCCATGTTTGAATCCTTTCTTTTGATAATGCAGCCTGCAAAAATAAGAGAGAATCACAATGCAACTTTGCCTAGTCCAATGTAATGTAATCAAATGAAGAAAAGGATGTAATTGTCAACTATATCTTACTTCTCTATTCCAGTCAGTCCTCAAAGTGATTATCAGAAGTATAATAGTCTGTAGGAGAATCCCAAGAAGCACGCCACCCCAAATTCCCTTCAAGAAATGCCATCCACGTAGGGTATTGAAAACGTCAGATATATTCATAACAAGAACATCCAACTTTTCACCAGATTATGATTCAAAACAAGTGAAAATCATGCATGATATCCAAAGAATTAACATACCTCCAATCCAAGATCAAATTTCAATCCCATGAGAACAGCAGATGTCAACCCCACCAGATAATAGCAACCAAGATTTATGTAGGCAACAGTGGCTTGCCAACCAGCTCCAACAGCCACCCCTAAATACTCCCACATGTCAACTAAATACAGAACTTATGATGGCCTACATATGCAATTTGATGCAATGGGACTTATAAGGAATCCAAATTTTATGAAGACAACATTTTTAATATGGAAAATGTTAAGTACAACCCTCTTTACTACCTCAATTCCAGTCTCTACATGTTTTGAATTTTTTAAAAATCGTATAATATACCTCATCTAATGAAATACAAACTTTGTAAAAAATGAAATATATATTCCAATGAATTGCTTGGATATCTGTATAGAAAATGTGAAAAATTTCTAACAAGATATATATCTTATAAATGTGTGTGTATGACGTTGTCGAGGTATATAAGACTGGAGTTTAGGTTGGAAAAAAGACTCTCTAACAAAGTTCATTTCATATATAGCAATTTAGTGTCAACCTTTAACCCAAAGATATTATAGTGCCCACCTGAAAGAACAGGTTGAATGCTGCTTAGAATAACTGAAAAACATAGATATGGTGAGACTTTAGTAACTTCTTTCATCACTGTCTCACTGCCAGTGAAGATTGCAGGGAAATTCTTCCGTGTCAACATAATTATAAATGCAAAAGTTGTTTGAATGATCACAGACATCGTTACAACCACCACCACTGAGAATTTTGCAGCTCTAGGATGCCCGGCACCAAGCTCATTTGAGACCCTCACACTGTCATGCACAGAAAGAAAAATGAAAGAAGATCACCATAAACAGAGTTTTGGTACAGATGGATTCTAACAAAACTGTAATAATAAAGTTTGATGTTTAGTTCTTAATGATGTTATGAAATGAAAAAATCTCCAACGTTCTTGATTTGACAGTAAAGCATGATGATGACCAGTGTGATTCATCTCTTTGCAATATCCAGTACAAAACATATAAAATTGATCTCATCTTCCCACTTCCTACGTGTCAGACCAAAGAATTATTTTGCATGATCTCTTGATAATAAGTGTACATGAGTTTCTAGTGTGGTGTCTGAATATGTTTGACCATCATACATATGCAATGGGATTTTTTTTAACTTCACATATGATGTCATCAAGCAACTTGTGGGGTATTTAGGGCCTTGCATATCATGATTCATGGAATTTGTCATACAAAGAGAGTGTCCTTTTTGAAAGGAACCATGAACACTCACTAAAAGTCATGTGATGTTATATATATGGGAAAAATTGTATTTAGAGCAGAATTATCAATGCATCGCTATGTTTTACAGCAACATCAACGTTTGATCATTGGTATAGAAGGTTGCACAAACTGTCAGGCCAAAGAATATTATCAAGTACTTGATGTAGCAAATACATCATAGGAGTATGTAACAAAATGGTAAATGGATGTAGAGGTGATTTCAGTAAGATTTATGGCACACCTTATGGCTGCAAGGAACCCAATCGGGATCATGAAACACCATCCTTCCACATTCATACTGCAAAACCACGAAACAAATGCCAACTTTTTAAATGAGAAATAATAAATGAAAAGGCAAGGTATTTGGTAAGCATAAACCAGTGTTATCCAAGGAAAAATACTTTCAGTGAATGACCATCAGTAGAGAATCCCAATATATTTGAAATGAGATGGATTACTTGATTGTAACATCAACAATCTCACATCTACTAATAAAATATCACTTTGATCATGGTTTCTAACATCAGAATTGTGTGGTCCACACATCGCCCAATTATTCCATTAGTTTAAACAGTTAGTTTTTAATGGAAAGTTAACATGAAATGGTGTAGAACGAGAGGAAGAATGTTAACATAATCAGGCAAACCTATAATAACATCCATCATGGCCTGCTGCCTCAAGAAAGGTTTACAGTAATAAATATGGACAAATTTATGAATCCAAGTACCATAATGCAGCGCAAGTTGTAGATAAGTAAGAAAAGGATCATAACCCAGCGCAAGTGTAAACCATTCCAAAATGCTGCTACATTATTAATTGCAGTAGTAATTGTCTATGGCTCTTGGAAATTAATTAACATGAGGTTGTTAAGACATAAAATCAGCATATTAAGGTGATTTGTGAAGAAATATATAAAATAAAAACATGACGTGCAAGTGTGCAACAAGAGTAATACTTCACAACATTCTTTGAGAAGCATCATTTTATAGAAGCTTTTTAATTATCACAAAAGAAATTGTTTATGTTAATCCCCTCCACACTTGTTCGTGCGACCACATTTAATTATACAAGCTGGAAAATCATACTTAATTCATAAACAGAAACTCAGAAAAACTAGAATGCTAGACGATAGAAGTTGTCATTGCAAAGTTCTGTTTACCAGATAGTAGCAGCATCCACTGCTATTTCAGGGTTTTTCAGCAACCCAGCTAACAAAATGACTACCATAAGAGTCCAGTATTCTAAGCTGCAAAAGAATAGTGGAAATCAGACGAGAGATTTTTATAAAAAAAAGGTTCCAGATTGCATGAATAGTGACGGGATTTATACTAAGAATCTATGCACATGGAGAACTGCATAAAATCATGCAACCGTCAATCCACACAAACACGCCGATGGGTTTCTTTCTAATATCCTTCTTAAAAAGTGATATATGTTCTTCGAAGTTAATAAAACGGTATAGCAACCACTAAGTTGAACAGAACAGGTTGTTGCTTCGTGCTTCACAAAAAATGCATTCACTGCTTAGAAAAATATATCATCATCTGCCATGGGAGAACATCAAATTTCTTCCCAGTTTAACTACAATTATAGTAGTAATGAACTTTGATGTCATTTGAAAAAGATTTGTTTAAACTAAATGTTCCAATCTTTGAGAACTTGAGATTTCCTAGTTCTGCTAAATTATTAGTATAAACATTTTAGCTCACTCTACACATATGGGAATAGGCTCAAACAGGTGAAAGAATAAGTTTCACTCTCCTAATTAATAAAATAATATTTTCATACCATGTATTAACATACACTATTAAGAGTCCAAGATCAATGAGACAAGATCTTAATCTCAGCTTCAACACTTCCAATACTAACAAATTAGAGCAAAAAAACTCTGATCCAAATGTATGAATGTAAAAGTATGAAAAATCAAAGTCGCTCAAAGAACAAGTCCTATGAGAAAACGAACCATAGCATGACTCCTGAGGCTAAGGACAGCCAAAAAAACTCCAACAGATTGGTAAAAGCCAACCACGAGAACCCGGTCCAAGAATCTTTGCAACTCCCTCCCATGATATATACCAAATGCCCAACAACCAAAGCCACCCAAGAGAAATTGAGGGTGAACGCAGCCCCAACCATTCCCCACCCAAGCTTTACGATGCAGAGCCAGCTCAGGAACAAATGCAGTACCAACGCGGCGGCAGAAATCCACGCCATGGCCATGACCTTGCTCTGTGCCTGAAGAAACTTTTGCATAGGAAAATTAAGAGCATATGCATATAATTGGGGGATCATCCATATCGAGAACCTCCCTGCCACATTCGCAATCTCATCACTTGTTCCTAAGAGTTTGAGCATGGGCGTGGAGAATACGTTAAACACACTCAGAAACAGAGCTGGAATCAAGAGCACCACCCAAGACCTTTGCATGTAGATTCCTAACATGCTGAACTCTTCTGCACCAAAGGCCTGGCCACATAAAGTCTCTAACGCACTACCCATGCCCAACTGCATTGAAATTGTGTGTATAGACTTCATCAATTTATGTTTGGTTAAATGTAACGTAGGTGCAAACCAAGCAAAAAAAACATAAAAATTGACAAAGGTGTAAATTTTAACCGTGAACAACTGAAATTATGTGAATGAACAAAACCAGAAAGCCAGAAACCAATAAAGAACTCATCATGAAATATAAAAATTGTGTTTCTGAAAGATGAAATCAAAATCCCAATACAAAACAAATCAACATAATAACCCAAAAACCCACCCAAACAATAACATACATTCAAATGGGCTCACAGAGGCATCTGAACCAATGAAACCCAAAAAAAGTTCCATAGAAAAAAAACAATCAAACAACCACCACAACAAAACCCAAAATAAAAGGGACCCGTTCCCAAACCATTCAATCTTGTCCAAAGAACACTAAAAGAAATATAAAATAAAATTAAAACATATCAACGAAACCAGTGATTTCAACACCCAAATGAAACACACCCATCTCCCTAAACCCCATCAAAACCTATAAATTTCGAATCTTGAAGTAAACCCAGTACAGAAAACCAATCAACAATGTCCAAAACCCAAACATTTCAACACCCAAAACGGAACAGAGAGTGTGTGAGCGATAGAGACCCAACCATGACGCCGAAACCGATGCCGGCGACGACGAGGTTCTGGACGCCGAACGCCGCGAGCTCGACCGTCCCGATGTGGCCCACCATCGTCTGAGTCACCGACGCGAGCGAGTACTGCAACAGAGAGGTCAGTACAGCAGGCCCCGCAATGTACCATAGCATCCGCAGCTCACGACACGTGTCATCCCATACTGACCGTTCTGCCCCTCTAGATATCCCCTTCTCTTCCTCTCCAAGAAGAGCAGCCGAAGAAGAAGAATCCATGGCTTCCTCACTGTGAAGCCATGCATGGAAAGATGGACGATCGATTCGGATTCGGGTAAGTGTTGTTGTTCATGCTGCTTATGTTGCAACTTCTTTGTTAAGATAAATTTTTACCGAAGCAGATAGAGAGAACGTGCCGTCTCGGATCGTTGGATTTGGAGAAATACGTGGTGAACAAACTGTTATAATCACCGCGGAACTTAGATTGATCTGTGTATAGTTGTTCAAGATAATAAATTTTTACTTTTTTAGCATTAAAACTCTGTGTGTAGTTTGAAAATTGGTGCTGCTCCGGGAATCCCAATTTCCATAAATATGCTAGCAATCATGCATTTTACAAATATAGCCCTTCTGCAATAAAGTTTATACATATGTATTAATGTTGGGGACTCTTTAATAGGAGAATCAGGTTTATCAAAAAATAGGAGAATCCTCACTCCCCGTGGGTGAAAGTTTTCCGGACCAGATATAGTACAGCTCCGGGCTAGCACTGGCCCCATATAGCTCGCGGTTAATAAACTCGAGAAGGTGGTTGAGTTCTAGTCCATTGATCCATCCTATGGGGGTTGGCATATTGGGCTCTTGCAAGGTCCAAGGGAGCGAGAAATGGGACATGCTGAGGTGCAGAGGGGAGTGTTGCAAGCTAGCATAATCTCGACAAACGGGGTAGACGAGCTCGTCTGGGCTCCAGCACCACATCGACGCTTCTCCGTCAAATATCGGCTTCAAGTGGCTGCAGTCTTCAACTCCTACACGAGCCCTGGAGTCACAAAAAAGTAAGAAAATTTGGGAGCCAAAGGTTCCGCTGAAGATTAAAATATTTCTTTGGCTACTATATCAAGGTAGAATTCTCACAAAAGAGTATCGATCGAAGTGGAGTCCTAACATACCCACAACTTGCTCCTTATGTGAAGAGGACACAGAATCGGTGGACCATCTCTTCTGCCACTGCAACACGACGATCGGGGTGTGGCAGCGACTGCGGGATCGCGGTTAGATTGCATTAGAATTCCACTTGATTGAGGAAATGTGGACGGCAGCGCATCAAACAGCTCGAGATGCGGACAGGGGCCCCGAAGCATGGTTGCGGAGGCTCATCATCCCCGTCGGGACTTGGGCCATTTGGTTAATGCGAAATGCGGTGATATTCAAAGGGCAAATATTTTATATCGAGAACCTGTGGGAGGCGGTCATGTACAACATTCGAGATTGGGGGAGAAACATCACAAGGGCTACGAACTTTGAGGTAGAGGGCGGAGGCTTGCACATCACGGAGTAATTCGTAGGCAAGTGGGAGGGGGTAAACGCCAAAGTAGAGACCTCTCCTACTTTCAGATGGTTGACCCCTCTCTCTCTTGTATTTTGTTTTTTCATGGTTTTTTGCCCCCTGTTTATGTGGGGGCCTTATTTTGGACCATTGCCAGTTCGTTGAATATATTCTCGAGGTAGCGATTGTCTACTGTATCCTAAAAAAAGAAGAAGGAGAATTAGGTGGTTTAAATAATTTGGGTTTGATATATTTTTTATGGGGGTTGTTGCACTCAGTCTTTTTTTACAGTTCAAAATACAATCTTATATACCTCGTTAGCAGTTGCGGAGCCATGATTTTTATAAAGGGGGGGCCTAATGTAATTTATATAAATATTATTTAAAATTATATTTTTATTTCAATAGCATAGATTAAAAATATGTATAAAATGAAATATAGACATTCATATAAAACATATCACTGAATAACTATAATAAATAATTATCATATTTTAAAACGATATGTCATATTTCATATTGATAATTCATAAAACAAAATGTCAAAACATAAATCTAATAAGCAATACATACGTTTAAATTTGACTTCGATGAAGTTTCATATTCTGAAAATGTTAAATGATTTGATTATTTTAGATAATTACATAAATATTTTAAACATTAAATAAATTAGTATCAATGATAATAAGGTAAAAGGAAAAAATTATATATCTTCAAAGTATTGATGGGGGGAGGAGAGCATTACAGATTGTAGATTCTCAATTGTGAGTAATTAATTGAACAAAAAGTAAAAATTATTTAGAGATGATGATTGATATTAAGAATAGTTGAGATATATAAAAAAAATTCAAAAATTTATTTTTTTTCAAGATGGACACCTAGGTGAGGGCGTTCAGATGTGGAATTCATACCTCCATAGCTTTTTGTGGGATATGAATAGAAGGAGGCTTAGGTGTAAATGAAAAATGACAGTTAAAAATGACTTTTGTGTTATGTGAGCGAGAGGGTTAATTAAATGAATGGGTGAGTGCACACCATACAAATGGATGGTCCAGATGGATAATAGATGATTATTTTATTTTATTTTTTAGTTGGGAGTGGTTGCTGTTTAGGGAATTTCATATGTAGGTAGAACCTATGATATATAGACCTTAATTAAAATTAACTTACCACAAAAAATTAAAAGGATCTAGAAAAAATTAAAATGATATAAAAATAAATAAATAAAATCCAGGGGGGGCACATGCCCCCCCCCCCCAGTCCTATGGTGGCTCCGCCAATGCTCGTTAGGCAATATATATAACTCGTTAAATTTTTTTTTACATTTATTAAAAGTTAATCTTCATTCAACTAGAAATGAATCCATATACACTTTTTATTAAAACATATATCTTAGGTGATGTTTATTATTTTTAAAAATGAAAACATGTATGGTGTGAGTTTTGGTTGATAAAAATGACTAAATATTAACAATTGTTGTGAATATAGTGGATACCCACCACTCCACCTAGTCATAACCTCCCCCACTCTTCAACTCCATAACCCCTCTCATTCAACTCCATAACCTCCACTATTAATCACCCCACTATGTACTCCCTCACCTCTATGAACTTGTAACTTCTCACCTTTGGAATTCCTCCATGCACCCTATAAATAGAGGGGTCTCTCATGTATTCCACAACCAACACATAGTGAATAAAATATCTCTCTCTACTTCTCACCTCTATTTGCTTGAGTGTTTTGTTTATGTATTCTTGTGTTTATATTCTACTTAGTTCATAACACGTTATCAGCACGACGACGCTCTAGTCTACTTCATCAAAGAGGTTTGTATTTTGGTGAGTTCATGATGTTCAAATCATCATGATTTTATCTTATATTTTATGTATAACATGGTAGAAAATTTTATGATTTTTTTTTAACAAAGAAAAATGAGTATTCTTACTCTATGCTACATGCCTATGCATTATATTCTTTTATAGATTTGTTTTAAGAATGCATTTTCTATGGCATAGTATCCCATCTTTCACCTATTCTCTATATATTTCATTAATTAGCATCATCAAATCTTCTGCACATAGGCTAGTTTTTAGAAAATGTTTTGAACGACTTTCTGATGCTTTCTTGTCAAATTGACACAAAGTTTGGTTAGAGCATATATTCCCAAATTCTCTTTTCTAGAAATGGTAGTTTTGACAATGCCATTGTAGTGCATTCTTAATCGGATAGGTATACTTTATTTAATAATCTTGTTGATAGATCACTATCTTGATTTTAATGAGTTGAGATATATAGTATTTATGAATGCATTTTTTTATTCTATTAAAAGTGGACATATTTTTAGTGGATAGTGCACATTTTTTTAAAAATAAAGATAGTCCCTTTTGTATGAATTTTTAGTAAATCCATAATTTTTAAAAATTATTATGGTTTATCCAAATATGCTAGTATTGCAAATACTTGTTGCCGAACCTATACTATTTAAGGTAAACAATTAATGCTTCAAGTTTTATTGTTTATATTTTTATTTATATTTTCGATACATGTGGTGACATTACTTCATTTTTCTTATAGAGATATCTACCATGTCGAATCTTACAAAACTTGAATTCACCGCACTTGACATTTCGGGCAACAACTATCTCTCGTGGATACTCGATGCGGAAATCCACCTTGATGCCATGAACCTTGGCAACACGATAAAGAAAGGAAATCAAGAGTCCCTGCAGGACCGCGCAAAAGCAATGATTTTCCTTCGCCACCATGTTCATGAGGATCTCAAAAGCGAGTACCTCACGGTGAAAGATCCTCTTACCCTTTGGGAGAGCTTGAAAGATCGATACGATCATCAAAAGACTGTCATCCTCCCCAAAGCTCGGTATGATTGGATGCACTTGCGATTGCAAGATTTCAAATCTGTTGCTGATTATAATTCTGCCCTTTTTAAAATTAGTTCACAACTAAAATTGTGTGGTGAAAAGGTGACAGACGAGGATATGTTAGAAAAAACATATTCTACTTTTCATGCCTCGAATGTGCTCCTGCAGCAGCAGTATCGAGAGCGAAGATTTGACAAATACTCGGCATTAATTTCATGCCTCCTTGTTGCCGAGCAAAACAACGAACTTTTATTGAAAAATCATGCATCACGTCCAACTGGTTCTGCATCACTGCCTGAAGCAAATGCATCAATGCCTGAAGCAAACGCATCCACGATGTCTACCCGTGGCCGTGGACGTGGCCGAGGACGAGGACGAGGTCGTGGTAGAAATGACAATCGAAATTACAAGGTTCATAAAGATAGCAACTCCAACCACCAGAAGTGGAATGAAGGACATCACAACAAAGGAAAATGTTTGATGAACAAACCTTCAAAAAATAATGAGACTGCATGCTATCGATGCGGTGGTCAAGGACATTGGTCACGTACCTGTCGTACGCCAAGACATTTGGTTGACCTTTATCAGGCATCAATCACAGACAAGGGAAAGAATGTCGAAGTAAATTTTGTTGACCCCGTAAACCATGTTGGCCCATCAGATATTACTCATTTGGATGTATTTGATTTCTTTGCTAATTCTAATGACAACATTGGTCATATAATTGATGATGGAAATGTCCACATCAACTAATATTTCTCTTTTTAGCATTTATTTTATGTAATTTTCCTTCCTTTTTTATGTACTTTGTTTTATTTCAATAAAATGCAATTTCATGTTTTCTATATTTATCTTATTTATTTCATTTTTCTTTTTACAAGAATGGCTATGGTTGGTGACATCTGTCTTGCAGACAGCGCAACAACGCATACGATCCTACGAAATAAAACATATTTCTCGACATTGACATTAATCAATGCAAATGTTAATACCATCTCTGGTACTACAAACTTAATTGAAGGCTCCGGAAGAGCAAATATAATATTACCAGGAGGTACAAAATTTTGTATTAATGATGCATTATATTCAGCAAGATCCAGAAGAAATCTGTTAAGTTTTAAGGATATTCGTCTTAATGGATATCATATTGAGACTATAAGTGAAAATAATATGGAGTATTTATGCATTACTTCAATTATTTCAGGCCAAAAGCATATATTAGAGAAACTTCATGCTCTCTCATCTGGGTTGTATTATACAACCATACAAACAATCGAATCATACACTGTAATGAACCAGAAGTTCTATGATTCAGATATTTTTACGCTTTGGCATGATCGCCTCGGGCATCCAGGGTCTACAATGATGCGTCGAATAATTGATAATTCATTTGGGCATCCGTTAAAGAACCAGAAGATTCTTTTACCTAATCACTATCAATGCACTTCGTGCTCACAAGGCAAATTGATAGTTAGACCATCCCCTACAAAAGTCAATGTTGAGTCACCAACATTTTTGCAAAGAATTCAAGGGGATATATGTGGCCCAATCCACCCCCCATGTGGACCATTCAAGTATTTTATGGTATTAATAGACGCATCTGCTAGATGGTCGCATGTTTGTCTATTATCCACTCGGAATGCTGCATTTGCAAGACTACTTGCTCAAATAATCCGATTACAGTCTCATTTTTCGGATTATCCTATAAAGTCAATACGCCTTGATGGAGCTGGTGAATTCACATCGAAAACTTTTAACGACTATTGTATGTCGCATGGCATCGATGTTGAACACCCTGTTGCTCATGTGCACACCCAAAATGGATTAGCTGAATCATTTATTAAGCATCTTCAGCTAATTGCACGTCCTATGCTTTTGAGGACAAAATTACCGTTTCAGCTTGGGGTCACGCTATATTGCATGCAGCAGCATTAGTTCGCCTTCGGCCAACTGCTTATCATCAATATTCCCCTTTACAGCTTGTATTGGGTCATCAACCAAATATTTCACATCTTCGTATTTTTGTTGTGCTGTACAAGTTCCTATTGCCCCTACACAACGAACTAAAATGGGCCCTCACGTCGATTGGGAATTTATGTAGGATTTGATTCTCCTTCTATTATAAGATATCTTGAACCATTGACAGGAGATGTTTTTACCGCTCGATTTGCGGATTGTCATTTTGATGAGACAATATTCCCGTCGTTAGGGGGAGAAAATCCGTCGCCAGAAGAACGACGTGAACTTACTTGGAAAACTCCATCTTTGGATCATCTTGATCCTCGCACTAATCAATGTGAAACTGAAGTGCAAAGAATCACTCATCTTCAAAGAATTGCGCATCAATTGCCAGATGCATTTAATGATGCAGCAAAAGTGATGAAATCACATATTCCAGCTGCTAATACTCCAGCTCGGATTGATATTCCAATAGGAAAAACTGTTAATATGCCGGCTAATGAATCAACAAAGACACGCCTGAAGCGTGGAAGACCTATAGGCTCAAAAGATTCGGCTCCCGAAGGAGAAAAACAATGAAGAATAATTCTCTAGAAGAGCATGAAACACTTGAAAGACTCACAATAATAAATCCTACAGAAGAAGTCCCTGAAGTGACACAAGTCCCCGAAGAGACTGACGTCCCTGAAGTGATACCCGTACATGAAGATCAAGTACATGGAAATGAAGAAATTTCCATAAATTACGCAAATTCACAAATATTGTGGGATCGAAAGCAAGTGCTTGTTGATGATATATTCTCTTTTGCAGTAGCTACAGAAATCATTTCATATGATGATTCAGAACCACGTTCAGTGGATGAATGCAGACGAAAAAATTGTTGGCCACAATGGAAAGCTGCTATTCAAACAGAATTGAATTCACTTGCAAAACACCAAGTATTTGGACCAGTAGTCCTAACCCCTGAAGGTGTTAAACCAGTAGGATGTAAATGGGTGTTCGCAAGAAAACGAAATGAAAGAAACGAGATTGTTAGATACAAAGCTCGTCTTGTGGCACAGGGTTTCCTGCAGAGACCTGGGATCGATTTTGAAGAGACATATTCTCCTGTGATGGACACAATCACATTTCGGTATTTAATTAGTCTTGTAGTCTCAGAAGGACTTGACATGCATCTAATGGATGTGGTTACTGCATATTTATATGGAAAATTAGATACCGACATTTATATGAAAGTTCCTGAAGGACTAAAATTGCCTGAAGCAAAACCACGAAACATGTACTCAATCAAGCTAAGACGATCCTTGTATGGATTAAAGCAATCTGGACGAATGTGGTATAACCGTCTTAGTGAATACTTAATAAAAGAAGGATATGTCAATGATCCAATATGCCCCTGTGTATTTATTAAGAAAACGGAACTTGGATTTGCCATTATTGCAGTATATGTTGATGATATTAATCTAATTGGGACTCCTGAAGAGCTCGAAAAGGCTTCCGAATATCTAAAAAAAGAGTTTGAAATGAAAGATCTTGGAAAAACAAGATATTGTCTCGGCCTGCAGATTGAGCGGAGTTCAAACGGGATACTTGTTCATCAAACAACATATGTTGAAAAAACCCTGAAGCGTTTTAATATGGACAAATGTCATCCATTAAGTACTCCTATGGTGGTAAGGTCACTTGACCCAAAGAAGGACCCTTTTCGTCCGAAAGAAGATGATGAAAATCTTCTTGGTCCTGAAGTACCTTATCTTAGTGCAATTGGTGCCTTATTATATTTAGCCCAATGCACTAGACCTGACATTGCATTTTCAGTTAATTTATTGGTCAGATTTAGTTCTGCACCAACTCGACGGCATTGGAATGGTGTGAAGCACATTTTTCGTTATCTTCGTGGAACGTCAGACATGGGCCTATTCTATGCAAAGATTCTAATAATGGTGCACAATTGAAGGGTTATGCAGATTCAGGATATCTTTCAGATCCTCACAAGGCTCGCTCACAAACAGGGTATGTATTCACTTGCGGTGGCACAGCGATCTCTTGGCGATCTACGAAACAGACTTTGGTCGCCACGTCTTCTAACCACTCTGAGATTCTTGCACTCCACGAAGCAAGTCGGGAATGCGTGTGGATAAGGTCTTTGGTTCATCATATTCGCACTGCATGCGGACTATCTCTTATTAAAGATGTTCCAACAACTATTTATGAAGACAATGCAGCATGCATTGCTCAAATCAAAGGGGGATATATCAAGGGTGATAGAACGAAGCATATTTCTCCAAAATTCTTTTACACTCATGAGCTCCAGCAGAGACATGAAATTGATGTTCAACAAATTCAGTCAAAGGACAATCTTGCAGATTTGTTCACTAAAGCTTTGTCGACGTCAACATTCAAGAAGCTGGTGTATAACATCGGGATGCGACGAGTTAGCGACCAAAATTCTTGAAATCTTGTACTTATGAGGGGGAGTAATTTTTTTGATGACATTTTGCGAACTGTACTCTTTTTCCTTCGCCTAGGTTTTGTCCCAATGGGTTTTCCTGGCAAGGTTTTAACGAGGCAGTGTTAAACGCATACACCATTATACGATTAAGTTACATTGTACTCTTTTTCCTTCGCTTTGGTTTTTTCCCACTGGGTTTTCCAAGCAAGGTTTTAATGAGGCAATTATCTTAGCGTGGTGGTCATCCAAGGGGGAGTGTTGTGAATATAGTGGATACCCACCACTCCACCTAGTCATAACCTCCCCCACTCTTCAACTCCATAACCCCTCTCATTCAACTCCATAACCTCCACTATTAATTACCCCACTATGTACCCCCTCACCTCTATGAACTTGTAACTTCTCACATTTGGAATTCCTCCATGCACCCTATAAATAGAGGGTCTCTCATGTATTCCACAACCAACACATAGTGAATAAAATATCTCTCTCTACTTCTCACCTCTATTTGCTTGAATGTTTTGTTTATGTATTCTTGTGTTTATATTCTACTTAGTTCATAACAACAATTTGTTTTTTGCTTGGTCTCTGAGATTGATATTTGTGAAGCAAGGAAGTGGTTGAATGAATGCCAAAAGAAAAAAAATTATTTGCGCCTCTCAAATGTGTATGTCCTTGTTTGTATGTCCCTCTATATTAAATATCTAATTTAGGTGAACGTATACTTAAATCTAAAAATCTTAAATCCTATGCACACGCTCTTTCAACTTCTTTTCTCACAGAACATCTCACCTCTCTGCACTCGGGATGGGTAAGAGAATTAAATTCCATAACAAGATTTCTAATTCGTCCAAAATACCAAATTTTCAGATTTCTTCACTGTTCACTTGTTTCTTATTTGTTTTTTTTTTTTTTTTTAGAGAGAATGTACTCCTTTCCTAACTTAAAAAAGTTATAATGGTCCGAAATGAATAAATGTACAATAAATGAGCAAAACCACATGAGAATTATAGATATACCCGTTAGCACAAAATTAAAACGAGTCTTTTATAGTGTATCTTTTAAGATGGGGTTCTTAAAAAAAAAACTGAAAATCTCTGTAATAAAAATATACAATTCTCTAACAATCTTGAAAACCTAGAAAACTTGAATTTTGATTTTAAGATCTCTTCATTGTTTGTGTGCAGATTTGTCCCTTGGGTTTTTTTCAAGATGGGTATCCATTTCTTTTTTTAGGTTTCTTCTTTATTTGTTTGTTTGTTCATATTTGTCGCTTGGGATTTTTTCAAAATGTATTTTTTCTTTTCGAGATCCATGATTTTTGTTTCCCTCTTTGTGGCATTTTTTTTACATTAAAATGAACACTTTACTAAGAAAGAATGAATTGTGTTGAAGTATTTGTGGTGCATTTCTACCTCTTTAAAAAAAATAATATTTGTGGTGTGTTATAGACTTGAAAAGGAATAATAAATGAATAATATTAAATTATAAATCAGTCCCCATGACATGATTTTTATGAGATTTTGATTTTATAGTGATTACTATTTTTGAAAAATGGCACGTGAATTTGGAATTTAATCTCACAATCATAAAAATCATATTATGAGAATTGATTTAGAATTTAATATTCTCTACTTGTTCATTTTCAAATATGTTCTCCATCAATTCACCATATATGACTTAAAATTTATCTTTTGAATTAGCAAGTAGATTTAAATGAATCTTTTACATCACAATCCATGCTAAAATTATGATTTTATGCATATTGTTGTTCAGACGAATTGTGTGATTCAAACGCCAATGCGGATCCAAATGTATTTCCTAATTAAACTTTGAATTGTCACATTTTCTATGTTTGCAATATTATATTTTTCACTTCTAAAAATCTATCAAAACAATGCTTAAAAAAGTGAGAGAAAAAGTGAGGTTTGTGCCGTACGGAAAGTGAGGGAAAAACTCGTTTTCTAAAAACATGTGTTCATAGGCAAAAATGGCTCGCGTTTGAGACGTCTAGAAACAATGATTCTTTACCGCCCATCGCTTGGATTTTTTTTCTTCACATCATTACGTATTGATGTAATCCTATCAGTCCGGATGTTTCACATGTCTCTTACATGATATTAATAATTATCATTGATTAACCATGGTTAATCAACCTTTTCAATTATCTCTTCAATTCATTTCTTTCCTTATCAATGCCGCTGTCTCCCTTCTTCCTGGTTAACCCCCTCTCAAAAAAAAAAAGAGAGAAAGAAAACTCAGTGTGAAGACTCAATGCAATGATTGAAAAAAAATCTCCATATTCAAAGATTTTCTCCTTTTTCAATTTGAAATTTAAGTTTTACGAGAGGATGTATAGATGATCAACCATGACTTTGAGTTATCAATCGAATGTGAATTCATCATCTCTCGATGATCTCGACGCATCAACCGTCGATGTATTTTCTCACACCTCCAACATTGATGGCATCTAAGGATGAACAGAGGATGATTTTGAGACCGGGGTGGGCATTTGGCAAAGAAGCAAGAAATTCAATGGAAGGTTGATCTGGCGAGAGGTGAAACATCCGGGGGACTTTGTTTGGGGAAGAAGGAGATACTCAAAAGATTTTATTTATTTTTTTAACCATGATTAATCAATAGGAAGACATTAATTATTAATGGACACGTGTTAAACATCTATCCCTTCAGTATGTACTGATACAAAACAAATCTCATCGCTTTACTCAACAAACAAGCCCTAAGTCCATCATGGCTCAATTTGGCTAGCATCTCTATCCCTCTTGACCTATCCCCCCTCTCTCTCTTTCTCTTCCCTTTTTCGCTCCCTCTCTCCTCTGTCTCTGTCCCACTACTAAAATGTTAAATTCAAAACGGGACAACTACATAATCTTTCATACTAAAAGGGAAAGATGTATTGTCTCACGATTTGTTTTCTCTTTTTTACTAGTTTTAGTGGTGCCCAAGAAACCATGAAGGGTCTGTGTTGTTTGGAAAATTGGTGCTTTCCCAGGAACACAAATTTCCACAAGATATGCTAGCAATCATGAATTTACGGATATACCCTTCTTCTATAAAGTATATATTAATGTTGTTGACTCTTTAACAGGAGGATCAGGAAGTTTAATTTGAAAACTACTTTGTGATTTGATATTTGTGAAGCAAGGAAGTGGTTGAATAATTGAATCATCGTACTCGTTGGAGTCGGACATGTTTGGATTTGTTGATGAAGCAAGACACAGAATAATAAAGAGAATATATGCATACAAATCAAAATTTAGATATATGTGATTTAATAAAATTTGACTATATTCAGTACCATGCATTTTGTGTATTTCATTCATAATTGGCAAGATTTTTTTTCCTTCAACAATTTGATACTTTAAAAAAATGGAAAGTCTCTAGTTCTGTTTTAGTTTTTATTATTTTTGTAAAATTTAATTTAACCCATTGAAATCATCAATGAAAAGTTCAGATTTTGTATAACAACATTATTATAGGAGCCACACAGAAATTGCGAGGCTATAATAATATTTCAACTTTTGGTCCATCATGGGTCAGCTTGGTTGGCATTTTTTGACTTGACCATATTATCTCACGTTTTGTTGTTATTTTTTTCCTCATTGCGCGGTGTGCAAGAATTGCCTCCAAAACCAAGAAACTTGGCCAACTCACACGGAGAAAGAAAACAAAAAACAAAACTTAAATAGAAACTTTAGGTTGCACGATAGGAGTCTGGATACAGTCAGAGGACATATTGATTTTGATCAGTTTAATCAGTTTTTTTTTTTTTTTGATATTGGAGGGACTCTCCGTGACTGACCTTACGATCGAGCTGGGAAAGCTACCTCCGCCTGTTTGTCTCGATCCCACGGAAAATTCTTTCGAATCAGTTTAGTCAGTTCAAACTACACAACTTATGAATTGAATTGTATAATTAATTATTGAATACATATGTCACTCTCATATTTGATACTAATGATATTGACCAAGTCCACGCTTGATTGGATTCAATAAGAGAGTGACGCGTATACTTAATAATTAGTTATATAAATCGATTTATAGACTGTGTAATTCGATTCACCGTGCAGTTTGATAATTGACGTCAGTCCTGAATGGATTGGGAGCCGCATGACACTCTTTTTCTAAAGCTCACGTAAGCGCACAAGTCATCCAACTTGTTTTCAGTCCGTTCTATAAAAGTATATCATTTGCGATGATCAAAAGCAGATATAATATATAAAAAAATTTAAAACAGAGACCATGATGGGTGGTCCCAACAATGAAGAAGAAGACGACCTCCACTTCGTTCTACTCCCACTCATGGCCCAAGGCCACATGATCCCCATGCTCGACCTCGCCAAGCTCCTCTCCCTCCGCGGCGCCTCCGTCAGCTTCATCACCACCCCTCTCAACGCCGCCCGCCTCAGACCCTCCGTCGACCGCGCCGCCTCCGTCTCCCCCCGACCCATCTCCCTCGTCGAGCTCCCCTTCCCCAACGCCGACTTTGGCCTCCCCGACGCCTGCGAGAACGTCGACGAGCTCCCCTCGCCCGACCTCGCGCGCCCCTTCCTCGAGTCAACAAAGATGTTCCTTGGCCCGTCCCTTCAGTACCTCCGCAGCCATCACCCCCCGCCGAGCTGCGTCATCACCGACTCCTTCTTCCCCTGGGCGCGGGAGATCGCGCGGGAGTTCGGCTTGCCCCGCCTCGTCTTCCACGGCATCAGCCGCTTCTCCGCGCTCTGCATCCGCAACCTGCGCGCGCACGGCGTGCTCGATCGCGCCGGGTCCGTGTGCGAGCGCCTCGTCGTGCCGGGCATCCCCCACGAAGTCGCGATCAAGAAGTCTCAGATGCCCGGGACGCAGCTCAAGGACTTGAGGGCCGAAATGAGAGAGGCCGAAGAGACCGCCGACGGTGTGGTCGTGAACAGCTACGAAGAGTTCGAGCGCGAGTACCTGAACATCTTTCGCGTGACCACAGGCAAGAAAGTTTGGATGGTCGGGCCGTTCTCGCTTGCCAACGCTGACGAGGGAGACAAGATCGTCCGAGGCAAGACGACATTGTTAAAGATATTAGATTAGATTTGTTATTATCATAGTTTGTTATTATATTAGTTTGTTATTTTTTTAGTGTGTTACACGTGTAACACCATCTTGTACTATTATATAAAGGACTTTAGTCCCTCTCTAATAGAACAAGAATTTTAGAGTTTCATTATTATTTTTCTCTCCCTTATTTCTAACATGGTATCAGAGCCATAAACCCTAGACCCACAAAAAAAAAAAAATTTATCATCTTCTTCCCCGCTCCGATTGGAGAGTCTTCAATCGGAGCGGGGGAGGAATCGGAGAGGGGGAGAATTTTTGATACCCATATTTTCTTCCGCTGTTTTTGTTTTCATCTTTGTTATCCACATTTTTTTTTCTTTTTTTTCTTTTGCTTTGTTCGCTTTCAACGTGAATCTTATTGGTTTTCCTGCGCCCCATCGCTCTCCTTGCCCTCCGCATGCTACTGTACCCGCTGCCCCACACGCCCGTCTGTCTGCACCCGTCCATCCACACGCGCTCCAGTCCGCGTCTGTTCCGCGGTGAGATCCTGCGCTTCACAAGATCTGCACGACACAAGCAAGTCAAATTAGTGCGCTTCCACAATCAGATTTCTCCATCCGTGCATCAAATTCCGCCTTCATCCTTCCGTGATTCATCACCTGTGCATTAACAACACTCGGCATCTCCATGTGATTGTTCGTGGTTTTCAAGCCGCCACTCATCTGCGGCCACCTCCGCTGCCATTGCAGCCTTGCTTCCGCGCGCCTTCTGTGCCATGCGAGATCTCTGCCCGCGCGTCTCGCGCAACCGTCTGTGCTCGCTCATCGTCGCTGCTCCGTCCACGCCATCGTCCGTCCGTTGCAGATCTCGCCAAAGTCCGCGTTAGCAACAGGTGACCCACCAGCCTTCCTTTGTTGTTAATAGCAAACGATCTCTCTGTAGAGGACGGCGACGACACGATGATGAACGACGGTGGTGTGACTCACTCAACTCCGAGATCCCACGTAATCAGGCGTAACCGCCCGACTGTCTGACTCGCCCAACTTGTCTGACTCATATGTGTGACTCACTCAACTCGCCTAACTCGCTTGAATCGTTTTGACTTGCCTAACTCGACCAACTCGCCCACCAGTCTGCCTCCGTCGGATCCGATCCGAATCCGACCAACTTCTTCGCGTTCCTTTTCTGGACTGTTACTGTTTCGTTCGGACTCCGAATCTAGTCATCCAGATCCATTGTCATCGTCGTCGTTCGTCAAGTGGCGTCGTTTTTATGCAGCATCGCTGCCTCTGTGCGCTATCGTATTCGTGCACTGTCATTTTCGTGCGCCGTTGTTTTTTCGCGCACCGTTGTCTTCGTGCGCCGTTGTTTTTTCACGCACCGTTGTCTCCGTGCGCCGTCGTCCTCGCGCACCTTCGTTTTTCGTGCGCCGTCGTTGTATTTGCGCACTGTCGTTTTCTTTATTCTTCTTCTCTGTCAGCGCGCCTCTCTTCTTGCGCTAGTCTGCACCGTTTGCGTCGCCGTCCGCGTCGTGCTTCTTCTACTTCTTCTTCTCCGTTGGCTCATGTCCGCGCTCGTCTGCACCAACCGCCACCAGCCGTCCGTCACTGTCCCCACCGTCGTCTCATTTTTATGCAAACTCTAAGGGTTCTACCCTTCAGAGTTTGGGTGAGGGTGTTAAAGAATCTCCATAATCATTATCCGTGTGCTGTCTCTGCTGCATGTCCACGTTCGTATGTGCCCTCCGTCTTCTCCTTGAACCTCCGTGAGCCCTACGTGTGCCATCTGATCTAGTGGACCAGCAATTCCGACTGACTCAAAGAGCGGGAGCGACTCTGACTGATTCAAGAAGAGCGGGAGCGACTCTGACTGACTCAAAGAGCGGGAGCGACTTCGACTGACTCAAGAAGAGCGGAAGCGAAGTGATGAATCCAAGAGACAGATGAGGATTACCAATTCACAAAAAATAAATTGGAGGTGTTTGAAATAAGAGTTTTAGTTTATCATTTTTGTGTAAACTCTAAGGGTACAACCCTTCAGAGTTTAGGAGAGGGTGTTAAAGATATTAGATTAGATTTGTTATTATCTCAGTTTGTTATTATATTAGTTTGTTATTTTCTTAGTGTGTTACACGTGTAACACCATCTTGTATTATTATATAAAGGACTTTAGTCCCTCTCTAATAGAACAAGAATTTTAGGGTTTCATTATTATTTTTCTCTCCCTTGTTTCTAACAGACATCATCAGAGCACCAATGCATGGATTGGCTCGCGGAAGGTTCCCAAGTCGGTGGTCTACGTGAGTTTCGGGAGCATAGGAAGGCTGAGCTCTCCGCAGACGGCGGAGCTGGCGCGCGCGCTGGAGGGGTCGGGACTCGACTTCATATGGGTCGTGAAATCATGGGACGGACTCACCGAGGAGTTTAAAGAACGGCCAATCACGGAGAGGCGGATGGTCATAATGGGGTGGGCGCCGCAGGTGGCGATACTGTCGCACCGGGCGGACGCATTGCGGGTGGAATTCGACGGTTGAGGCGCTGTGCGCGGGCGTGCCCATGGTTTGCTGGCCTCTGTTCGCGGAGCAGTTCTTGAATGAGAGGCAGGTGGTGGACGTCTTGCGCGTCGGCGTGGGTGTTGGAGTGGAGAATCCGAATGGGTGGGCGGGGGAGGAGGCGGGGGAGTTGGTGAAGAGGGAGGCTGTTGAGAAGGCTTTGGAGGAAGTGATGGAGGGTGGTGCGGAGGGGGTTGGGAGGAGGGAGAGGGCGAGGGAGCTCGGTGAGATGGCGAGGAAAGCCATGGAAGTTGGTGGGTCTTCTTATGTCAACCTCACGAGATTGATTGATTATGTTTGGAAATGCGAGTCAACGAAAGATGTGAGGGAGAGTTAGTTGGTCGATCTTCTCCTTCAAAAAGAAAGTGCAGTTCTTTAGTTTGGATCTTAGATCCGTAGCTAATAAAAATTGAAATCGAGATTTTATGAGTTCACATCACATCATTTACCTTTAAAATTGATTGGTTTTTGTGATTTGTCCAAGTCATTGCATTTTTTTTTCCCAGTGGGTCATGACTTTCTTTTTGGTCTCGTAAAATTAATTAAAATTTTGTTTCAGGGTGTATTGGGCAAAATATATTTTCGAAGATTTTAATTTTTTTAAAAGTTAAAAACTAAAAGCTGTTAACAAACATGTCAGTTTACATGTATCATCATTATTAGATTTTATCAAAAGATTGTGTTTTAAAATCTATATTTTATAAAGTAGTTATCATCATTACATCTTAAAAAATCATGTATATAACAGTTAAAAATTAAAAGTTAATTTTCAAACTGTGTTTCTAAACGTATGCTTCTCTATATAGGTCCTTTGGCATCTCATGCTATTAACAAATGGATAATGTCGAAGAGAGCCTTACGTGTACATGTTTTGTTTCGTTTAACTGGGTGTTACATGTAACACAACATGTATTTGAAAAGAAAAAAGAAACGGTGACGGATAATAATGAATTGCATATAGAATTGTTGCCCATTACCTGTTTTTTTTTTTGTTTTTTCGTTTTAATAGAATTGTATGACAACACCCATTAACAAATTTTATACAGTGTTGTTACATAATTTTTTTTTTTAGTCTCAATTCTAATCTTATATGTGTCATTGATAGAAAAATAATGACGTATATACATATAAGGAGTTATATAATTCGATAATTTTTATTTACAGTTTCTATAAATATATCCACACAATTCATTTGAGTATATGTTTTGTTTTTTATAAAAACATGTACCTTATTAGATAAGATGAAGTATACTATTTTTAAAAAAATAGAACACATGTAGACTTGAATTAGGACTGGAAATAAAGCTACATATAACATTATCCTTTTTTAAGATCTTAAATAAATTTAAAAAATATAAAATATTTAAATTGGGGGTGTGCCAATCAAGTAGATATAAATAAATCTTATGTAGCACAATTCATATAAAGGAGCATGCAAATATATTTACAATTTATAAAAAAGAGTGCACATATATTTGATGAGTGCTCTTCCACACAATTTTTATTTCAGCCCCAATTCTAATCATATATGTGTTGATGAAAAATTAACAGAGCATATACTTACATTAACGAGATATTTGCTTCAATAAATTTTTTTTATATTTTTAATAAATGTGTATATACAATTCATTGGATTATATATATATATATATATATGACTCGTGATACTATGCGGTCGTGCGGTCATGCGGTCGTCGATCACGGGTCCTTCGCATCGGACGGTCGGGTGCGATTCACGTCGACCGTTGGATGCGATGGACCCGCGATCGGACGGCCCGCGATCGCGACCGTGACCGCATATTATTGGTTTACTATATATATATATATATTTTATAAATGTATAAAGAAATATATTAAAATAATTTAAAACACACGTGAATATTTAATGAGTGCAAATAGCTGCGCCTATATGAAACCCGAGTTTGACTCCGGCCCATTGCAAGCCCATAAGCAACTCTCAAAACTCCGATCCCCTTTGAGACTCCAATACAATAATAAATAAAAATAGATCTTCACAGCTCTTGGTCGATTCGGCGCCAATGGTAAGGCTCAAACGATCAGAATCTCTCAACAATTTGAAATCTGTTATCAATTTGATTCAATTCGTTGTTTTTGTCTGCCCAAAATTATAGCTTTCCATTATTTTTAATATATATATTTTCACATCCAGATCAAGAAAACCAGATCTTGTTTTGATCTGAATCAGAAACACTAGTAAATTCTTTTTGGGGTCTCAGTTTCGGAATGGAATCAAAGCATTTGTGGAACTCTGAAGCGTTTTCGCACGTAAAAACCTGTGAATTTTGGTTTGGATGCGGATTTTCCGATCTGAGTTTTGTTTGTCGGTTTTATTTTTTATAGTGAAAAGGCAACTTTTTTGGAACCATTTTGAAGTATCTGCAATGCATTCGTTCCATATATTGTCGATGCGCGTTTGGTCTTGAACTTATAAAGCGATCTTATCAATTTTTTGTTCTTGGGTTGCAGAAATTGTGTGCTCGAATAGATTGGCATTTGCAAATATTAGTCTGAATGAGACATTCCTTTGTTTGATCTGTTATTCGTCTTCATGCATCGATATATCATCCAATTAGCTTACTTTTTATGTTAAGTTTACTCTTTTTAGTAGATATCAGAAAATTCTTCCAATTACTCTTGAATGGTTTATTTTCATATCTCCGTTTAAAAACACATATTGAAAAGTAGATTTTGGAATAAAGCTGTTTTTTAAGATGATTTTAGATCTTGACTTTTTTGGGATGTTTTTTTTTAATTCAGGAATCAATATTTAGAAGGAGTTTAATGTTTGGTAGAAAAGGTTGCTTTTCAATTCAAAAAATCGATTCTGACTAAAAATCGTTGTTTTTGAGATTTTAAAAACACGGATTTCGAGAGAGAAATTAAAAGGAATCCAGTTTTTTATTCCGCCGAAAGCTGCCCCGTTTGGTTGCGCGTTTGGGAATTTTCAGCTTTTCAAAAAGCGGAATCATCCCAAACGCACAACCAAACGGAGCTCTTGATTGAGCGTTCCAAGTTATAGATATATGATTTTATAATATTTTTCCCCGTGCTTCAATGATGGTTCTTATTCACTTACTTTGTTTTTATCAGATTCACTTTGTGCTTCTTATTAGTCGTCAAGGGAAGGTGAGATTGACGAAATGGTATTCTCCATATTCGCAGAAGGAAAGATCTAAGGTAAGCAGCTTGTGAATCAACAGAATCCACTGTACACATATCGGCTGGATCAAGTTTGCCTGAGTTGCATTGTCGTTGCTTATCAAGATGCATTAAATTAGGGAAACAGGAAATAAATGTAGTAAAGGCTAGATTCATTTCTAAACATGGGATCTGCCGTGTTGAGATATTGCTGGTCTTTTGTCAGCTTTTGTTTCGCCTATACTGTACCCTTATTTTCTCCTATCTCTGTTACTAACAATTAATGATACATTTTCCATGCCTTTCAATTAGAATGTTAGGAATCATAATTTTTTCCCCCGGAAGAAAATTTTTTTTCTTTCAAATTTGGGAGACAATCCCTCTCTGCATCTTCTATAGATCTGAACTATCTTCTTGTTTCTTAGGCGACAGGTCCCATTTATATCTGCATTTGGGTAGATTTCGCTTTTGAAAAGCGGAAGATTCTCAAATGCGGATCCAAACACATTTTTAGTGCTTAGTTTTTTAAACCCCTCTCTTGCTTTTTTAGGCAAAAAAATCCAATGATTGAAAAGCTAATTGAGTTTGAAACACAAAATTTTAATAATCTCAACATCTCAACCACACATCCAAACCGCCAAATGCAGCCTTTGTATGTTCCCAATGGTCATAGGCTCATAGCACAACGGTTCACGGCTTACTTGTGTTAATGGTAGGTTTTGAAATCAAGTCTTGGTGCTGTGTTAAAAATCCTCTTTATTTAGCGAAATTTGAAATAATTTTCTGTGGGATCGGAACAAACAAGCGAAGGTAGTCTATCAGCTTAACCGTAAGGTCAGCCACGGAAGGTCCCCCCGTCATAAAAAATGCAGCCTTAGTATATAATTGTGAATATTGTGGTTTCTCATTCCCAATAGGCAGGTTGTTTGCATATACATTGTTAGGATTAACTTGAGATCCTTTATTTTGGAAAATTTTGGGGGTCATATTTCTGCTGTTGTCATCAGGACACATATCAAAAATGGTATCTGGTATCTCAGATAGGTTTTCTTGGTTATTCATGATCCACACTGAGTGTATTGTTGTTTTTGCTTCACTTCTTCCAAAAGGTTATTCGGGAAATCAGTGGAGTAATTCTCCCAAGGGGCCCAAAACTATGCAACTTTATTGAGTGGAGAGGTTACAAGGTGGTGTATAAAAGGTAATAATTTATTTCAAAAGTAGCATGTCACCATATTGTTCTCGAACTTTATGATTTTGGAATTTTTATTTATTCCGTCTTCCCCTTCTAATTTGTAATCATTCTTATTTAAACATCATATGCAGATATGCTAGCCTTTATTTCTGCATGTGTATTGATGCAGACGACAATGAGCTGGAGGTTCTAGAAATTATTCATCACTTTGTAGAGATTCTGGACCGATATTTTGGCAGTGTGAGTCATTTGAGTATTAATTCAGCATGCCTGATGTTATATATTCACATGAGTCTCTTCCATCTCGAAACAAATGATCCCATACAGCATACTGACAGTCTTCAATTCCTTCTTTCTTGACTTTTATCCTTTTCAGGTTTGTGAGTTGGACTTGATCTTTAATTTTCACAAGGTGTGTTAGTTTAAACCCTAGTCATTCAGTTGTGAACTGCTTCTCAGAAGAATGTTGGTTCATATAGTTCATATTTCATATCATTAAACTGGCAGGCATACTATATACTGGATGAAATTTTGATCGCTGGTGAACTCCAAGAATCAAGCAAGAAAACCGTGGCACGACTTATTGCTGCTCAGGTATATTGGATACCCTGTTCAGGCTTCTTTCAAATGCTGATCGGCAGATTGAAATGTCCTTTTTATGGCAATACAGTTTCCTTTAGTAAAGTTCCCTTTTTGTGGTTATACAGGATTCACTAGTGGAAACAGCCAAAGAGCAGGAAAGCTCTATAAGCAATATGATTGCGCAAGCCACCAAGTAGTGTTTGAGCACGCTTGGATTTCCTTTTTCCCAGGTCAATCAATCCCGTATCAGATATGTGTTGTAGTGTTTGACATTGTGATTGAATGAAATGAATTTGCATCATCTAAGTTGTGTGCTCCATTCTGTGTGTGTGTTTTTTTTTCCGTAATTTATTCATTTTGTTGATTGACTGGTATGTAAATTGTCAAAAAACTACCCTTTATATATGATTTAAATGGTACCTTGGTTTTGTATTTGATATGTGGTGGAGGTGCTGTAATTGAATTTTTTTTTGGCACCCCCATCTTCGGAATTTGGTGCTTGTGATGTTTTGTTTTCATGACTTCCTACAAAAAACTAGGAATGAAACTAGAATTTAGGCAAACTAGGAATGAAACTAGACTTTAGGCACCGTGTTTGTTATTTGTTGAAGATAATATGCTTGCAGTTGATCCCCAACATCCACAGAACAAAGTCAAAAAGCGGTTGACAATATTTAACTAATGATTTTACTGTGTTTTGAAAGTGAATACCAAACATACTTCATATATATTATTTTTATGAAAACATTTTAGGTAACATGAAGGTCCATCTATAGATAGATAGGGAAATAATAACAAGTATAGATATTAATATTTTAGATAGCCTTGGTCCTTGAGTGATCCAATGCAGTCATCAAACATCTCTTCCAACCCCTTAAACTGGAAACCCATCTTCCTCAGCTTTGATGTATTGTACTCATAGCTCTGCTTTCCCCCATAGAAGTCCTCAAACCTGTACAGACAATCAGAGTTCATTGTGTTATACTTGTGACAAAATGACTACGACAATCATATCTTATGTGTTTCAATTGGATCTTCTTGAGGAATTCTGTTTTAATAATGAAGACCACCTCAAGAGGATCAAGCGTTTGATTTATTATTTTACATATGATCTTCATAAAATGCTTTATTGGTTTGTACTGCATTGAGAGAAATTTTGAATCATATCAATTAATCAAAAGCCCCTAGACCAAACTTTGTAAGTGTTTCAGACCTGGTCGGGATGGGGAGATAAGGATATCGCTTGGCGAGGAAGGCGCCCAACTCGTCATTGTCCAACACCTTCGAGCTACAGAGGTGCCTTCCCCAAGCATTGATGTTCTCGTAGACGAAGATGTGACAGCGAGCAGCATCGTCAATGTGGACATAACCCATTCGACCATGCATCGCAAATTTCTTCGTTTCGCCTAATGAAATGAATGATAAAGAGAGAGCATTTGAGTGAAAGTGAATCCACTTCTTTAGGTTGTGATTAAGAGTTGTTTTCCAGCACATTTGGTCTATCCATAAAAACACTGGTGATTCTGATAGTTTTTAATAGTTTTTGTCACATGTCAGTCTCCATAGAAGAATGATTAGACCTGATGGATTTATGGATTTCATCTCTTAGGCAAGTGAGATTTAGGACCTTTAAGCAGGTCGAGGACGTCCAAAGCAGTATAGCATAGGTCAGGCGACAGGCTAGGTCCAATTATGAATGTCGGTAACACGACGACCATGTCCAACTCATTCGCCTTGGCAAACTCCCACGCCGCCTTCTCCGCTAAGATCTTCCCCATGGCATACCATACCTTTAACCAACATAAAAATTAGTAACTCTTTTCACCATTGTGAAGAAGCACAACAAGAAAGCTTCATATATTTACCTGAAGCCTTTCGCAGAGCTCGATTGAGCTCCATGAGGACTCGTCAAGGGCCACATTGGGATCGATGTCGTCCCTCACACGCACCGTGGACGATGATGAGGTCAGTACTATGCGCCTGAGCGACTTGTTCTTCTTGCATGATTTTAGTACATTCAGTGTGCCTCTCACAGCTGGGTCTAATATCTCAGCCTGCAAGTATTCAGATAATTCACCTGATGATCTTGATATAGAACAAGCAAAGCACGCACAGAATGATACATAGATACATACAGTTTTTTTCCCCTTACCTTTGGATCAGACTTCACGGTGACGACTGGGGAAGCCAAGTGGAAGACGCCTTTGCAGCCCGCGATGGCCTCGTCGAAGCTTCCATCCTCCATCAGATCAGCCTTAACCAGCTTCAGCTGCTCTTTTGCTCCTTCCAGTTCCCATAAATGTGATACCTTGTCATGATTCCCTAACCAGTCCAACAAACATATACAACAACAATCCAATCTTTTGTTAATCCACCCATACTAAAAGAGATGTTATTTATCGGGCTAGATCCCATTAGATTTTGTTAGTCTGATTTGTGACAATTTCACATGTTTACAAGATCCAGTTCCATAATAAACTATCTTATCAAACAAAATTTTAACAACCTGGATCTCTGACCGTTCCAATAACATGATAGCCGGCCTGGAGGAGGAGCTTGATGAGCCAGGATGCGAGGAACCCGGATGCACCCGTCACGCAGACTCTACCCTTTGCGCTGGCCTTTGGATCCATGTTTTTTTTGCCCCCTAATGTCTATTACTCAAACTTTGCTCTCCCTTATGTAGCAGTGGGACTTAAGGTGAAGAAGCCACAATAAATGGGTGATTGATTTAAGTATAGCTAGAATGGGAAGGTTAAGTTGGAAGTAGATAATCCACAAAGATTGAAGGTGAATATTAAAATGAAGTGTTTTTTATGCTTCACAACAACATATCTATCAAGTCCTACACCTCCATTTTCTGGAATGGTTGATATGGTTAATAATTCCAAAACAATATAATACACAACAGAATGCATACAAAGAAAGTGTTTTAAGTGCACGGAGGTTGTGATGCGTTACATTACATGAGTGCTATCTCTAAAAAAAATGCTTTTTTGGTTGTTCAAAATATTGTTAATATAACCCATGTTTGAGATGTGGGCACCGATAGATTATTTATTTATTTTTCCCCACTACCCTAAATTACGATTTATTTATTTATTTTTTTGTCAATTTCCCAACCCGGTTGAAGTATCGAAGTGTTCTTCACCGGGACGACAGAGGTCTGTCGAGTCTGAAGTGTCGACCGAGGCCCAGTCGAAGTTTTCTAGGACGACAGAGATCTATGCAGCAAATTCGACATTTGTTTTTCTTCTAAGAATCACTTATACAATCATTTAAGCTTATGAAAAACTCTGTTTTTAAGTCTGAATCATTCACATATATATTTATTTAAGCAAAATAAAAATATCAAACAAAGAGTATTTGAGCCAAATAAACAGAGCAAGAAAAAAACATTATTTTCTTTTCTAAACAAATGTCTATTTAGGTCCACTTGAAAAAGAAAATAATGTTTTTTGTCTTAAGAAATGTTTACTGTTTATTTAATCTTAATAACTATTTGATATTTTTGCTTATACTTTATATATATATATATATATGTCAAAAAGACTTAAATAACTTAAATAACATTTTTGTGCTTAAATGATTGTATAAGTGATTGATTCTTTGTGTTGTTTTGAAGGGTTCCAAAGGGAGCCTGAAACACACTTGTGGGCCTTTCACCTCAGACAGTTCGACAGACCTGTGTCCCGGTGAAGAACACTGTCCTGTGGTTGGGAAAGGGTGACAAAAAAAATAAAAAAATAATGGCATGTAATTTAGTAGTGGTTAACTTAGATGGGAATGCTTTGCCCTTGAATGTAAATGATTCACTTGAAATATTATAGAAGACTTTTTCTTCTAGCATTTTTGTTTTAACCTGCAATGCAAAATTTCGAGCAAGGTTGAACTTCCGAGCCTTTGTCATGTGCTCTTTGCCAAAGGGAGCCTGAATCTTGTTTTCACCTCCTGTTAATGTCCTGTGGTTGTTCATGTGTAGTGGTTGATTGAATCACTCAGGAACCAGCAATTTTTTCTTCCTTTCCACTCAAGACCTTTGGGAGATGGCGGCTTGAATGAAAAAGAAGGGTAATAAAAACAAAATGGGGAAGATCATGCTCTCGATAATCTCAGTGTGCGTATGAGTCATTTGGCGAACAGGAAATGAAGTGGTGTTCAAATGGGCAACTTTCTACTTCGACAATTTGTGGGCTATGGTGATATCGGGCATCAAGGAATGGGGTTTGGTGTTGGCGGAGGTGACGAGCATTCAAGTGGGAGACATCATTTTGTGCATCACTGAGTAATTGGGGGTGTGGGCGGCTTGGGTAGACTTCTACCAATCTGGTCGCAGACCCTGGCCATTTGGCAGTCGCAGACCCTGACCATTTGGCGAACAAGAAATGAAGTGGTGTTCAAAGGGACATCTTTCTACTTTGACAGTCCATGGGTTATGGTTAACTTGAGCATCAAGATATAAGATTTGGTTTTGGTGGATGTGGCGAATGTTCAAATGGGAGACGCCACTTTGTGTATCACTGAGTAATCGGGGGTGTGGGCGGCTTGGGTAGACTTCTTATCTACCCGGTAGAAGATCTTGTTTTGGTGCTCTTTTCGAGCACTCTTCATTTTTTCTGTTCCCTACCTCCATTCAGACATTGTCTGTTTTGATTTACTTTGAAATATATATGTTCACAATTTCTCTCAACAAAAAAAAATCATTTAGTAGCTCATCAAGTTCACTTATATGCCTTTTATGTAAATGGAAATTCAGTTTTCCTATCAAAACTCAGAAACAACTGGTTCACACTCATTAAAAAATTAGTAGCAGAGGCTTCGTCTCTTACATGTCACATACACACCTGAATTCAAAAACATATACAGCACATAAGATCAACAAAATTTCCTTCTGCTGAACTTATTTACTTGTACATTTCAAAAGTGATCCTTCAAGTCATCACCTGAACTTGGAAGTCTCCCACGATGGATCCCAATCCATGGAAGACGAATTTATCGTCGAAATCGAAACAAAGACCTCGCGCATGGACAGGCGCGGGCCTGGGTTACGCGCCACGCAACGCATCTCGAGTTGAACCAAACCAAAAGCCAATTCAAACGGGTAGTCGCTCTCCAAGCACGGATCGATGAATCCTTCAATCTTCTCCCTCATATCCTCCCCTTCAAGAAACCCCTCCTCCATTGATTCCCACAACATCAAGAACTCTTCCTTCTCTCCATCCATGGTGACCGGAGTCATTGCCGCCGCTTCTCTTCCCGACAAGAGATCGAGCAACACCACCCCATACGCGAACACATCCATCTTGGGCGTGATCAGACCGTACTCGATGTACTCGGGCGCCATGTATCCTTGCGTGCCCACCAACCGACGTGTCACTTTGAGGCCTTCATCTTCGTCGGCGGCGGATCTCGCGATCCCTTCGTGAACGCATACCCCGGAAAGCCTGATCACGCTCGAATGGTTGATGTTCTTCAACACACCAATCTCATTCAAGACGTCTCCTTTCGTCCTCTTGATTGCCCCGTGATCCCCATTGATCACGCCTTTGAAAACAGAGCCTTTGATCCTATGCTCTTCGTCGAAGTTTCCCCTTGCCCTCTCCAAGTCCTCGTACTTGTACATCGTCAACGTCCCGATCGCGTCCCGGATTTCCTCCGAAAACATGGTATCCGCCGCCTCCGCAGGAGCCACCGAGTCATTGAAAGTCACCTCCTCATGCACCACCCTCCCTCCTTGTCTCTGCCGCCTCCGCAGGAGCAAAAACCGCAACCCAATTAGTACTACAACACCCAAACCAGCGGTGCAAACGCCAATTCCGACGACGACCCACTTCTTGTTCGACATCCCTCGATGAGTAGGAACGGCGGTCACGACCGGCGGCGGCGCGGAATCCGCCGCGGACGGAGGGGGTGGGACAAAGACCTCGTCTCTGGTGGGACCAACAACGGCGTGAACGGATAGGTGAGGTCGTCGGGGGACAACAGATTGGCCTCGAGCGTCGCCCGCTCGTCGGCTCGGAACCTCCTCGCGAGGTCTCCGACCGCCCCAAGTGATCAGGTAACTCAACAGGTATCTGACGCCGCCGTTCAATTGGCTGCGGCTCGGGCACGCGCACCTGAGAGGGACGGTCAAACGCATGCCCACTTCAAGGTGTCGGCTGTCGTAGATGTTCTGATCGATCATGGACTGGCACGTGGTGAGGCCTTGGTAGGTGTTGTTGGAGATGGTGAAGTAGTTCTCGTCATTGGTCTTCATTATGTAGTATGAGTTGTGTTGGTAGTACTTGCCGGAAGAGGAGCAGGAGCAGTTAACGGGGACAATGACTTGGGTGTCTGTAGGGATTGGGTCGACGTCGGATATGTTGTTGACGGCGGCGATCTTGGATGGGTCGGAGTTGAGGAGGTAGGCGATCTGTGAGGGTAGGTTGGGAGCGGAAGATGAGGAAGGAGTGGCAGGTGCGGAGGGGGCCGTTGCAGGTGTAACCCATGGAGGAGTTTGTGATGGTGTAGCAGTCGAGTTGGTCGTTTGAGAGGTAGGTTTGTTGGGTGTTGGTGGGGATGAGCAGATGAGAAAAGAAGATGATTGAGAGGCAAATATGGTGAGAAAGAACAGAGGTTTTCATGGTTCTCTCTGTTTTTTTTGTTGATTATTATGAGGAGAAATATATCATATATTAACTGGGGTGGATCTAGAACAATATTTTAGGGTGGGCTACATAGCTTATATTAAATATTTATATAGAATTTTTTTTGTTTTTATATTTGATGTAATTATTTATATACAAAATAATTTGATATTCAAAAGACTTATACATGTGAAGAAAAAAAATGTCTTTAAAGTTGAATATTTTGATTTTGTAAGAATTGCTAGAAAAATAGGAAGAGTTGCTAGCAAAATAAGAAGAATTGTTTTATGGATATAAATTTTTTTATTATTCAATTGCAATTAATTCTTAAGCTAATATTTGAATTTTAAAAATTGGAATTGTTAAAATTTATAATAAGATTGAGGTTGTGTTTGGTTGTACGATTACAAAACTGATTTAGACAAAAGCTGAGTTTAAATCTGATTTTGTAAGAAGCTATTTATCAACAGTTTCTAGAAAATTCAGGTTTTGAGCACTTTTTCACAAAAAAATGTATGCAGCATTTAGCCCCAATTTTTTTTGTTTGGAAACGGGTTTGAGAAAAAGAACTTTCTGCAAACTCAAAAGCTACATAAACCCGTTTTCAAATGGTCCAGAGTTTGATTTGGTTTATTAGGTTGAGATCTAATTTGTTATGATATTATTTTGATTTGTTATTAATCTGTTAGATTGATATCTAGTTTGTTAGGAATATATTTTATGTATAAAATGTAATTTATATAATATAAAATATTAATATTATAATACGTAGCATCAAATATAAAAAAAAAAATCCAAAATCTGGGTCGGGCTACAGCCTGTCCCAGCCAACTAACTCCTGTATATTAATGTTAGGGAAGATCAAAAGCTTGAAGTGTTGTACTGACTCTGTTTTTATGGTCGATCCTGCCGTGTGTTGACTGCAAAAGAAGCGAGTCTTGTAACGAACCAAACACGCCAGAGAATCTCCAACCGTAGTACACACTACATAAGTTTGGTCTTGCTCCAATCAAGCTTGGATACCATTAGCATCAAACTGCACAACTTATTAATCAAATTACACAATTTATAAATTGAATTGCACAACCAATTGTTGATTATAGTGTCACTCTCTGTGCAGTTTGATTCATAGGTTGAGTATTTTAATTCATAAGTTGTACTGTTTGATACCGATGGTATCAGACGTGACTCATGGTTCAGGTTATCAAACTTGGGCCCGACTATAATAATGATTATCTAGGCCCAAGCAAGGCTTAGTTTATTGACTCAATATGTTAAGCTCCACATGTAGTCTTCAACTATTTTGATTTAAAAAATATATATACTCATATAATAAAATATATATTATTGTAAAAATAAAATATAAAACTAGATAAACCAATTTATCTTTTTATTTTTATAAAAAGATGATTTTTTTAATCTAGCATACGCTATACTATATATTGTATTCTATATATTGTATTATGTTGGAAAGTGGAGGAGATGTGTGGAGCACAGTTATTGTTGCTTCAGCGAGAGGGGAAAAAAGGTGGACAGAACTTTCATTCAATGCAAAAAAAAAACAAAAAGATAAAATTGCATATTATATATAGAGGCATACATCAAGCAAAAAAGAATGAACTAACAACATGTTGTTATAATTTCTGATTCGAGTGGGCCACGGATGCATCCACTTTACCCACCACGACAGGAGTAGGATCCTGCATGGCATGCAACAGAGATAATTTTCTTTTACATAAATAATGGTGTGAGTGGGATGTAATGGGGTGGTGTGCCTAAGGGTCATCATCCGGTTCGAAGCCCGAAAGCCCGGCCCGCCCGGCCCGTTTTCAGGGCGGGCCGGGCTTGGGCCTGGTTCTAGGGCCCGGGCCCGGCCCGTTCGGGCTGGCCCGTAAGCCCGCCCGTGGGCCCAGCCCGTAGGCCCATGGAGGGTGATCCAATGAACTAGTAACATGTGATTTTTATTTAAATTGTGGTTGAATTATACAAATTATTAACATTTATTTAGGTGTCAACCTAGTTAGGTACATGTCATTTTTGTAAAGAATTAATTCAGAAAATTCAATAGATATACATATTTTTTTCAACATTATACTTTAAATTTTGATTTTAACATTATATACCTTATAAAATGTTTTGAATTTGGACCCGTAGGCCCGCCCGTGGGCCCGAACCCAGGCCCGGCCCGTGAGGCCCGGGCCCGTGGGCAGGGCCTGGGCCCTGTTTTTTGCCACGGGCCGGCTCGGGCTTGGGCCCTGTTTTAACGGGCCGGGCCGGGCCGGGCCAGCCCGTTGCCGACCGTGTGCCCTCACACCATCATGCATGCATGCATAAATCTCTCTATTGTATGTCAGAGAGAGTATGATCCCTTATCGGATTTAAGCCCAACTGCAAGGAAAATATTTTTTTTAAAAAAAATAGATAATTTCTACATCGATCATATATTAATCAAAATTTTGAGAGTATGAAATATAAGAGGGATGGAAAACAAAGAGAGAATACAAAACACCACACAAAACTCCACAAAGAACACATTATAGAAGAGAGTTCTACAATATGTTAGACAGTCTTTTTTATTGTGTAAGATCACGTATGTTTTTATTTTTTTTAAATAGTAAATATAATGTAATAATGTATATGCTGTGATGAAATATGTATATCGCTTCATTTCGAATTAAACGAACTCATTTTTAATAAATATAAAAAATTTAACGATTTATATATCTCGTTTAACAAGATATATAATTCACATGTTTTCTAGCGGTACACATGAGACTGAATTTTAAAATGTAAAAAAGACTAAGGGTGCGTTTGGTTGCGCGATTGCGCTGCGATTGCGATTACAGGAAGCTGCGTTTGCAATCGCGCAACCAAACAGTTTTGTAATCGCAGTTTTAAACCCAGCGATTACAGTCAAATAGTGCTCAAAAGCTGCGATTTCAAAAAGCTAAGAAAGTGAGCTTCCTGCAGAATCGAGTTTGCAATCGCAGATTCCTGCAAAATCAGTTTTGCAATCGTGCAACCAAACGCACCCTAAGTGTAATATCACCCACAAATATGAACATCTAGGCCCTTCGCCCATTTACTCAATATGTCTAGCTTCATATGTGATCCCCAACCATTTTATTTTTTTTAAAAAAATATATACTCACGTAATAAAATACATATTATTATAAAAATAAAATATAAAATTAGATAAGTCAATACATACTTTTATTTTTATGAAAAGATGAATTTTGTTATATCCAGCGTACACTATATTAGTGAGTATGTATTGTATTTGAATAGTAGTGGTGTGTATGGATGAATGCAAATGTGACCAGTGTACACTCAGTAGTCAGTACTCATCCTCTAATTATGATTATTATTATTTATTTGTGAGCTTCCTATCCTTATATCTTACTTTGCTTCATATGCGGTCGTTTTTTTAAATAATAAATAGTAATGTATAATGTATAATATAAATATCACAAACAACCGTAGCCAATGCGAGCTTCTTCGCTTCTCTTCGCCCCAAAGACACCTCTGCCTCCATCGACTCTCCGCGTCAGATCGCAGTCCAACCCGACGGTGGTGATCGATCCTTCTTCGAAATCAATGGCCACCAAGTGGGCTCAGAAGACCGTCGTAATCCCCCCTCAAAGGAGGGGTTGCCATCTCATCACGCCCAAGGTGGATCTTTTTATCATCTCCTCTTTCCTTTCTTTGTGGGTTCTTTTATTTTTCTTCTGATCATCTTCTTTGTTGATTTTTATGCCCCCCCCCCCTCCCCCAATTGGATCTAATCGTATCACCCAGACCAAAGGGTCTTTTTTTTCTTTTCTTATTTGGTTTTTGTTTTTTTTTATTGTCTTTGAATTATTGATAATAATCACACAAAAAGGGTTAATTTTTATGTTTGGGTTTGCCTGATTAAATTTTGTGGACTTAGGAATTGTTTGAAGAATCCTGAAATCAGTAGCATTTGAAATCATGATTGATTTGTCGGATGGAGAGAAAGACTAGCGAATTAATTCATGATGGTTTATTTTAGTGTGAAATAATGCTGGGTAATAACATATTGAACCAAAAGCTTTGGTATCTATGTGATAATATTGCTTGAATGGTGGATGAGAAGATTGTATGGTTTTCAGTATGATTTGGGTAATGTAATGTAGATATCAGTCAGGATACATTTTCAAATGAAAACACATTGGACAATGTTTGTTTTGCTTGCAAACAACTCTTCGTGATTGCATGAGACATTGGACATCTATCATACTCAGATTCAAATTTGAGAAAACTGGACACTCTTCCATTCCAGGAAAACTCAACCTAGTAGTTTTAACGTGGCATTAGGAGTAAATAGAGTGCACATGCCAACTTCTGCCCTGTTCTTTACATGGACACCTTGCTGGCAGAGAAGTATGAATGTGTATCACCATTGTGACGGTTCTGTGAACTGAGAAATCTGCATTGTCGTATTGAAAATCTCATTTAAAATGTGAGGAGAAATGTTCAGTGTTCTGTGCCTTTCTTCACGCATACACCAAATTCACTAATCAATTCTCCTGCTTTGAAAGGGGAACTGAATGAAAGTTGTCTTCTGAACTAAAGCATACTTGTATCTTCCTTTAATTCTTATTTTTTTGGGGTAGAGATCAAGTTCTATGATTAGTATACTAGGTTAGCTGCACGTTATCATCTGCTACCTATCATTTCTTATTGCAACTCTGTGTTTATGCGGCTGATTGTATATGCAGATACTGAGGGAAATTGAGCAAGATTTGTCGGGTTTTAAATGTGGTCTTGCTCATTTCTTTTGTAAGTGAGGCTGCAGGAAATCACTTTGTTATTTGATTATTTTCTCTCATCCATATTGTGTGTGAGTTTCTGGCATTGTTTTGTGTACCAGTGCAGCACACAAGTGCATCACTTACCATAAATGAGAACTATGACTCGGATGTTCAGCGTGACACAGAGACATTCCTTAATCGGATAGTTCCAGAGGTATTTGTGTTTGATCTTTTGCATGGAATGATAATGCTCCACTTTGGTGGATTATACAGTGGAATTTGATGTTTGTATATGGATTTCCAGGGGAAATCTGCACCTTGGAAGCACACGCTGGAAGGTTAGTGAGAACACCCAATTTTGTGCTCTCTTTATTCACCATTTTCTGGTTCATAGAAATCTTAAATCTTCCTCTCGGTTGTGGATATTATAAATTGATCTTTTGAATCACAAGCAGGGATTATCTATGCTTTATATCACTGGGGTGTCCAAGATGTCACTGAATTATTCATTTTTGTTGAGATTTTAGTTCTTAATACCTATATTAGGACGAGGACTATAAAGTTTTTCATTCTTCCAGGGCCTGATGACATGCCAGCGCACATCAAATCCTCCATGTTCGGCTGCTCGCTCACGTATGTCCTTTGACATTCCATGTTGAAAGCAATTTTTTTAATATAAATTTTAATTATAAATATTAAGTGAAAAATGTAATAATCAGCCGACCATGTATTTATACAGGATTCCAATAACAGATGGCCGGCTGAACATGGGAACCTGGCAGGTACCGGATGTCGCATGATTCTCTGCGTAGACTATATCTCATGTTAAAATCCTCTTTTAGTTGATGCCCAACATGTGGTTGTGAATCTAATTGTATTTATCTTTTCTAATCCTAGCGATAGATATTACACATATTTCCTACTCGTGGAAAGAAAAAATAAATTTGACTTAACAATTTCTTGTTAGAAGAGGACTTTATGGCCATATGTAGAAAACCAAATTTGATTTTTGTTGATTCAGGGAATATGGCTTTGTGAACACCGGGACCATGCAACTGCTCGCAAAGTCGTCGTTACTTTCAATGGAATGTGAACTGAATGGATGAGGTCAGGATTTCTTTAATAGATGTTTAAAGACTGAACTTGTGTGTAAAAGAATATACTGGTTCCAGGGGAGGTTTCTGTTCTCCCAAGTGATTTTAACAATGACAATTATTGATCTATGGTTATATTTGCCATCATTTTGTGTCACCCTGATGGTTTTGGGTATCCTAGAATTTAAAGTTGCCAATTCTTAATTTTTGATACAGGAATCAATTGGTTTGTCTTATTTATGAATGTGGTGGTTCGTCATGCTTCTCAGAAATATCACAAGTACTCCCAAACATGCTTAATGCCCACAGCTTGATTTTCGAAGGGAATCCTTGTTAAACTACCAAAGTTTCTCAATCTTTTCATTAGAAATACCTGGTTCAAAACTAGGGAATGAGATATATTATCTGAAAGCATCAGAGGCCACGTAAGGAAGACAAACATTAATTGATGACCAGAGAATTGTTCAGCTTGAATACCTTTTCCCCATGTGTAAAACCATTCCCCAAAAGGAGATTCAAGAGAATAAATAAATCATAGAATGTTGTATACCAACAAATAGAGATTCATCAAAACCTTTATACAAAAAATAATATATATATAATTCAGCCCATCTCATGAAAAATACAACCAACAGCAACAACAACAATTATATACCAAAAGAATTATGTATAAACACTGAAATCAATACTTCAAACCATCATGAGCTTGAACTCATCAAAGCTGATGACACCATCCCCATTAAGATCAAACCTTCTGATCATGGTCTTGCACTCCTCCACGGTCCGCTGCTCTCCGAGGCGGCTGAGCATCCTCTTAAGGCTCTTTGGGGTGATACATCCGCCGGCGCCGGCCATCTCGTACATCCCAAAGGCCTCCCTGAGACTCCTGCTCCTCTCCTCCTCCCCCTCCACCTCCACCAGCTTAACAAAGTCCTCGAACCCCAACAACCCATCACCGTCGGAGTCTGAAGACTCGACGACCGCCTCGGCATCCTCCTCCGACAAGTCATGTAGTCCGACGGTCCTCAGACAGCTCTGTAGCTCGGCTGGGGAGATCTTGCCGTCCTTGTCCTCGTCTATGTAGTTGAACACCCTCTCCAGATGAGGTGAGGTCTCCATGAAGTTGGGAACCACAGTGAGGAGAGATTCCCTCTTCGGAGAGAGTTTGCGGTACAGCCGGACAAAGGCCGAGCCTTTTTGGTCAGTACTGGTGCTTAATTGGGTTTGTGAAGTGGAAACTATTGCTTCTGTCTTCATTTCTGTGGTGTTTTGTGATAACTGATAAGGTTGTGTTGTGTATATATAAGCACGTTTGGGAGAGAGATATGTATTGATGACGAAGATGTTGGAAGAAATTATCTTGGAATGGTTAGTGTTGGAGAACACAGTTTTGGTTTTTGAGATCTGTGTGTTGTAGTTGTATATATATAGATTCTGATGGGTGGTGACGCGATGTTATGGAGGTTTCGTGGAAATGTTTTTTGAGTTTATTATTGTTATAATAAGTAAAAGAGACTTTGGAATATATTTTATAAAAGATACTGATGGGTGGTGACCCCGACGCGAAATCGTTCATTTGCATCGTGATCCGTTCAAACTTCAACATGGCGTGACGTGCGTGTACAGCTACTCAGCCGTTAAAACTTAGAACCCAACGCACAATGCGCGTCTAATAGATATTTCTCTTTATTAAAGAAAAAAACAAAGTATTAAAAAATCATTTCAAAACATGATATTATTATAAACCCTTTTAAAATGTTATCTTATTTTATAAAAAAACTCAAAAGTTAAATAATATTTCACCTCATATAAACTCCATGATATATTAACTATTTTACTTTTTTTCATTGGTAGAATTTAATTGTAGCCGCGCTTAAGGAAGTCCGAGTTGTGACACCGCAGGGCAGCTGACGATGGAGGAGATGCTCGACGGTTTCAGGGCAGGACTGACACAGCGCACAGTCAGGTGGGACCTCCGGTCTCTTATTTGTTTGTTGAAACTTTGAAACGAGGGGACCCCCAATTGTGCAAGGGAATGTAGATGTTCGTTAAACATGATTTTTTTAAGCCTAGGAGAGTTATATTAGATGATAATATAAGTGTTTGTTAAAACTTATAAATTGAATAATATAACTTTTAGTTTAAGATAAACAGTTGTACAGTTTCTTTAAATTTATTAAAATTTATTTAAGTTTAAAATAATTTAAAAATGTTTGAATTTAAATGCTAGATAAATAGTACTTCTGAAATTATAGATTATGATGCGCTTTAAATAATCTTTATTTTTAGCACTAATGTCCTTAATTTTTTTTTATACTAATGACAGACTATCAATATCAACAAGTCTTGTTTTTATTTGAAGGGGGGAGAAAATTGGGTACGTGGAATTTTTCATGATTTATTTGTTTAACAACCCAGAGAAATTCAGTCATAAAGTTATATTGGTTTGTTCAGCAGATTAATTCGTTGTCCAATATATTCAACAGCAGCGCAGCAAAGTTTCTATGCAAGTTTCATGCATACATATGGTCTTTTTATAATTAACAAGTGTATAATTAATTGATGATGATTTTCATAGCAGTAACCATTGAAGTGATCACATCATTAGAAAAATCAAAAAAATTAGAGAGACAAAAAAGGTTTCAATGAGAGAGAAGGCAAATTAAGGAGACCAATAATCCTAGCCAATAGTATTTTTATACTAGCTAATTAAGCTAGGTATATCAAACCTAGCTAGGGGAATAGACAACGTGTTATAAATAAAAATTTTACACTAATAGACATCGCAACCATATATTCCTGCAAATTGGAAAAATTTGCAGATAGAATTTCTGACAGACCCATCACCAAGCTAAGGCGACTCCAAATCTGTTTTGCCAGCGAACATTCCACCATCAAGTGAGCGACTGATCCTCCCCGTCACCACACAAAACACAAGAATGGTCTTCCAAGGATGTCCATCGAGCTCTGTAAACCTTCGTTAATAGTCTTTATTGGTACATAAGTCATGCGAAGAATCGAACTTTGAGGTGGGCCGGGCCCTCCAGAACTTTGATGTTCCCTCCTCCACCAGTGGTAACACTGTCTAACAGAGAAAGACTCCCGTGGTTGGGGGCACCAAATCACACAATCCACCACCTCTCCTACAGTCAGTTTTACCTCGTTGAGAAGGCTGAGGAGCTCCCTGAAATGCATAACATCCACCTCAATACAATTATCCATCTCTATGAATGATTGGACATATTATAAATGTAAGGCCTGGTTAAAAACAAACCATTCAACACACACTTTCATAAATTTAAGGTTTTTGCAGGAACAAAATATAGAGTTGGCATTAGTGTGAAGATTTTTTTATATAATGATGGTTTTAGCTCTTTTTACAATGAAGTCCGTGTAAGTATAATTTATGTATCCTAAAAAGAACTCCAAATTAGAATGTGATTATTGAAAGAAAAAAACAGGATTGTCGTGGAAAAACAATTTCTAGGATTGAAAATTAAAAGAGAAAAAGATCGATAATAATGTGTCCTTTGATTTGTAAAAGATGAAGAATTGATACAGAAAGAGAAAATGATGCATGGTGTCATCACAAACTTCTCTATTATTAAGTTCTTCAAGGAAATGATTGGGATTTAAATAGTCTGGTCTACATATACCGATGGTCACAACCATCGCTAAAAGAACCAAAAGCCGTCGGTAAAGGCTTTACCGAAGGCCAAACTGACCGTCGGAAGGCGTCGCTAATATCTACACCAACGGCCGCGACCGTCGCCAATAAGATAAACTGATTTAACCATAGTTAACTGCGTATGCTTCAGTGATGGTCGGTGGCCGTCGTTAAAAGTCCTCAACACATTTGTGAGCAATGAGATTTTGTAGGTTTGTCATGCATTTACCGATGGCCGTTGGCCGTCGCTAATGTTATATTTTTTTATTTTTAATTTATTTGCTCATTTTTATCAAAATTTCTACTTGCATAGTTCAAAAGACATTCAACAATAAATTTTTTGAATATTTCATTCACAATCATAATTTGAGAATTATTGAATTCACTAAAATTTAAATAATTCAAAATATTCCTTATAACTTTAATTCAAAAGCTACATCAAAATATTCCTTATAACTCTAATGAAAAGTTAACTCTCCATAGAAGGTTTATTTTTCTTAAAAAATCCTCTTTGTTTGAGCCCCACTTCTTTGGAACTCTAATCTCCTTTGACGTCGACTTTCTATAGAGGATTGTGCTTCATCCCTGTATAAAAAGGCATTGCATAGATAAAAATATAATTAATGGACAATTTATTTTCTTTCAAAATCTCATGAGCTTTTAACAATTCAAAACCTTCATATAATTTTCCTTGTAAAGTTCACACAGCATGATGGTAAAAGACGGAATGTAAAAGATGGTATCACATCGAGAGAAAAGATTACTATGTTGATCAAAACTGCATAAGCTTCCACATAAGCTTCCTGACACTCCTCCATTGTAGAATGCTCATTTTTTCCTATAGAAGTTAGTGTCACCCATTGTTGATATAAATTTCCAATATCAAGGGCATACATTCATTTCAACTTCTTTTATGCGAGTGATCTCGAATCCAAGATAAAAAAAAATTAAAAAAAATTCACAAAATACTCAATATAATATCTAAACCAACTAAAACTATCAAATACCGTTGAGCTCTCTAAACAGTCTACATATACAAGGCACGTTCTAAAAATTGAAGGAAAGTGATTTCGAAGTTCTACCTTTCCACATGGTTTTCTTGGAGAATGCTACATTTATGTACACCCGCAGAATGGAACAAGAACCTTCTTCACTGATATTTTCCTTCACATCACATATCCCCTTTTATACAAAAGATCAAAACTCTCTTGTAGAATGGAAAACCGTTGTATTTGCCAGAAAAAGAATATTTATTTTATAATGCAACATATATATTACCCTAAAGGATTGGTAAAGAGCACATGAAAATGTAATTGATAAAAGTCTAAATTAATTCTAAATACAACAAAAAGATACATTATAATTACAAACAATCTATTTACTACTTTATGAGTTATATGAATGTTTGTTTTCATTTGTAGCAGCATGCTCTTAGCATAAGTAGTAAGTGACTTATGTTTAACATATATGATTATAAGTACATCTCTATGGCCAAGATCAAATGCGAAGGAAAGCAAATGTTGGTTACCTATTTCTGTATACTCTAAATCTCTAGACCTCCTCACAGTGGCCATACCTTGCACCCTCAATACAACTAGAAGTTATCAAATAAAAGAATAAGTGAAACCTCGAATAGCTTAAAGGAATGTAGTAATTTCGATCACTATACCATTTCTATAAAAAAAAATCTTAGAACATTAACATATGATAAGTGATAAACAAGAAGAAAGAAATACACTTGAAAAAAAAAATTCAACTTGAGTAGAAATTGAATGATAAAAGGAGTTATGAGATATTCAATGACTAAAATTCATGCATATAAACCGCTTGGAGAACACACACCACACACTCAGAGTTCATAAATCAATAGCAGTTTATAGGAACAAACCCCCTGAAGTAACAACATCCTCTGGCTCCAAAAGCTCTCCGGGAGAGGAACAACTAACAATTTCTTCTTCTCCATTCTCATGGGGTGAAAGATTTATCGATCTACCGAAGTGAGTTTCTCCATTGGACAAAGCGTTACATTGTTCTGAAATTTGCTAAACTAATTTCTAAAAAAATCAAGAAAACTAACCTAACAATCCTTGAAGTGACAGTGATCGGAGAAAGGGAAGGGTCATCGGAGAAGACATCATCAATAAACTTGAAAAATATATCAATAGATAAGTCACCCCAACCATAAGTAATTTATGTGCCCACTGCCCAATTACCTAAAAAAATATCTTGAAGCCCCCACAATCCGCAACAAACTTTAAAAAATATATTTTCCTTCCTTCCCATTCTACTTTTCATTTTATGTCTCATATTTTTCTCTTTTTTTTAATTTAAAAATAAGGGCCAAAATATAAATAAAAAACCCCTTTTTTGTCCCTCACCTTTCTTAATTGTTTTAATGTTTCACACACACTCCATCGGGCCTCTTTCCAATTGATTTAATTTTTGTACACACAATTTGTCCTATCCATCCCAATTAACCTTCCATTGTTCCCACATCAATATTTTTCCAAATCATTTTCATGTACATCAGGGATCATGAATAAATCTATTGAAAATTAAATCCCTAAATCAACAATAATACACAAACAATCCACTAAAAAAATTAAATCCCTAAGATCATTTGTAGCATTGTTTGCAATAACTAGAAAACCCCTATAATCGATCAACATCCACAAACAAAGAAAATATAGTAAATCAACATTACCTAAACATGTGCCCTTTTAAATCACACAATCGTCTCTATCGGAGGGTGTGTGAGAAAGAGACTGAGAAAGGGCTGGCGGGGGCGGTGTAGGGCAGAGCCAAGGAAGAGAGCAGGCTTCAGGGGGTATGGATGAGGTGATGCAGAGAAGGACAGGTCGAGGAGGTTGGTGGCCCGGTGCGGTAGTCTGGACAGGAGGGAGAGCAACGGTTGAGGCGGTCTCGGCTATTTGAGTCGATGGAGAGAGCGGTGGTTCGATCTGGGTGTAAAGAGAGAGAAGGACAGTGGTGACTAAAAAGTTACGGTTAAAAAAAAAAGGATCGTGCGAATAAAAGTAACATGCACAATTAGCGACAGCCACATTTTGGCCGTCTCTAATTATTCTTATATCAGCGATAGCCAGCACCGTCGCTGATGGGTTGGGAATTCCTAAAACTTTTATCAATAACAGATTAGTGACGGTCAGACAGTGGCCGTTGGTATAAAATGATTCAGCGACGGTTCTGGCCGTCGCTAAAGAAACAACAACCTACGTATAGACACCTTCCGCGACGGCCATCATTCATTGGCCATTGCTATTGCTCATCTTAATCGCATAAATCAATTTTCAAAATATTATGGCCACGGTTTTTCTTATGGCCGTCGGTAATGAGCGTCGCTAAATGTCCATTTTCTTGTAGTGGTACTATTGTTTTATCTTCGTTTGAAATCAAGTAAATCATCTCCAAGAAAAGCACCAGTGGATTTTTTTTATATCTTGATTTGAGAGCTATATCATGGTCTTAAAAGAAGCAAATGGCCACTGCATTATTTTATTTATTTTATTGTTTTTATTTTTATTATTTTGTAGTTGAGTAAATCGTGGCATCATCAGCTGTCAAGCCATTTGGATGTCAAGAATATGTTGGAGGACATGCACCAAACTTATGCCTTTGCGACATAGATTCTTTAGACAACAAGGCTATCATCTCACTGACAAAGAATCTAGCTTTTCATGGGAGGATGAAGCACATCTAGCTCTAGCACCACTTCATTTGAGATGTCATTGAAGATGGCTTAGTGTCCGTTGGTTAAGCGTTGGGGGACACTGCGTGTAAATTGTTAAATGTATATATGTTAGGGTTAATGATAGATTAGTCTTTTTTCCGTTTTCTTTTTTATACTATAAATATTGATACAAACCCTAATAATATTTTTGGTTCATTCTCTTCAATTTTCATTTCTAACATGGTATCAGAGCTTGAATCCAATTTTTTTCTTTGATTTTTTGTTGGCGTTACTCTCCGTTTGTGAGATTGTCGACATTCCGCTGTTTACCGCCCCTCGCGCAGCCCCACAGCTGCCCTCGCGCAGATCTGCCGCATCGGCGCCACTGTGTCGCCGTCCGCACCGCTGCCCGTGCGTGCCCGCGCCCCGTGCGCCGTCCGCGCAGTTGCCCGCACCCCAGCGCGCCGTCCGCGCCGCTGCTTGCGCGTGCCCGCGCCCCCGCCGCCATCCACGTCGCTGCCCGCGCGCCGTCCGCACCGCAGCCGTCCACGTAGCTACCGCTGCCCAGCGCCCAGATCTGCGCACCGTCCGCGCTCTGCCAACGTGCCCCGTCCGTGGCCTGCCCGCGCGTCGATTCACGCAGATCTGCCCAGATTTTCTCGGATTCTGTCCCGGATCCTGTCCCGGACAGCATCCCGGATCTCCCGGGAATTTGTCCCGGACAGCACCCGGGACTCCCGGGAATTTGTCTCGAGTCCGCCAGCGTCACGCCCGCTCGCGTCTGGTTCCAGCACCGGCCCAATTCTGGGACCCGACCCGGATCTGCGACCCGATCCGACCCGACCCGACCCAACCCGTGCTTTGAAGAAACGTTTTTTTAACGCGTTGAAAAAATTAGAAAAAATACACGTTAAACGCATAGGCCGGTCGTCAAACGCAAAAGCTATTTTTCATGTTTTTTTAGAGATAGTGTTCACTGGTATCCGCCAACGCAAACTCTACCGGAACGCTATTCCAAGGGGACACTTAATATATTGTGATGAAGTATTGTTTAATTATATTAACAAATGATCAATCTACTGATGGACTCATCGAAACACTTTTCTATATAAAATATATTAAATTCATATCTATATTTAAAAGGTGTTTGGTAACGCATTTGTACATGTTTCTATTTTTTAATAGAGTTAAAATCTCAAATATGTTACCAAATACTAGCTTCCTCGAAAGATAATTTAATTAAAAAAGTACTTATAATTTTTAATACAATAATGATGATTTTTACAATCACAAGAAATGCGTTAATTTCTAAGGAATTAGGTTTATTTAAGCCATTTTATTCAAAATATTATTTTTCAAACGTTTTTTCAAACATTATCTTTAGTGTTTTCATTTTTGCAGCAAGTGAGAGTGATAGAAGTGTATGCAAATCCCACCATAGGATGTGATTTTCACTTGCGAATAATTGAACATGAGTTTCACATGTATTGAAAAAGTGATGCTGAACATATTCTTGGAATACTTGGACCATCAAATTATGAAAATATCAACCGGTAGAAATAAATGGCAAATTAATATCAAAGAATCGCATGAAATTTGATGAGTTGAATTGAAGGATTTCATGAAGATTTTTAGGATCAATCGTTTCACTACTAACCATGCAAAATTTGGGAAATTTCTTTTTAGACTCAAATAAATAAATTTGTTATCTTTTATAAGTTTCTCTTTTCCAATAATTCAAGCATAATTGATTAATTCTGATTACCTTATAAGAAATCATAATGTTACACAATATTATATTTTTTATTATCATTTTTAAAAAAAAATTTGTATCTGACTTAATTATATTTTTAATTGATCTTAATTGTTATATATAAGAAAGGCTTGTAGCTTAAGGACTAACAATGTCTCAATGTGAAAAGAGTCTTATTCAAATTCAAAAAAAAAAAAAAAAAGATCCGATCCACATTTTAAAATCCTTTATTTCTTCCAATACTTGCTGAAGCACAAAAAAAAAAAAAAAGACACTACCATGTTTGGATTGAGGAATTGAGTTATTCTCGATAGATAACTATATCAGTATAGATAACAATTCTACAGTAATAAGAGTTTTTTTGTTTGGTTGTGTTTTTTATTATTCTCATTGGAAAACGTAAGAATAAATATTGAGTTGTTTGGTTGATAAAGAATAAAATATAAATAAAGTGTGAAAAAGTTGATTTGACATGTGATCCATTTGATGTATAAAAGGTGTTGATAGGTGATTTGATGTGATAAGGTGTAAAAAATTGATTTGACATGTGGGTCCATGTGAATAAATAAAGTGAGTATAACTTATCCTAGGGGTTACTTAGAATTGTTATACTCTCTTATACTCATTTATACTGGCATAGTAATTCCAACATATACTCTTTAAATAAACACCTAATTTCTCATATCTATTCTTATCCTACCTTATTCTACCCTTAAACCACTTTTATTCCACAGTACAAACAAAAACTACAAGTTTTCACAATCCCATCAGATTTCTTGTTAGAAGTTGAGACGTACAAATGCTGAGGCAACCAAATTAAAATTAACCTGAGTTTTTCAGCCCTCAATAAGCTATAGTAAAATGACTGCCCTTAACCTCCAAAGTATATAATAGACAAAAGATTTATATGCCCCTCATTCCCAGCTAGTTGGCTTTAAAAAATGCAAAATGGTTTGGAACACTGTGACTTGGTAGGTGGTCACAATCACAAATCAAAGTTTTACTATTGTGGGGGTGAATCTTCATTGGCCCTGTCAGGGGCGGCGCCAGGATGTGAGTGGTGGGGTTAATTGACCCACCAAAATTTTTGAAAAATCAAAAACAATCCTCTTGTTTGACATTGACCTATTATATTTTTTTAAAATAAATCAGCATCCCATCAAATTTTTTTTAAAATAAACTCTTGAGAGACCCATTAAAAATTCTACACCCACTTTCAATAAAAAAAATAGTGGGACCTCTGCTCCGTTTTAAAAAAAATCACCCTTATTGGTGAACTCCCCGATCATATAATATAATAAGAGATCAGTTGATGAATGATGTTTAATCATATACACTGAAAAAGACATATTCGATAACGTTGTTAATGAAATTATTATGCAATGAATTCAAAATATGAAATTTTATTGAGTACAATTATAAAAGTTTATATATTGAAAATCATTGATCTCCTTTCTTTGATGATTTATTTTTTATTAATGTAAGTTGTTATATTTTCAAAATAAAATTTTATATGTTTTTATAAATATATGATGAGAATAGATTTAAATTTTTTTTATGAAATTTATTTATTTTAATGAACTCATCTATGTTTTTATAAACCATTGCCTAATGGAGATAAATCAAGAAGAATTAATAATTGACTAATTAAATAATTCAACTGTATTATATAGCCTCAACTAATGCACAAATCAAAGAATGGTATGCATAATATCAGACGACATGAATGTCTAATACCACTATACATAAACAAACTCAACCCCTCACAAGCCTCATTAACAACAACAAGGAATGTATATCTAAAGAATCATGTACGAATAAATATTGAATCACTACTGTTCAACGATTCAAATTAAAGCATCATGAGCTTGAACTCATCAAAGTTGATGACACCATCCCCATTAAGATCAAACCTTCTGATCATGGTCTTGCACTCCTCCACGGTCCGCCGCTCTCCGAGGCGGCTGAGCATCCTCTTAAGGCTCTTGGGGGTGATACATCCGCCGGCGCCGGCCATCTCGTACATCCCAAAGGCCTCCTTGAGACTCCTGCTCCTCTCCCCCTCCCCCTCCACCTCCACCAGCTTAACGAAGTCCTCGAACCCCAACAACCCATCACCGTCGGAGTCCGAAGACTCGACGACCGCCTCAGCATCCTCCGACGACAAGTCATGTAGTCCGATGGTCCTCAGACAGCTCTGTAGCTCGGCTGGGGAGATCTTGCCGTCCTTGTCCTCGTCTATGTAGTTGAACACCCTCTCCAGATGAGGTGAAGTCTCCACGAAGTTGGGAACCACAGTGAGGAGAGATTCCCTCTTCGGAGAGAGTTTGCGGTACAGCCGGACAAAGGCCGAGCCTTTTTGGTCAGTACTGGTGATTAATTGGGTTTGTGAAGTGGAAACTATGGCTTCTGTCTTCATTTCTGTGGTGTTTTGTGAAGTGGATATGTCTGATAACTGATAAGGTTGTGTTGTGTATATATAAGTACGTTTGAGGGAGAGATATGTATTGAAGAGGAAGATAAGATGACGAAGATGTTGGAAGAAATTAACTTGGAATGGTTAGAGTTGGAGAACACAGTTTTGGTTTTTGAGGAGATCTGTGTGTTGTTGTTTATATAGATTGTGATGAGTGGTGACGCGGTGTTATGGAGGTTTCGGGGAAATGTTTTTTGAGTTTATAATAAGTAAAAGAGACTTTGGAATATATATATATATATATAGGGAGCCGATTAGGTGCGGTTTACGGTCGGTGCGGTGCGCGATCACGGGCCGTCGATCACGGGTCCATCGCATCGGACGGTCGGGTGCGATTCACGTCGACCGTTGGATGCGATGGACCCGCGATCGGACGATCCACGTCGTAAACCGCACCGACCGCATACCGCACGTAATCGCGACCATATATATATATATATATATTCTGAATACACACTGGTGGGGGACGCGAAAGAAAAAGAAAAAAACGTGACGTGTCGTGCGTGTGCAGCTACTCAACCGCTAAAACTTAATTAAAACCCAACGCACAAGGTGCGTATAACAGATATTTATTTGTTGGAAACTTTGAAACGTGGGAACCCATGATTCGGAAACACCGTTAGATCTTTTATCACATTAAAATCAATATATTAGTAATTATTATAATTGAAATATCTTTTACATTAAATTATATCTTTAAATTGTAATCACATATAATTATTTTTAATATGTTATTCTGAAAATGATAAAATTTGACGGTTATAAATGCGTTGGACAATCAAATTATATAATTAGTATTTGACCTAACTCAATTCCCAGTGGTTAGGGCTGCAACTCAGGCAGGTTGGGTTCGAGTTAACCTCAACCCGAACCCAACCCGAATTCCAAACTACTCAACCCTAACCCAACCCAACACGATTTTCAACCCGAATTTGACCAACCCGAATGCAACCCGTAATTAAATAAACTAACCCGACCCAATCCGAATTGGACTAACCCGACCCCAACCGGATTTTCAACCTGAATTGGACCAACTTAACCCAACCCAAATTTCCAACATGATGTGCAAATTAAATAAATCAACCCGACTCAACCCGAAAGATTAGTTAGGTTTACCTAAAATTTGGACTACCCATATTAGAAGCTTCAGAATGAACGGCCATAATTTTTTTTAACTATTAGTTTGCAGGTTCGGGTTGGGTCGGATTATGAGTGAAGCCAACTCAAACCCAATCCGATTTGTGAGTCAACACGAATTGATGAACCCGAACCTGATTTGGTCAACCCAACCCATGTAAAAATCGGATTCAACATGTCGAGTTCGGGTTCAACCCAACCCAAGTTACAGCCCTACCATTGACGAAGCCACTAAAGGACTGGGGGGGGGGGGGGGGGGGGGGATGACCCGCCCTTTTTTTTTCTATGACTATTACGGCCCATCCCATAGCCCCAACCCACAACAGCAACAAGTCAACAACAGCCTGCCCAGCCCATCCCATCCCAAACCACCATGGCACCATGCAAAAAAGAAAATAAACCCATGATTCATTATTCATATTAGGGCACACGGCACAACGTCACCCCTTCTTTTATAATTAACCCTCCCCTACACAGCTCCACATAAAACAAAAGAAAATAAACCCAACAGAGACACGGTCCACACGGTCATAGTGCATACCTCGACATCCCTATCCAGGTATCTTGAAAAAAATAAATTTTTAATTTTTTTATCTTAATTGTTCATAATATCATTTATCATCTCTTAAAAAATTCCTAATTTTTATTGTTTGTTTCATTAACCTTCCTACAAACGAGAATCACCAATCTTCTCCCCTGCATCAACACTTCATAGATATATGATTTTTTCATTTTACCTTATTATCATTTTTACTAATTTATTTAAAGTTTACAATATTTATGTAAATATCAAAAATAATTAAATATAATATTTGTTATTTCTAAGTATTCTTTATCTTAAGTTTTAGATTTAGAGAAGGAAGACGTAGTAAAATTAAGTGTGGGGACAATCGCAATCGGTAAACTATTTATCAATTTAAATTTGAATAAAATATATTATTTTGTTTCTTATTCTTAATGATGCTAAATTGATAATCTATGTTTCATAATTTTAGTAAAATTATGTTTTTATGGATTCTAAGGAACAAAATGTTTGAAAAACTAACAATAAATTTGATACATTGTTTTAAAATATGATAATTATTTTTAAAATTATTCAGTGATATATTTTATGTGAATTCATTTATTTCATTTTTTACATATTCATTTTTTAATCTATGTTATTGGAATTAAAAAATATATAATAATATAACTTTAAAAAATATTTACCTAAGTCACATTAGACCCCCTTTATAAGAATTCTGGCTCCACCACTGCCGATCCCCCCATCATCTATTCGGACAGAAAAAGATTATATAAACACCTACTCAAAGTGAATGGAGACGTTTGTTGATCATGATTTTTTAAGTTTAGGAGAGTTAAATTACATGAGTTAATCTCATATATTATACATTTATTTTTATATAATAAAAATGAATATCATTTGAAAATTTAATTATGGAATGTGAAATAATCTTTATACAAAATCCATGACCGTTGATGTGTCACTGAAAAGATTCATGATTAATTTGTTTGTTTAACAACCCAGAGAAAGTCAGGGGATCAAACCCAAAGAACACCAACTTTTAAAGAAAATATATGAAGTCTAGAAGATCCTATTTAAGTAAATCTTCTATAGGTAACACAATAAGAAATTTAACTTTCCCCAATGGACTTTTTCACACCGAAGTTGTTGGATGTGGATGATGAGGGGAGTCATCTAAGAATCTCTCTCTGGGGTTGTCCCCCTTTGCCTTTTCTGTCCACCTTCTTCACCGTGGCAGATGATTGATTTTTGGAAGATGATCCTTCCTTTGCATGTTGTTGCCGGTGATCAGGGTTGTAGCTTTGCATGAGGTGAAGGCTGCATCCTCCTCGAGGCAGATGCAACCCTTGGCGCGAGCAAGAACGTCGGTCATGCTTGTCGGGAGATTTCAGATCAAATACTCGTAGGCTCGTTTGGATGAAGGAATAAAAGGGGGAATAAGAGGGATACAGAGGAATAAGGGTAAAAAACTTGTCGGGAGATTTCAGATCAAATACTCGTAGGCTCGTTTGGATGAAGGAATAAAGGGGAGAATAAGAGGGATACAGAGGAATAAGGGCAAAAAACTTGTCTGGGTGAGTGGTATAAATGAGTATAACTATGTAGAATTATGTGAGAATAAGTTGATATTTATATTCCAAGTCCCTTCATAGAATTGTATTATTCTTCCACTAGTATAAAGGAACTCACCTATTAAATCACATGTTATCACATGAAATCATCTCTTATATATCAATGAGACTCACATGTTAAATCATTTTTTTTCACCTTATTCACATTTTATTCTTCATTAACCAAACACTTCAACATTTATTATTACGTTTTTCAACAAGAATAATTAAAAATACAACCAAACAGAAAATCATTTACTCTATTGATAAAGTCAACAATTTTAGAAATATGTATAAACTTCACAATAACTTATATTTTTATCCAAAAGGGCCCGTAGAGATACCTGCTATGTTACTCCTTGACTCAATTCGCCAACCAGTTACTTTAGATGTCGTCGGAGAGGGTGATGGTGATCTACAAAAGGTTATCCGACGCTCAAGTCAGTAAAAATAAGATCTAGGATCTATATATTGAATTGGCCAATTGGATGTGAGGAAATCCAAAAATCTTAATATGTTTTCTCGGTAGGATTTGATCCCAGTTATTTTGATCTGAACTGGACTTGGTCATTGGATGCACGTGTGTCATAGGGGTGCACGTATGGCTCATTGGTTGATCCGACGACGACTGGATGATGAGACACGTGACATATTATTTTTAAAACCAGAAAATGGTCCCTAATCATTGCTTCATGTATTTGCAGTATATAACTATTTATACAATGTACGTAGCACGGTTCTACCCACCAATGAATACGGTCATCCCGTAGGATTGTCATAGAAAATGCCTCACACAATATGATATAATTAATAAGGGACCGACTATACCCACCAAGCAATTTTTTATACCCACTACCCTAAACAATGAGTAATTAATCCCACCACCTCCCTTCCCCAATCTTTCCACCGGGACGACGACGACGGCGACGCTAACGGCGGTGAACGGCGGTGGAGAGGGAGAGGTCGTGGCGGGTCAAGTGATCGAACAGGTGGAGGCCGTGGGAGGAGCTGGAGTTGAGGTTGGGGCCGTAGAAAAAGCGGAGGGAGTAAAGGGCGGCGTAGTAGGGGAGGATGACGGCGTCGGCGGAGGAAGGGGAGGAAGAGGAGCAGGGGTACTTGAGGAGGCGGTCGTGGAAGAGGAGCCGAGGAGATGGGGTCGGTGTAGGTCTTGGGGCCGAGGCCGTGATTGGAGATGAAGGGGCAGAGGTTGCCAGTGAAAGGGGAGTAGGCGGAGCAGTCGAGGAGGAGGTCCGTGTTGATTTTGTTGAAGTGATTTCATGGTTGGGGGATTTTGGGTCTGCGGGTGACGGAGAAGGGGGGGGGGGGGGTAACAAGACGGTTGGGAAAGGGGAAGAGTTAGATGGTCAACGAGGGGCCGGGGGCTGCGGGTGGCGGTGGTGGTGTGCGCAGCGGCGGCAATGGGCAGAGGAGGGTGGAGGAAAGAGAGAGAAGAGGCATCGGGGACATTCGGGGTGGTGGGATTGCTTAGTCGAGAAAATTTGTATATATGGAGTGGTGGGGTAGGAATTTTCATAAAAGATAGGTGGTGGGATTGATAGGGTAGTGGGACGGAAAATTAGGTGGTGGGTGTATCTGTCCTCAATTAATAATAGCTCATAAAATTTTTAATTTTTTTTAAGTATAAAAGTAGGAGGACACAACTCACTCAAGGTCGAACATTAAGTTTGTCAATTGAACGGATACAGATCAGATATGCTAATATCTATATCCTAACTTTTTTATTCATATATGGATATTAATTTTTGAATTCAGATCCATTTAGATACAGATCGGATACGGATATTTTTTGAATAATTGACATGTTTGAATATTGACATTAATTTAGATAATTAAATGATATTTTAAAGAGATGTCAATATTAAAATTGAGATTTTTAAGATTTATTCTCTTTTTCACATATTATACATTGAAAATTTAATAGTATTATAATATATTATCATTGTGTTTAATCATAAAATATAACAATATGAGTAATATATAATTCAAATATATATGTGAATATTGACATTAATTTAGATAATTAAATGATATTTTAAAGAGATGTCAATATTAAAATTGAGATTTTTAAGGTTTATTCTCTTTTTCACATATTATACATTAAAAATTTAATAGTATTATAATATATTATCATTATGTGTTTAATCATAAAATATAACAATATGAGTAATATATAATTCAAATATATATATATTTATAATATATTTTGGATACGAATATTTTTTGGATCGGATAGACTGATATCTGTATCCGCACTCCGGATCTTTGAATATCGAAAATTTCTGATTTTTCGAATGCGGATTCAGATCAGATTTGAATTTTTTTTTGGATAATTAAGAGTGGTCTCTTAAAAAACTGTGGGCATGGCCCACTGAAACCAGCCCAACACCAAGCTGGGCTGTTCCTTTGTTTTTCCACATTGCTTGTAGGCTCTAGCAAGGTTTGACCCCCCGGATAGTTATCCCAAATGGAGAGGTGTCCACCATTAGGCCAAGGCCTGTTAAGACAATAATAGTTCATAGATGAACCTTATTTTAATGCACCGAATTAAATTCATCCATTATATATAATATAAAATATATAATTGTTTATACATGATTCCGAAGAGCCAAGAAAGGGCACCGATAGACCCACTACCCGACTTAATTTCCCCACTACCCTAAATTACGAAAATGCCATTTTTTTTTTTTTTTGGTCACCCTTTCCCACTACCCAGTTCGACAGCGTCCAGTCGAAGTGTTCTTCACCGGGACGACAGAGGTCTGTCGAACTGTCTGAATAAGTGTCGACCGAGGCCCAGTCGAAGTGTATTTTACTAGGACGACAGAGATCCGTCGATCTGTCTGAGCAAATGTCGACATGGATGTGTCGAACCCTTCAAAACAACAACTTTCTTCTAAGAATCAATCACTTATACAATCATTTAAGTTCTTATGAAAAACAAAATGTCATTTAAGTTATTTAAGTCTTTTTGAAAATCATTCACATATATATTTATTTAAGTCTAAAAAATAAAAATATCAAACAAAGAGTTATTTGAACCAAATAAACAGTAGCCATTTCATATAGAAAAAAACATTATTTTCTTTTCTAAACAAATGGAGTCTATTTAGAAAAGACTCAACTTGTTTAGAAAAGAAAATAATGTTTTTTGTCTATAAGAAATGTTTACTGTTTATTTGATCTAAATAACTATTTGTTTGATATTTTTGTTTCTTATATATATATATATATATATATATATATATATATGATTTTCAAAAAGACTTAAATAACTTAAATAACATTTTTTGTTTTTCATAAGGACTTAAATGATTGTATAAGTGATTGATTCTTAGAAGAAAGATGTTGTTTTGAAGGGTTCGACACATCCGTGTCGACACTTGCTCAGACAGATCGACGGATCTCTGTCGTCCTAATGAAACACACTTCGACTGGGCCTCTGTCGACACTTATTCAGACAATTCGACAGACCTCTGTCGTCCCGGTGAAGAACACTTCGACTGGACGCTGTCGAACTGGGTAGTGGGAAAGGGTGACAAAAAAAATAAAAAAATAATGGCATTTTCGTAATTTAGGGTAGTGGGAAATGATAAGTTAGGTAGTGGGAATAGCTTTGCCCAAAAAATTAACAGAGCACCAACTGCCGGGGCCTGTTCATAAATGCCTCACATGAACCTTACAAACACACTGGCTCCTCCAAAATCTCATGCATCTTTGTGTCACATAATAAAAGGACTCAAGGATTGAACTTTGCCCACTCTTAATTATATTGCCGAATCGCCATGACCTGGGGCTTGACCCAACATCCAGTGGTGATTCCCTCCTGCATAGATGAACAAGAGACAAATCAATCAGATTCCATTTTTTTATATGGTTGTTGTTATTATCTTTTCATGCATCCGAATATTGATAGGGTTTTGATAATATGAACTAGATTTTGTATGTTGATTATCTTTCGAATAATGAAGATGGATCGCTGTCATGTTGGAGGACCTGAGACTCTTGCACGATATGCTCGAAAGACACAATGTTTAAAGCAAACTGATCTTTTGAACGACGAGAATATTTATCGCTTATTGAAACCATATATACGGGATGCCATGAAAATATTAAAGGAGTCCCAGCTGTATAATGTACAATTATGTGAGGTCTGATAGTTAAAGAATTGCTCTGGTTACAGAGCCTTTTACCAAAAAAAAAAAAAAAAATTTAATCACAAAATTATCATTTTTGTGAACAAAATTTTTTGTTGGTAACTGTTCTTTTTACCAGGAAATTATGATTTATTGGGTTTTTTTTTTTGCCAAGGAAGATGATCTTCCCTCGATATAAATATTTGATGACGAGATTTCTACGACCAATTTACCGGCCCATGAATTATTTAATTGGCAATGACATTTATCAACGAATTGACTTTCCACAAGGAAATATTTGCCAAGAAAAACACTAATTTGTTGTAGTGCCCAACTGTTTTCATTTTTTCTTAAAGCATATACTCATGTAATTGAATACGTACTACGGTACTATTATATTATAAAAAGTGAAATATATGTCTAGATAAATTAGTTATCCTATAAAAATAAAAAAAATATTAATTTTTCATACACTGCCCGAAGAGTATGTATTGCACGACTGGAGTGTGTAGGGCTAAAAGATCACCTTTGAGGTGCAAATAAGACTGCGAAATAGATTTAATATATTAACACTCGATCATCGATACACTTAATCGGTTTTACAGTCTCGTTGTAGCCCATAAGTGATTCTCCAGTCACCTATACAATGCGATATTGGAGTATACACTATCGCAGTGTATACTTTACTATAGCATCGTATAAAAATTAATTTTTTTCATTTTTTGAAGAAAAAATATGTTATTGTATCTTAATGTGTATTTCACTTTTTATAATAGTATTTACTTTAATGAGCAATTGTCTAATTTAAAGAAAAAACCAATAAAGGCTGCAGAGGGGTTGTGCTGGACAAATCATTTTTTATTGAAAAATGTGACACAGTTCAATTTACACTTTAGAATGAGACGGCAAATGGTTATATTATTTTAAAAATCAGATATGTATTTTAATAAAAAATGAATTATATGTTTCAATGAAATAAATGATATCATTTATTGAAAATGTGAAAAAATTTTACCGAAGTATATATACATCAATACAGTGAATGGAGGAGGTTAACAAGTCTGCATTTGAGACTATAAAAATGATTTAGTGCAAGAGCGATCTTTTCTATAAGCACCCTACATTTTTTTGTCACTACGGGCCTAGACACAAAAATGGCCCACAAATTTCGATAGATTTTGGGTATGCCAATGCCACTAAAACAAGAGTTATCCACTTTGTTTTTTTTTTTTACAGCCCGTCTTACAGCTCTATACATTATAATAGTATATTATATGTTACGTTATCATAATGTATGAGATTTTATTATAGTATTTGTGGGGGGGCGGAATTTTCTGATGATCCCCTCTTGGGCCGGATCCTGGTCGATCCGGGCTTTTGAATTGGATCCGGAGAGAAGGTGTGGGCTTGGACTCTTTTTCGAGTTGATCCGGCGGAACTGTCCGCTTCTCACCGCCTTTGCCGGGGTCCTTCACTCCATCTGGGTCCTGGCCTTCGTGTACCTGTCACTCACACCAGTGTGGTGCCGGCTAACGCCCCTCCGACGCTCAAGTCAGTACCACTTCTCCAGAGAGAAGAAGAAGAAGAACTTGAAATACTTGAATTTTTTAAGAGGAGATAGAGTCTCGGATTTTCGCATATCTTAAGAGGGAGGGATATCCTCCCTTTTATAGTGGATTCGGGTGCGCCGATCAAGGCCTTAGGGAGTGGCTATAATAAGATATGGAATCTCCTACGTGGCCTACGGATTTCGGACACGTAGCGTCTAGGGATCATCATCATCCTATAACGGTTTCCCTGACGCATTGTCCTTTTTGGTGTCAGATAATATTCCCTTTGTTAACCGTCTCGCCTTGGGGAAGAAGCCCATGACCGACCTGTCGTTTGATCATGAACCCCAATGTGTCCTTCGATCGAGGTGAGTTGCTACGGTCTTAACCGTTCTCATGGTTTCGCGAAATGGCTTCGGTACTCTAGTCGGACACATTTATCCTCGTTAAGCTGTAGCCGGGCACATGACATTCCCTCGTCTTTCTTATTTGCTCACATCTAGGCTTGTTAGGCCCACACGCTTTGCAGGCATATGTACCTTATCTCGGTGTTGCCCGATGGCCCCGAGCTCGTGGTTTGCCTTGTGGGCCCGTGGGTTGTGAGATGGGCCAAACTTAGGTTATTCCCTATGTCATGCTATATCTCATTTCCTATTTTCTGTCCTGGTCGGATTTGCCTCCTACAGTATTTGGACAAAAAAAATTCATTTTTTAACAACGAAAAAAATTATATTTAAGTATATATATCATTTCATATAACAACATGTACTTTAATATGAGAGTATGATTTTAAAAAAAATGTGCGGACTGCTAACGGGGTTGCACGACAAGTTGGCATATCATTTTCTCTAAAACGATTATTGAAGAGCGCTGATATACTCAATTTTTTTTACAGTCTATTTTACCACCCTCATACACTATAATATGAATATTTTAATTAGATTTATGAGTTCTTTAATTTGTTTTATGAATTATTTAATTTAATATAATTTAATATTTACATGAACTGAGTCAACCCTTGCCCTTGGGGCGAGGGACCGATAAAAGTAAAATAGCCAACAAAAAATAATGATTTGTTTAATGAAAATACATCACATAGGTGTGTCTACTATCTTGAAAAACCAACATAAGTCTTAATAGTAATTCTAGTGGGTCTCCAGTATTATCTTTATGCTACATAAAAATAATTAAAAATAAATAAAAAATTTCTCAATATGTATCTATCATTAATACTATTCTGTCACAGATAAGTTTATATCATACTCTAAAGGGGACAGTTATATTCACCCCCATTTAGTACAAACCCACCCCGTTAAGAAACCCACCCAACCTAGTTTATGAAACTTACGAACGGATGGAGAGTACAAACCCACCCCAACCCATTTAAGATTTCAAAATCTCTCTCTTCGGTCGCGCTATCAGGTCGTCGTCCACGACTCCACGCCCTCCGGTCACCTTCTTTGAAAAAAAAATAATATGAACCGCAAATGCTGCTGCATGCACAAAAGCTCTACGTAACATTTTCCATTATTCCATCCTTCCATGGCAGTCAACAGGTGCATCATGAACATGCGGTTTTTATATCAAGTCTTGCACTTTATTTTTCATTTTACCCTTTAATCTCAAGACTTGAGTAACCCGTGATACTCAAAAGTTTGACTAAATTTATCCATATATCACAAACTCTCAATTTCTTCCCATTCAATTCCCATAACGTTGAACGAAAACACATAACTATGAGGATTCTGAAAATCAAAATTGAACCGTAAGATGATGATCCTGTCATTTTAGCTAATATAGAGATATATGTATATATATATATTAATATATGCAAGATGTTTTTAGAAGTTCTTGAGCTGTTCCCAGGTGGATATTCCATAGTCAATCTATGCTAGTGTGTTTATGTAGCGATAAACAGAAACAATCAAACGTGTGACAACGTGTTGGGATCTGTCAACACGTCGAATTTTCAATCTCCAGGTGCACGCTGATCGAACGCATTTGTTTTATCATATCACGTAACATTTGATGAGAATTCTGTTTCTTATTTATAAGTATAATTAATTGGTCAAGTTACGCAAATATTTTTAGCATTTATCACCCGTGACATATAAAATGAAATCTGGCTTTTCTGTGTTTCAGTTGAACACTATAAATACTCGACCACTCCATGTATATTTCTCATATTCTGTCACAGAAACATTGATTTATTGTTTTGTGAATTAAAGAACAATGGAAGAAACAAAGGCAACATCAAATGTACCTGCTTCGTCAGAAGCTTTCGCCCTGGCAGGTGCAGATCACTGCGTGGAATGCGGCATTGATTTTGAAACAAAAGATGAAGGGATTCCACCACACTTACTTGTTGATGATGAGGAAGTCAAACATGATGAAGAGTTACTCAATAATATTGATTTAAGGGGAGATGAAGCAGATGTTAAGGCGCGGATTTTGGCGTGGGCTAAGGCGGTTGCAGCTTCCATAAATTCGGAATTGTAATTCCATGTGACTAGTTCACCTTGATCTGCTAACATTTCATTTTTTTTAACAGGGCTGAGATTTCTATTGCATTTGGTTATTCTTTTATAGGCCCCGTTGGATTGAAGAATTGAGTTATTCTGGATAGATAACTATGTCAGTATAGATAACAATTTTACAGGAATAAGAGATTTTCAGTTTGGTTATATTTTTTTATTTTCATTGGAAAGCGTATAAATAAATGTTGAGTTGTTTGGTTGATTAAGAATAAAATATAAATAAGGTATAAACAATTGATTTGACATGTGAGTTCTATTGATGTATAAGAGGTGTTGATAGATGATTTGATGTGATGAGATATGTTTTTTTTTTTAATTTGTAGGTGGGCCTCATTTATCTATGTGAATAGATAAACTGAGTATAGTTTATCCTATGGATTACTTAGAATTGTTATATTCTCTTATACTCGTTTAAATTGGCTTAATAATACTAAGTTATACTTTGCAAACAAACAATAATTTTTCCTATCCATTCTTATACCAACCTTATATCACCCTTATTCTTGCTTAACCCGTGACCCAAATGAGAGCTTAATGTAATTACATTAGGCCATTATTGCTTTTACCGTTATAGTTCATCTAATGTATTTAATCTAAGACGTTGATTAAAAAAATATATTTTTTTGAAAAAAAGGTAGATGTATGTCATCTGATTTCATTTCTGATTTCGAATTACAAACTTCGAAATGAGAGATAACCTTATAGAGTGTATGCTTATTAAAAGAATGCTAATTAAAATGTGAGACGGCTCCTCGTGATTATCCTGTGATACATATCCTCTTGTCTCTGACCTTATCCGCCTTGGCAATGAAGCGGCCCTAGTCTCTTATGCACCCTTGGAACTATCCCATATATTCTCTTTGTAGCCAAATTATCCACGTCCCCGTTGGAATGATAGACTGTGCTATGATATCTACCAATCTGTTGTCCGTCAGGTCCCTCATGCCATATCCAGTTGCCCCACAAATAAATACTTTATTGTTGCATTTCTTTTATGGGTGGTTCTATTTGAGCCCCTCTTAATTTGTAAGTAAACCCCTCTTGTAAGTAAGCCCCCTCACATTTTAATCATTTAATGTATAAGCCCCTCATATATAAACAATAAGTAAACCCCTCACATCAAAACATCTCCCCTTACAAAACCCTAATTAACATATTCTAATATAAAAATTAATGTAAATATAAAAAGAATATGAAATCCATTTTTTTTGCACATATTTACACAAATCCTCAAAATCCTAAACCCTAAAAAACATAAAAAATTTAAATCTTATATATACACACAAAATAGAGTGTATGCTTATTAAAAGAATGCTAATTAAACAAAATTAAAAAAAGTAGGTGAACTTATTTATTAGGGGGCGTACTTATGAAAAAACATTTAAATGAATCTTTAATAATAAAATCCATTTAAAGGAGGTTTACTTACAAATCAGACGGACTCAAATAAAGCCACCCTTCTTTTATTTTGCAAAAGGGGTACCTTTGCAACCTACCTAAAGTTGGTTTGGTTGGCCTAATTATGAGGGAAAATGATATGTAATCCACACCATTGTTTTTTTTTAAATTATGTAATCTCCCATTAAATTATATATGAATTGAATTATATATTGAGATATTATAGTATATATTTTTTTAAAACAAATAAATTTTTTTTATTCCATACGAATTTCACATACTATAATAACATAATATATGAGTCTGTAAAATGATTATAAATCAGAATGAGTGCATCTGCATTTATTGTGTGGACAATTATGTGGTACCATTAAAGAGAAGCTTCATTTGTTTCAGTTGTAATATTATATTCATTGTACCGGAGCCCCGAGGAAATTAAGTTGCGTTTGAAACATATTCTTTCTGTTATCATCAAGAAAAGTAGACATTTAGATCAATATCCAGGTTAGCTACTTTATGCGTGTTCCATGCCTATGTCAAATGTTCCAATTGTGATCCTTCTCTGCACGCCACCTTCATAAGTTTATTAATTTTTTTTAGTGTTGTAACACAATCCCGTGTACAGTTTTACATAATTTGTTAGCCTTTCAGTGAGATATATTTTTTTTTATAAGAGAGGTATATATCTAGATAACTTGTTTATATTTGTTAAAAATGAACAATATATGAAATGAAGTGATATAAATTTTTCATTAAAGCATATATCTTTTTTTTTAAAATTAAAACATATAAGGACTGTCTATAAGACTGTCCATATGCAAAACTATCCCAAACATTTTTCAATCTTAATGAAAACATGAAAAACAAGAAATATGTAGTCATGCATCAAATGGTTGCACCAGGCACCTCTTTTTTGATATCGTTGTTATCAATGTTGTGCTGTCGCATATCAACATTCCACGCATACGAGTGTTGTTTAAGTAAAAAACGGTGGAGGCCTTCTTTCCTCGACATTGGAAGGAATGTGGGCGGTAAGGAAGGACCTATGTTGGTTGGACAACTCGAGACTCGCTAATTTCATTTTGTGATTGATCATACCAACAGTCACGTCGGCCATTTGAAACGAGTCGATTTTCAAGAACTCTAGGGTCTATGTGGAAAACATGAGGGAAATGGTGGCCCTTTCCATATCTAAGTGAGGTTGTAGGCATCGCTAGGGCAAGGAGGATCCCTATCTCTCGAAACAGATTAGTCATCTCTGAATAAATGTGACGATGTTGGGAGGGGGATCACCGGGGCGACGTTAGACACCCCATCTAACATGCCGCCCACCTCCCTCCCCTTTGGCATCTTTTTTTGTATTTGTTTTTATGATTTTTGTAGTCCTTTCTTCTCTCATTGGAACTTGTAACTCATTTTTAATATAAGTGATGATTATAAGATCTACCTTTCCTCATAAAAAAAACAAAAAAAACGTTAATGAAATAGCCACTCTTTAATGGGAGGAGGATTTAAGTGTCCCGAGCAAACCGTAATCCATTTTCTCTAAATGGAATTGGAAGTGGAAGTGGCTGGTCATCGATAAAATATTAATGCTCCTTGCATGGTAACTATGAAGAGTTCAATTGTTGTTGCAGCTGACAATTTACAAAGAATCTTGATCCAACGACAAATTTTGATCAATATAATTTAGTAACACAAATTGATCGTAACCAATTAGATTAAAAGAATTTCATCCTTTCACTTTTGAATAATGTCTCAATATTTATACTTTTAAGTCATTTACCCGGTGTGTTAAAAATCGAACCGTTGAATGAACCTAAAAATGAATGAGTTGTCAAAAGGGTTACTGATTTAACCGTTAAGTCAACTGGATTTGAATCGTGACATAATTATAATATAAAAAATATAATAATTATCATTACAAAATCAAAATTATGAATTATTTTAGAAAATCTTTGAATAAAGCTTTTACTTAACATTGTAACATGATTTTAATATATAAAATCTAAACTTTTTATTATATTTCATATTTTAATAAGTAATTAATCGCAATTTCTACGAATGAAGAACTATTCAATATAATCAATCCGTAGCCAGTTCACAAAAACCATCAGTTCAAATGCTGAGTTGATTGTGTTTTATCGATTTTTTATGTCATCGGATTTTAAAGATAAATCGAGTTAAAATTCAAAATTGATGAAGATTTAACCGATTCAATTGAACGGGTCGGGCCGGGTTTTAAAACACTGCATTTACCACCTCTAAATTTAATATTATACTTCATTTTGAAGGTGTGTATATATATATTTTGAAGGTGTATGTGTGTGTATATATATATATATATATATATATATATATATATATATATATATATCGTCGTGATTACGTGCGGTGCGATGCGGTCGGACGATCCACGCGTAAACCGCACCGACCGCATACCGCACGTTCGCGACCATATATATATATATATATATATATATATATATATATATATATATATATATATGGTCGTGATTACGTGGGTGTGCGGTCGTGCGGTTTACGATGGGCGCGATCGGTCCATCGCATCCAACGGTCGACGTGAATCGCACCCGACCGTCCGATGCGATGGACCCGTGATCGACGGCCCGTGATCGCGCACCGCACCGACCGCACACCGCACGTAATCGGATCCCTATATATATATATATATATATATATATGAACAAACAACCACTACCATCAAGAACCTGTTATAACAATATAAGAAAACAAAGAATTATATATATGAAGGCTAAAAATTAAAGAAAAAAAAAACTTGAATGGAAAGATGTCCATGCATTAACAAAGGAAACATAAAAACATAATCCTGATTAAGTATTACTTCTTGAGCACGGTCGAGACAGAGAGCGAGGCCACAGCCTTGGCCCAAGCCTTCAGCTGTTCCTTTATCTCCCTCTCATGTTGTCTATTCAATGCATCACCTCCATCATCGCCGGAGTACCAAAGGTGCGCCGGCGGTTCCTCAGTCTCTACACTAACAAATTCAACACACACTTCATCACAGTTTGCACCAGACATGGCTAAAGCTTCCAATGACATGTCTCAGATATTTTTATCTCCTCAGTTTAATTTGTCTAGGAGATATTTATATATATAGGTGCTCAGATGAAACGAACAGCCAAAGATATATAGAACTTTTCATTAATTTAATCTGCTTTTGGGGGGGACTATCAAGGTGATGGAATAAATCACAGACTAAACAGTAACTAGTCACATTCAAATGGTGGGAATAATAGCCCAGTCTCTCTCTGTATATGCCCGCTGCTTTAAGCAAATGCAGAAACATAGGACAAATCAATGATTTCCACTTGAAGGGATATCACGAGTATGGGCATTGCTGAATTCATGTCTAACTGCATTCATGCATTAGGATTTTTTTTTTCTTGTAAACTCAGTAACTGCTGATATTTGGGTTTTAATTAGTTGTATTTTGGACTGAAATCACTGGATTACACAAATTATTTGAGGTGGATAGCAATTGGATTGCAGTTTTCTCTTCCAGGAGACATGCTCAAAATCGTGGTTTGAAAGATATGGAAAAGTTTGGTAGGTATATTATATAAGTTAAACGCAAAATTTATGTTATTTTTTTAGACCAAGTTAAATTTAATCTTCAATATTATACTGAGGGTTTGGCCCTTCTTGACATGGGTCAGGGGTCATGACCTTCTTGATTTTAGTCAGATCATTCTTGGGTCAGGTCATACATGCATACCCTCCTTGATCATTTCTGTATCTGTTTCACAAAATGATACAAAGAGTATCACTTAAAAAATCTGATTGTTTGGGATGATAGTTTGAAATTTTAATAAAATTTCACAAAATTTTAACGCACCTCAAGTCTTGATCACCATTTTCAGAACAAATCGATCAGTAAGCTTTACTTTTCTTACTTTATTCTAAAGTTATATAGTTACTACATAATGTATTAGAAGTATACATAACATATAAAACTAGAGACTGGATTCGGTCAGTGTCGGCCTTGGGTCAGTTCAGTCAGTACCGAATTGCACCACGTGCAAATCGAACTGCATTACTTATAAAATCGAACTGCACAACTAATTGTTGGGTATATTTTTTACTCTTTTACTGGATTCAATCAACTATTGAAGAAAATACGAATTCCTAAGTATCATCAATATCCAATAAGAGAGTGAAATATATACCCAACAATTGGTACTGACTGAACTGACCCGAGGTCGGCACTGTGTAGTTCGATTTATAGATAATGCAGTTCGATTTAAACGTGGTGCAGTTCAGTACTGACCGAACTGACCGAGCTCGGTACTGACCGAATCCAATCCCATAAAACTATACTATTTATTATTATAACATTTTTTAAATATAATTTACCGGCCGACCATATCATTATTTTCCAACTTTAACATCGCATTTCAACCCCACCAGTTTTATTTTCCAAAAAAACAAAAAACGTCGCATTTCAACGTATCCCTTTTCTGGTTTTCTGGATGTAATAATACTGAAAGATACATTTGAGTAAATTTTTGCATCACCATTCACATGATAATTAAACAAAGATAAAGTGATGGTAACATAACAAGGTGATTGCAATTATGGTCATACTGTCCCCCACACCGCTTCATAAAAATCTCGTAGTGAAGGTAGAGAGGTTCACTTTGCTACTTTTTTTTTTTTTTGATAAGTTCTACTTTTTGCTTTTGCATTTTTCAAAGGGCAATTAGTACTTTTAACCCTAAAAATATGAAAAATTACAAAAATAGTACCGCCCGTCAAATATTAGCAAAAATTAGCCCTAGTGAGAGATTATACAGGAGACGGCATATATACATGTCGTCTTTAGTGTTTACTTTTTTAAAAAAGTCGAGATCCCAGGAGAAAAAATATGCACAGGAAATGGCATGTATATATGCCGTTTTCAGGAGACGGCATATATACATGCCGTCTCCTGTGTATTTTTTTCCTTCTGATCTCGGTTTTTTTTTTAAAATACACTTACAAGAAACGGTATATATATATATCGTCTCCATTTTATAATTTTACATTTGACTGTTTATATTGAATCGAGTCTTCTTTGCACAGACGGTGGAGAATGTCTTTGTTTTGTCATTTCTTATAAAAGATGGTCGTGTTGAAATTAAAGTTGAGGATGCAGACATCATAGCCATACAATATATGGACGGCTGATATCAAATGGAAGGAAAAGAAGAAAATTGATCGATCGGGAGCACTGTGACTTCAAACGGCCATAATTTTTGAACCGTAGATCAGAATCGCTATTATAATATATCCACACGTTCGTATCGACGAGCTCTACAGGAATAGTAGTTATGCAACTACGCCATTTTTTGGAGCGTTCTGAAATCTTCTTGGATGTCAAATCGACAGTTAAACGATATTTTTACTATTTTTAGGTTGTTTTGAGTTTGTTAGGAGCATACGAATTAGTTGTTTAGATCAAATTAGTTCCGTACATGAATAATGAGTAGTTGATAATTCACCAAAAAATGATCCAGTCTTTGAAAAATGTTCATCCACAAAGTTGAGAATGCTTGACTACTAAATCAGTGATATAATGAAATATAGTGATTGAACATATATAAAAATTATATATGAATTTCAGTTAAGTTGTTAAAACATGATTTATGATCTATTGAAATAAAAAAGAAAAAAAAATTTCAAGTTGGAGACGGCATGTATATATGCCATTTTCAGGAGACGGCATATATACATGCCATCTCCTGTGTATTTTTCCCCTCTTAGGCTCTCAATTTTTTTTAAAAACTAAACACTGGAGACGGCATGTATATATGCCGTCTCCTGTATAATCTCTCACCGGGGCTAGTTTTTGCTAATATTCGACAGGCGGGGCTATTTTTGTAAATATTCAATTTTCAGGGATTAAAAGTGCTAATTACCCTTTTCCAAAACAATATGGATATTTTATTGTTCTGGTGACCAGCCCATTGGAGTCAAATTATTGATTTTTCCTATAGGTTTCTGCTGTAGCCTATGTATATGTGGCTTTCTCTTTCTCTCAAAATACACATTTAAAAACTTTAACCCTATAATTCGTTTAGGAACTCCAGAAAAAATGTGAAGAAAGGGAGAGAGAGAGAGAGAGAGAGAGGATTTGCGTTTGCTGTTTGACGAAAGGAGTCCACTCTCTGATGCAGCGTATAAATACGCTCTTCTGCGGATCCAGTCAAAGATACGAAATCTGCAAGCTACAATGACACTGTTGATTCTTCAGAAAGAATGTTAGGGTAGTGGACTTCAACAATCTGTTGATTTCTTGAAGAAATACTAGATGATAGAACTCTATACATTCACCACGAATAACAAAACGATGAAAATAATAAATTCTAATAATCAAGTCTCAATTAATTACGTGATTACAAATAGAGGAGAGATTCCTAACAAACTAGGATCTCAACAAATCTCTCTAACAAACTCAAATCAAATCCAAATCTAGATCCTAAGATATGAAAACAAATCCTAACACACTAAAAAACTACTAAAAATAGTAAAAATAACTTTCAACCGTCGATTTGACCTTCAAGACGATCATTATGAAATTTGGCATTGTGGCATAGAGACTATTTTTGTAGGGCTCTTCAATACGAACGCATGGACATATTATAATTGTGATTTTGATCTACGGTTTGAAAGTTATGGCTATTTGAAGTCACGGTGATCCCAAATGATTAAGCTGTCTTCTTCTTTTCTAGTCCATTTAATCTCGTCCGTCCATGTAACTTATAACTATGACATCTGCATCACTCTCTAACGTAGATTTGCATATAGGAGGATATACAACAGAAGATCTTAGGGTTCCATTTGAGCAATTCATCTTCTTCTATCAAATCCATCATCCATCGACGTTAGAACTCACATCCAGGGCAGACCTACGCTCCCCTTAAGGGGGCTTACCCCCTTACCCCCCCCCCCCCCCCCCCCCCACCAATTTTTTTATAAAAAAATATTTAATCTCAACTTTTCACTTTTCAGTGAAGAAGAGGTATGTAAGTCAGACTACATCATGGTGGTGATGCGTGCAAAGATGGAAAATGGGAGAGAAAGATGCAATATATTCCACCAGGGAATATCACATGATTAAGACACAGTGACAGGTTGGTCGCTGTGGTAGGTGAAATATATTTTAGGGTGCAAGACTATTCTAAAAATAAATTATTATATCAATAGAATAAAAAAAAAATTTGTTTGGTTATGTTTTTAATTATTTTCGTTAGAAAATGTAATGATGAAATTTTTGTTGTTTGATTGACCATGAATAAATTGTGGATAAACTGTAAATAAAATGTGGATAATAATTTATAAAATGTAAAAAAAGATTCAACATGTGGATCCTTGATTTATATATAAGTGGTGATGACAATTGATTTGATAGTGAAACTCTTTTGTTTTATTGTCTGGAATAGCCTAATTCTAAGGGGGTGGAATGACTATACTACTAAATTTCAGCTTATACTGACCTCCAGATACCAGCTTATTATATTCCATCGATCTAAACATGTTTTTTTACATTATTCAAGCTTATTCAAGTCTATTCTGGTACTAACCTTCAATCCAAACATGTTTTTTTTACATTATTCAAGCTTATTCAAAACTATTCTAGTACTAGCCCTCTATTCAAATAGTGTATAAAAAAGACCGGATGCATGAGTACATCCATCATTTAACCATCGCAAAAGATGACATCTATTGCTCCACTTTCAAAGCTTGGTCGGGATTCTACACCCCATACATTGGGTTATTCACTCTTGATAGCTATACTAAGATAGATAACAATTCAGACTGAATAAACAATTTTTTGTTTTGTTGCATTTTTTGTTATTCTCATTGGAAAACGTAAAAATGATTTTTCTGTTATTTGGTTAATCTTCGAATAAATGATGATAAATAGTTGATAAATGATGAATAAGAATTTATAACTTTTTAAATAACAACTATACCCCTAAGAATAGTGTGAGAAATGTATGATTGATTTGATAGATATGATAGTTTTTGAAATCTGTGTGAGACTGTTAGGTGAGATAAATTTTTAAAAATGGCAAAGAAGAGTATTTTTATCTATTGACATAGATAAGAACTGATAAACAATTCTAACATTTCCTTAGAATAGTTATCAGACTTTATTATTATTATTCTCCTGTATTCTTCCTTATTATGGGCTTATTTCCTGTACAAGGGTAAATCATGTAAAAAAATTGGTTCTTGACAAGGGCCAAATAATTTTTTTTGTAATTCAACAACACAAATATACAAGAGAAAAAATCACACCATTGGCTAAATTTAAGAGGGTGAAAACAATTTTTCTTTTTAGGTATTAAAAGCTCTCTAAAAATGGCAGATCGACACAGGGCAGCATTGATAATTGAATTTTTTAAATGGGGCCTAGACAAAATTTTAAAGCAGGGCCCATATATTATGTTTTTAAAAAATCTAGATTGTTTTAATTTGCACATTATCAATATTAGTAAATAGATACACAATATTATATAATAATTTAAATTAAAACATTATACAATATCATATGCACTTAATAAAACAACATAAATTAAATTTTAAAAATTGAAATGTCTATTAGATTACAGTTGGAGAGATTTAGGAAAAAAAGAAATTTTAAGGAAATATCAAACAGATTGATAAAGTTTGTTAAGATTGATTAATTAAAGTACCACATCTCATCGTGCATTTTATTTATTGAATAGATGGCTCTTAAGGGTCTTTGTTGATGAGGGCCCTAGGCAATTAATTGCCTTGGTGGCCTTGTCCCAGGGCCGGCTTTGGATCGACATAGATGAGAGTTGAGGAATGAGTATATGATTTTACTTCCATAGAGGTAATGCCTGTCTCATATAGAAAAGCTACAAATATTATCTTCTTGTTGAATTACATGCTGCTTAAGTAGTGCTCAATTTTGTAGTTTTGTAACCAAGTTGGTTACATGTTGCGATTGCTGCATGTCCCACGCCTCCTTGGCCAATAAGTTCGCTGCTGGCAATGGTTGAATTCCAACCTCAGACAAATACATCACAAATGCAAGATGGAGGGATTGTGGAGGACATAAGCTTAAAAAAAAATCCAATGTTTTGTCAAGATGTGATCAGTCTCGATGTTGACAATATGTGTCAGTCTTTTATTGAAAATCAATAAAAACTAGGATGACTGAATCTCATTTTTGTTTTGTCTTGATACAAGAGTAGTGGTAATAATAATAATAATAATAATAATAATAATAATAATAATATTATTATTATTATTATTATTATTATTATTATTATTTGGGTATTTTTTTATAATTTACCAATTTAGGAGGGATAGAAACTAAATAACTTTAAGTGATTGACTTTTATAATAAACCATAATAACTATATAAGAGGTTAATAATAAATTCATTTTTTGTAAGAACTTTTTAATAATTTGTTTGTTTTACATAGAGTGGAAACTTAATAACCTTTCTTACAAAATATCACACCCATGACCCTTACATTTTTTTTATTTATAAAATGAACGGATAGGCGAGCTATTTTTTGCATTAACTTAAAAGGAGTACAACATAAAGGGAAGCAAGAGAAGAAAAGATAAAAACAAAGGAAAGTAGAAGATAGTGGATGATTAAAAGGCTTAATAAACCCCCATCCCCCATAGAAGATAGTGAATGTCACGCCCATGACCCTTACATTAATTTAGCAATTTTACGAGGTGTGTTTGGAAATACAGTTTTAAAAACAGTTTTAAACTGTTTTATATATGATTTTTTAGGATGCAATGATTTGCGTTATTTTATGAAACACAAATTTCGAGGCACAGTCCTTTGATAAAATCCACATGTTATTTTCATATAAGCTGAGACGTTTAGTAATTGATATTAAATTTTAACCCTCCGTTTAGATTGATGAGGTTTATACATATTCTAGGAATATATAACTTTATTAATGAGATGTGTGATTTTCTATTTAGTTGTTTTTTTTTTATTATTCTCATTGAAAAAAATAATAATAAAGATTGAGTTGTTTGGTTGATGAAGAATAAAATGTGAATAAAGTGTAAAAAATTGATTTGACATGTGAGCCCTATTGATGCATAAGAGTTGATGATATGTGATTTGATGTGATGAGATGTTATTTTTTTATGTTATGGTGAGCCCCACCTTCCAGGAAATAGATAAATTGGGTATAAGCTTATCTGAGTGGTTACTTAGAATTGTTATACTCTATTATACTCATTTATACTGGTATAGTAATACCAAGTTATATTATGTAAACAAATAACAATTTTCTTCTATCTATTTTTATCCCACCTTATACCACCCTTATACTCTTATCCAAAACGGGGGGTTAGCCTTTTAAAAAACTAAAATCTTTCTAAATTGGGGGTGTCAAAGCAAACTCACTCATAAGTCGAATTAATCAGATGAGAGTGTTAGAGAGAGAGGATAAGGACAAATGATATTTTCAAAACGAAAAGACATGTAAATTAAATAAAGGGCGTGTCTATCCCCATCAAGCATTTTTCTTATCTCACCAATAAAAAAAAGCTGGTGTTTAACTGTTCCTATCAATCCAGTTCGACCAAAAATCGGTCGCCATTTCAGGTTTTGGGCGACCGGATTTGGTCGCCATTTCAGGTTCTGGGCGACCGTAATTGGTCGAACAGAGTTCAGAACTATATCTATTTATTCTTTGTAAACAAATAAATTTTTGGGTTTATCCATCATATTCTACATTTATTCTTTTATTCAAACAACAGCTAAGAGACTGAAAAAAATGTAAGTAGATATACTTTCAATTAATTCAAATTTTTATAGAAAAATATCTTATTAGACAAATATATTATTTTTAAGCTTCATTTGAATTCGTAATTAAGATGATTCTTTGTTTGAAAACAAAAAAAACCTATCAGTTGATCCAGACACATTTTATATTTGATTTTTGAAATTTATATGTAATTTATGTAAAAAAAAATTGTTTTATATTCTACATTTAAGAATAATGATTTATTCTCCCTACATTACAACTTAGACTTGGAGTGATATGAAAGATTCAAGAAGGATACATGTTGTGGGATTATGTTTTCAAGAAAAAAATTATAAACTTTATTACAAATCCTGTTTGACCAGATTCGGTCGTCCAAAATGTGAAATGACGACCAAAGTCAGTTGTTCAAAGCCTGAAATGACGATCAAGTCCGGTCGTCAAAAACCTGAAATGACGACCAAATTTGATCGAACTGATCGGATCGTTGAGGATAACAAAACACTGAGTTTTTTTTTTTAACCGATTGGTGAGGTAAAAAAAATGGTGGGTGGGACTAGATGAGCCCTTAAATAAAGACATTTTATAAAGGAGATAAACATCTTTGATTAGTTAGGCACATCTGTGAAGCTGGCAAGCACTCTGGATTCATTTTACTGGTAAGCCTCCTATTAGTTAAACCCACTAGGTGCCCAAAATGAGCAATCAGGAATTTTTGACCAGTGAATTATCAAATTCACTTGTCAGACCGACGGATTCGTTTTTACCGATTGTCAACCTGAATCTAGTTTCAGAGGCGCGAAAAGAAAGCGGTATTAGATATTATTTCCAATTAAAATGGGTAGTTTTGAGACTTCGCTTTCGATTAAACTAAAAAATAAAACAAGTCCCCTGTCCGACTTGGAAACCCAGAGTGAGCTTCTTCAAAGCCGCCTTCGTCGCGAAAAGAAAAGAAAAAAAAAACCATGATTTGACCGTCGGTTTTTTTTTCCATTTACAATTTCACTGAATCAGCTCTCTTAAGTCTTAAGTGAAGTTGTTCTAATCGACCTTCCCTTTCCGCCTGATCTGTTCTCTTTCAAGGTATTCTCTATTCCCTCTTTTATTTATACATATATACTCCCCATACGTTCGTATGTTGTTTATTTTTGACAGAATATTTTTTTTGTCTTTTGTTTTTTGGGAACATCTGGGTTTCTTTTGAAACTGGGCTTGTTATTGTTTGATTGTATTTTGTTGATGTTGTTGTTGTTGTTGTTAGGGGTTGAAATGGTCTTTGGGGGTATGAGCCTTTTTAGAATTCAAATTGGGTTTTGTGTCTGGAGCAGTGAAAGCCTTGAATTTTGTTTGAACTTGAAATGGGATTTTTGGGATCTTCTGGTGAGGGGATTCGATGGAGTGAAATGGGTGATTTCGTTTTTGTGAAAATTCAACAAGATATTGGGGTATTTAAGATTTTCGTGGTATTCCTATCTTGGGGAACTGCTCAATTTATGTAACTATGCGTACTTGCCTATGACCTGAATGTAGCATTCAAAGGACATTTGCTCTTTACTATGAGCTATAAATGTTTAGACTCTTTTAGGAAAACCAATTATCTGCTCAACGAAATGTATCATCTCACACTAAGAAATTTATGAAAACTAAACCAATTAGATCTCAGATGTGCAATTTGTTTACATAAGTTGGTCTCCATTAATTATACTTTGGAAATAGTTTGGATATAAAATTTTTTTTGTGGATATTGATTTTTCCTGATTCTCAACTGGTTATTGTCATAGATACCATACCATGTAAAGAAAACAAGTTTTGTAACATGCACATACTATATCACGTGTCTTTTTTTTTTGAGGGACTTTATGTGTATCATTCTTAGGATTTTGTTTTCTTTTCAGCAAATGACAGATTTCCAAAAGAAGATGCTCAACTAGATCTGAGTTTTTCAAAGAGGTTCATCATCTCTACAATGATGGAGCTGATTTACAGATTTTTGGTATTGGCTTCTTTGTATCAATTTGTGGCTTCTGATTATCAAGGTATGGAGGGTTCTGGTTTGTTTCACATTTTTACTTGATTCAACAATATCTGGCCTATTTCTCTAACGTTGATGTTAAGTACAATAGAGTTTTTGACCCCAGTCGGCAAGATTGCTGTTCAAACATGGAAGTCATTTCTAGCTTGTTCTAGATTTTACTCCACAACCTCATTCAATCGTCTTTGATATCTAGCTAGGTGTGCTTAGCAATTTTTGGGGGGGTGTTAATATATGAAAGAAGAAAATGGTTGGGTCCCTTGCTGGGGATTAATTATGGATGTTCACCATTGTGTAATGGCACATGGATGGTTCAATTTTTGTTTTGAGTTGCCCATTGTATATGATGAAGGGGGAGTACCTAAATTTGGTTTTGCAGAGAAGGTAAACACAGGTATATTACACTAAAAATCATCTTGTCATGAGCTACTGGATATTTTCCCAGTACATGAGGGCTGGCAAAATTTGTCTTAAATCTTTCTACAGGATTGTATCGGATTTAGGCACAAACCAAATATTTGGTTTTTTTTATGGACTCCTGGAACCAAACTTTTTGATGGGAGTCTAAAAATGACAATTTCATCAATTCAAAGGAGAGGAGAAACACAATTTAATAAAAGGTTTTCTCATTGCTAGGCAAGGGTAGCAAGGAGACTCCAGACCTTTCATATTGTAATTTACTATAATGTGTTACTATGTTTGGGTGTGACAAACACACACACACACAAGATTTATGCACATGTCAGAAGCCCTTGGTACAACAATCCACGTTACATATAAATAAGATAATGATAATGATATAAAAATTTAATAATCATTAAATAAAACAATAAATGCATGTACTTCTAAAAATCACGTGATATATTATGTATTAAAATTATTTTTTATAAACACAATGCCACAAAGAACAATTACATTCAGATGTGAAATTTAACAAAGAATATAGAGTTTGAACTATATGTAGCAGAGAGAATGCACCATCCTAACAAAATATGACACTATATGTAATATGGAGAGAATTTAGAGTGTGAGCAAGTCAGGTTGTGTTTTTTGGAGTTTCTAGGGAGTAGAGTTATTAAAATCTCCAATTGAAGAATGACTATTTTAATTGGGATCCAGATTTGATTTTTTAAATAGAAAGATGATGACAAATAATTAGTTTCATTTTTTTTAAAATATGATCACAAGAAAAGCCACATAATCCTAAATAATATCTAGGATGTTTTAATATTATCTCAAATATTAATGCATATGTTTATTATTTATCACTCAAACTATATATGGACATTCCATGATATTACGTGAATGTGAAAACCTTACAATCTTTAAATATAAAGATATTTGATTCGTGGCAAAACTGGTTTGACACACACACACACACACACAAGTTAATGGTAGTACAGTAGGTTAACTTATTGTAATACAATTTCTGTGTGTTTAAACAAGTCAGGTTTCATGGAATTGGCCTACAAATTTATGCATGTAGAATTATCCATGAATCACATCCTATGGTAACATGTTAGAAAGAAGAACCTGGATACACAGGTAGCCTCTTGAGAAGGAGAACATGGTAGGAACAATGTCTATATCACCTGCACCTAATATTCTGTCTGTTAACATACATTTTTTTTTCAAAAAAATAATAATAATTAAATTTCGCCTCACCCTGATATGTTTTTTCTTCTACATTTCTCAGGAGATGCCCTCTTTGCAATGAAGACCCTATTGAAGGTCCCGGATTCTCAACTTAAAGATTGGAATCAAAATCAAGTTGACCCTTGTACCTGGACCTCTGTTTTATGTGATGAAAACAAACGTGTCACTACTGTGTAAGTTTCTTTTATATATCTGTTATTTATTGTTCATGCTTCAGTATGATGAATGATTCCACATTAACTTTTATGTTAAAAGAAGCTATCATGATTCCCTCTCTTGTTTTTTGTTTGCAGCACATTGTCCTTTGTAGCATCATCGGGTACCTTGTCTCCTAAAATTGGCGTGCTCAAGTATCTCACTGTCCTGTACGTTAATGTGAATTCTAGCTGGTGCATCTCTGTTTGAGTTAATTTCTGAGTGGAGGAATTGATCACCATTACTGATTTCCAAATTTGTCTTTTTAAATTTGTTTCGATTATTTTTTAAAAAAATATAATTTTTCATTTTACAACATTTCTTTAGGCCCTAAATCCATTTCTATTGTTCATAATTTAAGCAGTTAGTTGATTACATTTCAATAAACATGCCAACTTTATAGATTTTCATCCTTTTAAGTAATTTTTGGTTTTCAAGTTGTTATGGTTGTACCTTGCATCCAAAAGTGCTCGATGGAACTTACCAAAAAACAGTGTTCCATGGAGAATTTTATTATTGAAATTTGCCTAAAGTTATGACTGAAATTCAGATGCTAAACTAAACGGCGTATTACAAGGGCATTAAACTTCTACCATTTAAGTTCTTGCACTCACATCAACACAAATGTTATTAATATTTTCCTCTTCCCTACAACCTGAGGCCTTCTTCGAGAATCCTATTTCCAATCTTGTCAAAAAAATATTTGTTGTGATATATTATTATTCGCCTTTTAGGTCTTCTCCTTAACCTCATAAATTCCCCCCCGTGCAGAAGACCAAACCACCTTTGAGTGTGAATCAGTTCATCCTCTTTTAAGACTACTCCCAAACTATGCTTCCATATGTCTCAACCTATTTTTGAATATTTCCCATCCATCCATCTCAAATTTCTTGATTCTAAACAAGTTAACCAATATATGAACAGATTCTTGACCATGGATTTACTAACATGTGATGCGTGTTTCTTTTCACGACCATTGATTAATCCAGACTCTACTAATTAGTATGCACTAGGAAAACATATATTGCCAATAACTGCAACAGTAACAGGTAGTCAAATGAGAGGTAAAACAATGGGGTCGGGAAGTTTATGTTTCTCCCTTATCACTCATGCTCAGACCAGAAAGAGATTTATATATTCACATATAACAGTGATCTAAATAGGCTTATACATTGTGTTCATTGTTTCTTCTAGTCCACAGACAACAAATAGACATAGATAAGTTGATCAATAATTGTAGATAAAAATATGGTTTAATGGGCAAAACATATGAACATATGAGTTATCATATATCCTTAATTGATCAGACGAAGAAATGTGAGTTCCTTTTTTGTTTATTTTTGGAACAAAGGCTGAATATCCTCCAAATATTGATCATAAGTATGGTTTTACAAGATAGTATTTGAAGATGGGTGGTGAATGAGTATGTCTTACGATATGTCACAAGGACATTGCACAACTAGAAAAATATGGTATGCTTGATAACACCTACATGGTCTAATTGCAAAGGGAAGGTGTTAATACGTTGCTTGATTTACATTTAGCATTTTCCTCGTTTTTCGGGGAACTGTATTACTGTGTTTGATGTGATGGAAATGGTTTGTGTAACACACTGTTGTAATGTTGGCCCTCTGATACCCTTGCCAAATTTAGTTCCCGTGGGTTGCTTATTGTCATCATCAATAAAAACCTAGTGTGCATGAGAGGGCGGTTGAGCACTAGATGCTTTCATACTTTGTTCTTATATTCTCTTTTCAAGTACTGATAGATAAGCTTCAGGATTTGAAGCTGAATTCATCACCCAAGTCTGGCAAAATCTTGGCAATTTAAATTAAGTCGAGTTACTAAAATTGAAACTGTGTAATGGTTGTTAAGGATTACACATCTTATATTAGTTTTCATGAAGAGCTCTAAGCTCTTTGTGGGAATCCCTCCTCGTTCAATTGTAAAAAATTTCTTCTTAATAGAAAAAATCAATTGCATACTGTGCTTAAGCCTTATCATTGGACTGTCAGTGTAGACACTGTCAGGCTATACTGTTTTGCAAGCTTCCCCATAATATTTACATTCTCAACAATTCTGTAATGCCTTCCACTATTAAATATGTCTATTTGTAGAATTTCCGCTGTTATATTGAGCAATACATGCCTTTCAAATAATATGTTGGTTAGAATCATAATGTATATGTAAATTTCGTTTTTTTAGCTACTGTTTACAATAAAATCAAAATATGAATGAACAGAAGGCTTGTCATATGCCTTTTAAACAAAATTTGATTTGTTACAAGTAAAACAAGTGAATCTGTTAATTCACGTGAATGTTAGAATTTTGTTTAATCATGAGTCTTCAACATGTACTATTAGTTATTTGAACATCCTCATACAATCGCTGTTCTCCGAAACTCTTTGCACTGTTTAACTTCTGCCATTTGGACCTCAACTGAACTCTTTTAAATTTCTTTGTGGAACAACTTTCATAAAATCATAAATTGTTAATATGAATTCAATGTGTAGGTCATTGCCAGGTAACAATCTAACTGGAAATATCCCGGAAGAATTTGGAAATTTGTCTAGTTTGACACAGTTGAGCTTAGAAAATAACAACTTAGGGGGAGTCATACCAAACTCACTTGGGAGTCTTACTAAACTTCAAATCCTGTAAGTACTACCATTTGTTATTTTTTAGTATTTAATTGTACTACCTTATTAATAGAAGTGTGTGCTTGTGTCTTTATTTTATGTTAAAGTTGCTTTTTTATTTCGTCTGAGCAGGATTTTGAGTCAAAACAATCTCAGCGGAAGTATTCCTGAATCTATTTCAAATATTTCAAGTCTAAATAATGTGTAAGCAGTTCAATATTTATGATGCAATTTCATATGAATGTTCAAAATATATGATAGTTTTTGTGGTGAACAAATAGACATCATACTTCTTCCTTTTTTAAGAAGGTAAGTGATGGGACATGGACCCATGACCTCATTCTTCTTTGATTAGTATATTAACGTTTGTTAGGTTGTATTTTAAGGATATGGTGTTCTTTCTTTATTGGCAGGCAGCTGGCTTTCAATCACCTCAGTGGTCAAATTCCTGATCGTCTCTTTAAAATTGCAAAATATAAGTATGACTTTCTTTTCCAAATCATAGCACATAGCACCAAATTTGACAGTACAGAAGTCATGCTTTATTGTATGTTTTCATATTATCACTAACTCTTAGTGATGGATATGATTTTGGTTACTTAGTGCAGTTTTACTGGAAACAATCTCAATTGTGATTCCAATATATCAAACCCTTGCGCATCTTCTATCCCTGATTCAGGTTTGGAAATCTTATTTTTTCTTTTTTTAGATTTTTTTTTGTAGCATTGGAAGCATAAATTTAGGCAATAGCTTCTGGCACACGTTGAGAAAAAAAATTCCTATGTAACAAAACCTGTGGCCCTCTTTTCATGACAGGAGGATCAAATAATTCAAAGATTGGCATCATAATTGGGACCATTGGAGGAATCATAGGTCTCTTCTTGATAGGTCTACTGGCTTTCTTTTTGAAGGGCAAGAAGAAAGGCTACCGGCGAGAAGTTTTTGTTGATGTTGCAGGTTTGTTCTCTCCCATGGCTGTTGTTAGTACTGTGGATGACATTTACAGGTGGTGTTTTCCATTTGCATTTACTTATTTTTATTTCAGGGAGGGTTGGATTTGAGTATTTCTTAGTTAGATCTTATAAATTTAAGCAGACTTTGGATGCAGCATTGGATGCTATTTGCACCTGATAAAACCTAAATGAAAAGGTGCCCTAAGTAGCCAAACGTGATGGTTAGCCCTCCCACAAGAGAGATCCTACTAACAATAAAAGCTCAAACAAAAAGGATTATTGGCTGTACCAAACAACGAAAATCATTTACAAGGCCAAGCTAAATATTCTAGAGCTTTCGAGATCTATTTACAGGTCTCTAAACAATGGAAAGTCGGTGAAAATTGAATAAGCCAGATCAAGAATAAGTTGAGATTGACAGTTAATATCCTCCCGTCGCGTAGGAATTAACAGTGCTTCATAACTGCCCCCTAGATATTTGCCGCAACCATAAGGAGTTAAGGACTTCTCATATCTTCATGGAGAGATACCCGATAGGGGTGAATGACCGTAATGTTCTAGCTGCCTGGATGGTGACGGTTAGCATTTGGTAGTCACCATAGTCTGATTAAACCAATTCAGATTTGAAAAACCTCCAAATATTTTGGCTATAATGATTTTGACGTTGAAGGACCAGGAACCAAAACAGGTGGCTCAGCACTGAGGATGATGGTGGGAACAAACAATAAATTCTGTAATGTCTACAGTCCTAACCCAACATATGAAATCTCTAGTAGAATAAATACTCTACTATATAAGTATATGCTCTATCCGAGAAAATGAAAAAAAAGGATATGCAGAGTATATCATTTTTTTGTGGAAGTATTTATTTCAGTTAACAATTATATACTTCAAAAAAAAAAAAAAAAACATGTTCAAAATGTAAAAGTGATTGCACGAATGATCAATGTAGCATTTTCTCAAAATGTTTTTAGGGACAACCAAGGTTTCCTCCAGGCCTAGTTTTAAACCTGGAGGGCCTAATGCCTCATTTTGAGCCACTGAAGATTTGTTCACATGTGAGGAATCGCGGTGTCGAGCTTGCACCTCCCGTTCCACTCAGTAATTTAGAATGTTCATCTTAATTATCATTGCCGCTTTCGTACAGAATATAGAAGTATATACATGTCTCTCTCTTACTAATGATATTAGAAAATAGTTTAATTATCTCCGTAATTTTTTCATATTTATCCCGAATGATTTGCGAATGTACACATTCAATACCGAATGGAACCACCCTCGTCGAAGATCTACCATACACGAACTTTGTTGAGTAAATCCTGATTTATTCAACAATTTGTGCTAACGACATTCTAATATAATCCTAAAAATTTATTTTCATTTCCTAACAACTTTATCACACCTGCCGATCTAGTCTACTGTATGCATAAACTATTTAACTAACCACCCAAACAAATTGATAAAAAAAACAATTTATATTGAACTAAATGAAATATAGTTATCCGATGGTTTGGGTGGAAGTGTAGTCTAGGTGAACGGTTATGGTTCTATAATAATCCAGAAGGGATGGTTCTTCTATGCAAGTGATGATTTTGAGATTGTAACTGCCTAGCATGCGGTCCCTGATCCCTAGGCACCGTCTAATTGCTTCTTCTGTTGTGGCTAGTCTTCCTTTGGGCTTCAGTTTGCAATTGCATAAAAACAATTTTTAACTACATATTCCTCCAAATAAAACATTTTTGTGCATAAGCTTTTCCAGTTTCCCTATGGCCTGGAGCGACATATTCCACTTGATGAATCATTGACAGTTTCATGTTGTAAAAGTGTCTTCTCTTTTTGGTTCTCAATTAGTAATTAATAAGTGGGTCGGTTCTTTTTCTAAATGATATGTAATAAACCTACGGTCATCCAATCTGATGGTTAAAGGTTTTGTCAAACCTTATCGTGCTTGCTTGCCTTGAGCTCATATCCAACCCAGACCTAGATTGGCCAAAGATCGATATTATATCAAGTGTAGGGTTCTGATTTTATGGAATCAACTATACTTCATTAGGTTGGACCATATTTAAACATATACTTCAATTTTTCCTATCTTAGACATGAACCTTCAAGTATTCATAACATTTTTTTTGTTTTAAATTGTCCTCTGCATTAAAAAAAAATTATCCTGACCTCATCAAAAATGCATTTTCATGTATGAGATTGTGGTTGTCTTGAAATATACAAAGTAATTTAAAAGTTCGTCATGAATCTACATCTTCCTATGTAAAACATATCCTTTAAACCTTAAGATAATAAATCTTATGTATTTGCTCATAATATATTGGCATGTAGCAGAGATTCTTTGATGCTTAGACATGGTCAATTCATCAGGGAAGAATGTGGATGCTATTACTTATTTGATCTGACTTATTTGAAATCTAGCAAATAATCAAGCGCAGCAGATACTTGGATAATGTGTGTGTGTAAAGGTACGTGAGACCAGTATGCCAAGAACCAGTACTTGTAGGGTAATTCAGTATGCTACATTTTTGGAATTCAGTGTACAGTTGTATATTATATAGCATACTGCAGCAATCTATGTTGATAAATTAATGGACTACTAGATAATGCATAATATGTCCACAACCATATCAAACACCTGAATTCTATATGTTTCTCTATGTTCATGCATACACAATATATATTCTGTTTTTTTCCTATCACGCAGTGCCTTAAACATTATGCCTTTGTTCCTTGAATAAGCAAGTGGATAAGGGAAGAATAATGTTAATCCTTAAAAAAAAAAAAAGAAAAAAGAAAAAAGCTCTGTAATAGAATAAAACATTGACACTATACTTAGGGGAAGTATTTATAATTTATTTATGTTTATCCATCCAAAACTATAACTATTTTCTAATGAGACAAACACAAAAGACGAAAATTTATTCAAACCGAAAAACGAATAGCAACCAAACATAAAATCATCTTATTCTCATATAACTATTTTATTCCTGGGTAAGCTATCTGCTAACCAGATATTGGTAAACAGATAACTAAATAGATTTGTGTCCTGCAGAATATTCTGAATACCAAATTTTATGCTCACATCCACATCTGCATGTGTGCATGACAGACCTGAAATCTTAACAGTCCTTGCAGTCTTGTGAATTCATAAGTTGTGGATATTATAGAGAATTGTTTGATGTAAAATAAATTTTGTTCTTGTTCAAAGGTATGTTCATGTTTTAGTTTGAACATTTTTCCTATTGTTTCATAAGTTCAACTTTTTTCCTGTTAAATCATTGGAGAGGTCTATATTACATCCTGTGAATTTGTCTGCTGCCCAAGTTTTTCAAGAGAATAATATTGAGGCAATTAATTTTGGGTTGTTCTGATTAGAAATTAAAGTAATGATATCAGATATATTTGGATTGATTTCTTAATGTCTCCTTTAATTCAGATTTCCACATTAAAGTGATAGTTTGGTAATAATAAATATTTACAAAGGTCACGTTCTAAACTTCTTTTTCCTGTGATTTTCAGGTGAAGATGATCGCAGGATTGCATTTGGGCAGTTAAAACGTTTTTTATGGAGGGAATTACAACTGGCAACTGATAACTTCAGCGAGAAAAATGTTCTTGGACAGGGAGGCTTTGGGAAAGTATATAAAGGAGTACTGGGAGATAACACAAAAATTGCTGTGAAACGGCTGACTGATTATGAAAGTCCTGGTGGGGAGACTGCATTCTTACGTGAAGTTGAGATGATAAGTGTTGCTGTTCACAGAAACCTTTTGAGATTGATAGGGTTCTGTACAACACCGTCCGAGCGGCTTCTTGTTTATCCTTTTATGCAGAATTTAAGTGTTGCTTATCGATTACGAGGTAATTATAGTTCAAGTCATCACTATGAGTTGGTTTGGCTAAATTATATTTAATTGTTATGTTTCTTGCTTAACAATCTCTGTTTATGAGTCGTGTTTATATGTTTGTATTCTTCATTTATATTTGTGTACTAATATTGGACATATAAATATATATAGACAATTCTGTTGTTGAAATAGAGTGACCTGGGAATCATAAGAATCACCATAGACTGAAAAGGTAATTAAAATGAACTGAGAAATGGCACCTTGAAATCATAACTCTAATAGACAATAGTTTTTTTATTTTTTTTTAAGCATTGCAATTCTTTCACTTTAGAACACAGTAAGCATGATTTTATACCCTCAAGCTTAAGCATACAAATCCGCAAAATTTTCTCTTATCCTATATGTTTGTGTGGATAAGAGCTCAATGTACATTATGTTTGGGTAATTGTCATTCTTAAGAACTCAAGTAATCCACTTATTCTACTTAAATTTGATATTATGAGTTTAAAAGACAGAGTGATCTCTAAATGTATTTTTTTTCTTTTTTTTATATATATAGTGTAACTGATGGTATCACTTTCTGACCCTGTAAATACAATTCAGAGATTAAACCTGGGGAGATGGTGTTAGACTGGCCCACTAGAAAGCGGGTGGCTCTAGGCACAGCTCGTGGTTTGGAGTACCTTCATGAGCACTGCAACCCAAAGATTATTCATCGTGATGTTAAAGCTGCCAATGTTTTACTTGATGAAGATTTTGAAGCAGTTGTTGGAGACTTTGGTCTGGCAAAATTGGTGGATGTAAGGAAGACTTCTGTTACAACTCAAGTTCGTGGAACTATGGGTCACATTGCTCCTGAATATTTGTCTACTGGAAAGTCATCAGAAAGGACTGATGTATTTGGTTATGGGATCATGCTTCTTGAACTTGTGACGGGACAACGGGCGATAGACCTTTCACGCCTCGAGGAAGAGGATGATGTCCTGTTGCTTGACCATGTAAGAAGCACCACATTAACATTACTCTTTTTGCAAGCCTTATTGCATTTTAGTGAGATATGGATATCATGATTGTCTTGCATTTTTTTCCTGTTGAGCTCATATGATTGAAGTTGTTCATTATAGACAAAACTATGGGATGGTTAAAGCATAGCATGTTTTATTCTGCATATTTTGACCAATTCAAGGTGAAAAAATGGGGTGCTCCCTCGGCAAACTTGGATAAAGTTTGTGCTAATAATAGTGATTCTAAAATCTCAAATTTAATCATTTTTTCAACAAATGCTGTTGTAACATATTATTTTGTTTAACATTGACATGTACACATTGTATTATGCGATTAATTGAGCTCATGCATGTTGCATAATTAAGAATATGTTGTCTAGATGGTAGGAGTTGCATTTGTGGATTTATATTGAAGAAGCATTTTTTTTTGTCTGGAGGTTAGCTTTTATGAAAAAGAAGTGTACAATGAATAGCTGTTGCGATGCTAAATGAATTCATCAAGGGAATTATGTTTTTTTTATCAAGGGAGTTATTTTTGGTGGAGCCTTCCTTTCCACATAATTTCACCATCAGCAATCATCATTAAAGAAAACAAGGAAAATGATGTCAAATAGTGGAGAAAATAGATTCTCTAAGATTCATTTTTCTATCAATTTTCATGTCATTAAGAACCCAAAGGTCAAGTAGGTGTGGTAGTTAAAGAGCAATGCACTCTTGCTGTCCAATTCTCTAATGAACCAGTTCGACACTGCCAACATGTTCATATGAGATCCTTTTAAGAGTGAATTTAGTGAGAGATCGTGAGCACTGATGTTGAGTTGAATCTCATGATATTCTTATATTCCAAGGCGATGAAAGAACCAATATTTTGGATGGACCAGAGCTGTATATTTGATGATTTTGTTGTCCAGTGATTGATAACGATGGCTGAGTGAACGTGATGTTTTATGATAAAATAGATATGTTGAGGTGTTTCATTCTCTAATAATTTCCCCTATTAAGCCAGCACAAAGTGGTTTATTAGTCAGGGTAAAAGGGATCGGTGATTTAAAAAAAAAAAAAAAATTCTCACTGAATTCTAAAGTACTTGTTATGCCAATACTCTTTAGTCTTTACATCATTGATAAAGTTGTGGGAAATTCTTTTGACGTTGATAAGCTAACCTTGCAGACCATGCAAAGAATCATTGTGTGCTTGAAATTAATGGGATTTTTTTTTCTTTATCCATTTTTATTAAGCAAATGAAAATTTATAGTAACGAGTAATGTGAACATTATTGGAAGTATTGTAAATCCTACACTTGCTAGGTGCAATCGAAGCTATCAGATCTAGGGTTAGGAATCATTAGGATTTTAGTTTGCCAAGAACCGTTAAAGATTTCTATATTTGATTAAATATTTCATTATCGTTTGTCAGTTGTAGGTTCTTTCTTTAAACAAAGCACCTATCCTTATATGCTTGATGTAGTTCCTTCGGTGATTATTAAACAAAATGAAAACCATCTGTATACTGTTAAGAACACCATATCTAAATTGAATCCTGCATACTAGTGCCACACTGCCACCTTAGCATTAATTTCATAATTGAATCCCTACATTTTCAATGTTTAAACTTTCAATCAGAATTTTGGGTTTTGGAGTTACAATGAACACCCAGTGTTAAAAATTAACATCAATCATTCCCTGTACATCCTTACTGATTGATTGAGCAGTTTAGATTAATCTTATGCATACACTGTGACACGAGCAAAAATATCTCCTTTTCAAGTAATCCTTCTGAGACTTCCATATATTCTTTTAAGCATATTTAATTTCTTGTTTCCCATGTTTCACCATTTTAAAGTTCCATTGTCCTCATTGTTAGTAGTACTGCATACTGTCAAATTTCAGTTCAATTTTTTTTTATACAAAATATTCAAAACTTCTAGGAGACCTGAATTGGACAAGCTCTATTTAAAACTCTGGTGCTTTAACATAAATGTATCCACTTATACATTATCTTGAAAAATAAATCTGGTGCCTCATCTCCTGTAAAGGTCAAGAAGCTCGAGCGAGAAAAAAGATTGGATGCCATTGTGGACCGCAACCTAAATACGAATTACGACAGCCATGAAGTGGAAATGATGATCAAAGTTGCACTGCTCTGCACCCAAGCATCTCCGGAGGATCGCCCCACGATGTCAGAAGTGGTACGGATGCTGGAAGGTGAGGGACTGGCTGAGAGATGGGAGGAATGGCAGCAGGTCGAAGTCAACCGGAGACATGAGTATGAAAGGCTGCAGAGGAGATTTGATTGGGGGGAAGATTCAATTTATAATCAGGATGCCATTGAATTATCTGGTGGTAGATAACAATCAACTTCTTCAAAGGGGTTCAGTTTTTAATACGTGAAGTTTCTCACATTCTCTTTTTAATCTTCATTAACAATGAAGGTCAATCAATCCCTCTTGTAACTGGTGTATCGTGTGTTGATGTGTGATTGGAGTGACTCACTTGGCACTGATCCTGCTCCTTGTATTTGTGTTTAAGAGGATATGTTGTATGTTATTGTTGGATGAGAGTGCCACATAAGCTATAGAGTGATCTACTTTCTGGTCTGTGTTTAAATTTTGATTCTGATTTCTTACTGCCTTATATCCCAGTCATCCAATAGTTTGAGTTGATTTCCTAGACCATTGTTTTGTGAGATTGTATATGTTTCTGCAAAATCAGATTCAATTTTTTTTGTTTGAAGCACCAAATGGTATTTTTAAACTATTAACTTTCGGTGTTGCTTATTAATTTTTATATGTTACATTAGATATCAACAAAGTTTCTTTAAAAGATAGTTTGGTTGGGAAGAGAGAGTTGCTAATGGAAGTTGGTTCTGACTGGGGCTCTAGTATGATATGCCCTAAGTGAAGCTCGCTTTAAACATCTGAATATTCTCGGAGTAACATATAGGGAAATCAAATTAAAAGTTATTTTTAGGTCTCCTTCAGTTAATGATATTTTTTTTGTTGAGAAGTTCAATTAATGATATTTGAGGAAAGAGCATAACACAATGTATTTTAGCAATTAGAACATATTAATACATAGTGCTTCTCCCTTTAGAAACCCCCGCGCCTCCCACCAAAATGATTGTATGCTCCGGCTTTAAAAGTTATTTTTAGGTCTCTTTTGCTATGTTCTTAACGAGAAGTAAAAATTAAGCACTTCCCTTTCTTGCATCTACATAGACGAATGTGCAAGGAAAGTGACTTCGCAATCGGGCTAGGACTATTCAACTCGAATGTTAACTTAGACAAACAATCACTTGAACATTTCATCAAACACTTAAATGACACAACTATAAATACTTTAAACTTTCACACAATCACCAGGATGCTTCAAAAGTTCAAAGTAGTCAAATTAAGAGCAAATGTAGTATGAATTATTCAGTTTGTATTGTAAATGTGGAATAAAAAAACTAAATACCATTAGCAATGGAAACAAACCATTAAAAACTGAAATGAAATATATATATAAGGATCTTAGACGGACGCCCGTGGATTTGAAAATTGTGGCCGGTTTTAGGGACATTGAATGGGTGGCTCACATTCAAACAATCAAAAGCAAAGCAAATGATCCACCATCATTTAACATTGAATTATAAATTGTACAGGCTACAAAGGAAAATTGCTGAAGTTAAAATTAGATGATGAATTTATATGGCAAAATGTTGAGTTCCTTTTATAGCTTTTTTGGGTGCAATAAAAATTCAGACAATATTCGAAAGAATTTTCCGTGGAATCGGAGCAAACAGGCGGAGGTAGCTTTCCCAGCTCGACCGTAAGGTCAGTCACGGGGAGTCCCTCCGATATAAAAAAAAAAAAAAAATTCAAACAACATTATGAATGTAATCAACTACTGTTAGTGAATTAGGAACATTGAAACAAAAGTGTAACAAATTACCTATGGAAAAACTATCATCATCTCTATTAGACAAACTTTGATTTGTTCAATAGATTAAAATTTTCATATGATTTATCTATGCAATGTATAGTCAAAACAAAACAAGATCTAGTAAAAATAGGGAAAATCCCTGAATGAGAAACTAAATCATAGATCTAGTTAAAAAACCCTATTACTACAAAACCACACGAACCATTTTGATTCATAAGCCACCCCCCAAAAAGCTTCAAAAGATGCATAACAAAAACCATAAAAACCAAAGAAACCCAACAATGCAGTAAAAATAAGATCCAATAAAACCCAAAAAGAGGCCGATCTATGCAATGCATAGTCAAAACAAAACAAGATCCAGTAAAAATAGAAAAAATCCTTAAATGAGAAAGCTAAATCATAGATCCAGTTAAAAACCCTCGATTTAGAAAATCATCATGAAGAGTTTAGGACAATGATGAGCCCAGGCTCAATGATAGAGCATATACGTAATAATTAATATGTCATTCAAGCCTTGTTCGGTAACTATTCAACACAATTATTAGATAGTTATGGATTCCTCGTATGCAACCGTGCAAATTCAATTGCCCTTTTTTTATTAATCATCTACAATAATTTATATTTTTTGTGGAACACTATTTTTTTTTTTTGAAGAACACAGAGAAACAAATCAGAAGATTTTTTTTTTGGAGGTTTTTCAACCATTAATTTATTTTTTGGGATGAATTTTTCAAATCCGATTTGATTGGAAATCACAACTATCGATTTCAATGTCTATTAATTCAGGTGTGATTTTGTTTATTTATTTGTTTATGCATTTGTTATAATTTTTTTCTCAAATTTAGTGTGGAGCTTGTCAGTGGGGTTTAAATACTGGGATTTAAAGTAGCAGGGCTCTTGATTGGAATGGTGAATAGCAGAAGCAAATAAATGCGTTTCCAATGGAAGAAAAAAAGATTGAATGGGGTTTAAATTTTGGTTAGAAATATGACTGTTGATAGAAGAAGAAAAACGAATCAGATGATATTTGGTAAGAAAGGACATTTTGGTCATTTTTTGTATTCTTTTAAATATTTTAGGAAATCAGAGGTTATGTGCATGTATGAATTTACTCCTCTACTGACAAAATATTACAAGCATATGCGTTCATTTTGACGAACACTTAAGGGGACTCAATGCTTAATCAAATCGAAATAGAACAAAAAAAATACTTGTTAAACCCTTTCAAAAAAAATATTTTTTTCCCGCACGTTATGTTGGTTGACTTTCAACAAATAAAACAAGGGAAAAATCCAAATAACCCCTTGTAAACTACATGAATTTTATGACCCCTTGGATATAACCCCCTAAAACCACACATGTAAATTTAAATAATTTTAAATTTTCATTGACAGACTGACAGATGATGAATATTCTATTTCTTTAACACTAACTGAAAACACAGTATATCAAAAACTTCTTACAATTTATTAAAAATACAAAAAACCTTATGTAGAACAATTTTATCCATCCGCATATATTATAAAACTATGTCCAAAAAGATAAAATCATCATTTAAATATGATTTTTCACATTTTAACACAATGTAGGGTACTTTGGTATACTATATTTTCAACTAGAGTTAACTAAATAAAATATTACTAGAATAATCATAATCTGTTAATAAAAATTTAACTCAAATAACTATTTGAATTAACATAAATGTTTTCAATATGTTATATGAACTTTAGGAAAAGTCAAGGGAGTTATATGAATGTCAAACAGTTTATAGGGGTTATTTGAATTTTTCCCATAAAACAAACAAAAAGCTCCCGGCACTGTTGGCATGCACTGCAGACCATCGACCCAAACAAACGGCCTAAACTAACCATCCCCAAAAATGACCCAGCACACAAAAATTCGTTGACCAACCTCTGCTTTTTTTTAAATTGGATTTGGCATATACACCATCAAAAACATATTATTTATTATTAGGTTTCGTTAATGAGAGCTCTCAAGGCACTGGTTAAATCACATTTATTGCAACTTTTATAAGTAATTCAATAAATTAATTATGATATTAGTATAAAAAAATGAAAGATTTTTTAAAATACCAATAACACCCCTAATAAATTTATCATTTTTTATCTTCTTCCCTCCCACACTCAATTTTTTGCCTCCCATACACAATATTTAAAAATGAAAAAAAGGTGTCATTGGCATAAATAAGATATTTTCAGGAAAAATGTTTTATTTATGTAAAAAAAAAATGTACATATACCAAACAATTGAACAATATTTTTTTATATAAAGTCAATTTTTTAATATATTATTTAATCGATTACTTGTGAATATTGCAATCTCTTGTTACTCATAAAATATATTAAAAAATTGACTTTATATAAAAAAAAAATTGTTCAATTGTTTGGTATATGTACATTTTTTTTACATAAATAGAATATTTTTTCTGAAAATATTTTATTTATGCTTGTAACACTTTTTATTTCATTTTAAATATTGTATATGGAAGGAAAAAAATTGGGTGTGGGAGGAAAGAAAAAAAAATGGTGAATTTATTAGGGGTGTTGTTGGTATTTTAAAAAATCTGTCATTTTTTTATACTCATATCATAATTAATTTATTGAGTTATCTAAAAAGCAGTAATAAATATGGTTTAACCAATGCCCTGAGGACACTCGTTAACAAAACCCTTTATTATTATACTATTAGAAATAAAATAATGTACTTAGTTCTATACCATTAAGATATATAAATTTTTTGCATTTTCATCGCTTTGAATTTTTTTTCATTTTTTCTAAATATGTTCATTAACACCGTCAAATTATGTAGAAAGTCCAAAATACTCTTGTTTCCTTATTTATATATGATTTCACAAAATAAATATTTTATTAATTTTTCACAGACTTATTTGAACACTATTTAGAGATTTCGTTATCAAAACAGAATATTCCTCGAATATGCTCCTTCCACTAAATAAATGTTAATTCAATAATTAAAATCATTAATAAGGACAAAAGATAAGACATATGGAGATTTACAATTTTTAAAGGGACATTTTTCAATTTTCATAAATTTTCAGCGAGTATATCAATTTTTCCCTTAGAATTATATTTATTTCTATATCAGGAAAATTACATATTTAAGTTTTAACATAAAATTGACTTAATTCAACCGATATGTGTGTGTGTGGATTTGTTTAATTTGAAACCAATATGAGAGGGAAGAATAATCAATTAGCTAGGTCATTAAAATGATCAATTATTTATAGCGTGACAAAAAGCTTATTCTCACAGATGTTACGTTAAGATTATTGTTGTCCCTTTTTTCCACTATTTATGTGTTAACTATAGTTAGTTGCTAATTGTATTAAGTAATCAACTGATAAATATTCAATTAATAAAGTTAACTAAATCTTTTTTTTTTTTTTTTTTTGGAAAACTCAAATAATCTCCTGTAAACTCTTGAAATCCATATAAACTCTTGATTTTTCTTTGAATTCCGTATAATTCTTAAAAAACACATATGTAAATTCAAATAGCCCTCTGAGTTAAACTTCATTGCTTGAGATAGTATCATTTTTAGTTAATCTTGATTAAAAATATAGTATACCAAAAATTCTCTACAATGTGTTAAAACAATAGAAAATCATTTATAAATAATGATTTTGCAACTCCGAATATATTATAAAACTATATCTAGATAGGTAAAATTATCATTTACGTGGGGGTGGGGGGGGGGGGGGGAGGATGTTATGCATTTATAACACATTCTAGGATTTTTTTTTTTTTTTGTATACTATGTGTTTTTAGTCAGAATTAATCAAACATAATATTTTTTATTTGTTAACAAAAATTTAACTTATATGGAATTTTTGGATTTACATGTGGAGTTTTATGTGTTTACATAGGCGGCGTTTTAGGGGGTTATATGGATTTTTCCCCCTTTTTTATGTCCATATTTCTTTATCGGTAAACAAAGACAAGCATTTGGTCCGTCGGTCAGACATTGAATCCCAAAATCAGGAACAGAAAGAGGAAGAGCCGAAGAGGAAGAGAAACATGGAGCGGCTATGGACTGTCGCGTCGATGCTCTCGGCCCGCGGTGACCGAATCACGACCGTGGCCCTAAAATCCCTCCCGATCGTCTCGACTGCCTCCACTCATGTTGACCGAAACAATCTCCTCCGCTACGCGATCTCCCTCTCCCTCTACTCCCTCTTCTTCTTCCTCCGCCTCCTCCTCTCCCTCTTCCCCTCCTCCCCCTCCTCCTCTCCTCCTCCATCTCCTCCCTCTTCCAAGATCGTCTCCCACTTCCCCCCTCCCCCCGCCTCCACCTCCTCCGCCGTCGCCAGATCCCTCTCCCACATCCTCTCCGCCATGTCCCGCGTCCCCGTCGCCTCCCGCAAGTACGCCCTCATCCAGTCCATGGCCGACCGCGCCATCGACGGCAACTCACGCCTCGGAAGTCCCGCCCTCGATGCCGTCAACCGCTCTGTCCTCTCCGCGGCCTTCTCCGCCACGCTCCGTCGGATCGAGGCGGCTGTGAGGCGGGACCGCTCGTCGGCGGCGGCGGCCGTGAGGGTGGATCGAACGGGGAATAAGGTCGTAGGTGCCGTCCGGTTCGGGCTTGGGATTGTGAAAGAGGCGATGGTGATGGCTGCGTCTGTTGCCGGGGCGGAGGCGGACGAGGAAGGGAGGGTTTCGGCGGAGAAGATGGCGGTGGAGCTTCTGTGGCTGGCGAAGAAGATGGAAGGATGTGGGGCGGTCGGGGAGGCCGTGGCTAGGTGGGGGTCGGCTACCGAGTTGGCTCGGCTCGCTCTGTTGGCCGAGCCCAGGCTCCAGGGCTCACTCGTCCGGGTCTCAGGTAACAATTCAATCTTTAATTCTTACAATTATTTTTATTCATTATTGTTATTATTGCTTTTATCTCAATGTTGTAAAAGCGTTTGGTGTTAGTCAAGCAGTTGAAGAGGGACTAGAAATTAATCGGCTAGGCTATGATTAATCAATTGGGGATAGCATAAAAAAATTAATTAATAGATACATAATATAAAATGTAACTTAATAGCTTATTAGTCTATTAGGGATTAATTGGAAAAGTAGCTAGGCGTTAAGCGTTGCGGGCTGGGCCCGCTTAGGCCTAGGCAGGGGATCGGGGCCTAGAAAGGATTTTTGGAACATTGTTTTATCTTTTTGATTTGATGATGGAATAAATTAATTAAGGTTTAGAACTTTTTGCAGGATATTACCTTTACAAAAATTAAATATGTAGAATAAATTAATTTTTATATGTCTGAAACTTAGATAGCTAAAAGTGAGGTTGCAACAGAAAAAAGGACTGATCATTAATTAATTTGTTAAAACAGTAAAAATGGTTGATCTTTTCAACAAAACCACACGTTTCAAGTGTCATATGTTACATCGAAAACTTTCTGTGCAAATTTGCAAGTAGGAGCCCAATTGATGTGGGGACCAAAGTACATGCTTCCAAATTAACAAGTCAGTTGTGGTGAGCGTTTGTTTTCCATCATTCTCTCCGCAAAGACAATTAGAGGGCAATTCATAGGAACCATGCATGTCAAGAGAAGATGATGGAGTCAAATGCGTCTCATGTTAATCCACGCATATTTATTTTATTTAAAGAACATTAATTGGTTGAATGGTTCTCCTTGCTACTCGTATATATATCATCTTAATCAAATATATTGGGTTTTCCTAATGTCAGTGTCATTGTAAATAGTCGCTAGACCCATTCTGATTTTCATTTGTGGTGCCATCTTGATCTTATGGAGGGATAAGGATTGTTTTTGTATGGTTGTTCTATTTTGACTTTTTATTGTTCGAAAATGGGTGGTTGGTTGGTTTGCTTGTTTTTGCATCCATTGGATCTAATTTTTACTCAATTCATAAGTAGATGGGAACCACTACAGGTTTCCCTGAGGTGGCCAACCCTTAATTGTGTGGATCTTAGGTTAGCTTATACTTGGTATTTTTATATTAATTTTTTTTAGTTTGCTACTTTTTACATCCCTCCATTTTTTTAATATATCAAAACACTCCTACGTTTTCAGGCCCTTCCGTCCAACATCATTCATATGTGCATGTTAGTTAATAATGTACTGTAATTTGTTAATAGTATACATATGATGTATAACAATAAGCAAGGTTGATATAACAATGTACAGGGGATGGATAATAACATGAGTTAATAATGCACACATCAATAACATTTGGGAAGATACGAAGTGTTGTACCAAATTTTGGGGGCGTTTTATCACAGGGGCGAAGGTGGTGGCCTTCAGGGGAAGTCATCTAGTCATAGAAGAGTAGTGGATCTGGTTCGCTACCTGGTGGGGGGGGGGTGGTGTTATCATCATGTAGATATCTTTTCTACTACAACTCCTAAGCTGTCCCTATGTTCTGTTGGAATGGGAGTTGGTTGTGCTTCCATTCCTGATCATTTGTTTTTCTTTTCCCTCTTATTCCCCTACTCGTTTTAAAAGGTGTACTTCGATTAGCATTTAAATGAAATTGTGGTAGAGTTGTCTACCTCTTTCAAATAATAATGATAATAATAATAATAGTGTACACAAAGTGCATAATGGCATACAAAGGGCATTTCATGGGGTAAGCGATGGAAAAGGAGATGGAAAGGCCTAAAAAGAATGCAACGTCTAACTTAGGTGTGTTTTCATTTGATAGACGAGTCCCGTGTTAACTGCGTTGTTCAACTGTTTTGATATTGATTCTTCAATCAGAAGTTTAGGCATTTGGGCATTCATGAATCTCTCTTCAGTGAATTGTAAAAATACCCATGCGATTTGAACCCTTCAGTGAGACATATTAAGAGCACTGAATTGCTATGTGAATAGGGCATGGCTTTAAAAAGAGGCTACATAGAAATTTATTGTGAGCACGGTAATGGATTCCATTTGAATAATATGTTGTGTGTGCAGCATTCTTATTCAATCACATCAAAGAAATAGAGGATGATGAAGGAAGCAATATGGTGGATAGGTACCGGATGGAGATGTTGATGTCATGGTTGCCATTGCTGTGCCATGCGAGCAATGGCATCGATGTGCCAGTACTAAGCGGAGCAGATAAGACAGAGGTAGAAAGGGTGCTGGATGAGATAATAGGGGAACTGAGCAACGAAGAGCAGGAGGAAGTGTTGGCAATGTGGCTCCACCACTTCACAACTTGCCCAAACTCTGACTGGCCCGATCTCATGTCCTCATACACCCGTTGGTACACTGAGTCTCGCAGGCTTTTCCTCATCAAATACTGAAGAAACCCTGTAGAACATGGGTTTCTCTGGGTTTTGCTAGAGCCTTGAAGGCAGACATCCGTTGGTATCTATTTTCTGTACATATATATATATATTGATTAAACAAATTCATAGAATGAAGCATGGAACAGTTGGGTCATGCTCAATTTATTGTAGTATCATTTTGTTTAAAATCTTTATTTACTTTTTAAATTTTGATTGGAGATCTTACGTCTCATTTTGTTCGATGAATAAGATAGCATCTTTTTTTTTTAAAAATAATTATTAATAAATCATTTTGTTTTAATATTTTTTTAATAAATTAATAAATATATTGAAGGTTGTGACATTGTCCGCTGGTTGTTTGTGAAGCTAGGATTTGATTGACTATGTGCCTTTCAGTCCTCCAGAGGATCCTTGTAAGATGATGCCATAGACTTACAACGAGATCATCCATTTTGTATCCTTAGAAGCTCATGATTTTTAAACATATCTTAGTTTGTCAACATGTATAGAACTAGTTGTGCATTTCACCATTGTCTCCGAGCATTGCTTGAGATTGAATGGACGAGAAGTGGAAGCGAGAGATTTTCTGTGAAAAAACTGTGGGCATATTTATTCTAATAGAATCAAAATAGAACATGTTAGAATTGAAGGTGAATAGGAAATAGAGCATACAAAAAACAAAGTAAAAAATAGTAAAGAGAAGAGTGAACAATGTGATGCGAGGATAAAGGCCAAGCAGAAAAGATTTTTACCAATGAATCGATGCTCCGTTATATCCCATAAATTTTTAAAATAGAAGTGCGCGACCTGAAGTGAGAGTAATTTAGGACAATTATAGGTAGTGGAGGTTACTGCTACAACTGAAATGCTCCACTCCACCTCTCCTTTGTCTCGAAGAAGGGCAAACAAGGCACATACATATATGTCATCAAAAATGGTCAACGCTATAATAGCCCACCAATGTAAGCACGTGAACACATATTAATATGTACTTTCAAATTCTCACCCCATGGCCTCACCGTGACATGTATATGATGATGTCATTAAAACATAAATAATACGCTAGAATTCATCAATAAATAAAGGCATGCACTTTCAAAAAAAAAAAAAAAAGAGGGGGAAAAATCCATATAACCACAACCCCCCCCCCCCCCCCCATATGAAAATTCAGATATCCCCCTATCTTTTCCCTAAATCCAAATAACCCCCCAGAAACACAATGAAAAGCCAAATTAACCCTTCTGTTAGTCAACTTAACCCAAGGGTAGCCTGACTTTAACTCAACGAGTGAAGTTACGTTTATACCCTCCCTTAAACATACCTATCATCCCCTTCTTCTGCTGCTCCCGTCCTTCCCCCACTAAGCGTCCCCGTTCGATTCTTTGCTCTGGTCGTCGAAGTGGCGGAGCATGTGCGCGAAGCCAGCCTCTGATCGTCGTCTGCGGTGGTTGCGGCCTCGTCGGACTTGATGCAGGAGATTTTTTTTAGATTGCATATATTTCTTTATTTTAGATTGCATTTTTGTTAATTTTTTTTGTCATTTTCAACCATAGTTTTTCCTCTTTCAAAATCAGCAATAGTAGACATGCTATTTCATATTGCTATTTATTTCAAGTATGATATTGGAGATGACAGATTTACAGTTTTTAAATATATTACATAGTTTGAAATTCAAAACATGACTATTCAATTATCCATGTATTTCAAATTGCTAGTGTGAGGTTAATTAATCAAGTTAGTAGGAGAGGAAAATCATTGAAAGTGACCTCATGAAGCGGTAGTACTAAAGCACCAAGGGAGATGGTCAAATATCAAGCAACAAGGGGGTGGGGGGGCTATATAGCACATTGGCACCCAATCTAGCAACATATAATTAAGTTATAGAACTACCACCTAATGTAGCTGATCTGTTTTTTTTCTTCAGGTTGTGGAACTGTTTACACAATCTGAATTCTGGCAAAGAGGAAATTAATTGTTTTGGTGCAGGTTCTTGTTTGCAGTATTCAGATGCTCAGCCACTTTGACTTGCTCATTGATTTGAATGGGGTTAGACATGGAATCCAGTTTGGGGACAAGTTTTCCTGACAGTTTTTTATGTATTAATTTGCAATGTATGCAGTTTGTGTTTAGATAATGTATGAAGTTTGTTATGTTAAGTGTTCAAACAAATGTAATGCATTTTTTTTCAGTTTGAGACAATGTATTAGTTTCTCATGTATGCAATTTGTTCCGGGTGTATGCAGTTTTTAATGTGTGCACTTCATAATTTCTACAATGTATTTAATATCCAGACAGTTACAGATGGATGTTGGCAGATCCAAACTAGCAAATGGAGTAGACCAAGTTTTTCCTGTCATGCAAACAGATCCAAACTGTCTAGATTTTTTACATATTTGCTGGTATATCCAGCTAGTCCAGTCAATCCAAATTTATTCTATGTATGCTAGCAGTCCAACTAGTATAGTATTTATCCATGTATGCTAACAGATCCAAGTAGTCCAGATGTTTTCAATTTTTAACAGGTGAATGCTGGCAGATCCAAATGAAGTTTGTAAACAAATATAAAAGGATTAGAAAACATAAACATTACTCATATATACAAAGACCACACAGAGTTGGTTCATGCATTTTATCAAACACACCAAATGCATGATGTGCAAAGCCTCATCATTTATGACATTCGAAGTAAATCTGAGTATCAATAGATATTGTAGAGATCAACGGAGTTGATGAGAATGACTTAGAGTAAAGAAACACAATGAATAACCAATGAACGAGTATTTAATAACACATATGAAACTGTTCAACAGACAACGGTGTGGAGGAATATCTATACACACATAATTTGCAATGGTCTGGAGGCGGAGGTTGGAGGCGTCAACCGTCCGGAGGTGGAGGTGTCAATGGTCAGATCTCTAATGGTAAACTCTGCAATGGTCGATTTGGAGGATTGAATGAAGAAGAAGAATGTATGTTAAAGGGGAGGGGTAAAAAAATAATTGCAGGGGGTTATTTGAGTTTTTCATAGTTTACAGGGGCTTATGTGTATTATTTCAGTTTGATTGGGTTAGGTTAACGGAATATTCTAAGAATATTTCAATTCTGACAGTGGTTAATTAACTCAGGGGGTAAATTTGGCTTTCATTATGTTTCTAGGGGGTTATTTGGATTTAAGGAAAAGACAGGGGGTTATATGGATTTTCATATGTTTTGTAGGAGGTTATATGGATTTTTCCAAAAAAAAAAAAAAAAGGTATGTGATTCAATTTTCTTAGATTTTTCTTTTTGGTCAATCTTTCTTTTCTTTTTTCTTTTTTTACATAAAAAATGAGATTTCTAAGTTGAGCATCTGAGGGCTCTCTGTCTCAACCAATCTCTTCTCTCTCTTTTGCGTCTCTACTTCCGATACAACCGATCGATTAACTCTGGCATTCATCTCCTTCGGTGATCTTTAGCCATTGGTGATCTTCTTTCCTGGTACCTCCAAAATCTGTTACTTCAACAAACATCAATCTCAACCTCCAAATTTGCACACAACGAGTGATGGAATGAATCATAATGATCACAAGGAATGAAAGATCTAATAATATTAGCTTCAATGACCTCCAAGAAAATAAAAGTTATAATGAAATTGATGGTAATGATTAAATCAAAAGGATATAGACACAAATCACAAGTAACACTGATAGAAATTATAAGAAATTGCAGTATGCATAGTGAAGCATGTATTGAATTGAACATGCAAATATCTTGGGTTAGCTTGAAATTAAACAAATCTAAGCCCCAATCAACTTCATCAAAACATGACTAACTTGTTATGTTTCCAAAGATAATAATGGGTTAAGTTTATTGGACTCACAATACCTTACATTTTTGGTATAAAATAAAAAAAAAAGCCACCTGCCAAAGGGGACTTGAGTGAATATCAGTGGCCACGATACATTATAAACTGAATGGCTTCCTATAAACGTCAAATATCTCGGATGATGACAGTTGAGGTTCCTGTTAACAAAGATCACACAACTCTCTACCAGTATTAGAATTACATTACGATGAAAATAAAAGTAAAAGTAAAAATGACCTGAGATGAGAAATAGGTTGACACAACTACACTAGATTAGTAGGCACTTTGTTTTGATAAAAGTAAAAACAATAGGTTGATAAATTGATAAAATTAAAAATGGATGGATTGCCAGAAAACATCAACCTTTTGTTGTAGATCTTAAATTTGCTCTTGCCCAGATAAGGGCTGGTGTTGTATAAATAATTTTTGTCAATGTAATGCCCTCCGTTTGGAGTGGTGTTTACTGGGGGAAAAAATACACAGGATTGTTTCCCCCTCTGTATTATTTAGACTCCACAATTCATTCTAAGCTTGTAACATATGAAGCAATGGCCTCATATGAAACGGATTATATATTCAACAGATTTTGCCTTTACATAAGCGATTTTTTAAATCAAAATCAGTTATAAATTAACCATGTTTATAATTTTCAAATTAGAGCATGATCGGGCCGGACGACGACAGAGGTTATGGTTTGACATACTGCGCAGCGGAAGGTCCTCACGTGCTGGGGGACGACTAATAGCACCCCACAGTGGCTGCACCTCTGCGTGTTGTTGGCCATCGTTGTTTGGTTAGGGGCCTTGGTGGTGGTGGTGTTCATCAGCATTTGTTGTTTGTTATATCATTGGGTTTAATACATGCACGTGTACAGGTTCATGGAGTTCATGTACCTCGCGTATCCGATTCCGCATTTCACTTGCTGGTGAGAACCTTCTTTTTGAGGTATGGTTCGAGTTATTGCCCGTTTGACTCAGTTTTCTTAGAATTTTTTTTAGATGATTCTCACAAGTAACCAGGGAAGACTGACTATAATAACCCTACCATATTATTATTATTATTATTATTATTATTATTATTATTATTTATTTTATAGATAGAAAGGTAGGCACCCAATCACAATTTTATTAAAACTAAGATATGTGTCCAAACGATAAATCAGATACAAGACCTGGTGAGGAATGCTCGGAGGAACACCGTATTAAAATTAATAAATTATAAAATAATCTTGTTTTGAAAAAGAGGAACTCTACCCACCGCACGAGTTCTAAAATTATTTTGACATTATACCCCTTTAAAAAAATAATTGTATTCATATCATTAAAAAATTCATTCGTATTACATCTATGCCCTTAAAGTTAAGTTCTGTCATATGACATAGGATTATGCGGCGAATATTTTACTAACAGTGTTAATTGTGACTTGAATTAACCAAAATATCATCATGAGAAATTTGCATTTATACCCCTGTCGAAAAACTCAAACATAATCCACATTAACAAATTCTAAAAGCATTCACACAAAACCCTAAACTCAATATCATATGTCTTAAACAAGTAAATAAAGACCAAATTTAAAGGAGACAGATGGAAGGACATAGATGTAATACGGATGAATTTTTCAGGTATATATATGCAATTACATAAAGGGGTATAACGTCAAAATAATATTGATATTTAATTCTATTAGAGAATGACTCAAGCCCTCTATATAATAGAACATGATAGTGTTACATATATAACACAATAATATAATACATGTGTAATTCATAAATAGTGAAAAAATAGTTGAGCTTATCCGTAATAAACCACTAATCCGGTCACTTGAGAGACCAGTAGGAGCACTGATCGAATGCCTTAGCATTGTTTTGGTGTGATCTTTTGTAATAACAAGAACATCATCCCCATATATGGCTAGGATAGTTGATGTCTACCTTCCCTTTAATTAAAGGAGCGATAGAGGTATGAAACTTTTTAACGAGAAGCCTTTTGCCATAATAAAAGCCTCAAGCCTCATAAACCACACTCAGAGATGGAACACCATGCAAGTCACCACGAGGGTTGATGGTGAAATAGGTTTTTTTAATAAAGGCGCGGTTATTTCTATCCACAGAGTTATTTATCACACCCCTCTCAAAAAATAAGAACGTGATTTTTTTAAGAAGTGAATACACAATAATCTATTCGACCTTGTGAAGTCGTTCATTATGTTACAGGTCAATATCACATAGTCGAACTGGTCACATAGACCTATGACCTCTTTGTGACCCATTTGACTTTGTGTAGTCGTCAGTTATATATTCTGTTTGACATCACAGAGTCGAGTAGGTCATGGAACTATAGTCTTCTCTGTGACTTATTCAACTTTATGAAGTCGTTCATTATGTCACATGTTGACAATACAGAGTCGAACTAGTCACTAAGACCTAAGACCCTCTCTATGAAAATTCTACTTTGTGTTTTAAACAATGTGTTAACGTGTTATGATGTTCTCAATTAAATGATGTCTTCAAACAATGGTGCGTTGTTCAGTATCATAAATGACATATCACATAATGTGGTATTTGGACATCTCTCTTTGTGAAGTCATCCATTATATATGTCACAAGTTGAATGGGCCGTAGAGAGGACATTAAGTCTATGTGACCCGTTCAAATTTGTGATATTGACTTGTGACAGAATGGTAATGTTTTAAAAACCGAATAATTCAATGAACCGGAAAAATGAACGGGACAAGGGTCACTGGTTCTATTATTGGGTCAATCGAATTTGAACTGTGACATAATTATATATAATAAAAAAATTAATTATCATTACCAAATAAAAATATAAAAAATATTTTAGAAAATCTTTGCATAAATTTATTACTTAACATAATAACGTGATTTTAGTATGTAAAATCTAAACTTATTATTAGATTTCATATGTTAACAAGTGATTAATCATCATTTCTACGAATAAAGAACCATTTGATATAATCAACCCGTAGCCAATTCATAAAAACTATTGGTTTAACCGGAGGGTTGATTGAGTTTTACTGATTTTTCATATCATTGGAGGGTAAATCGAACCGGAATTCAAAGCGGGTGAAGGTTAACGGATCAACCGGGCGGGTCGGATAGGGTTTTAAAACATTGAATTAGTGGACGACTTTCCCAAAGTCGAATGGGTCACAAAGAGAGCCTTAGGTTTATGTGACATGCTCAATCCTGTAATGTCAAATGGAGTATATAACTGACGGCTACACAAATTTGAATGGGCCGTAGAGAGAGCCTTAGGTCTCTATGATCAGTTCCACTCTGTGATGTCTATCTGCATGTGATATAATGGATGACTTCATAAAGTCGAATGGGTCAGAGTGAGTTCACTCTTAAAAAAACACATTCTTATTTTTTTGAGAGGGGTGGGGTGAATAACTCTGTGGGTGAAAATAGCGGCCCCATTTTTTAGTTAGACATATGTGCCATTTGGATAGAGACATAAGTTATTATTAGGTTTATGACTATTCCAGGAATAGATAGCTATACTAGTGAAATGATTGATTTTCTGTTTTGTTATATTTTTTCTTATTCTCGTTGGTAAACATAATAATACGTTTTTGTTGTTTGGTTGAATTTTGAAATAAAATATGGATGAGTGGTTATTTATTTAACATACCATTTTTATCCTTTTATTTATTGTTCACTTGTCACTACCAATGCCTTCCATTCACTGTTCACCAGTCACCCCCCCCCCCCAAGAATATCTATTGTGCATTGAACACCCTTTGACGTCCACCTCCACCACAATCGCAGCCTGACCACTCCACCAACAACCGCACCACCATCACCGCCGCCGCATCACCACCACCTCCACAGCCACCACCACCACCACCCCCTACCCAATAACCACCACGAACTTAAACTCCACCACCGATTCCACAAACACCATCTTGGCAACCACCACCACCACCCGGCCTTTCCAAGAACCACCACGAACTTCGTCACCACCACCGCCGCGGAACACCACCACCAGCTCCACAACCACCATCTCCGCCACCACCACCCCCCTCCCAGTGAACCACCACAAAACTCGTCACCACCATCAGTCCATCACCATGAAACACCTCCACCACCTCCACCCGTTAATGCACCCGCAAATGCAAGAACAAACAGGGGCAAAGAAATGAAAAAATAAATAAATTGTGGGACCCATTTATTATTATTGTTGGAATAAGCTAATTCCATAGCAAAGAGGGGATTGGTATACTCCTTTATTCTCACTGTAACGCCCCAGGCTTATACAGCAAGAAAATGTCTGTTTTGCCCTTAAATGGGCTCACGGGTTTAAAACGCGTCTTGGTGTGTAAGAGATGTGCTCACATATAAGCACAGACTATCTTCTCACATTAGGCGATGTGGTACTAAACACCCTCACCCAATCCATGGGCCTCGTGAGACTCTTGGGCCTGGGTCACACTCACTTAATCCAGCATCTGTATACCAGCTTATTCTTCTTAGCCAAACACCATTTTTTCCTTATTCCTTGCTTATTCCTGCTTATTCACCCTTTATCCCTCTATCCAAACACCACTGAACTTTTATTCTTGGATATATATTTATCCGAGCATAGTGAGTATAAATAAGAATAAAATGATTTTGTGTTTAGTTGTGTTTTGAATTATTTTCGTTGATAAACATAAGAATAAATGTTTTATTATTTGGGTAAAATGTAAATAAAATATGAAAAAAGATTTAAAAAGGTAAAAAAATAATGATAGTTGATTTAATAGGTGATTTATAAGAGGTGATGACAGTTGATTTGACAGTGGACCCACATATTTTTTAGGTGAAATAACATATAATAACTTTAATTACAAGGATTGATTAGAATCTATATATCACTTTATAGTTATACCAGTTTATTTTGACATACTTTATCGGGGGTTATCCAGGAAAAACAAACACATCAAAATTCTTATCCGAGGTTATCTAGAGTTATCCAGAGGCTTATACCCAAAACAAACGACTAAAAGAAATTTGTAGATTATTTAAAAAAAATGAGCCCAAATATAAAAGTAGTTTATATAACATGGAGCAGGAGGGATTAGCCGTCATGTCAATCATTTTTTTCTTTTATACCTTACACTTTTCATATAAGATAAATTTGATACTTAAAATAAATTCGAGATTATATAAAAAAAAGGAGCCCAAATATAAAAATAGTTTATATGACATGATTTAAAAGCAATTCGCGGATTATATTAAAATGAGCCCAAATATAAAAGTATAAAATGACTAAGGGGCGTTTGGTTCAGCTAAAAATAGCACTTATTTTATTTAAAGTTGAAAATCAGCACTTATTACTGAAAAGTGTGTTTGGTAGGATCATGTATTCAGTACGTAAAATTTCTGCTTTCAAACTTTTTTTACTTCGAGCAGATACCACACTTAAATTTCAGAACTGATCTTCCGTTAGTTATGATACTCTGCGAAAAGATGAAAATGGCCCTACCTAGTAATACCCATAATTATCAAGGGTATTTAAACCCCCTTTTCACTTCTTTGTCTCCTCCGAATGAATCAAATCGAACAATGTGCCCTGTGAGACTCTCCAAACCCTAGGTTATCCATCACCTTCTTCAGGAAAATTAATTCACCACGATTGGACACACATCTACCACCATCCCACCACCGCCTCTTGGATATCCTCATATGATCATCCTCTACCACCATCCTACCGCCGCCTCTATGGATCTCCTCTCCTTGAAATAGCACCCTCCTCAACGAGGCCCGGTCGGCGTTCACTGGGACCACCCACCGCGGCGGAGAATCTACCGCGAACAAGATCAGCATAGGGGTGTCGACCTCTCCATCGTGATCCTCCCCAACCCGTGATGTCTCGATCTAGGCCATCGCAAATATGCGACTGACAAAGTCCGTCACCAATGATGACGTGTGGCCGTCGCCAATGCTTGATTTTTTTGTTGTGGGTCCACCTAAATCACCCCTCCCGACCACGGCTTCCTCTCCTCCACTTGCATCACCCCCTCCGATGTCTGACTGCATAAGAATTTTGATTGAAGGGGATATCACTGGATTTTGGTGTGTGTGTGTTTGTGAATTGTTTGATTTTTGTACTAATAATAACAATGATAATTAGGGCTACAACTCGGGCGGGTTGGGTTCAGGTTGACCCCAACCCGAACCCAACCTGAATTCTAAACTACTCAACCCTAACCCGACCCAACCCGATTTTCAACCCGAATTGGACCAACCTGAATCCAACCCGAAATTAAATAAACCAACCCGACCCAACCCGACTTAACCCGAATTGGACCAACCCGACCCCAACCCGATTTTCAACCCGAATTGGACCAACTCGACCCAACCCGATTTCTAACATGATGTGTAAATTAAATAAATCAACCCCACCCAACCCATAAGATTAGCTAGGTTTACCTAAAATTTGGACTACCCATATTAGAAGTTACAAAATAAACGGCCATGATCTTTTTTTAACTATTAATTTACGGGTTCGGGTTGGGTCGGAGGCCAACCCGAACCCAACCCGATTTGTGAGTCAACCCGAATTGGTCAACCCGAACCCGAACCCGAACCCGATTTGATCAACCCAACCCATGTAAAAATCGGGTTCAACCCGTCGGGTTCGGGTTCAACCCGACCCAAGTTGCAGCCCTAATGATAATAAATATCATTGAACGTGTTGGAATTAATAATTTTGGATTTTTTTTATTAGGCATAGGTTTTGGAGTTGTTTGTATTGTGAATTTGTTTTTTGTTTTTTTTATTATTTATTTTGCGTTTTTTTTCTAAGAGCATCTTTAACCCTAGCTTGGTACCCATATCAAATTTAAATATATGTAAAAATCCATTATTCAAGCTCTAATGAGTGGTATATGTATTAATAGAATAAATAAAACCTTTATTTTAAGTATTCAACTACATATCAAAATAACATTCAGCACTTATAAAATGGACTAAAATATCTTTATATAAGCAATATTGTTTAGTGGTGAACTAAACACACTAATATGAATAAGTTCTTATTTTTTCCATCGAACCAAACACTTTTTTTTAAACACTTATAAATATCTCCACTTATAATTTCTCACTAAACACACTAATCTAAATAAGTTCTTATTTTTTCATCGAACCAAACATTTTTTTTTAAACATTTATAAATATCTCCACTTATAATTTCTACATATATATAATCAGCACTTAAATTCAGGCATTCTACTGAACCATACAGTCCCTAACTTGTTATGTTTCCACATATAATAATATATGGGTCAAGTTCATTGGATTCAAAGTACCTTACATTTTTGGTACACTAAAAAAAACAAAGAAAAAAAACGAAAGTACTTGAGTGAATATCAGTGGCCGCGGACATTATAAAATGAATGTCTTCCTATAAACGTCAAACATCTCCGAAGATGCCAGTTGAGGTTCCTGTTTAAAAAAAAGAACACAACTCTTTACCAGTATTAGAAATACATTACAATGAAAATAAAAGTAAAAATGACCTGAGATGAGAAAAAGGTTGATACAACTACACTAGATTATTAGGTACTTTGTATTGATAAAAGTTAAAACAACAGGTTGATAAATTGATAAAATTAAAAATGGATGCGTTGCCAGAAAACTAGCTTCAACATTTTGTTGTAGATCTTAAATTTGCTCTTGCCTAGATAAGGGCTGGTGTTGTATAAATTTTTTTTGTCAATGTAATTCCCTCCGTTCGAGTGGTGTTTACTGGTAAAGAAAGGTGTTTTTCTCATAAATACCTATGTTACATTCTGATTTTATCAAAATACTCCTAATAAGGACCTTTGTACAAAAATACCGCCATAATTATTTAAATGAGTGCAAACGCATCCCTCCATCACATGCAGTTTATAATCCGGACTGAACCACAGTTACATTGGATAACCAGACATACCAAAAAACGGAGAATGTCATCACTTAACGCAGAACCTCACATTACCCTCAAAACAACTTTCTTTCATTTTTTTTTCTAATTGATAAAACCCTGGATCTCCCTTTTTGTTTCATTGTGGAACACTAACTCCCCATTGTTTTCATTGCAATTTGCAAACCATTGTTTCTTCTTCAAATTATAGTCCTCACATCTCTCTATAACCTTATCCAGATCCACTTAGTCCTCTACTAAATAGATGTCAACATTTCACAAAGTAAACCACAATGACAAGAGGGATTCGGGCGACCGCACACCATTAAAGATGTGTGAGATGAAGTGTTAATTATGTAGTGGACTAGGGAGGCATAGGTGCGATATCATTGTCGGGAGGGGGAATTGTAACACAAGTGTGAGGCCATCTTGATTTATTGCTCCTCGACTGAGGCCTGTGTTAGTTATGCACTTTGCTTTCTATATTTCCAATTTGAGCTCTCTCTCTCTCTCTCTCTCTCTCTCTCTCTTTATTAATAAAAGGGACGAGAGAGCCTACCACATTAAGCACTTTAATTAGCATCCAAGTGCATAAAATATTTACCTGAGTGAGACCGGAACGAAACACTTTTTTCAAAAGAGAAGCGATGGGGCCTTTGATGCCGGGTCCGGTATCGGTGTCACGTATTACGGATCGCATGTTGCTAAGCAAGCGGCCGTAAGTCGCCCCTGCCTCGCTCTCCGCGGCTTGTATGAAGCTGAACGTCATGGCCCCTGTTGTCGTGTACCCCGATAGTGCCTGCAACATTCACCAAATCTGTAAAATCCATTCACTTTTTAGAAAAACTAGCTAGGGAGGTTAATTGTATATGTTGGTCACCTTTGTGTCTACAGAGGTCTGATTATCATCGCAGCCGCTGAAAGATATTGCCAGGCCACCACTTGTGCCTTTACGAGCAAATTCTGGACGGCGGTGATCCTCCCACTGGCAAAACCCAGCCCTACCAAGTTACACAATAACCTCATTAGGCAATTAGCAACCAAATGTTATATGAGAGACAAATAATAATGCCTGACCTGTTCATCCTACAGACATAGGGGAGGTCCAATATGGTGCCACTATGGCACGCATCGATGAATGCATGAAGCATAACGCCTGTGGTAAGTGGCCTGACAATTGTATTATTGATCTCATCATCAACAAGCATGCCCTCCGACTCATAGTCCAGTGGGCACAGCGTCTCGTCGTAGCCGTCGATCTCGTCTCCCATGACGTCCCGGCGCTGTGAACCATGGCCTGAGAAGTGGAAGACTAGGGAGTCGCCAGCCTGGCTGTCGTGGACCAGCCACCGCATCGCCGCTTGCATGTTCATCTTTGTTGGGATCCGAGTAGGGTCCGTCTCATCTTCTGTATAAGGTATAAAAACATAGAGTATATGCGTACATCAACATATGTTCCTTCTTTGTCGGTGTTGTTTATGGTTCATCTTCGTTGTCCTTGTTTATGATCATCAATTATTGAGGTATGATGGTATATATTGAAGATTGGAAATTGGATACTTTTCAGGATTTACAAGAATGAAACTTTTTCTTGTGTGTAAGAAATGTTGGGAACTTTGATTCTTAATTTCTTAGGGGGGTGATCGATCCAGGCTTTGATGGATTTTTGTTGATATTATTTAAAAAATGTACTTTTACATATTTTTATAAATAGATTTTCATAAATTTTTACAGGCTTTCAAATATTAACTCTCATTGACTTTCACAAATTTTGTAAATTTTTACATACTTTTACATAACTTTCATAAACTTTTGCAAATTTTCACATATTAACTTTTATTGACTCTCATAGACTTTGATTTGTTTCTAGAATTAAAAAAAAATTCAAACACAAGTTTATCCAACATATCTAACATTATAATCATTATATAAAAATATGTATTTAATCCAAAAATTCAACATTTATGAAAGTCTTTATAAATCTTGTTGAAATTGAAGAACACATTACAATATATCTACGATAAAAAATTTAAATCGAATATTACTTGACTTTTTGTCCATGAATTTATGTCTCAATCAAATAATGTTAGATTTTTTATCTACGAATTAATATCTCAATCGAATAACGCTACATTTTTTTGTTTACTAATTAATACCTCAATCGAATAATGCTAGAATTTTTATACATGAATCAATGTCTCAATCAAATAACGTTTGTTTTTTTATACACGAACTAATGTCCTGATTGAATAATTTAAGATTTAGAAATACATGAACATGACCTGTTTTGTCCATAAAAGCCCAAATTGACTACCTCTATTAGTAAATTTGATACCTCAAAAATCTTATGATCATGCCTCTGAAAGAAATACCTACTAGGATCTGGACTTTAAAAAAAATATACCCTGATAAACAATTTTTCATAAAGAAAGTATTACGTTTGAAAGCTTTTCCTTAAAACTCAAATTCAAATTCCAATTTTCAAATTTTTTTACAAAACACTTCAACATCTGTTTACTTTTTACCGTTTGGAATCAGTGGCGGGGCCACCATAGGACCACGGGGGGGCATGTGCCCCCTGAAATTTTTTTTATTATTTTCATGTTATTTTAATTTATTTTTAGGTCCTTTTAATTTTTTGTGGCAAATTAATTTTAATTAGGGTCCATAGATCATAGGCCCCACCTACATATGAAATTCCCTAAACAGCAACCACTCACAACTAAATAAAATAAAAAAAAAACAATCACTCACATCATTTTTAACTCTTTTTTTTCATTTTATCCATATCTCACAAACAGCTATAGAAGCATGGATTCACTTCTCAACGTCTTCACCTAAGTGCCCATCTTGAAAAAAATAAATGTTTGAATCTCTTTTTTCTTTTTCCTTTTATATCTCAGTTGTTTCTAATATCAATCTTCATCTCTAAATAATTTTTATTTTTTGTTCATTAAATGTTTAATAATTGAGAATCTACAATCTGTAATATTCTCTTCTCTTCCATCAATACTTTGAAGGTATATAATTTTTTCTTTTTACCTTATTATCATTGTTACTAATTTATTTAAAGTTTAAAATATTTGTATAAACATCTAAAATAATTAAATCATTCAACATTTTCAGAATATGAAACATCATCGAAATCAAATTTAAAGGTATGTATTGCTTATTAGATTTATGTTTTGACATTTTTTTTAGGAATTATCAATATGAAATATGACATACCATTTTAAAATATAATAATGATTTTTTATAATTATTCAGTTATATGTTTTATATGAATGTCTTTATTTTATTTTATACGTATTTTTAATCTATGCTATTGAAATAAAAAAATATAATGATATAATTTTAAAAAATATTTATATAAGTCACATTAGGCCCCCCTTTATAAAAATCCTGGCTCCGCCACTGTTTAGGATAAATGTTAATTGAAACAGTAAAATGTCTTGTATAATCATAGTTTCAAAATAAACTCCAAACACTTGAGTTTAATTAAATGATTAAATAAACTAAAATGAATAAACCATCACCTGTGAGTACAAGAATGCAGTCATCAGGGAACTGGAAGCGCTCGCGGAGAAAGTACCTCATGCAGTTCACGTCATTGATGCTCCCCTTCAGCTCATAACTCCTCCACCGGTACGACACCCCGACGAGTAAGGCTCTCTTCTTCCCATGCACCGCCGGGTAAGTCGGTTGTGGCCGCAGTGTCATCGGTCGGTCGTAGTCCGAGTACCCACCCGGGTACGTCGGCGTAGTGGCCTGGCCTATTAGACCCTTCACCCATTTGGTGGCGCGTCGGACATGGCAATGGACACGGTTCAGCGGATCATGATCGGGCCGGACGACGACGGTGGTTATGTTTTGGCATACTGCGCACCGGATGATCCTCGCGTGCCGGGGGACGACTAATAGCACCCCACAGTGGCTGCACCTCTGCGTGTTGTTGGCCATTGTTGTTTGGTTAGGGGCCTTGGTGGTGGTGGTGGTGGTGCTTGTCACATTATTGGGTTTAATACATTCACATGTCCCACGCTTTATTCCTTTCCTAGCTGGACATATAAAGAAAAGATGGCGTATCCGATTCCCCATTTTACTTGCGGGTGGGAACCTTCTTTTTTGAGGTATGGTTCGAGTTGCGCCTGCCCATTTGACTCAGTTACTTGGAATTTTTCTTTAGATGATTCTCAAAAGTAACGGGGGGCGACGGCTATAATCACCCTTTTAGCTAAAAACATCATACTATAATCAGCAATTTCATTAAAAATGAGGCATGTGTCAGAACAATATAGCAAATATAAGACCCCGATGTGGAACACCCAAAACGGGTTCGGAACCTCTGTGAAAATATCATGGGGATCGTTGGTGGTGGTGGCTGGGGCTTCGGTGAGAGATTTGTTGGATAGGGTTTGGAGAGGGAGATCGAAAGTTTTTTTCATACCGGCATTAGTGAGGGAGATTTGTTGAAATGAGGGAGGAGAGAGAAGACGGAGGAGGGTATGTAACCTCCATCATGTAACCCTCACCGTTCAAATGAGATCGGATGGTGGGAAGGCTATGTGAAACAAAAAAACGTTCCTCAGATCTGGACTGTCCAAATGAGATGGGATGGACGGTGGTGATCGAGCAGCTCGAATGAAACGGTGTGAAAGCTCTCGTTAGTGAGTCACATGTGTCACGTGAAGTGACTATCAGGTGTCGGCTTTCCATTAGTGTTCACAGGGTCAACCTGTGATAAGTCTCAGAGGAGTTCCAAACCAGCTCAAAACACCCTACTTAAATGAATGAATTATATAGTTTTGAAAATGAGGAACTCCATCACCCCGCCCAATGTAACCCCACCACGTAAATAGTCTTCACCCACATGTCCCATCTAAACCAAAATGCATGTACCCCTCCCCCAAATCAAACACAAAAAACATTTACCCACCTTCTCTCTCCTATGGTCACTCATTTTTCCCGGTCAGCGTCATTCTTCCTTCGGCGTCTCTTACATACATCATAACCAGTGTTTGCTCCGGTGGCCACCCATTTGTGTCCACCTCAATAAGCATGCCCTAGGTTGATTTGGAGGTCGGACTTCAAAGAGGTAATGATTTCTTCTTGTTTTAAATTTTTTATTCATGGTTTTGGTGGTCAAGAATGTGATGGTGATGGTGATTGTGGTGATAATTGTAGTGGTTGTGGTGGTGGTAGGTTTAGAGTGTGTTATGGCCATAATTATATTGTAGTGTTCGCGGTGGTGGTGGTGATTGTCGTGGGCCTCGTGGCAGTTATGGTGATGATGGTTGTAGTGATGGTGGTGGTGATTTTATGATTTATTGTGGTCTTGTGTTTTGGTGATGGTGGTGGTGATGGCTGTGGTCTTAGTGTTTATTTAAATGAGGGTGATGGTATGATGGTGATGGTGGTGGTTGTATTTTTTTATTTTATAAATTAAAAAATTAATTGCCTTGTAGATTTTAAATCGACTTTGTCGTTGAAGAGACAGACTCCCAAAAATTGTGAAAGTGTGTTAACATTGAACAGTGGGGTTAGTTTTCATGCACCATACAATATAATTTGTAAAGATATTGATTCATAGTTATTAATGGCTAATTATGTTTTTTATTTGTAGATCGAGTTTTATCATTATATTATCATGAAAATGATGATGAGGTCATCGCCAATATCAACACCACTAAACACTTCACAAATTTGCTTGTTATTGATTCATAGTTATTAATGGCTAATTATGTTCTTCTAAATTTGAATGCACGTACATCACATTTGATGTTGAGATAGTAACATTTTGCTTGTTTCAATGTTTCAAGTATTTGACAATAAAAAAGAATTGATTGAGTGGATGAAAAGATTGGCCAAAACATGGTGTCATCATTGTGAAAAATGTGTTAATTGGACCATAAGAGAGCACCCCGGGTCATTATAATTTTTGACAGAGGAGGAAATATGATAACCTCCCAAGAAAGAATGAAAAGGGCAAACCATCCCTTGATCATGGCTATTTTTTAATGTGTTGAATTAGTTCAATGTTTTGAATTTGTTAAATGTTCTCAACATGTTCAATGTGTTAAACGTGCTCAATGTGTTCACAATGAATGAATGTGTTGAATTACAGTCATTCAATACATATGTTTTTTTTTTTGAAAAATGAACTGGTAGACTGGCTATTTCTTTGCAATAGTTAAAAAGATTACAGTCTGAAAGCAGAAATAAAGATAAAACAAACCAGGGATACATAGAAAGATACTACAAGATAGCCTAGACAACAGATGATGAAAATTATAAGGAATAATCATCACCACCCATTTACCACCCACTATCAGGCGACCAGAATCTGCGTTCGGAGCACCTTGACCCCTGAACTCAATACATATGTTGTCGCCTAGAACTTCATAGTTTGACGGACACTGTTCAACCATTGTAGTATTGTTGGACAGTCGGTCTATGGATGATAGAGGACTAAGGACCTCTCTATGAGTAGTTTAACAAGACTTCTACTACTAGAAATGCCATTTTTTGTGGCAGTTTTAAACCATCGATATAGCACATAAAACAAGTATTCATTTGACAACAAGGACAATTAAGCAAATATGCCTTTCGTGCTCCAACCTAATAGATTTGCATAAGCTGGGAAATCACTAATTTTCCACAATAAAGCCGCACACATTTGAAAGTTCTCACGTTTCAAAGCATCATATGTTACAAAAACAACTTCCCATAACTCCTTGAGCTCCTCGATCACTGGTTTTAGATAAACATCAATGTCATTACCAGGAGATTTTGGACCAGATATCAATAAAGGCATCATAAAATTAGGACGTTTCATGCACATCCACGGTGAAAAATTGTAAATAAAAACAATGACAGGTCACTTGCTGTGTATAGAATTTCAAAATGAATTAAATCTAGCTATCAAATGCTAAGGCAAGTCTCACATTTTGGGGATCCGAGGAGAATGATGGGTATGGTGCATCAAAATCCATCCATGCCTCATAATCAGTAGGATTATGATATACCCCATCCTTTATGCAACTATCACTATGTCATGTCATGTGTGGAGCTATGTTTGTTGACATAAAAAACTTCTGAAGCCTTTGGAACCAAAGGAAAGTGGCTTAAATTTTTTGCATCAATTTTCTTTCTCTTTTTTTAATAGTTGAGGTAGTTAAATCTATTCTTCGATTGATTAAGCCACCTCGAAGCATCAAAGACTGAACATGAAGCAGTATCGCGTTTGTCCTTCCCATATAACATACAATCATTTAGACAAGCACCAATCTTGACATAATCAAATCCCATGTCATTTTTTTTTTTTTTGATAAATAGACTGGCAATTTTTCACCATCTAGAAATGCCTCCTTCAACAATTTGAGCAGAGAGGTGAATGACTTTTCACTCCACCCATTAAGGCAATTCAACTGAAATAAACGAACTATAAATGACAATTTTGTAAATTTCTTGCATCCAGGGTATGGTTTTTGCTCAGCATCTTCAAGTACTTGTAAAATTTCTCAGCATCAGTTGTAGGCCTTGACCTGTATTCATTTCTATTATCATCAGATTTTGCATCAATTGATTTCGAGACTCTAAATGTGTCATGCAGCTTCTCATGCATACATCACTCTCAAAATTCTCATTGATTCCTCTACAATTTGATGTTTAACCACACTAGGAGTAGCTAGAAGTTTCATAAATCCAACACGTGTAGCCTACTACAAAAACATGATTTAAAATATGATCGACAATTGTCGTCCTATCAAACCACATTCTATGGGGATATTTCTTACATGGGCAATTAATCTTCTCATGAATGTCAACTTTTTCAAAAGTAAAATCTCAAAATTTATTCATTCCTATGAACTCGCTCCATCTATCAAGTTTTATCCAACTTTTATCAATTTCCTCTATAAAAACAATCATTTCTATAGCACAAAAAAAACTAGGTTTCACTAGAGATATTTTTAAAAAACAAATAAATATAAAAACATTTTAGTATTAGTACTACTCATACATTTAAAAAACTTTATAAAGGAGCGACATTCATTTACTTTCCAAATTTTATACAATTGTACTAGCAACAATATCTAGGAGAAAAAAAAACAGTGGGCTGATTGGTTTATCAAAAGAGGGAAAATCATTCTAACTTTAAATGGCAAATACATTAAAATAAATGAATAGTCAATAGAACAGAACAAGTAACTATTGCTACTCAACATAGTCGCCATGCAATTGTTCTCCACCTTTATAGATTCAAAAGATTCCCCATCAACTCATACATTTACAGATTTACAGGAGTGCTGTCCCAGAGGGAAGAGAGGAATGTGTCTACTCCATGCTACTACATTAAAATTAAAGTACAAGATAATATTTTTTCCCCTGAAACAGAGCATAAACACCTATTTATTTTCTTTTAATTTTCCCTCTTTATCATTATTGTTAACTAAGAAATGTCATCCACAACCAACTGCAACAGTCAACTTTAATCCATTTTTTTCTGAAACAAAGCATATACACATGTTTATTTTCTTTTAATTTTTCCATCTTTTATCACAATTTTAGCTAAGAAATGTCATCCAAGACCAACTGCAACATTCAACTGGTCCTTTTTTTACTGACACGGAACGTCTATGCTCTCTAACAGGCCATTGGACTCCCTTGAAATGCAATTCTTTCAAGAGAGAAAAAATCATAATGTGAACAATCATTTTAAAACTAAATATAAAGAGATGCATAATAAATAAACTATTACATTCTGCTAATAGCAAATCAATATAAAAGATGATTGAAGATTGATCTAATACATCAATTGAGTGGAACCCTAACTTTTCAAGAAAAAAAGACAAAAATTATAGAAAAAAAAGGAATAATTAAGAAGATTCTTACAGAAATGGAAGATCCACGCAAGATTAAGGACCAATGAAGAGGAGAAGAGCCCGAAGAGGAGAAGAGCCCAATGATTTGCATGAGTTTTAGAACTAATGAAGATGGAGAGGAGCACGGTGGTGAAGACCATATATCTTGGATATTGCAAACAACAAAATGGATTGAGAGTAGTCATGAAAATTATAATAGAAGAAAATATGGAAGGAGTCTTGAAGAGATCGGCCGAATAGAGAAGAGATGATCACCTAGTGCATGGTTTTTCTTTTGGGGTTTGGTGGGGACGGTGTGGGGGTTGTGAGAGCACAAAAGGGAAATGTTGATTTTAGGTTAAACTAACTTATAAAGATGGGGAGTATTAGCCATTCATTAAAATTAATGAGTCTCTTATTTGTGACAAGTGTCTGTACTTTTGTGAAGTATTTATAAAACCTTAGTAATTAAAATTTTTTAATGATGCCAATTATTTCACCAATTTTTGCTATTGTTTTCAAAACGTAGCTATATATTATATAGAGGTGGTTTCTAACAACCGCAACAACATAAAAAATTTAGGGCGCCAAAACTTTTCCCTAATATTAGCTATACTTTCTAAACGTGATATATTATATATGGTGGCAGTTTAGTAAAAATGTAGGAATAATATTGTCATTCATTTATCCCTCACAATAAAAGTGACATTTTGTTGGCAAACCCATTGGAATAAAATATATATAATGATGTTTTATACGAACTACAGCAAATAAAAATGCATTTATAACTCTTTTTTCTTAGGGCACGTCTACACCCACCAATCATTTACCTATTAACATTAACCAAAACATAAAAAAAAATATTTAAATTTAATTTGAACATCATTATTCTCACCAACCATTCGACAGTCGATTTTTCAACATTACTGTACAACCTTCGACAGTCTTCTTGTCAACATTCATTTACGACAGTCGACAGAATCTCTGTCAACCTTCCTTTATGGTTTTCGACCTTAGCATTGTCGAATGATCATGCATTGGATTAATTGGTTTTAATTTTCGCTTTGTATGCAAATACAAGGAAGTTAAAATAATTAGCTATTGCTTCTAGTTCAGTGTTTTTATTCGATAGTCCATCAAATGGTACGACAGATAAGCAGGGCCTCTTTGTGAATAGTTTCGACGAGGCTTCTATCGACATAACATCAATGCGTCCACACTTCGATATTCAACAGTTGGTATGTCCAATGTAGGTTGACATGGTCGCTTGGGGCTTCACAGTGCAACAAACACTCTGTTCAAACAAAATAACTCATTGTTCTAACACACAAACACATGTTTGAAGTATGACACATTGGTAACACCACGCCATCATGTTTTTGCTTCACCCTTCATTGTGTAGCGGGTGCATCGGGGAGGAATATCCCATGTTGCAAGAATCTAATAACATCATGGATACCTCTCTAAGAGCTTCAAACAATTAAATCATTATCTATCTTTTATAAATCTTTATCCACATTTTTTTTACATTTTATCCACAACTCATCCATGATCAACCAAACAATAAAAAAATTTATTATTCTATTTTCCAGCAAAAATAACTAAAAACACAACCACATATAAAATCACTTATTCAACTAGTAAAATATTTTAATCTTAGAATAATCATAAATCATATATTAGTTTATGTCTCTGTTATAAACCCAAAAATAGTTTATATCGCTAGAGGGTTTATTGTTTTTTTAAGGTAAAGTAACCATTTATAACCAAACGAAAACGATGACGACTGGGCTGATACGAGGGCTTATTTTTCTCCTCCCTAGGCATCAGCTGGTCTTTAGCTCTCATCTTTGGCAAGTTCTTCACAAACAAAAATCCAGATAGGACCAACCATGGCACACAATTAGATATTTGCGCACAAAAGAAGACCAGTGAGACCATACCGACAAACCTCCACTATGCCCGTCAGTCAAATTCAGGCGCTTTTATTAGATGATGAGGAACTCCGGTCAGGAAACGCATTAAAACTTGTAGAAAACCTGTCTAATCAAACTTGTAGAGTCTTGTTACACTCAGCTTTTCTACCGTATAAAGTACAGTCTTATATGTCTTATTAAAATTCTAGTGAAACATATACATTGTTAGATGATTTATATACTTCATTAAAAAATTTCTTACATTTATTAAAATGGAGCAACATACTTATAATTTTTATCAAATCATGTATCTCATTAGATGATGTTTACTATTTTTTTTATAAATGAAAACATGTGTTGTTTAAGTTTTGGACAGTAAGAACACCTCCAACCGTTCACTATAACTTGCAAAATGGAGCTCATTTTTCCTCCAACCGATCGGCAAAAAGGGTCTCCATTTTGGAGGCTCTCAATTGAGACTCCATATTTGGAGGCTCACTGTTTGAGCCTCTAAATATGGAGGTTTGTTGTTCATTTTTTTTTTTAATAATGTTTGATACCTTCTACAATATAATTTTAATTTTTATAAAAATTGGTACAGTTGGATTAAATGTCATCGATACAATTCAAATGAGTCTAATATTGAATATGTTTAACATATGTTAAAAATACTATATATTTAATTTTATTTTTTTATTTTTTTACAATTAATATTATATTAATTATTATTTGCACTTTATGTACTAAAATGAGTTTATTCTAATCGAAACTGATAGTGCAACAAAAGAAAGTACATAAAAAACTTAAATAAAGCACAATAACAAAACACAACAGACCGATTTTTGGATACATATATTATCCAGATACGAATACAGGTTTTTCAGGATACAGATATCAGTTTGGAATAACTGATAAATTTACTGGTCACTTCGTCCGGAAATAAATAATATTGACTTCTACCGATTTTAAAATTCACAAATAAGCTTCAATTATGTGTACTACATCAAAAAAAAATAAGAGAGATTATAAATTAAAGTTCTATAAAAAAAATATAATAGAGATAAAAATAGATATTATAGATTGGAGTTGATGAATGAAGTAGTGAGTCTTTAAACTCACTTTTTTTATTTTTTTAATATATTTTAAAACTTCATTCTAAAGATCTTCATTGAAAGATGCTTTTAAAAATGACTTGAGTCTAACTTTTTTTCATGTGAAAAAAGAGGGCCTGAAAAGTCCAAATTAAAGGCCGTTGTTGGTTGTTGGCCGGTTTTTATTGCTCTTTCCAGGGAAGACTTTCTTAAAAGAGCCTTCGAGTAACTAGTGCCCCAAGTGGGTCCCAACATGCCCTTGAAGATCTATATAAAAGGCCACACCCCAGGTGTCACTCATATCCTCACACAGCATCACCTTGCAGTTCTTCTCTTAAGAGTTTTATACATCTTTCTCTTTGTGTATTTTATTTCTCCTTAAGCCATGGCTCAGGGAAGGGGCAGTGCAAGTGTGGGTGTTGTTTTTGGAGCAGTTTTTCTGTGCCTGCTCCTTCACAGTGAGGTCGCACGCGCTGCGATCTACACCGTTGGAGATAGCGGTGGTTGGACTTTCAACACCGTCGGCTGGCCGAGAGGGAAGAGACTCCGCGCCGGCGATGTACTAGGTGAGAGAATACCAAGAACTCAAGAGTATTCTTAATAGCCGCCTTACATTTTTACACTTTTAAGACTGATATTAGTATAAATATGTTGCATTGCATAATTTTCTAAAAGCCCTTCATTTGTTTCAGGATACCTGATAAAATGTTACACACTATTTTGTTTACCGATTAAAATATCTCATGTATTTTTATTTTTTTAACGTTGTAGAGATTTTAATGAAAAGTGTATATGGTTTAATTTTAAAAATAATAAATTTATTTTATATACATATTATTTAAAAATGTAAATATTTTTAATGAATTTAAAATTATAAAAAAAAACTGAGTGTAACAGCTCTCGGATGCTTATCATGTGTGTATTAATTTGTTGACAAGAACTCGGGAAAACTTTTTTTTTAATAAAAATAAATCAGAAGAGTCACGGGTATTTGTCACCGTTGGTTGTCTTTTACCCATGCTTTATCTTGTTATTATTAAAAGGAGAATAACAGGAAAGGCTATAAAGAGTGAGGGCCTATATGAGAGCCACGGATCGGAACATTGAACACGTGTGCTGACTCCCCACCACATACGAGTCTGCTCAAAGTTGTTATTATTGTTATTATTATTTATATATTTATTTATTTTTGTTACAAAGGTCGGATTGAGCGACTCATGATCCAAACAACAATATTACCTCTCCTAGGGGGGGGGTGTTGAAAGACATAACCTTAATTAATTGACAATGGATTAATGGGTTAAAGTGTTGGATATAAGTTGTCTTATTTTCAAAGGATAAAAAATCTATCAATTTTTTTATATTTATATTTGTTAAAATTAGAACAAAAGATTGAAATAAATGTTATCCTAATTTTTATGTAAAACAAAATATCCTTATTTTCATTTAAAAAATTAGACAGTTGTCCACAATTTATTCTAATTATGTGGGCCAAAGCCTAATAATCCTCCAACCCAACATGTTATTAACAACATTAGATTCCAACTTTGATGTCCACAAGGATCGATCCTGAGCCAGGAGCGACGATGTCCATATCCACACGGCCTAAGGCCAGTTGGGACGAGTCTACTCAAAGAGTTGATGGACGGAACCATTATACTCCCATGTGTCTAGTGTCCAGTTTGCAACACGTGATAGTTTTTTATAATATATACTCCCCTATAATATATATATAAGGTTCTATCATATTACATGATATAAAAAAAATTAATTTTTTGACAGAAAAATTTATTAATATATTTCAGTATATATTTTATCTCCAATAATAACATGTACTTCAACGGGAGAACATATGATTTATTTTAAAAAAAAACGATGTAAACTGTAATTAGAGCACGAGTAGGGGTAGTAAATGAGTCGAACGAGTCGAGCTCTAACATATTCAAGCTCGGCTCGTTTATAAACGAATCGAGCCGAGCCAAGCTCACAAGCCTCAATGAGTCTAACATTCTTTTTCATTTTAGGTTTATAAGGGTTGAAAATAAAATTTTAGCTTAAATAAGTCAAGTTCGTGAGCATAAACGAGCATAACTTTATATTAATTTAATATTCTGATTTTACAAAGGAGTTTAGTAAAGCTTCAACTAAGTTTTTTATAACACAAACGAGTCGAGTTTGAACATAAAATGAAGTTCGATTCAGGTCCCGAGCCTAACTGAGCTTTAAAAATTGCTCAAGCTCGCTCATTTGTCTAATTGAACGAGCTTGAACAAGCTCAAACTGAGCCGAGCCGAGCGAGTAGCTTGATTCGTTTACCAGCCCTAAACACGAGTGGTTGGGGCTGAACATATCATTTTTTTATTTTATTAATTTATTGTCATTTGGTTAGTGTACATGTGTGTTGTCCCATAATTGTTGTAAATATTATTTGATATTATTATTTTGTTTTAATTATTACATTGAATGTTAAATTATATCTTTAATAAAATGTAAATGTACATCATATTATATTAATAATATGTAAATTTAGACTTGCATTAGATCGTATAAATTTAATAAAAATAATTTATATTTAAAGTGATGATAAAAAATTTACATTGTATTATATCATATTGGAATAGCTATTGATATGATGAAATAATTTGTATTATGTTGTACAACTTATTAAACCATCTATTAGGTAGAATTTAATAATCTGAAAAATAAAACAAGTTGAGTTGTGTTGTGTTGTGTTGTGTTTTTATGACATAATATATTTCTAATATTATTAATACCTTAATTTCTCTCTCATTTAAAAAAAATGATATCACCTAACATTCTCACATACATTTTAAATATTGTTACATCTATCATATCACATATACATCTTTCACACTTAATTTTTAACACAAACAATTTATCAAGGGATATAGTTGTCATTTAAAAAATCATAAACTCTTATTCATCTCTTAGCTATCTCTTATCGATCACTTATCATCTCTTTATCCAAAGTGAATCAAACAACAAAAATGTCTCTTTTACGTTTCCTAATGAAAATAACAAAAAAAAAAACAAGTCTATTATTCTATATTATATCACACCTCAAATGGACTTTAGAATATCAAAACATTTACGGGCTACACCTAAATGACACGAAAACCTGCAAAATGAATGACACGAAAACCTACAACATTTTGCACCTTCATTTTACCTCAACTAGTTTCCAATCATAAATGTTGGACTGAAAATTTCCAATTCTTGATTCATTCAGTGTTCAAATACAACCCATCAGTTCACAATGTGGTGGCAGTAGATGGTAGAAGTTACAGTTCCTGTGGTACCCCTCGGGGAGCCAAGATCTATAAATCTGGAAATGATCGTATTACACTTGCTCGAGGCACCAATTACTTCATATGCAACTTCCCTGGTCACTGTCAATCAGGGATGAAAATTGCTGTCACTGCTGCATGATGGGCTTAGCTTCCACCAAGTTATCAGACTAATATGGACTGCCTTCGTAGTGCTATGTGGTTGTTGAATAAAGGAACATATGTCGTCTTATATTTATATTAGTATTATGTACTCTGGATAACGTTTGTCAATGTTTGTCGTACTCTAGCTATTGAGAGTATTATCTGCAGCTTAATGAAGGAACTTTTATTTTCTTGGGCTTTTGAATTTATCATGCAAAACAAAGTAAGAAGTGGTGAGATTGATTAGAACTCAATAGTGTTATAACATGAGATTGATAGAACATTCGTATTATACTTAGATACTTCTATAAAACAATCTATATATAGTAACAAAATATTATACTGCAGGCAAAAAGAGCCTGGACTTCAATATTGGTACGTTTAAAAGAGTGTTATCAAATGATAAACTAAAGAATGAATCTTAAACTTGCATGGATGCCTCTCATTCAAGATGGAAGGTTGTAAATAAGGCAACCTTGGCTTGACATGGGTGACTATTAGGGGGACTTGGTCACCATGGTCAGTGGCTTGTTAATGATTATTAACCCCTCGACACTGATAAGCTGAATCATTTACTCTGCACTGGTCACCTTGAGAAGAGGTCTCAAGAAATAACTGCCATGTTACTCTTTCGCCAAATTTATTAACCACCTTGATTGAATTTAAATTATGAATCTTGTGAATTTTATTTGGATTTAATTTTTAACTGCAAATTTTTCTTTAGTAGACAGATTTATTGAGGTTATCTTCATTCTCTACTCTCTGTTTTTCAAGCACGTTTATACTCTGTTTTTCAAGCACGTTTAGGTCTTGAGGGATTCTTTTGGTGAGGCATGGGTGACCCCTTCTACCTTGATGTGAAAGGATCTTGTCTCCCTCATTCTCCCCCTTTGTCCAAGAGAATTTATCCTCCAAACCCAATCCTGGGTATAGGTGGCCCGGGCACAGTCTAGCGCCCGATGTTAGATTCAGTATTTTTTACAATCAATTGCTTTGTAACAGCAACAAAAAAAAAAAAAAAAACACTGCATACCCATATGTTTAGGGCCCAATTTGATCTCTTCAATGTCAACAATCAGTTGGGCTGCCCATTCAAAGTCCATCCATCCAATATTGGTCCTCCTGTGTAGCCCTTTTAATTGCAGATGGCAGATGTTGAGGGGCCCGTCTATCCCCACCAAACGATTTTCCAATCCCACCGATCAAAAAAAAAAAAAAAACGGTGTTTGTCTGTTCCCACCGATTCAGTTCGACCAAATTCGGTCGCCATTTCAATTTTTGGGCGACCATTTCAATTTTTGGGCGACCGTAATTGGTCGTCATTTCAGGTTTTGGGCGACCGGAATGGGTCGAACAGAGTTCAGAATTATATCTACTTATTTTTTGTAAACAAATAAATTTTTGGATTTATCCATCATATTCTACATTTATTCTTTCATCCAAACAACAACTAAGGATTAAAAAAAATGTAAGTAGATATACTTTCAATTAATTCAAATTTTTATAGAAAAATATCTTATTAGACAAATATATATCATTTTTAAGCTTCGTTTGAATTCGTAGTTAAGATGAATTTTTGTTTGAAAACAAAAAAACGTACCAGTTGATTCAAACACATTTTATATTTGGCTTTTGAAATTTGTCTATAACTTATGTAAAAAAAAATTGTTCTTATATTCTACATTTAAGAATAATGATTTATTCTCCCTACATTACAACTCAGACTTAGAGTGATACGAAAGATTCAAGAAGGATACACGTCGTGAGATTATGTTTTCAAAAAAAAAATTATAAACTTTATTACAAATCATGTTCGACCAGATTCGGTCGCGCGAAACCTGAAATGGCGACCAAATCCGGTCGCGCGAAACCTGAAATGGCGATCAAATCCGGTTGAACTGGTCGGATCGGTGGGGATAACAAAACACCGGTTTTTTTTTTTTTTTTTTGACTGGTGGGGTAAGAAAATCGGTGGGTGGGGCTAGACGGGCCCGATGTTGAGCCCATCCTCCCCTTCTCTTTCTATCTGATAGGGTTTCAATGTGTCTCTCCCTCTCTCTCACTCTCTCAACATCCCTTCCCCTTCCTTCAAAATCAAAACTCAAAAGGCTTTTCATTTCACAATAGCAATTGCAGATCCTTATAGAAGAAAGACCGATCTCACCTGGAGAAATAAACAAATAAATAATTGGTCAAGTGGGTGATGTTTATAAGGGAGGTCTCTTGTCTCCACTACAAAAGTAGGCTACCGTGATGGTTTATAACCATCATCGTAAGCAATAAAATGTTTCTAATTCATTTGGCGACATTTATGCATATGTTATTATATGTGGTGTCTTATTATGTATATAGTGGCATTTTAACATATGTATGATGACGGTTAAAAACGGTATCTATCTTATAGTGATGGTTGTTAGCCATCATGATAAATGTATCAAATTTCAAGAACTAAAAGATATGATGACGGTTGAAAATTTAGCATGTTATGATATAGCGATAGTTTTAAACCGAGAATCATTTAAAAGTATTCCTACAACATAGATTACATTCATTTCTTAAAATAGATATTTGTTCAAATAAAAAATAAATTCAAAATAAAATTTGATAATATTATCTTATAAAAGATAATATTTGAATATATTCATAATTACAATTAAACATTAAAAGTCAACAGCAAATGTCATCTAATGATCTTAAGGAAAACTAAGTAAACCGAAGGATGACTATGTAAACTGAGTAAACCTTACTTGAATGATAGACCAAGGCCCTAGAGTGTCCTTGAATACAGAATGCGAATGCTCAAAGTTTTCTGCTAGTGCAAGTCCTCCAGTTCTATCAACTAGAACCTTCACTTCTGCTATTCCAACCTGTAAAGTAAAATATACCCAAAAAAAAAAAGCTACACTTCTTAGTCAAGGAGAGAGCAAAAATTAGAAGCATGGAGGAGGAATGTTCTTCTCCTATTGCATTTAAAATGTGAAGGATCTAGATCAACTATTGAGACATGACTCAAGATATATAATACATTGCTTAAACTAAAAGGATTAAATTCTTAGTAAACAACAACACTCTCCAAGACCTCAACCCCAAACCTAGAAACAAGAACAAAAGATAGATACTTTACAATTTTAATGCTGAGCTGGTTTTGATGAAAAAATGGTGGAAAAATGATCATATTATCATACAAAAAACTGCTTCATGCCTTTCAATGAAAGAAGTGCTTGACCTGCTGTTGGAGACATCAAACAATGGAGAACCCTCACAATGTGTTCTTATTTAAAATCATTCAATAGGGAAGGGAAAAAATATCATAGTTCATTCCAAATTCTTGTTCATGTTTGATGTTTTGCTAGTAACTTGTACAAAAATCTGATCAAAAGCAGCTTTCAATTCCACCACTTTCTGATGTCCTCAAAAGTAACATTAGTAGTGCTTCACATACTTTATAGAAAACCCAATCACCCCATCTCTCTCACACATTTTCATTACCATTTCAAAAAGTACTCTCCTCTTCATCATTGGCGTTTCAGCTATTGAAGAGAGACTAAACATCAGGAAGCAAACAGATATTCTTTCTCATACAATTTCAGCTATTGAAGAGAGACTAAACATCAGGAAGCAAACAGATATTCTTTCTCATACAATTTCAGCTATTGAAGAGAGACTAAACATCAGGAAGCAAACAGATATTCTTTCTCATACAATTTGAATAGTGAATCCTCAACTTTGCCTCATTCATAAAAGAATGCCCCCACACTGAAGAATACAAGATAGGATGATTTACAGCAATAAAAAATTTCATATTGACGAAAATAAGCATACTTTAAACCAAGTTATAGCAAAGATAATAGATTGCCTACATTCAAAACAAAGTTTGACTGTCTAATGACAACAATAACAGTTCACTAAATGAGCCAAAGATGTAGATTGTATGCAAAAAGCCAAAAATGGCATGCCTGAATGTTAACAGCAATCATTTGGGCATGCATTGATCAGATACAAATGTGATTCAAAAAAATATGAGCTTCCATGATAAATTTATATTGATAATCTTCTTTAAAGCCATAAAAGTGCATATTCGGATGGAGCATTGAAACTAGAACACCAGGAATTCTAAAATCATAACAACCCTAATGTAATTTTCATTCTTTCAAAACTGTACATTATACAATAAAAAGATATCAATTGGAAGCTATATAAAATAAAAAATCAATCCATAAAACCACAGATTCATAAACATCAACACACTGGACTCCAAGTAAACCACACATAATTGAAAAACAGAGGAAAAAGTTCGTGTTACAGCTTAGTTTGATTTCCACTATCAATCAATCAAAATTCCGTACTCAAATCACACAAAAATAAATAAATAAATAAATAAAAAAATAGGTCATGACTCATGATCAGCAATACCTGCACGCATTCACCCAATCCGACTCCAAAACCTCAGGCTGGCCAAAAAAACAACAATAAATGCAGCAAACTCAATCACTGGAGAGATCAAATTAGGGCTTCTTTCAATACTCCAGATCGACTACCGAATTCAAATTCAGCGGAACTGCAGCGCCGGGGATTTTCAGGAATCTAGGAATTCGAAAAAGAAATTGAATTAGAGATTAATTAGGTCTACGGATCAAAAAGAGATATCGCCGTTGGAGACAGTGTAATTGAAGAAAATTAGAGATAGATGAAAGTGGAATCGAATGGAAGAGAGAGGTTTGCATAACCAGTCGGAGGTGGTCACTAGGGTTGTGGAGGAGATTGAGAGATCGCTCGAAAATATGGTGGTCATCGCCGGTGGAGGAGGTCGCGCAGGTCTTGCTCGCCGGTGGACGTGGTCGCGCCGGTGGAGATGGCCGGTTGCGCCAAACTAAAAATTCAGGTGTCACGTTTTTTTCTTTTTCGATGATGGAAAGGTTACGAGTAGGTCTGTCAACGGGTCAGGTCCGAGCTGAATCGGGATGGACCTGGATCGACCGAGCTTAGGTCTGTCAGACCCGGGTCCTGGGGGAGACCTGGCGGACCCAACCATATGAGGACCTGTACAAAAATAACCTGCATATGATGTCCACAATCCACATAGAAGACTCCATTCGTCCCATGAATCCTCAAAGCAACTTTTGATACATTTCATCATCCAATGTATAGAAAAATAGAAATTCAAGTTGAACGGCCCAACAAAACTCGTTAAATACAAAACTTTATTTGTCCAATGAGTCTCAAAAACAAACAAATTTTGAGAGGGCTCTGACGGGTGGGCGATGAAGGAGTCCTTCGAAGGCTCCCACCAGAAGGGGCAGACGCCAAAATGGACGACGGCGAACCACTCGGCGGAGTCCTTCACCTTTAGGTACCCCACACCGAGGTTGTCGAACTCGAACGCCTCCCTCCACGGTGCGCTCACCAGCCCCGTCATCTCGAGGTCCACTGACATGAAATCCGAGGCCCTCACCAGCCGCATGAGCTCCTCCACCGCTGCCACAAAGTTCTCCCTCGTTACCCTTTTTACCGCCGCTCTGCCTCCAGATAAGGCGGTGCAGATGTGGTGGGGGCGGAGGGTTAGGGTTTCATAGATTGCCCTAAGAGACATGGTTTGCGGGATATGATTGGTGGTCGAAACACCTCGTCGTTGACACGCAATTGGCAGCACGGGCAAACCTGTTTTGGAAAGCAAAAATCCCACTAAAAGTGAAGGGATTCATGTGGCTGCTCCTCCATGACAGACTAGTTACTCGGGAATACCGTACGAGATGGCGACCTTTGGCTATTACAGAATGTGCACTTTGTAGAGGAGCACTCGAATCTAGCGCACACTTGTTTTGTAACTGTCCGGCATTTGGAGGATTGCTGAAAAGCTCTCCAACAAGAGCTTTAGCCTTAGCTCTATGCATGATTTCTGGACAGCAGCAATGGGGCTTAGGAGGAAGGGAGACAAGAGAGGACATGCTCTCCATCTTTGCAGCTTATGCTTGGGCCATTTGGTGTGCTAGGAATGCGGTGATTTTCGCGGACTCGCCCTTCTACTTCGACGCTGTGTGGGAGATGGTAACGTGTAATCTATAGTGAAAGTTATTTTTTTATAAACGTTGCTCCTTTGTACGAATATTGTGTCAATTTAGCTATTTTTTTATAAATGTTGCTCCTTTGTATTAACGTTGTTTAGTGTTTACTCATTCACTAATGATGTATTGAAAAATATCAATTGCTTTGTAAACCCCTTGAAAGCATATGATAGATCAAAATTGTTTACTCATTTACTAAGGGTGCGTTTGGTTGCGCGATTGCGCTGCGATTGCGATTACAGGAAGCTGCGTTTGCAATCGCGCAACCAAACAGTTTTGTAATCGCAGTTTTAAATCCAGCGATTGCAGGCAAATAGTGCCCAAAAGCTGCGATTTCAAAAAGCTGAGAAAGTGAGCTTCCTGCATAATCAGGTTTGCAATCGCAGATTCCTGCAGAATCAGTTTTGCAATCGCGCAACCAAACGCACCCTAAGAGGTGTTTCTTATGCAAATTAACATTTGTATTTATCGTTAGAGAGGGGTGAAGCCTACTTGTGATTTGTTTTTGTTTTAAATACTTAATTTCAATTGAACCCAAGCTAGATTTAGTTAAAATTGATTAATCAATTGTCAAATATGATAGATCTAGTAATTCGTTCAACTAGAGAGAATAACAAGGGTGATAAAAAAATTTGATTTAAAGGAAAACCCAAACAAAATGAAGATGGGACTTATTAGTCTAGAAAATAATAATTAGTACTAATGAATTTAGAATAACTCGACGTTACAAATGATCGCCATAGTTCAAGCAAGGTCGTGAGCGCTTTGCTCATCCTTGGATCGACCTATCTAGATGGCTCATCATATTTACATTCACCAAGTTTCAGATATTTATATGATCAGTCTTTCCAAATTATATTATCTAATAATTTGCACCACCCATTGTCACATGGTCCAGAAATTTCTTCCTCCTCCTCACAACAGAGGAGAGATTGTTCTTCCCGAGCAACACAATTGTAGAAGAAAAAAATGACAAATCTCTCCTAGTTCACACGTGAAATTACTTGAGCTCTAATGGCCCTAGCATATGGAAGATTCCTCGAATAAGGGCCCACCATAGGGGTGGGAGTCAACTGGGTCAATTTAGGGGCATGTGCCTAAACGGAGATTCACATGTCTTTAATGGGCTATTGTCGTTACTAGATATGTCACGTGATGGTCTATCATTTGTCTTTACAACTTATAAATAACACATTTATGGAAAAAGGTATAAAATAGTCTTATTTATCTTTGAATCTTTTTAAAGTAAAACCTTCTAAATATTGTACCAAAAAATATGTTTATTTGCACATTTCCTCTGACAAAATATATTAGATGTCAATGTAATTTTTGAGTCCATGAGTCATGAAGTGGGAGAATTGAAGACCAAATGATTAAGTGAAAATTCATAACATATGGATCAATCAATTTACTGATCGAGAAATTGAATTTAAGATGCATGGTTTTAAAAAATAAATATTTTATGAAGTATTTTAATGATATATTGAATTGAAAGAAGTTTTTGGAAATATATTCTTGAAGTAGTTTGAATATTTTCTTATTGATAAAAATTCAGATTTTAATAAGGTTTTGAGGGGATTCTAAATTTGAGTTTCCATGTGTCTAGTAACAACTATGGAAGAGCAACAGGCTTCATTTGTTTTTTTGTCAGGTCTTCAATGCTTTTTTCCATTACCCTGAAGGTCGTCATCTGCGGATGAGGGGAGATAGGAGAATCAAAGCGAAGGTGTCGCAATCCTACATGCCTGCAGTTGTTTGGGCTATTTGGCTCACCCAAAATCACTGCATCTTTCATAATAAAATGGTGTGCATAGAAAATGTGAGGGACACAGTTGTAGGTGTTATCAAAGATTAGGGTACCACTTGCGTTGGGGCAAATCGGATTAATCTTATGGGGGGGGGGGGGACGCTTGTAATTGAAGGGTAGTTTTTTTGCTAGCTCTTTCTTTCTTTGGTAGAGCTCTATCTACCAGAGATTTTATCTATCCTGCTTTGAGCATATTTTTTAATTAATAAAATTAAGGTCATGCCTACCTTACCATAAAAAAAATACCACGCTCTGGGACACCTCGTGCAGGAAGGGCTGGAAAGGAATCCGAGGCCAACATAGGCGAAGGAGAATTGAAAGGGAGGAAGATGGGTTTGTGGTTGAGGTTGGTATTGGAGAGGGAGTGGGAGGAAGAGTAGAAGTGGAGGGATCTGAAGGGATTTGTGGAGGCTGGAGCAGGGTGGAGATTAGATGAATCTGGTGCAGGAAAGGAAGAACCCGACGAGGACCCAAAACCATCATATTGATTAATGCCTTAAAAATACTGTCTATTGTAATCGCCCACCAATTCTTCCAATGATGAATGTTGAGCTCATGTAAAAAGCAAAAATTGATGTTTTGGCAGTGGAGTGGTTAATGTAATTAAGACCACCACCACCCCCACCGGGCCACCACCTTCACAACCAAGGCAGTGACCACCCTAACCAAGTGCTTTTAAATCGATTGCACTCTGGGTCGAATGTTGGGGTCATCCGTTCTGTTATCACAGCGTGCTTTACCTAAAATGAAAGGCTAGTAGGTTTATTTGATCAAACCTCGTCTTGGTAAAATGATAGAGGTACCCCTCTTTAATGACAGGTTTTAAATTTGAGTTTTTTTTTTTTTTTTTGGATAGAAAAGAATCTATTCATTTCCTTTGATGTATAGGTACAATAGATTCTAGAAAATTAATTACATTTAAAAAGACCAAAAAGGTAGATACATCAACATAAAAGAGTATACACATGTATCTAGAAGGGTCGAACTCTGGGTGGTTACCACTGACACAAACTCAGGCCCTGTTTGTGTTGGAGGTGGGGGCATATGTGGTGTCAGAAAACAGCGAAAACACAGATATGACAAAGCTTTTGTGGATTATCGACGCGAGAGAGAAAAACTTATTTGTGTGCGCACTCGCCTCCGCTGGCGCCCACCAATGCCACCGCTCCGAAAACACTCCGCCAAACAGAGCCTCAATGTTTTTTCACACGCAAAAGCATGGCATTTTTTGTGTCCTGGTCCAGAAGCTCCTATAGTTGCTACCAGGTTTGTTGTGCAGTGACCATAGAAGATCCCGAGTAGTCCCAACGGACCGCTAGGTGGTCTGCAACTTGGTTCCCCTGACAGAGAACATGGGAGATTTTTCGGGGGTCGAAGGTATGCAAAAAAGTCAGCAATTCTATGTTGACTTGTTGTCCCCTAATAAAGAAAGATTTGATCAAGAAAAAAAAGTATTATTAAAAAAAAGGTTTACTTGCATATATATGATCCGACCATCTCTTCTCTTGTGGAAGGAGGGTGGCCAAATTTCTTTCAATTTTCATGGTTCTTTCCTCCAAGTTTATTTCTTACTTCTTTTTGCTTGGAAGTGCATCAGAGATCCAGTCTTTTTGTTGGAGTTACCGTTTTTATTTGGCTAGTTTAAACCAAGTTCCCATTCAAAATATATAACACTTTGAGGTCACTTGGTTGTCACGCTTTGACTGTAACGGGTTTTCCATTATTATATTTTTCATGGTGGATTTTCCTATGGGTCGTAGTTCTACATTCCCATTCAACTCCATCGTCCAAATGTTGGGAGTCATTTAATATGTGAATGACACAACATCTACCTTAAATGGTAGTTGTGGCACTCCACGTGTGACCTCTGTGCCATTGCAACTAGACCTATCAATGGGTCGGATCCGGATAGCCCCGGATCCAAACCGTTTAATTATCGGGTCCATATTGGGTCTCGAGTCGAGTTGGGTCGAGTCGATCCATTAACAAGACTAGGTCAGACAAAGAGAGGTCGAGGGACTTCTTAAAGGTCTACAATGATTTTATTTTTTATTTTTTTAAATAGAGTATAGTGTATTATAAATAGTTCTTCACTATTTTGAGTTTTTAATGTTTTATGGTGGAACATTTAGAATACGATTTGGATTATTATGCTTTTACGTGAAATCAAATGGTTGTAAAAATATTTTAAATGCTTAAAATTTTAAATAATTATTCAGTATCTAGATATAAATGTTGGGTTGGATAATAAATTAATCACGTAGTATTCGGATGGGGTCTATCAGATTCATAGGATCAGGTCGGGGTGGACCCAGACTCAATCCATTTTAATTGTCTGGTTCTTCGGGTCGGGTATTTAAGTCTTTTATTGGATCGAGTTCGGATCAAGTCCAAGTCCACCCGCGATCCGTTGACAGACCTAATTGCAACTCCGCACAAATGTTTGATGAGCTTTAAATGAGGACAACATTTACATACCACACGTCAAAAATCTGTTTGGACTGATAAAATAAAAGCTGGTATTTGAATACTAATATAAGTTAGAATTATATAGTTTAGCCATATATTCCACCTCCCCCACGAATTAAGCTTAGAATATTATATGGGGTACCTATTACTGATTCGGGTTGGCTCGGATTATTTATAATATCAATATGAACCCAACCCAAATTAGTCAATCTGAATCCGATTTTTACAACTCAAACCCATATAAAAATCAGGTTCAGCCCATCGGGTTCTGGTTGAATCCGATCCATGTTGCAATTCTAATATTCATAATTTATCTACAACTTATTCATGATCAACCAAATAATAACAAAAACTTTGTTATTAAATTTTTCAATGAAAATAACTAAAAACACAATCAAACAAAAAATCATTTATTCCACTAACATAATAATTTATTCTTAGAGGAACCTATAATAATTTATTTTTCTATCCAAATAACATTTTAGAGTTACAAACTTACAATGGTCCCGAAGTGAAACGCTAAGAAAAAAAAACACGAGGGAGGAGAACAAAGCATAAGTTGTGGCCTGGGTGCACAGGGGACACTTATGCTTATATATATATAGGGAGCCGATTAGTCATGCAGTTTACGGTCGGTGCGGTGCGCGATCACAGGCCGTCGATCACGGGTCCATCGCATCGGACGGTCGGGTGCGATTCACGTCGACCGTTGGATGTAATGGACCCGCGATCGAACGGCCCACGTCGTAAACCGCACCGACCGCACACCGCACGTAATCGCGACCATATATATATATATATATATATATATATATATATACATATATATATATATATATATATATATATATATATATATATATATAATATAGTCGAGTGATTCGGTGCGGGAATGCGGGAAGCGACGTCAGTCGTTCGATCGCGGGTCCATCGCATCCAACCGTCCGATGCGATGGACCCGTGATCGACGGCCCGTGATCGCTTCCCGCATTCCCGCACCGAATCACTTCCCTATATATATATATATATATATATATATATATATATATATATATATATATATATATATATATAGGGAAGTGATTCAGTGCGGGAATGCAGGAAGCGATCACGGGCCGTCGATCACGGGTCCATCGCATCGGACGGTCGGGTGCGATTCACATCGACCGTCGGATGTGATGGACCCGTGATCGAACGATCCACGTCGCTGATCGCTTCCCGTATTCCCGCACCGAATAATCATTCCCTATATATATATATATATAGATATATATATACACTATATATATATATGGTCGTGGCGATTACGTGCGGTGTGCGGTCGGTGCGGTTTACGACGTGGGTCGTTCGATCGCGGGTCCATCGCATCCAACGGTCGGGTGGACGTGATTCGCACCCGACCGTCCGATGCGATGGACCCGTGATCGACGGCCCGTGATCGCTGCTGCACCGCACCGACCGCACACCGCACGTAATCGGATCTATATATATATATATATATATATATATATATATAGGGAAAAGCATGAATATATAAAAGGCTGGAATATACGATCCCTCCGTCACCCCTATTCATTATACGGGAGTGATCTCGTAGTTCTTGGTATGCGGCGAACGATGCGTTGTTAGGTGCTCCATTTTCCCATTGAGGCCGAACCAAAACCTGTGGGCCGTCGAGAGATCGCTGTCCATACACTGATCCAAGGGATGGATGGATTCTCGAGAAGAGAGGAGCCTTGGTGGTCCACCCCGGACCGCCCGGCGATGGACCCACTAGTGAATAGACGGCCCAAGTTTGATCGACATTGCCGATCTCCGTTCGCCGCACCTGAATCGCCCCATCCATCCTCCTGATATATATATATATATGGAAGTTTGGTTTCAAACTCCGGTGCGAACAGGAATGCGGGAGTACGCCATGCTATACACGGGTATACATACACGCTGGAACGCGATTAGGTGCGGCGAACGGCGGGTGCGGCCGTGACGTGGATCGTTCGATCACGGGTCCATCACATCCGACGGTCGATGTGAATCGATTCACCCGACCGTCCGATGCGATGGACCCGTGATCGAACGGCCCACGTGATCGCTGCCGCACCCGCCGTTCGCCGCACCTAATCGGTTCCGGCGTATATATATATATATATATATATATATATATATATATATATATATATATATATATATATACCCGACTGATAAGGTGCGACATGAACGGACGGGTGCGGACCGCGACGTGGGTCCGTCCAATTACGCGGGTTTCCATCGCATCCGAACGGTCGACGTGTAAATCGCACCCGACCGTCCGATGCGATGGATCGACATCGATTCGACGGACCGGCGTGCTGATCGACGGCCACACGCGTCCGCACGCCGCACCTAATCATTCTCCTCTCTCTATATGTATATATATATTTAAAAAAAAAAAAAAAACTGATCGCGGGTTCATAACATTTCGCACCCGATTTAATTAAACGGCCCGTGAGTGCCACACCGTGTTCCGCCGCAAGTAATGAATGCGGTCGGTTGCGGGTCACATAAACACGTCGCGGCCGCACCCGCCGTTCAGCCAATAATTTTCATATATATATATATATATATATAATTTAAAAAAAACTGCCTTTCAAAGTGTGAAGTAATGAATGCGGTCGGTTGCGGGTCACACAAACACACAGCCACAGCCTTTCCCAATGCACGCGCCTTAAAAAAGCGGATGAAGACGGACAGATGGTGTTTGTTCCCGAGTGGAGGAATGGATGGGCCAAAAGAAACGACGTCATGTGACCCTCTTTGGCTTTTCATATGGAGCAATTCGGTATGTGTTTTTTTGTGTTTTGTGTGTGTGTTGAAGACATGGAAAGTTATGTCCATTAACAAAGAAAAATAGAATAAAATAAAATAAAAGGGGAGTTCTGTGGGTGGATGTCCGCCACTAGCTCGTGTCGGGTCGGCCACGCCACAGACAGAGACCTTTCAATACTTATTATAGTTTTTGTTTCCCATGTTTTGTTTTCCTTCTCATTTTATTTTTTCTTTTGTACCTTGTTCGAAAGGGCCGGGCACCACCGTCTGTGCATATGAGAGGGTGAGAAAGTGAGATGGGGTGGAGAGAGGCAGTGGCAGGAAATGGACTTCTTTTTGAGGAGTCTGGTACTATCATTCAACGATAGACTATACAATTTAATTCACAAATTGTATAATTCGATACTGATGGTATTCAGGTCTGATTGGATCAGAGCCTTTATTAGTATCCCTTTCTCGTATTCCCTTTGTTAAAAGCCCCCCTCTTTTTATATTCCTTGAAAGACGTATAGAGTGAGGATTCCAATACAGATGAGAGAAATGATTCAACGCACAAGCTTCGCAAATAAGTAATTATTCTTGCCTTTAATTTGAGAGTAGGCCACCGCCCAATAGACCAGAACCAATCAACAAGGATTTCTATTTCAGAATTAATCGTCTATCACTGTCAGAGTTGTTAAATGTATATATGTTAGGGTTAAGGGTAGATTAGTCATTTTCCCGTTTCCCTTTTTGTACTATAAATATTGATACAAACCCTAATAATATTTTTGATTCATTCTCTTCAATTTCTGATTCTAACATGGTATCAGAGCTTGAATCCAATTCTTTTCTTTGATTGTTTGTTGGCGTTAGTTTCCGTTTGCGAGATCATCGACGTTCCGTTGTGCTGCCGTCGTGCCGCTGCCGTGCAGCCCTGCTGCGCCACCCTGCACGCCCCATGCGGCCCTGCCCGCGCGCCGTCCGCGCCGTGTCCGCGCGTGCCCGCGCCTTCGCGCGCCGTCCGCGCCCTTGCCGCTGCCCCGCACCCAGATCCGAGCCCCCGCGCCGTCACTGCCGCTGGTGCTACTGCCCAGATCCGCGCCCCCGCACCGCTGCCGACGCGTCCTCGCGCCGCCGCTGCCCTCGCGCGCAGCCTCCACGCCGCCGCGCAATCGTCTCGGTCGCGAGATCCCGAAATCCCGAAAAATCTGGGATTTTACGCGTCTGTCGTAGTCTGCCGAGTCAACTAGCCCGAGTCAACTCGCCGGGTCAACTCGCTAGTCAACTCGCTGGTCAACTCGCCGGGTCAACTCACTGGTCAACTCGTCGGGTCAACTCGCCCGCGCCAACTCGCCCGTCAACTCGCCCAGGTCAACTCGCCCGATCGTCGTCAATCTTTCGGTATTTTCTTTCTCCGGCCGCTACGGACTCATTAGGAACATGCAAAACATTTGGCACACTAAATCGATGAGAATGATCAAAGAGAATGCCAGAGCTCGAGACAGACATAGGAGAACCATCAACAGTGCGAATAAGGGAAGAAGAATGTGATGGTGTACGATTAACAAGAATCGATGCATCCGATGTCATATGATGGGAAGCCCCAATCATATCGTGAGGCTGTCGGTATTCCAGAATGGGAAGGTGTCATGACAGAGGAGCTCAGTGCATTACAACGCACTCATACGTGGGATATTGTACCACTACCTCCAGGGAAGACTCCTATCAGCTGTAAGTGGGTCTACAAGATCAAGACCACCTCTGATGGTTCGATTGAGCATCACAAGGCTCGGTTGGTTGCCCGTGGTTTCACTCAGCAGCATGGTATTGATTATGATGAGACATTTGCCCCAGTCGCGAAGATGACGACTGTTCGTACGTTGATTTCTGTTGCTTTTGTTCGTCAATGGCCTATTTATCAGCTTGATGTCAAGAACGCTTTTCTTCATGGTGATTTATCAGAGAAGGTTTATATGACTCCTCCTTCGGGTCTTCCTCATCCTTCTGGTCATGTATGTCATCTTCGCCGCGCTCTTTATGGTCTCAAGCAGGCTCCTCGCGCTTGGTTCGCTCGATTCACTGATGCTATCTGTGCTGCTGGGTTTGTTCCGAGTTCCTCTGATCCTGCTTTATTTGTTCACACCTCTGGTCCTCATCGGACTATCCTGCTGCTTTATGTTGATGATATGATCATCACCGGCGATGATTCGTCTCATATACAGTCGGTCAAGTAACATCTTCAGCGTCAATTTGAGATAAAAGATCTTGGAAAACTTCGATATTTTCTAGGCTTGGAAGTTGCTTCTGCTCCGCGTGGTTATCTTCTCTCCCAACGCAAGTATACTGCTGACTTGATCGACCGTGCTTGTCTGACTGATGATCGCATCTCCCCCACTCCTATTGAGCTCCATGCTAAGCTCCGGCCTGACGATGGAGAACCCCTGTCTGATGTTACTCGTTATAGACAGCTTGTTGGAAGCCTCGTCTATCTCACTGTCACTCGTCCTGACATTGCTTATGCTGTGCATATTGTCTGTCAGTTCGTCGCTGCCCCTCGTACTGTTCATTATGCAGCAGTTCTTCGGATTATACACTATCTACGTGGCACTATATCTCGTGCTCTGCTGTTTCCGTCTTCTTCTACTCTTGAACTTCGTGCTTATACTGATGCTGATTGGGCAGGAGATGTCACAGATCGAAAATCCACAACTGGTATGTGTGTGTTTCTTGGTGACTCTCTTATATCTTGGAAGGCCAAGAAACAAGACATTGTTTCTCGTTCGAGTGCTGAGGCTGAATATCGTGCTATGGCATCCGCTACTGCTGAGGTTGTTTGGCTTCGACGCCTCCTCTCTGACATGGGCGTCATCCTCTCTGCATCTACTCCTCTATATTGTGATAACAAGAGCGTCATTCAGATTGCTAGCAATCCAGTCTTTCATAAACGTACGAAGCACATCGAGATCGATTGTCACTTCGTCCGTCATCACTTTCTTGCGGGCACAATCTCACTCCCATATATTTCTTCTTCTCTTCAGTTATCTGACTTTTTCACAAAGTCACATACACTTCAGCAGCATGGCTTCTTGTTGAGCAAACTCTCGGTGTATGATCCACCATGAGTTTGAGAGGAGGTGTTAAATGTATATATGTTAGGGTTAAGGGTAGATTAGTCATTTTCTCGTTTCCCTTTTTGTACTATAAATATTGATACAAACCCTAATAATATTTTTGATTCATTCTCTTCAATTTCTGATTCTAACAAGAGCAATGTATCATTGTCCGTTTTGGAGTGTTTTTTGTCATATGGACTGCAATTTTTGTTTTATTTTTTTGAGAAATGAGTAATTAAAAAAACATTGATCAATTTTGTGATTAAGTGTTGCGGACCTAATAAAAGTGATAGCACGGTAGGATAAATAATTAACCTCCTATATATATGACTAGTATGAGGCTATGAGCCACCAATTTTTTTTTGTTTTTATTCTTTTACTCCTTATCTCTTTCACACATGGATTGGCTGAACAGTTTGTAATGTTGTTTGGTCTTGGTTGGTTGACTTGGTGTGTGTGTGTGTGTCTGTAGATTGATAGATGGATAAAGGTGTCAGCTCCAACAAAGAATATTGGTCTTATGCTGAGAATGTTTATTATCTGTACAAGAGAATCGACATGTATAGGACATAGCCCTTGGTACTTGCAGTGTTCAACTGTACACAAGGTAAAGTTAGAAACCCTCAGAGAGGTATGTTTTTAGGGTAAAGAAATATGGTATCAGCAAGTACTTCCCACTTTTGCCCAGAGAAATATAAAGTGCTTTCCGGAGTATAGCACAAAAGAGTGGGATGCAGGTGAAAGAATTTCCAGGTGGCCGGGTACCCACCAAGAATAAATAATAATTTTCTTTAACTGTAATGTTTTCTTACTTGGCCCAAAGTGATGTTGAGAAGAAAGAGGAAACTACAAAAGAGATGGATATAACAAATATAAGAACTATTGTTGCATCAACAAAAATATCTGTATCCGATCTGAATTCGTATTCGAATGCAGAAAATATCTCATATCCGAACCAAATTATCCGTATCTGAAAATTTTTAGATCGGATCGGCTTGTATCCGATTCAAACAATATCCGTATCCACAATACCATGTGTTAGGGAAAGTGGGAACCTCACCCGTTTCGTCTCTGGCAAAAACAAAAAAGAAAAAAAAAACCACAATCTACCATAGAATCTGCTCGTCCAGTTCATCACCATCACCCTCATCATCATCATCTCCTCCACCCAATCCACTCCCATCCTCCCCCTCCACCACTCCCTCTCCAGCACCACCTCCACCACCCCCCACCACTATCTCAAAACCACCTCCCATCGCCAACACATCCACCACAACCACCACGGCAGTGACTACACTCTCTCCTTCTCCATCGACCGCCGCCCCATCACCCTCTACATGGACATCGGCGGCGACCACGTCTGGTTTCCCTGTTCCCCTTTCGAATGCATCCTCTGCGATGACGTCCAGACCCCAATCCCCCTCCCTCCCCCCATCTCCGCCACCTCCTCCGCCGTCCCTGCGGCTCCCCACTCCGCCGCCGTCCCCTGCGGATCCCCAATCTGCTCCGCTGCCCACTCCTCCGACCTCTGCGCCGCCGCCATTGGTCCCTTATAAACCATCGAAACTTCCATCTTCATCTCTTACCCACCAAAAATAAAAAAAACCACAAATCAGCCCTAGAATCTGCTCGTCCAGGCTTTCTCTTCTTCTCTCTTCTAACTGCTTCGGATATTTCGGATAATTATCCGAATCTGTATCCGAATGTTCAAATCAGATACGAATACATATTTTGAATATCTGTCGGATATCGAATATGGATAACATTTTAAATATTTAGTTCGGATACGGATCCTTATGATTGACATGTTTATTTATAGGCATTAAGTTTGATGAGATGAGATAATATTTTATTTAAATCTCAACTCTGCTAACAAATCAATAGATTCTTAACATAATCCTAACAACTTGAATCCTTTTAAATCTAACAAACCCTAACAAATCTATTTTTAAATACATAATAAAATCTATGGTTATATGGAAAACCCTGAAATTATTATTTAAACCAATTATTATGTAAATAAAAATATTCAAAACAACTCTTTTTCATTTGCATCACGAAGCTGATGAATAATTTATCTCAATCAAACATCGGAAATGCTAAAGATTGTTCACTAAATCACCCCCAACTTCAATACAAACAATGCATGTACACTCCCTATCAATTTTTTAGATAGTTGAAGGTTCTTTAAATTTCATTAACTAGTATAATTTTCAATGATAGTGATTACAAGGGAAAAATGCATATAACCCTCTCAAGGGGATATTCAGATTAATTCTACATTTTTCTTAAAATCCGTATCATTCTTTGATTTTTATCCTAGTTAAATATTTTGAACCGTGAATTAATTTTTTGTTTATTAAGACCAAAATACCGCTACCCACTCTAAACAGCTGAATGAATAAAATTTGAGAAAATGCAATCAATGCCTCTCATCTGTCCACAACTAATGCTCTCTCTCTCTCTCTCTCTCTCTCTCTATATATATATATATATATATATATAGAGGACGTGATTACGTGCGGCGAACGGCAGGTGCGGCAGCGATTATGGGCCGTCGATCACGGGTCCATCGCATCGGACGGTCCGGTGCGATTCACGTCGACCGTTGGATGCGATGGACCCGCGATCGGACGGCCCACGTCGCGGCCGCACCTGCCGTTCGCCGCACCTAATCATTTTCATATATATATATATATATGTATATATATGGTCGCGATTACGTGCGGTATGCGGTCGGTGCGGTTTACGACGTGGATCGTCCGATCGCGGGTCCATCGCATCCAACGGTCGACGTGAATCGCACCCGACCGTCCGATGCGATGGACCCGTGATCGACGGCCCGTGATCGCGCACCGCACCGACCGTAAACCGCACCTAATCGGCTCCCTGTATATATATATATATATATATATAGCCTTCTCATAATGTTTGTTTTTTCACTGGTCAGCAAAGCGTAAACAACAAGTATAAACATGCATCTTCCCTTCCCCATGTTTGAAGATTCGAATGGAGAGACCAAACCACAACCAATTAGCATCAGTGTATGAGATTCAATGTCATCATGAATTCAATAACATAAAGAACTGAGTATTGAACAAGAACCATCACTCAAAGCTTTAAAAAATGTGGATGAGATATATGTTCAAACCATCACTGAAAGCTTTTTTTTTTATGCTGTTTTCAACCTCAATTTCAATCTCATATGTATCAGTAGAAAACCACCAAAGTATATACTCGTATTAATGAGGTATATGTTTTAAAAAAAATTCATATTTTCTATAAATGCATCCATAAAATTCAATGGAATATATGCTTCTTTTTTTTATAAAAGCATAAAATGTCTTATTAGATGAGGTATAATATTTTTAAAAAATTCAAAACACGTGTGAACTGAAGTCAGGGCTAAAAAAATTGTACATAACATTATCCATATTTTTTTTATTTGTGCAGCATTTCATGTTAGAAAATTTTAAATACAAGACTACCTAATAATAATCATACTTGAGAAGGAGTCATTCATGGATTCATAAAACTGTATATTTGATTTAACCAAACACACAAACAGGGGATTTGGGAAACACTACCGCTTAAATTGGTGACATAGAGCAAAGTAGCTTAAATTGGTGACATAGAGCAAAGTAGGGACATTGAAGAATGGTGTTGTTGACAATGCTAATTGTAGCATGTGTACGTGTAATGCCCCTAAATCCATGGCCTATTTTAGGCGAGGTATAGTAGACAGTTCGCTACGTAACATAAATCTCAAATCATATTAGTCTAAGTAAAAAAAATTAATACATCAATCAAAATCACATAACTGAAAACATCCTAAAGTTGGATGATTACACATTGTTAATTCAAATCATCCCATATTTTTTAATATCAGATAATTAATTAATTAACTTGTGAAAGAGATCAAAAGAAATTACAAAAGAAAAGAAACAAATGAATGAGGGGGTGAAAAAGAAAGAGTACTAGTGGAAGACAGGACAGGTAAATACACCCCATTCAAATGTGGTGTTTGTCGGGATCGTATAGTTTTATATGAAAAAGGATTATATCACCCAAGTATTTGGAATGTAAGAGAATTAAAGACAGGTGGGGATTGGTCCCTCCCACTACGCCGAGTGTTGGATTTTGATGTCGACTGCTTTTAGCATATTAGGGGACAGGACCCTTCTCGTCTCGTCTCGTCTGGTCCCATCCACCCTTCGTCTACCACTGCCTATTTGCCTCCCCACCACCATCTTTTTCTGTGCCTTCTTTGTTTCATATCTATTGGGGTTGAGAGATTCATCTTCTCCGCTCTCGTCTGACTGGATGTTGATCACAAAAGGGGAGAGGTTGATCTGTAAAAAGTTCTCGGCTCGTACATAAAACTAAGATTTTGTGAAAAAAAAAAGCTTTTCAAGAGAGAGTTGGTTCCATCGTGATGGTTTAGGTCGTCTGTCAGCTCGGATTAATGCGATCTCTTCTTTGATCTAACGGATGGGGAGAGATCCAGTGATCTAAGGGATAATGTGAGGATTCTGTGAGATTTTGAGGTATTTTCACATATTACCCCTAGTTATAGATTTGTTGGGATCTGGTCCCAATCATGGGATTCACTTGGCCAATAGATGCAAGTGAACCAATAGACCGGACTGACGGATCGTGGGTTGAACGAACCTTGAGCTCTGACTTAATCGAGTCATGAGCCATGATTATAAGATCATAAGCCTTAGACACCGGCATGCTGTCATTGGGTTCATAAAATAGCCCCTACACTAGTGTAACACGTGTTTTTTTCACATATCCTTTTTTTTATTTTCGAGTGTTGTTACACACTTTTTTGTTCCAGTCAAATTCAAGTCTCATATGCATCAATAAAAAATCATTGAAACATATACTCGTATTAACGAGGCATATGTATCGATAGAAAAATTTTCATATTTTTTATAAATAAATTCATGCAATTCATTGAAGCATTACTTCATTTTTTATAAAAATATAAATCTCATTAAATGAAGTATACTATTTTTAAAAAATTCAAAACACATGTGTAGACTGAAATTAGTGTTAAAAAGGGTTATAGATAACATTATGCTTTATTTCTAACCTTATTTATAAAGGCCTTTTTGAGCCGTATGCCATTCCGTTCTCTTCTTCCAAACATTTAAGTTGAATCCTTTTCAACTCATCACTGTTCTTCACCAAATTTCCGAGATAACTAACATTTTCCGAATACAAACAGTAGGAAAAACAAATTAAATTCTGAATGCAATACAATTCCCCACTACGAAAAACAGAGTCCCCTGTTTCGGTCTTTTAATTTAAGCAGTTGATTCCTGTCAATGTTCCAAACCCCGTCCGAGCCGTGTTGGATGAGAGGGACCATTAACACAACTAATTTGTTCTTCAGCTGTTTCACAGGCCCAACAAAATGTAGTAAACAAGAGTGATGGGCAATGCGATCAGCATCCCAAATATGACCCTGCAAATTTTGTTTAAAAAGAATAAATAAAATACATACCATCAATCATCTATTTGATTTCATTATCACATAAAAAGAGAGGATATGAAGCACTCACGCAGTGCTTAGGATGTCCGGATGAACATTGTACTCCTTCGCAAACACGAAAGGAACGATGCCTTGGGTAGAGCTGCCTGTTTTTATATAATTTTTTAAAAGAATCGCTCAGTAACAACAATGTTAGCAAGATTTACCTTTTCTAAAATAAAAAAAAACAAATCGAAAAAGAACTTAAAGCAGAGGGCGGGAGGAAGAGAGAGAGAGAGAGAGAGGGAGGAAGACCTGTACGATGGCGACATGTAACAGGACACCTCGCAAGCCAACGGCGATAGAGGCGGCGGCCATCACAGCTGGACCTACTAGGAATCTGACGCCCATGGCGAAGGTGGCGATCGAATTACCACACGCGATGATCCTTGGCTGCAATGCCATGAAGAGCCCTGTCGATCCCCCATAATCCAATAAATAAAATCCAACTATTACTTATTAGATCAATCAAGATTGAGACGAGGATAATAATAAGAGTATTACTACTACAGTACTAACCCAAGCTGAACATGGCCATCCCCAATCCTGCATCCGATAATATTGAAATTGACTTCGCCACAATTGCGGGCATCTCAACATGCCACCTGAAACATTAAATTTAATTTTCAGTTTTTCAAACACAGAATCTACTCAAACACAGATCCAAACGGGGTGGGTTGAGTCGAACCTGAAAGAGATCAATGACCAGGTGAGACCAATCAAGCTAGAGTAGGTGTTGGGATTGCGGATGAGCTTCCTCCAGACCATGATAAGGATCAACCTCGTCATCACGCTCGTCGGCGGCATCGCCTTTCCGCCTCCTCCATCCCCAACCTTCTTCCCTCGCGCTCCCCAACCTCACCGTTCTCTCTGTTTCCGAAGCTGAACTCATCCCTCTCCACAGCATACTCCTCCTGTCCATCTCCAACTGTGTTTTTTTTTATTATTATTATTAGACATATATATAAATATCAAAAGAAGACACGAAAGAAAGAAAGAACGAACCAACAGAATCCTTTAATTTACTTTTATTAGCTCCCCCAAAGACGTCCGAGACAGGGGAAGCGCTCGAGCTCCAAACGAACATGTGGAGGTCTTTTGTTCCATCCTCCATCGCCTTCATCTGGTGTCCGGTCTGTCCATTAGCCTTCGAGTAGCAGCACCAGCAGCAACAGTGGGGGAGAAGATCCCCGGGTTCGGCGCCGGGTAGTGGGTGGCGGCCCCACCACCACCACCAAAGTTGGAAGGCCTCGAAGTAGCAACAACCGGACCAAACACGTCAGAGGACCCAAAATTAGAATTCCTTGCACCAGCACCACCAACCATAGAGTAGAAGTCGGTGTGGTTGAAGCTGGACCCCCTCGGCGTCGGGTTGCGCGACGACTGAAGCGAGTAGATCTCCGCGTTCGTGAGATTCGACGGCCTCGGAGTGACCCCCATGGACCTCCTGGAGAAAACGTCGGACCTGGACGCGCTTGACCTCCGCACGGTGACGTGGAACCTCCCGTCCTCCTTGACCTCGGCCTCGGCCTGGAGAGCGTCACGACCGTCTAACGAAACGACGTCGGGATCGACGGCGATGGAGGCGATGGATCCCGCGGGGAACTGCTCGGTGATGAGGATCCTGGCCCCGCGAAACTCGAAGAGGAAGAGCATGAGCGTGTACCATATGATGCATTGGAGGACCACGATCTGCACCATGAGAGACCCGGAGAAGTCCCCGTACATGCCCTTGAGGAGTGGGATGCCCATGACGAGGGTGTTTGGGAGAGTGGAGAGTGAGAAGAGGGTGATGGTCCATTCGAGACAGCCGTTTTTGCTGAGCTTGGTCCAGAGAGCGAGGAGTGCGAGGACTATGAGTTTCTGGAGGGTGTCGGCGGCTATGAAGCGGAGGTTCATCGTGTAGGGATCGTTGGAGGAGATGAAGTGGAAGGAGAGGAGGGGGACGGCGAAGAGCGCGACGAAGCGGTTGATTCCGGAGCACTGGTCCGGGCTGAATATCCCCCACCACTTCACCGAACCGTAGGCGAGGATCATCGCCACGTACAACGGCACCACCGCCGTCATCACGTGGTAGAAGTCCAACAAGCTTATCATCTTCTTTTTCTTCTCCTTGTTTTGTTCCTTGATTTACTTAATTTTTATTGCTGTTGCGAACCGGGCTTTGGGAAAGTCAAGTTACACCAGAGATCAAATCCTGAGAACACCAATCTTTAAAATGATGTAGGTGATGAGAGAGAGATGATGCTGGAGGGAGGGGCTCTCAGGGGTGGTGAAGGGAGATAGAAGAAGTGAAGAAGGGCTCTCATGTGTTTGTTTGGGGCTTTGTTTTGTGTGGTATGTGAGAATGACTGACTAGCTAGGAGTTTGTTCTGGTAATGGTGGTGGTGGGCTCTTAATGAGTTTGTGTGTGTCAAGAAGAGAATTTTAATAGTGGGAGTTCTAACTTTTCAGTAGATGATATGATGGTGAGAGTGGAATGGAGGGGGTTTCTTTCTGATTTAAATACATCAAAAGGCACAGGAATCTGGGGCTCGTGGAGCCAGGATTCTTAATTTAGACTAGTTTAATGGAATTCAAATTTTCTATTTTTTATTATTTCATCAGGACAAAAAAAGTGAAGCAGATGGTGTCCAGAGAGGGGCATGATTAAAAGATGAGGAAGGGTAGTGAGTGTTGTCCTGGACTGTATTTGTTTTTGTGTATTTGGTACTTTTTTAATTTCCCAGATAAGGAAAATTTTCGAATTTTCAAGAAAATTAAATCAATCCCAACATTGTATTGTTGATGAGAATTGATTGAATTTTTTTTTTTTTTTTTGGTAGATAGGTCCACGTGGGACTATTACATAATAGGAGTCTAAGGTCCATAATTATTACATCTCAACATGGGATGGAAATAGAGCTCGAACCCTGGATCTCTCCCGCGGGGAGAGTGCCTCAACCACCTTGCTGGGCAAGGGTTTGACAGAATTGATTGAAAATTTGAACAGTATGTCCAAATGGACCACGAACCCATGGACCTTTTAAATGACCAAGTGTGTTTTCTTGCCATCTATTAATGGTTGGGGGACGGGGGGGTGCGTTAAAGCCATCTTTTTGTTATTCACCCCACCCATTTGTGCAAATCATTTAATAATACCTTTTACAAAATACAAACCCACGTCCTTAAATATACTTGGTTGGTACCTCGTGAACCCACTCCATTCTCTTCCATCTCTCTACCTTCTTGGAATTTTTCCTCCTCCTCCCCTACCTAGTTTCCTCCTCCTCCCTCCCTCCTCTGGGTTGCCATCGGCAGTCTTCCTCTCTCTGATTCCACTCCACCCCCCCCCCCCCCCCCCCACCTAGCTCCTATTGGAAATGACACATCCAAATTCCAAGATCCATTGATAGAGAGAGAGTATAAATTGAGTAACAAAAAAATTAGGTTTTTTCTCATCATGCAAACTCTGTAAGGAGGAAGTTAGGGTTTGCCTCAAACTAAAATCAGTTTTTTATTTAATAAATGGAGTGGGGTGAATAAATAATTTGGTGGATTTAATTCTCCCCACATAAAGATTAGCTAAACACACATATATCTCCCATTCTATAGCAATAAAAAATGGTTTATTGTCACCCTTGCTTCACTTAAAAATAAAAAGGAAAATGTTCCACTCAGTCTCTTACTGTCTTAAATGTAGTTCATCCATTTTTTTTTTTAATAATTACTAATTGTGGGGTCCAATTTTTTTATCGTGTCGATGCACACCACAAAAGGAGGAGAGGATTCGATCAGCATCACAAGAAGGGACCTATAAAAAAGAAAGGTGGGACTCTCCGACAATTAAGTCAATAATCGTGGAAGAAAGAATAGAAATCAGTGTATGTGCACATGATTTTCTATATCTATTTCTTACTGTGTGTCCATGTGATTATGTGAATCAATGTGTGTGTTGAACTTTTGTCATCTATTTCTTACCTGTATTTATAGAGGTTTAGGGGATTGGATTTGAATCCAAGCAATCCCTCAAATCTTGGGATTCACTTTGATTTGTGGTGACAAATCTGGAAGGTATATGAATCCATTTAGATCTCCTTAATTTGGGAAGAGAAATCCGACGGATTAATGAATCAAATCTAAAAAAATTCCATTAATTGAATATATGGTTTTAAATTCAAATATATGCATTGATCACCTCCGATTATCATATAATTAATTGGGAATATTCATACATATGGCAGCATTACAGGGGTGTAATTTTTGGCACCTACAATCATATACTTCAAATGTGATACGTACTTTTATAAAATATGAAGTATATATACTCCAATGAACTTAATTGAATTGTATTGTTTATAGAAATTGTAAAAAAAAATTAACAAGATAAATAATGTATATGAGACTGTATTTGATACTATAAAAAAAATTGAGTCAAGGGAGATAATAAGATATATGAGACTGTATTTGATAGTGCAAAAAATATTGAGTGTAATAGCTTTCAAACAAAAAATAATTATGGACCATCACTGCTAAATTCCCTAGTTTCAAAAGATGAGATTTTTTTTAGGGAAATAACCCACTTTCTTTTTCCAAAATCCAAATAAACCCTCCCCCCACCATAAACATAATTAAAAGTCAAATCACCCCTACTATCAGTTATGTTAATTATGGGTTACCTGAATTTAACACAATCATGTAAATTTACGTTTACACTCTAACCTAAACAAACATAAACCTAATTTCCCCTGTCTCCTCTTCTTCTTCCTCTTCCTCTTCTTCACCTAAACAAACTTAAATCTAGCATCCCCTTCTTCTTCTTCTTCTTCTTCTTCACCTAAACAAACATAAACCTAAATCCCCCCTTTTTCTTATTCTTCTTCTTCTTATTCTTCTCCTCCTCCTTTTTGATGTTTAAAGTGTTTAATTTTGGTTGTTTAGATGGGTAAAAACATAATTGTGAGAGGGTTATTTTTCATAGTTTACAGGAGGTTATTTGAATGACTGCATTTTATTTGGGTTAGAAAAAATGAAATATTCCACACATATTCCAATTATGTCGGTGGTTATTTAACATATGGTGATTTGGCTTTCAGTTATGTTTGTGAGGGATTATTTAGATTATGGGAAATACAAGGGGTTATCTGGATTTTCCCTTCTTTTCATATGCATAAAAAAATCTGCCTCACAGTCTTCATATCTTCATCACACGTTCTATAACCATATCTTTCTGATCAGATATTGCCATGTCATGATTTGAAAGGTTAGATTTACAAACGCTGCCAAATTAATTAATAATCATAAGCAATACAATACTTGTATAATCTCAAATCAGCTCAACCATAAAATGATCGATTCCTTGGAGGCCCAGAGAATCTCGCATGGACAGGATTTGCTGGCAATAAAAATCAAGTGAAAACCCTATATCTAGAGAGACTGTGGACCCTACAAAAACATCCCCCATAAAGTAAGCCAGTAAGGGCCCATTTATTGGACTTATTGATGGGTTGTCATTCTCTAACATTGGACAATGTCATTTAAAAAAAAAAAAAAAAAAACATTGGACAATTTCATTGGTGGCATTCGATAAATCCATTTCTGTTTCTATTTTTATAATATAAAAAAATTGTTCTCTTGATAATTCATTGAAATGATGCAAAACAGTTCTAATCAAGACAAATAATTATTTTCTTTATTTAAATTAGATGAAAGAAAGGCTGCTGATTGATATTCGATGTTGGAGAATCGGGTTGGAAGCAATGCACCAAATATTGCCCGACACTGAACTGCATACATTTATTTAAGGGGTGAATTGCTCGTGTGCCCCTGGACCAACCCTATTTTATTTTGGAGTTAATGACATTTATATCCCTGCAAACATGATTAATCTCATATAAGTTCCTGTAAAAATTAGGGTAAACACATGAGTAGGCCTATCCCGATTACACGTGTAATATACCTGACCCGATTTGGACCCGACCCGAGTTGGACCCGACCCGGCGGACCCGAACAAACAAACGGGTTGGGTCCGGGTCCACCCCGCCCCGACCCGTTGGACCCGAGACCCGATTGTTTTATTAATATATGCTCATATATTATAAGACTATTAGTATTAGTTGATACATAATTTTTTTTCTTACTTAACTTATGTTTGTATCCATAAGTTCATAAATCATAATCATAATGCCATAACATTTTTTTTGTTGTGTTGATGTTGCAACTTGCAAGAATTTGATTGTTTAATATGTAATAAACTTAGTAATGTATTGTCATCGGTTTGTTTTGGACAATTAACTTATTAGCTTTTGAATTTGTATAATTAATTAGTTTGTTGCATGATTTATGTTTATTATTTTAGTTAATATGTTAATGTTTATTGTTTTGAATGTTGTTTAGGTTAATATTGTTTTGAATGTTTGTATAATTAGTTATCTTTATTGTTTAGGTTAATATGTTTTTTATGTTAGTGGTTATTGTTTTGGATATTGTTTAATAATTCATTTACTTTTTTTGAATTGTATAAGATTATGTTCAAACATAGTCTCATTAATAATAATGTTTTATACAAAAAATTTCAAATAGAATGATAAAGCAAACAAATATATGAGATCTTTCTCTTTTTTTTTTTTGCCAACCATCCGGGTCGGACCCGACCCGGACCCGACGGGTCCGGGTCCGGGTCCACATTTCCCCGGACACGCCGGGTCCTAGATTGGACCCGGACCCGTCGGGTCTTGCCACGGGTCGGGTCCGGGTCCACCCCGACCCGACCCGGACCCGACCAGTTGACAGGGCTACACACGAGCTCCTAAAAATTCACAAAACCTAATTATCATTCTCATGTTAAAATTTCTTTTAAATTTAACGAAATATTTTATTACCATGTAAACATCTAGACATTATAGTCTTCATAAACAATCATAAAAATAAATTAGTCTATGCAAATATCAGATTATCCTTGTAAGACTTTATATTTCTTCATTTCCATTAAATATTGTTTGAAAATGGTAAAAAATTTGAGGATAATTTAATCATTCATGGTTATAGGTTAAAGTTAAGTATGGCAGGTTGAAGCTAGGATTATATTTTGTTGAAATCAGGTATGTATATGGGTTTTTATGAATGTTTTAAGAACTTTTACGTCTGCCTCAACTTTTGATGAAGGACTTATATGGGATTACACATGTTTGCAAGGACTTGGATGTCTTTAACCCTTTTATTTTTTGTCCATTGGTTCTTTACCTCTATAGTGTTGTCCCTTACATACAGAAATATAATGTAATACATATAAAAATTATACACATAGTTATAGATATTTAATAGTTGCATATAGAGAATCATTCAACGCACACAAAGGTGTTTAAATACAAAATGGTTGTAGATATATTCCTAATGTCATTACAATATATTCATAAACTATTAATCATGTCATTATCATATGTAAGTGCATTCAACGTAAACCAAATGGTTAAACACAAAATGATTATATATAAATTCGTAAAATGTCATTAAATAGATACATCAATTGTTTGAATTACGACATTATCTTCCTATCGTAATAAAATCATATGTTGTCTCCTCATGATGCCTCTTCACGTCCTCTTGGGTGAATTTGAACCCGCTAAAAGTCATTTGAACTAGGCATATGACGTACTTTAAATTAGTATAAAAATGTAATGCCCAATTATAGAAATGTAATTGTAACTAACATAAATATACTTAATCAATTACATAAGCAGTAATTATCATTTGAAAACATAAATGTAAAATCATCTATGAAATTAAACTAAGGTCAGGGAGAGGAGAAAACGTCACGGAGTTATGTCGGGGAGAGTGATTTGGGAAGTGTTTTGGGGGGAAGAAAGGGTGTTTTAATTTGGAGGGAAGAGATAAAGTGTTTTTTTGGGAGAACACAATTTACATTCCTCCATATCTTGTATCATATCAAAGAACATTCCAACACAATCTATGGCCACTAGAATGTTTTGTTATTACTTGTCACAACGAACTCATTTTACATAACAAACCTCAACCTCTTAATAATTTCCTAAATGAGAAAATTATATTGAGTACTATCGACTATAGTAAGCAAAAACATTGGTTGATGATAACGATGTGATTGACTAGGATGCCTAATAACTTGATATTTGTTGGTGGTCTTCTAATCAATTAATAGATTTCCTAGATATAATATTCATCGTAAAATGTTGTCACATTTGCTTAATACAATCTCATTTTTTACTACATGAGTAGATATTAACATCTTATAAGCTTCTCGGGTTGAGATTTGATCCAGCAGTGTAACACTTGAACCCCCATTTGGATACAAAATTAAGTTACTTATGAAAGTTTATCAATATCTTTAATATAAATAAGAATAAAATAATTTTTTATTTAGTTGTATTTGAAATTATTCTTAGTTTGAAATCGTAATAATAAATTTTTTATTGTTTAGATAATGTGAATAAGGTGTGGATAATAAGGATTTATAAAAAGTAAAAAAATGATCACAATATGATTTATAAGAGGTGATCACAGTTGATTCGACAGTCGGCCCACATATTCTTTTATGTTGAATAATCTTGAAATAATTTAATTCTAGGGATTGACTTGAAATTCATATATCATTTTATTCCACTTAATTCTGACATACATATTCTCATTTATTTCAGTCTTCCAATCACTCATTTTGATGTTATTTACAAACCAAAAGATGGCTAAAAGTTCAGGGAATCCATAGTGCCACACCATTTTATTTATATAGAATGCTACAAACTACTCATTCAAAATCATCCAAATTTGCTCTAACATTAGAGATTTCAATGAATGTATCATCATTAAGTAACAACCTTGTAAGGTATTTTGAAGTTCTAACCACTCAAATAAATAAATCAACAAATGAATGGACCTAACAAAAAATATATATATTTGTCGTGGGTGCCGCAAGAATATTGATCATATATCTCTCTGAATTTTCAATTGCAAGACCCTTTCATGTCATAATTCGTAAAACATAATGAACAATCTTAGGAAAACTTTATTATATTTATCACAAGCAAATGATACATGATTTTGTTGTCAAAGGAATTTAATATATACTTACAGGAATTAATATATACACATCACATTCATCTAAGTCCTGGGTGTATCTTGAGGGGTGGACCAAGGATATTTCATGTCAGGATCTCGTGGGAGTCTTCTAAAGTTGAGGAATGGTGCCCACAATAATATGCTTCATTAGGAAAATATCATGATTGTATTAGTAAATGAAAATTTTAACAATGTTCACAAAAAAACACATGGCCATGTAAATCTTCAGTGAATTAATAAATTTATTTTCTAATAAGAACACATTATTAATATAATTAATAAATTATAGAGTTACATCTCTTGAATTTAATACAAACATGAACTTTCAAGAAAAATTGAATTTAAATACCATGCCAAATTTTGAGGACGAGTTGATTGGGTAATGTTAATGACAATAGGGCCCTTCATATGACTATATGTGAACTTGAATAACTGTCATAATTCATTAATTTTGGACTATCACAGCATTCCCAAAATTTCAATACTGATGACTAAACAATGTAATTCATGTGAGAGACAGATGGATATAGAGCAAGAAACTTTTAAACACTACCTTAGAAGTATAAAATTTTATGCTAATCAAATTTCATCACAGGCATATCTCAAAACAACAATTATAAGACTATATATAATCAGGGTAGCTAAGATCTACCAATCTTTGAATAGAACTCTCTTCTATTCAAAGATTGATAGATCAGCTTGTTCATGGGAGAGATCAACTTATATCTTCATGTGTTTGAATAAAATTCTCTTCTATTCGGCACTTTTTTCCAATTGTTTTGTTTTCTGTTTTGATTTGGTATTAATCTTTCTCCTCTCTCTTTTCAAACGTTGTAATTTCAGTTTATTAATACAATCGGGTAGCAATCGTCTCCCCGTTTCCTCAAAAAAAAAAATCCACCGATCTTTCAAAAAAAATTTGTAAAACTTTATAGCTGACCATGAAGGCCAAACACTCTATAATCAATTATACATGCCAGGCGATCAACCCAGACAATTTAGACTTTATCGGGGAAAGATCAGATACATGTCCCAAGATTTCACAAATGATTAATCTAGTCCACAAAATTAAAAGATATCCCAGCATTGTAGTGGTTGTCAGATCAATAGTAAATCTTGAAGTGTCAAATCTCTATCATAATTCCTACTAAATTGGCCCTTTAGCTTGGGAGTGTTTTTGGTAGATTTCCTTGATCTCCAAGAACTACAGTCTCGTTCATTTATGCATATTGTAGGTTGAGAGAACTTTAACTTCCTGAAACCCGTTTCCCAAAATAAAATAAAAAATAAAAAATAAAGCTATAGCTTTATCTAAAGTTGTAGACACATATTTGCAAATAAGTGCTCAAAAAAAAGTTATAGCATTTTCATATTGTGGAGAGACAACTTCCTACAAACTCAATTTTAAATCCAACTTTTGAAAGAAAAAAAATTAAATCTCAAATTCGTTTCCAAACGGAGCCTCAAACTAGATAGCTATGGTTGTTCTAAGTCACTTTTATATCATCAAGTAGCATTCAACTAAGACTTAAAATGTTACATCTATGGATGGAAGGTACAACAAAGTACTTGGAGAGGGGGGGGGGGAATGATCATGAGGACACTTCTCACCAAGAGAGGAGACAACCCAAAGATCTTCCCTTGTATGTGACTCATCTCGCATGGTGGTTGGAGGAAGTCATAGAGAAACACGAGAAGTTATTAACCTAGATAACATGTGATAATGGGGTCCTAAACATAACAGTAAAGAAGCGCAATAAGCATTATAAAAGAGGAGAAAGAAAACTTTCAGTCAGATTTCTAAAAGAAAATGAATTGGCCTCTTGCTCCACTTCTTTTCCAGATATCTCTTATTAACTCCATCAACGGTTTAGCGACTTCCCCCGGTGGAAAACAAATATTATGGACTTGTTCAATGTGAAGTATACAGAGGGTGGAAAATTTAATACACAATGAGTATGATTGGTTCAGGGTGTCACAAATTATGGACTATTATAACAAGACAAGGCATGATGTTCAAATTTGATCTACCACATTCAATTATGTTGTGCCAATTCCATGTCAAAACTCTCCACCAGACACTGCTAAGGTTCCTCATGATGTCCAATGGGTACATATCTAGATCATTGAGGAAGATTTGACATCCATGGTTCCAAGTCAATAAAGGTTGTTGGAGGCTCAAAGCTCCAGGTGGATTCAGTTAAATAACCCCCCATTTGTGATATTAATCATTACCCATTACTCATTGTGCTCATTTGTGATATTAATCATTACCCATTACTCATTGACTTGCTGATTTCAAAAATGAGATGGACTTTAAATTTAATTCACAATTTGACCATATTTCTCCCAAATAACATGGTAATAAAAGTTGTCCCTACAAAGAAATATATTCTATTCCACACACGTCTCTAGGAATTAGTTTTTTTGAATGAGGGGCACTACCTATTATAAATTAGATTTTGCCATGGAATAAATTAATGGGTACAAGTATTCACTTACCCAGGGAAGAAGAGGAACACACACATAAACTGCAAATACATTTCCAGAAGATTTCTCTTGTACCATCTCAACCTTAGCCAGTTCAAGATGATGGGCTGGAATTCAACACAGCTTCAGTTTATTTATTTATTTGTTTTATACAGAATAAAACACTAACAAATTAAATTTTAACTCACCGGTATAACAAGTAAATACCAAAATGCGACAATTGCAGAGGAAATCAAAGTCCAAGTCAGATCATCCTCATAATTGTTCTCCCCTGTTACAGCTAATGCCGGCTGCTCAATCTGCATATAAACAATCCAATTCAAATACCATCTAACATGGCATCAAAGTGAAAATCACACACACATATATATATATATATAAGAGGAGACAGGGTGTAGTCTTACAAATGCCAAAAGAGCTCCAAAGTGAATTGCCAAAGAGGACTTCTCTAAACTTGGTTGCTTGACTGACTCTCCTCCACAATGGCTACATTGCATCCGAGCCTGTACACGTATACAGCAAGAGCTTCAATTCTTTGGTGAAAATGAAACACACACACACAGTGGGGGGGGGGGGGGGGGGGGGGGGGGGGGAGAGAGAGAGAGAGAGAGACTTTGTTTGACTTGGAAATGGAAGGCTGAGTGATCCTGGATTTGACCATTAGAGATGAACGAGCAGGTTTGGTAGGGAGGGAGAGAAGGTTCAGTGAACCAGAAGACCAAGAACTGCTCATTTTCTGTTTGTTTATTTCCTTCCTGTTTTTTCCAAACTTCTTCTTTGAAAACCTTATCTTTTTTTGGTTGAACGAGGGGGTTACGAGATAGGGTTCACTCTGGTAATTAAAAGCGTTCAGTCTCATCGTCTATGTTTTACTTATTTGAAAATATTGCATCGTTTTATCATTGGGAGGACCACATCAAAAGTCCCCTACACGCGCACATTAATGCACCACACTTTTCAAATCGCTTGCACGCTTGACGTGGTTTTCTTTTTCTTTTTGTTTTTTTTCTTTCTTTTTTTCCATTTTTTGATACAGGAGGCACGTCGAAAAAATTATCTCTATCTGTTTATCCCGGTTCTATAGAAAATTCTTTTAAATTTTTATCAACAAATAGTTGAATAAGTCAGCTTCAAGACTCAAACCAAGACATACCCTTAACACACATAAATTTTTTATCTTAAAAAAAATATAGACCCTAAACCATTGTGATATGGCTAATGGAGACGCTTGATATGGTTGTTGATTGCCCTAATTTCATCTCAGGATGGCGACGGAGGGCGATAGCAATACATGGAGGCGGGCAACTAGAGGAGGGAGAGAGAGAGAAAGAAAGAGACCGGGGAGGAGAGGGGAAGGTGGTGGTGCTGCCAAAGTACACGCCGATTCAGCTTCACATTGGAACTTCATGATAATTTAATCCGGGCCATGCTGAGACCAGTGCTATGTACACTCCTACCTTTGATGGATGGCTGCTGGGAGACTCCCAATCTTCTACTATGTTGTGTGTACAAACTTTTGAGTAGTATAGAAAATGCCCTTTCAAGGGCCTTTGACAAAAATAAAATCACCTGTGAAACGACTCTGCATGTGATTCCATGCTATATCTTCATATGAATTTGCCCTCGACCACAAAACAATGGATCCAACTAATGTGTGTGTATAACTCTGGTGATCGTGTCTTTTGAGTTGTCAATCCTTGTATGGATACGGAATAACCTGAAATAAAACAGAATAAGTATTTTTTAGCGTTTGGATGTAATGAATACTTGATAACCTGTCATAATAAACTAGTATAAAATGGCTTATGGATTCTAGTCAACCCTTAGAATTAAAGTTATTCCAAGTTATTTCATCCAAACAATATGTTAATCAATTGTCAAATCAACTGTTATCACTTTTTATAAATCACATGTTAAATCAACTACCATCATTTTTTCACATTTTATAAATCTTTATTCACATTTTATTCACATTTTATGCAAACAACAAAAAATTTATTATTACGTTTCCCAACGAAAATAATTTAAAACACAACTAAACACAAAATTACTTATTCCACTGTTATTCCCACTTATGTTGGTATAACTATATATCCCGGAATAAATTTAATTCTTTATCCAAACTGGGGCTAACGTGTAACTCGTACTGCTTCAAAGTACTATTTAATGAAAAATAGTGGAACATTCGACAAGCAATTGAATGTGGCCCTACAAATTTGGCATTGTTTTGAGAAGCATTTAGGCTATGTTTGGCAACAAAGAAACACAGCTTTTAGCTTTAAAGGTCATGTCAATTTAAATACATCATTATTAAAAAAAACTAAAAATTAAAAGTTGTTACTAAATAGGTTAACTTAAATATATCATCATTACTATTTTATCTCTAAACTGTGCCTCAAAATCTGTGTTTCATAAAACAGTCATCATCATTACTCTCTCAAAACATTATCATTACCTCAAAAGGTGTGCATAAAACTACAAAAGCTAAAAATTGTTTTTCAGACTATGTTTCCAAAGCTAATCTTTCAACTTTAAAGCTATCCAAAAGGCTTTCTATGAGGATATCAAGAAAAGCTATTTGCACTATTATAAAAATAAAAAAAAAGCACCCTGTATGCTACAGGGAGTTCATTTCTCCCTCCAATGCAAGGAAAAACCATGGAGTCTCTTGAAGATGCTCCCCCGTTTGGAACGAGGATAGTTTTTATTCTAGGGTATAGATTTATCCAAACATAAATGAGTATAAATAAAGATAAAATGATTTTGTGTTTGGTTGTATTTTGAATTATTCTAATTGGTAAACGTAAGAATAAATGTTTTGTTGTTTGGGTAAAATGTGAATAAAATATGGATAAGGATTTATAAAAGGTAAAAAAGTAATGATAGTTGATTTGACAGGTGATTTATAAGAGGTGATGACAATTGATTTGACAGTGGACTCACATATTCTTTAGGTGAAATAACCTAAAATAACTTTTATTCTAAGGGTTGATTAGAATCATTATACCACTTTATCAAGGTTTATTCTGACATAATTTATCTGGGATTATCCGGGGTAAACAAACACCCCCAAATACTTATCCAGGGTTATCTGGAGTTATCCGGGGGGTTATACTCGTTCCAAACAGGGGGTAAAAGGAGAAACTGGGATAAATATTAGCATTAGAATAACACACCTATGAAATCTTGCTGAAATTTGAAAGTGCTTCAACATGAATTGTAAGAGGCGATTAACTTTCTCATTCCTGATACCTGCCATCAAATTGGGCTGTCTATAGAATATATGCATCAAATGTAAAACATCCCCCCACGTTGCATTTTCATTGTTTCATCAAGACAAGTTTATGTTCATGTCATATAAATAAAGGTTATGAAGAAACATACGCACAGGCACAATTTTAAGACACAAGTACTATAAATCTATTGTGACCAAAAAATAAATAATATAAATCTATAATTTGATAACATGCCCAGCATAATAACTGGACCAATAACCTGTTATTAAATTGGGCACAGGTGTGCAGACCTATTTTATATGAAGGGCAGGAGACCACAATGAACTCCATCTCCACTTCACACCTTCGGTCTGCCGCCAATAATCGCTGATATTAATGTCCATATATCAGTGAAGAATAAAGGGAAAAAAATATTCAATCACATCCATAACCATGAAGGTTGACCACACATCATGATTCTCCAGCAGCAGACAGGAAGGTCTGAAGTCCAAACACCAGAAAAAGAACTCCACTTGATAGGGCGACCTGCAAGAAGATCTCAGAAATATAAATTTTAAGATAAATGTGTGTAGTGCTGCTACTTGAGCTCTGCGTACAAAAGCACAACAAAAATTCACACATTGCAGGTGTGTAATCATATTGGGAAAACAATCCTTTATAAGACCTGCATATGGGAAAAGAAAGTTCTTGTGCAATTTTTAAAGGTTGCGTGTCCAAAGGGCAAGTTCAAGCAATCTCTAACCATTTTTTCCGAGATTTGAGATGCCAAACTCTTTCCTCCTACAACAGCTGCTGTGGTGCACAGTGCTTGCCCTCTGCAATTAAACAATGATACTTTTTTTTCTCAACAAGGATAAACAAACCAGAACAGTAATGATCTTGTCAGGAAAAAGTGAGGAGTATAAATAGAAATGTTCGAAATTACATGATTCCACCAAGAACCACACCAAGAGGATTTTCATCTGAAGCCAAACCAATTGTTGCTATCTGGGAATCAGAGAACAAAGAAAATAAATCAAACCAACTCACAGAAACATGCTTTATCAAAATTCAAAAGTCATACCTGGCTTTTGTCACCCCATTCCCCAAAGAATGTAATGGAAAAGGCCTACAGTCAACAATTGACAGAAAAATTAAAGGATTTTCAATCAGAGATATTGCCAATAAGAAGACATGACTTGTTCCAAGTTTAAACTACAGATAATATAGTAGTCAACATTTTCCATTTAATTCTACAAAATTTATGTTGACTACATATGGAAATCATAAAAAAAAGGAAAAAGAAAAGAAAATTAGAAATCATCAAATTTGACCCTAATTCAGTTCACAAATTCATGGTGCAGCAAAAAGAAAACCCTTAATAGGAAGTCCACAGCAAGTACACAAAATATTTAAAACTTCTTGGTTAATAAGAGACGTTATTTACAAGATCCATTTTTTATAAATGCAAAGAATAGATTGAATAATGTGGAATTTGTGATTGATCTCAGGTCACTGGACTGTAACCGTATTGTAGTACAGATGTACAACCAGATTTTGGTCTCCATAAAGGTGATCCATTCCCTCCTATAATTGAAAGAGTTAGAGAAAAACATCTAGTGGCGGAATCTAATTCTATTTGTTTAACATCATAATGGGTAGAGAGTAGACTAATTATCAGAGGGAGAAAATGAAAAAGCCTATCCAACGATAGTTATGAGGAGCAAACCTTAATTAGGATTGGAGAGAACAATTGAGTGAGAAATGGCCTTTGTTGTTTCTTTAAATCATCATCCTCCTGAAATGGACAGACTGACAGCTCAGATCACAAAGCAATGTCAATTTTCATGTTGATAATTGTGCTAAACAAACATTGACTGAAGAATAAAAATATTTTGCATAAAAATAATCAAGAGTCAATTGTAAAAGGCTTGTCTTCCCACTTATAAATGGTTGAATATATTCCATATCCATCATAATCTTTGTATTCTCTCCGAAGAAAAAAAAGACAGACCTGAAGAAATAAAAAATAACACTCTTGTTTTCTTCCTGCGATGGGATTTATGAGGGTGTGAAACCCTGATTGTCTTTTGAACTAACCCTAGATCTATCCTGCGAGGTTCTATCCATCACACGATCCCTATTGTTTAGGATAAAAAGGTTTGCAATATGAGCAGGCAATATGTCTGTGCTTAACTATTTACTTGCTGAAATCTCATAAAGTGTTGTTATCTGAATTTAAGATTTCATGTCTTGTTGAATTATCTTCTATGATCTGCATTAAAAAGCATGGTCCTGCATCACCCAACCCATTTATCAACCCCTAATCATATTTTCTTATCAAATATTCAAATTCATTTGGAAACTAGATGTGATGATGTCACACCACCACATGTCTGAAAACCATTTTTAGCATTTTTGGGAATATATTACCACAATCTACATGTTTCATTGAAACATAAATATATGGACAAATATTAACAGGTTGAATATGCAAAATTATATACTCATTGAAGATCCAAGTCATACACATATGCAATTCCCAGTCATGTCAAGCAATTGTGGCCATCTACATTATCCACTTTGGTACTGAACAAAAAGGTAGGGTTAAAAAAACATTGATCATACATTTTTAAAGTCACACACATGTTCCCTCTTATTACTCCCTAGAATGGAATGGATGAGACAGGTAATTTAGCAAATCCCAATGTTATTGATTAATGAATACCAATTTTCTCTAGAATGATAATTGGAAAAAAAAAAGGAAAATGACATCTCCAACAAAAAGAAATATATCATACTCACCAATGTAACATAAACCATACTTGCAGTTGGAACCGGGTCATAGCCGGATTCAACATCCAACACCACTAACTACATTAAGTAAATTCTAGACCTCACAAATGTCCCAAAACGGAACAAGTCACAGTAAGATGAACCATACTTGCAGTCAGAAGTCCATACCGGATTTTGAACTCCAACCATACAGGAATAATTATCTTGCCAAATGTCCCAAAAAGGAAGACAATAAGGCCAGTAATAGATGATAGACCAACTCAAATTAATAAGACTACTTTCAACATCTATAATGCCACTAACATGTCACATAATCTAGATTAGAATGCTTCCCGTTTTTTGGGTAAAATTGATCATGCTGTTGTTCATAACCCTTTCTGCATGCACAAGCTGCAAATATGAAATTAGATGTCCTTTAAGTAAAGAGGTGTGTTCTCTTTATCTCTTAAAGTTTTTCTTAATAGTGAGGTAAAATTAGGTTGTGCAAAATTATTGGCATGCATACGATAATGAAATATTTCAATATCTTTGTACTTTTGCAACTGAAAACTAGATGATGTATAAAAAATCATGATGAAACAGAAGGAAATCATAAAATAAAACATAAAAAGAAGCAATCTGGTGAGGATAGTTACACACTTTGAAACAAACACAGATAAATCACTGCCACTTTGCAACTAACCTTTAAACCTGCTTTCACTACACCACCATCAGCTTTCCAATCAGCATCCTAATCATCCATTAAAAATGTTATACTAATAGAGGAAGAAACATAAAATATGCAGAATAATAACAATACCAACCAGTTTTGCTTCCACCTCAGCCAACTCCTCAGCTTCCCTACAATGAATGGAGAACTTATTTAATTAGTTTCTGCAAATGGCTTGTGATACGAAAAGTAGTAGATGAAATAATGAGGATATCAAGAAAAGCTATCTGCACTAAATATGTTAAATGCTCAAAGATGAAATAGATATGTTTACCCTTCTTCAGTAAATCCCTCCCACAAAGACCAAAGCCCAAATCCGAAAAACAACACAGTTGTTATGTGATGTGTCCATTTGCGAGAAATCTGTCGACAGCATTATGTTCAAGATCGTATATTTACACATAATCACAATATGTAAAGATGATCAAATTATCGCTTGCAATAGTTCTACAAACTTAATGTACTTGATTCTGAGAAACTGAATAAATACAACATTGAAAGTTGAAACAAAACTGAGAAATATAAGGTGAATCTTTCCAGTTAGAAGCCATAATCAGGTCCAAGAGCTCACAATCTCTTCCTAGCCCATGTTAACTTTCAGTGTAAGTAATGCAGCTCAACTACCAAGGACTTCCCAAGAGGTTAGTCAACTCTTAAAAAACCATATAAAAAAGGAAAATAACTCAAAGAGAGAGAGAAAAAAGAGACTAAAATCATCAACCATATGAATTCAAACTACAAGATTATGAGAGCTACAAGATGATGAAATAAGAACCAGCAACAAAAAAATAAGAGAACCAGCAATAAAGGCCTGAGGACAGATAGATATCGAGATGATCCATTAGTAGGGATGGTTGACAGAACAATCCAGGACAGCTGACGGATATACGATGAAGCCATCGGTTTTGTCCAATCCAATTTCAAATTTGAAACCAATGATTTGGTGAGATCTTTACGTATCACAGGAAGGCTCAATCCGACGAGTAAAAACAGTAACAATTAGGAGACAGGAGGCTTGAGGAAGACTTTGGGGAAGACCTGATCAAGGTACTGGGGACAACTAGGGTTTCCCATCCTTCGGTATTGACAGATACGTAGACCATCCGTCGATTTTTGGTCAATGTAGCCACTATCATCCACTGAGAACTTGGGATTTTAATTGCTTTTGAGGACTATAAAAGGCACTTTAGTGTTCGGTTCGGTAGTTCAGAATTGAACAATACATGTATCTATGTGTGAAGCTTACGAAGCTCTCATGTTTATGTAGTTGTGAGTTTGAGATTTTATTTCTGGGTGCCTTTGTTTCCCACCACTTTTTATGTTTGCATCATCTGGAATCAGGGCTTGTGTTTTGATTTTTAGGTGAGTTTGTAATTATCGTCTAACAAGACCAAGGCCGGTTGTATAGGAGAGTCTTGATTCTAATGAAATTGTAGTGGTTCTCTACCACAAGACACGTTTTCTCTCGCCCAGCTAACAATGAAAGTGGAGAAGTTGGCCGTGAAGTGATGGACCATAGTTGGCATATAAGTCAATAATGACTCAAAAATTAAACGGGGTACATGCCCTCAAACGTAGGGCTCCCCATGGGATTACTTAGAACTCGAAGACAAAGTGAAGGTAGATGTTCTCCACCTGAGAACTTCCCATGGAGTTACTTTGAGATCGACCATGATAGATGACTGTCAAAGCATTGCAGGTGGGCGATGATGACATTGTTCCCAGAGTTATTATCAAAGTCATGACAAGACTATAATGATTAGCGACAATAAAATTGACATACTTTTCACTGTACATGAGCATACGTCTTACCAGATTTGGTGCAGCCCAACCAAGAAGAACCGAGAGGATAGTCATCACCTACATTTCAGGAGCGAACCAATATCATTATCATGAAATAAAAATGTCAATTCGGATGTAGAAAAACATTGAACTTACAATCAGAGCTGCCAAACAACCTCCTAGGACAAGTCTTCGTGGATGACGCATTGCCAATATCTTAAGAAATTCACATCCAAATAAGATTGCAGTAAGAAAAATTAGAAATGCACCAATCGTCTTCATGGATGACACATTGCCAATTCAGATCCAAGTAAGATTGCAGTAAGAAAAATTAGAAATATACATATCCCAAACTTTATAATCTACAATATTGTGGAACTAAATTCAAATAACTGTTTAGCCAAAAACACCAGCACTCATAGCATCAGAGCAGAGATGAAAAATCCAATATTGCAGATTTCATAAATTGCGTAAAATGACCACTCATACAAGCAAAACCTGCTAGTTTCTGCTCATTTTTCTTGAGAATGTTAATATGTTGAGAGTTTCACTTAGCTATCTGAGGGCTTCTAGTTCCAAATGTAAGTTCAAGAAGAACAAACATGAGGTGTTTCTTCAGAATACATGAAATTTAATACATGGAGTTTCAGGGTGCTTATTCAAATAGGCTTGCTTAATTGCTTTGTTGTAAGATCAAGTGTACCTCTTTTTTGTAACTGTAATGGGACTGGTACAAAAAAAAAAAGGAAACTTCAAACTCTCCAAGACTTGCAAAGAGTTTAGGCTACCTGGAAATAAGGAGCATCAAATATATCTTATGAGCTCCTTGACTGCAATTTATTTCCAAAAACAATGAAATACATCCCAAGCTTTTTTTGGGTAACTATATTTATATGTATCAAAACATGTACATGTACAAGTGTACATTCAAATTTCCACCAGCCCCCAAGGGAGGGAAGCAAACAAGTGTTGGTTGCATTCCCTCAGGGGCTGATATAGTTTGAATGGAATCATTTTTACATCCTGGAAACACAAAGTTGTATCCTTCTGAAGGATCAGCATGGTATTCTAAGAAAAATGACTAAAATTAGGTAATTAGAGATCAATAGAGGAAGAACATATCAACAAAGACTATTCTGATTTTTGTCTGGAAGTCAAATACCAAATGCAGAAAGCAGATTGTTCTTATCATTACTTGGGAGGTTTTTTTTGAGATCATGTCTTTCTGTGGATATGATTTGCCGTCTATTTTTTTTATTGAACAGCAATTCTCTGATTTTGGCAACATGTTTTCTCAGTCCAAGGAACATTTTTACAGTCCAGTAATCCAGTTAGCCACTAGTTTTGAATATGTTTCTATATGTAGATACAGAACCCTTTTACTTCTGGCCAGAGTTAGTCCTTGAATGATCCCTAGGGCTTCAAGCAGATGAATAGATTGATTGCCGGTTTTGGTTGAAAAAACAACTAAACAACTATTATCCTCCCTTAATTATCCAGAGTATTCCCCCCAAACACAGAACTAGTTGAGGTTCTTGCTCCATCAGATTTGTGCTTGGTCCATCTCTGTTTTGGGGTTTTCCAAGTATGGTATGTGATTCTAATTTATTTAGGAATCAAATAGCAGGCAAAACTACTCAGAATTGCATTTTATTTGACCTTACCTATGAATACCCCACTTTTTGCTAACCATGTGGATGTGTGCTTTCAAGAATTTCCAAGTTCTCAAGAATAATTTTCCAGATCCAAGCAGAAAACTACAAGATAAAGAGGGGGTCAATGGTTTCTGTACTCAATTTCCACTTCCCAAGCATTGCCAATGTTGATAGCACCAAATTCAATAATGAACATAAACAGTTTTTCGTTCAAAAAAATGATGCTCATCCATCACGCAGGTAGTCCTCTCTCCTTTTTGTACAAATACAAAGTTCATGTGTGCTCTTTGTAGCCGAAAAAAAAAAGAAATGCAAGAATTTGACCATGTATGGGTCAGGACACTTTTTTCCTAAAAAAAATTAGTCTTTATAAGATGTAGAACAAATCTTGCACAAAGAAGCAAAGAAGCAAGCATTCCATATATTAGGATACCATGTTTTCATCAAGTTATTTGTGTTCACTTCACCGAATTTTAACTGTTAATTCTCAATCTCAATATTCTTTGATGGTGGTCTAACTGAAATAGATGCCTCTCATCTAATGGAGAGAAGAGATTCATGAAATGTGGAAGGTCTAGGTAGAAAAGAGGATGCGTAAAGAATAAACAAGATAATTTTCCAAGTCATGTTTTTTTTTTTTATAACAAAACCATCCATCTATTTCCTTCTGGTCAACTCATAGATACATACGAGAACAGCATGTAAGTATGTAACTTCATCTGAGCTGCACAGATCATGAAGGAGTTATCTCCTACTATTGTTCATCATTCATAAAGAAAATCCTATATAAAAATCTAGCAGCATACCTTGCACAATTTCTTATACTTTGTAGGAGAATAAATCATTTTTCAAGTGGCATTCAGGTGAGGTCTAGAAACAGATCACAATGACATCCAGATCATCAATTCTTAAACCAAATACCCACCAGGGTTTTGGTGAGTTGGCTAGCACCATGGGTTTGCTCCCCATTGGCGCGTTTTCAATTCCCACCCTCGAAAGTGTCCGTAGGGAAACTTCCAAGTGGGTCGGTGTGGACACCCGGAGGATCAGTCCTTGCCTCGAAGGGTTTGGGATACCTCCGATTGCACAAAAAAAAAAATCTTAAACCAAATCAATTTTGTCCCAAGATCCATATAAACAAAAAGAATTCCAATCAATGAAAAAACTTCATAAAATTGAAATAAGAAGAGGATGACGAGGAGTAAGTGTATGCGTCGTGAGTCGTGACTGACCGCTGCAGCGAAGAAGGTCTTGTCTCCGATCTCAGAGAGCACCGTCATTGCAAGCGATTTCGAGAAACCCTAATCGACACAACAAAACAGACTTCATTATCTCAAAAAAAAAAAAAAAAAAGGTCACTTCGATTTACAACTAGCTTCACTTCGTTTGCCATACTACATAAGACCGATCAACGAAAATTTAATTGAAAAAAAAACGAAAAAGGAGAGGAAAGATGCACCCACCTCGATTACGGAGAAACCCATGTTTCTCGTTTGTTGAGCGTGAGAGGGAGAGCAAACAAGAGAGAGGTCAGAATTTAAGCTTCTTTTTTAATGTGTGCTTGGGCAAAACGTGCACTGCCAACTTTATAAGTTACGGCGAAAAGTCAGAGAAAATACTTAAATAGAACGTGGAAAAGAAGTCGCCACTTTTTTATTTTAGGGAAAATTCTATAAAACCCCTTTGTAAAGCGTCTGATACGTAACACCCTGATTTTTTAATAAATTCCTCTAATCATGTGCAAACACACGTCTCTCTGTCAATCAAACTAACTATGGAATCAGGGGCGGCACCATCTGATGTGACATATTAAAAAATAATAATACTACGTACAATCTAATTTTCAATCTTAATTTCAATTTACGTGTTTTTGAATTTTTTAAAAATAGTATACATCATTTAATGATTTACATGTTTTTATTAAAAATAAAATATATACTCTAATTAATTGCATGGATGAATTTATAGAAAATGTAAAAAAATTCTTTTGAAGCATATACCTTATTAACGTGAACATATACATCGTTTATTTTCTATCGACGCATATAAGACTGGAATTGGGACTGGAAACGGATCTGGGTAACAACACCCTAAAAAAAGCATAAACTACTACTATTACAATTTCAAACCATAGCAATCCAGCCCACCAATTAATCATGCAGGGTACATATTTTATATTTAAAACCCTTAAATTACTCATGTTGTAGTATTACCCTGATAAACATTAGATCTAAATCAATCTCTTTTTCTCTCCCATCTCCACAGTCCGCTGCTCACCGCCGTCACCCCATCATGCAACCCCTCTCGTTGTTCGTCGTCTGCCGTGGAAGAAAACACATTTATCATGGTAATCCTTGTCTATTGTCTCTTCTTTCATTCATTCAATTGTTTATTTTAAATTAGGGAAAAATCCATACGACTCCTGAAATCTGATTGAAATACATATAAATCTCCTGCCTTTTCTTAAAATCCATATAACCCCTTGAAAATACCTAGTAATCCAAATAACCCTATGAATAAAATTTTTGTTGATAGATGATGAATATTTCGAATATCTTGTTTGGTTAACTCTAACAAAAAAACACAATATACTAAAAAAAAACCTTGTAATGTGTTAAAAATGTGAAAAATCATATGAATATGATGATTTTACCATCTTGAATATATTATAAAACCCTATCAGGAGGAATAAAATCATCATTTACAAAGGATTTTTCACATTTTTAACACATTATAGGTTTTTTTGGTATACTGTGTTCGCTATTAGGGTTAACCAAACGTAAATATTTATAAAATATTCATCATCTGTAATCGTAAATTTTATTCAATGGGTTATTTGGATTTACTATATATTTTTCAATGAGTTATATGAATTTTAAGAAAAGTCAGAAGGTTTTATGGATTTCAATCAGTTTACAGGGGGTTATATGGATTTTTCCCTTTTAATTAATGTAAATTGTTCTATTTTCAAAAGAAGATTTTATTTTTGTTAAATATATAATAAGAGTATATTTTAAAAAAATTGTAGAATTTATTTTTTTAAATAACACCATCTATGAAAAATCTTGGAGCCGCCACTGGATGAAACTAGGTTCTTTTTAATTCCATACGCAACATGACATTTTTAACCCCATAAAATGTCCAATAACTCTCTCTCTCCCCCCTCTCACCATCGTTTATGCCTGTGAAGCTCTTCCCCTCCCTTTTTTTCTCTCTCCAACCATTACAATGAAGATTGGAGACCCTCATAGTAGTAGTGGTAGTTTTTGTGGTAGAAAAAGGGTGGTAGTGGTGGGGAGGAGTAAAGGGGTAGTAGATGGACGGTGTTTTGTGATTGATGGTGTTGGGAGCATAGTCACAAAATCGGTGGATGATTCTCAAATATCCATGAAAATCCAGCAAACTATGGACCTGCTGAACAAATCACGAATATCTGTGAAAATCTGGCAAACTATGGACCTGCTGAACAAATCGTGAATATCCGTGAAAATCCAGCAAACTATGGACCTGCTGAACAAATCGCAAATATTCGTAAAAATCCAGCAAACTATGGACCTGCTGAACAAATCGGCAATGATACATCTGATTCGACAGTTCGTCGTATTATTATGAAATTGGGCGATGAATCGGTAAATTCGTTGTGTGGCTCGAATGGTTCAAATTTGGGAGGTTATGGGGGGCAGGGAAGCGATGGTGGTGCGGGAGGAGTGGTTGACGGTGATCGCCGCTACAGACGAGGGACAGGTGGCGGCTGAGGTGGAGGAGAAGATAGAGGACTCATTGACATCGTATTTGCAGGGTTTGCGGCTCCCTCGATTGATGATCTTGTTGAACATCTCCTCCGCCAAACCCTAAAAGCCCCACTTGACCCTGATTTGGAAGGTGTGGAAACCTTAATCGGGCATGGAGTTGGGTATTTTAAGGTTTTAGTGTTTGCACATCGGCGTGGGAATGGGATTGTGTTTTACTTTTGTTTTTTCTTTTTCTTTTTTAGGGGTTGGACAGTTGGGATTTTGAGGTGGAGCAATCTTGATAGTTGGGTTTTATGACATTGACATTAGGAATTGTTTTGGGGGGCACACGTGTAATCCAACTTGAAGGGTCATATAGAGCTTTACACTATCATATGGAGCTTTACACGTGTGATTTTGGGCCCCTTTTGCCTTGAATTGATGCACCATTTCTCCTTTGGGGAGGAGGCGCGTAATGAAAGCAGATGTTGTGTTCTTAGCCTGCTTGTGTTTAAAAATCATTTTTTATTTTCCATTCTTCAATTTGGGGGAGGAGACCTTGTCGTAATGTGATATATAAATTGTTTTTAAAACTCTAAATTTTTTTAAATTTTATTTTGAATTTCTCCTTGAATGATGCAAATCGTGCTGAACAAAACCATTGTCGAATGATACCCAAATCCCAAATGTGTGGCTATGGTTGGGAGGAGGGAGGAGCCAGTCCATGGTGGAGGGGAATGATTGGGAGGAGAGGATGGGTATTAGTTGTGACGTATTGGGGTGGTGGAGGGGTTTGTGGTAGGCCTGTCAACGGGTCGGGTCCAGACCCCAACCCGACCCGACCCGAATCCGATTACACATGTAATATATCCGACCTGATTTGGACCCGATCCAATTTGGAGCCGACCTGGTGGATCCGAACATACAAACGGGTCAGGTCCGGGTCCACCCCGACCCGACCCGTTGGACCCGAGACCCGACTATTTTAATAGTATATGCTCATATATTACAAGACTATTAGTATTAGTTGACCCATAATTTTATTTTTTATTTATCAAGTTACAAGTATAAGTTTTAACTCATTTTTGTATCCATAAGTCCATAACCAAGCTCATAAATCATAACTCATAACCAACCAAATCCACCTGTTGACAAGCCTTATTAGTTTATTAGTTTTTGAATTTGTATAATTAATTGGTTTGTTGCATGATTTATGTTAATTGTTTAGGTTAATATGTTAGTGTTTATTGTTTTGAATGTTGTTTAGATTAATATGTAGTGTCTATTAACCATATTCAAATACAATGATAAGGCAAACAAATTCTTTTTATTAACTATATTCGGGTCAGGTCGGGTCGGATCCACCCCGACCCGGCTCAGATCCGACCCGTTGACATGCCTAGTTTGTGGTGGTGGGGATGAGGGAGGGGCAGTGGTGGTTTAAATGGTGGAAGGGGGGTTGGAAGGAAGGAGGGAGGGAATGGAATGGTATGGTGGAGGGAGGGGGTGAGATGGTGGTTCAAGTGGCGGGCGCCGGTGGTGGGGAGGAAGGAAGGTAGTGGGGAAATGGTGAATGTCTATAATTTTGGGAAGCATAATATAGAGGGTAAAACAGTCATTTGGATAGTTGTATTTATTTTTTTCTTAAAATGCAGGGGTTTAATTGCATAAATTATTTGGAATTTAGATTAATATAATAGAATATTCAAATAATGTTCCAATTTTGTTAACAGTTTTTTTACTCGTGGGTTTATTTATTTGTGTGTTTGTAAGGGGTTATATGAAATTTACAAAAATGCAGGGTGTTATGTGGATATTAGACAGTTTGTAGGGGGTTATATGGATTTTTTCCTTTATTTTATTATGGAAAAATTAATTATAAGTCATCTTCCAATTTTCTTTAAGTCTCTGACATATTTAGATATATTTTTAGATCCTCATTGCTATATTATAGTATTTCTAAATCTATAAGGTTAGAATCTGTTAGAATGACCATTTAGTATACCCAAAATACACTTGTATCGTTTCTCTCTTCCAGAACCCTTCTTCTCTCAACCGCAATCATTTATTTTCCTCAATCGCATAAAATTTTTTATTTTTCTTCCCCCAAACAATAAAAAAAAAAAAACTCATATCAAATTCTCTCCTAAAAATCAAGCAAAAGGTCATTCTAATCCATCCATCAAAAACCTCTCCCAATCCTAAGATCACAAGTTCACAACCAAATCTAAAGTTAAGTTCAAGTCAAATATGAAGAAGGCAACAATGAAGACGTTCAATTATCTATCCAAGGAAGCAGAGAAACAATTACGAGTGCACTGTTTTTTTTATTGGTAAATTATATGAGTGCATTGTTTGTTGGTTTTGTAAATTATATGTGGTTATGTTTTATGTACATTGTTAACCTTTCAATGTGGTGTATTTATTATATGAAGCGTACCTTTTTGTATTATATATGTTCTATAAAATCTTATGTACATTGCTAACTTGTTTGTGTACACTATTAACCTTTTTAAGTACATTGTTAGTATCTCTGAAAACACTCTTGGCCAAATCTAATGTATAACAAAAGATCCACAAATTAAACGGTGTATACAATTTCCATTCATAATAGTGTTTCAGGTTTACAATATTCACAACATATTTCAATTTTTGAACATACAGAATTTTACAACATGTTTTGAACATATTGTTCACAATCATATTTCAATATCTCACTATTAGCTTCAATTTTTTTAGCTCTTCTTAAGATTTTGTGCTTATGAATCTGGGTATGCCGCATTGATCAAAATCCATATTCATCCTTCTAACCAGATGCTAGCTCTATTTGTTCAAGAACATGCCACAATCCACCATAAAAAGAGGATAAAATTTCATTATTTCAGAATATAAACAAATTCATAACAAGATGAAACACAAAATAATTACTCATTGGAAAATATAATAAGAACTCTTAGATTCAAGGACATTAAGGTAGCGCTGATTCTACACCTCAAAATGAGTTCGTCGATTTGGGAGAGTTACATATGACATCCAGATTTATCTAAGACAGGGGAGATTTTGCGCTCAAGTGTATTCAATTGTGCTCTCGATGGGAAGATCTTAATTATGAAATAGTTCTTTGTAATTAAAAATTCACAGGTTAGGTTGTTCCATCATTAAAGCTCTCCTCTACTTGAACAAGTCTAATATGTTTTCCTTTTTTTCCCCTTGTTTTGCTTTGTGAATTCCCTTTCATTTAATAAAATAAGGCTGAATGCCTACTTTATTTTCAAAAGAATAATAATAAAAAAGGTATGCATTCAATTCATTAGGCCCCCATTTGAGTAGAGATATAAGTTAGTCCGACATAGATGACTATTCCAATGGAATAATCATTTTATGTTTTGTTGTGTTCTTAGTTACTCGTTGAAAAATGTAATAATGATGTTTTTGTAGTTTGGTTGACCGTGTAGAAATCATGGATGAACGAAGGAAATGATGTAGATAAATATTTATGAAAGATGAAATAATTTAACATGTGGACCCCCCTGATTTATAAGATGTGATGACTGATGATTTGACATGTGATTCCTCTTAATGGAATATAATGAGTGGAATAACATAATTTTAGGGTGGTTGGAATACCATTATCAGTTTATTCTAATTTATTTTGACATAATTATGCCCACATATTGTTTGCAAACACAATTTTTTTGGGGCATGTACCCAATTCTATCCTTTTCCACTTAGTCAGATTGGGTTTTGTATAAGTATGCAAGTACTTAGATAAATAAATATATATTTCAAATTTTTTTTCAAATCGTGGTATATAAAAGTGACTACATAAATGATTAATAATCTAAAAAAAAGAATGATCAGGAATCCATGTGGCCATTTCCTACATCCAATGGCCATCAGCCACGTGTCCCCAAATAATTGAAACGAAGTCGAATGGCGTTAGACATGTGTCACCTCAACACAGACCCAATAACGATTCAGAATGACATGGGATCTGATCCCATCGTATCCTCATGATCCAATTATATCCTCCCGTTCGGCAATTCCCAACGTGTCCTCCCATATCTCAAAATAATTAGGGTGAACGACGGATCCGGGGGCAAATCAGGGACGATCGGCTTGGGCTAGGATATATAAATGAGGGAAAACGTCACGTGAAGGTATGTGAAATCTATTTCTTAAAAGATAATGTTACATATATCCCCATTTCCAGCCCTAATTTCAGCCTACATGTGTTTTGAATTTTTAAAAAATAGTATATCTCATCTAATAAGGTACATGTTTTTATAAAAAAAATGAAGCATACTCCAATGAATTGCATGGATGCATTTATAATAAATGTAAAAAATTATCGAAACATATACCTCGTTAATATGAGTATATGCGCCATTAATTTTCTATTGACGCATATGAGATTGAAATTGGGGCTGAAAAAAATTGTGTGTAACAACACTCTTTCTTAAAAAGAACCTAGATTGTATATCCCACTAACTTGGTTGTCGGAGGACCTTTCATTGTATCGTGGAGGAAGTTCGTCGAAGCAGAAGCAGAGAGAGCAATTCAAATCCACGAAACCAGGTTTTGCCCCCTCTAGGCGTTGATACATTCAATCCAGTTTGTAGCCTTGTCTATAACCTAGAGATGGACCCTAGCTACCTATACACTCCAATAGTCTGATGTTGTATATATTTGATCTCAATGAATGAAAAAGTAAAATTTATTATTATTTTCAAAAAAGATTACTGATTAATCTTATCATATTCATTTTTTTTAGAATAGTATGTACTTTATTGTAGGAGCGTACATTGGTAAAATCAAAATTATTGGGGGTGCAAACAAGACTGCATGCGAGACTGGATATATCATTTTTCATAAAATAGATAATTAGGGCAGGTTTGACAAGAGGTTAAGATTTTGAGGATTAAATTAATTTAATTTTAAGGGATAAATGTATATTGTTTTTGTCTTTATTCATATTTTAAAAATCAAAACAAAATTGGAGATAATGTTATTCCAACCTTTAAACGAAACAAAAATCTTTATTTTATTATTAAATCGGGACAATTGTTCATATTTTATTCTAATTATTTTTTATATCAAACATGATAAATTATTCTTCTCATATCTTAATACTTATCCCCTTTCTAAAATTTGAGTTTGAGGGTTCAAATTCTATAGAGGATAATTTACCGAATCTCCTCTAGGTAGGATAAAAGAGGTACTCTTCTTTAGTGAGAGGACTTGAATTCAAATATTGTTGTATGTTGATAGGAAAAATTTGACCAATAAAAAAAATATCCACAAAAAAAAAGATGATAATTTTGATCCATTTATTGATAGGCCGGTCGGAGTCGCCGATTCCATGTTTGAATGAAGAACAGGGAAGGAATAGAGGTAGATAAGATTAAAAAGCTGTTTTGCACTCTTTTCTTGTACCTTTTATAATATATGCTCTTTGGATATTTGTTTTTTCAATATATTCGGGGTAGTATTTATCTACCAACTCCTAATAAAAAAGATTAAAAACTGTTCGTTTGCAAGAAATAAGAGATCGTATCAATGCCCGAATATGTGCTGATATTGATATTCTAAGTCACATTTGAAATTTGGGCCCATCTAACCCCACCCACTTATTTTCTTACCCCACCAAGAAATAAAAAATAAAAAAAAAACCGGTGTTTTGCTATCCCCACCAATTCAACCCGTTCGACCGGATTTGGTCGCCATTTCAGGTTTCGCGCGACCGAAACTGGTCGAAAAGGATTTGTAATAAAATTGATAATTTTATTTTTTTGAAAACATAATCTCACGACGTGTATCCTCCTTGAATCTTTCATATCACTCTAAGTCTGAGTTGTAATGTAGGGAGAATAAATCATTATTCTTAAATGTAGAATATAAGAACAATTTTTTTTACATAAGTTACAGACAAATTTCAAAAGTCAAATATAAAATGTGTTTGAATCAACTGATATGTTTTTTTGTTTTCAAACAAAAATTCATCTTAACTACGAATTCAAACGAAGTTTAAAAATGATATATATTTGTCTAATAAGATATTTTTCTATAAAAATTTGAATTAATTGAAAGTATATCTACTTACATTTTTTTTAATCCCTTAGTTGTTGTTTGGATGAAAGAATAAATGTAGAATATGATGGATAAATCCAAAATTTTATTTGTTTACAAAAAATAAGTAGATATAATTCTGAACCATGTTCGATCCATTCCGGTCGCCCGAAACCTGAAATGACGACCTATTACGGTCGCCCAAAACTTGAAATGACGACCGAATTCGGTCGAACTGAATCGGTGGGAACAGACAAATACCATTTTTTTTTTTTTTTTGATCGGTGGGATTGGAAAATTGTTTGGTGGGGATAGACGGGCCCTTGAAATTTTATTATTCCATTCTAATTTATTACATGATATCAAAAATATTCGTATGTAAAATCACATATCATTACCTCTATTAATTCAAATGATTCACGTGTCAAATCAATTTTTTATATTTTATAAATTATTATTCATATTTTATTTATTATAAACTAAATAACAAAAATGTTATTATTATTCAATTAAAATAATTAAAAATAAAATCAACATTCATTAATAATTTATGTCGCTGCCCAAACGGCAACAGAGAAAAAGAAAAAGAAAAGCACACATCTTTAATCTTCAAGGCGGTGGGAACTACAGAACAATTTCGAAGAAGATATATTTAGGTTTATGTTTATTATTTTGGGTTATCCTTTTTCATCGTCTCCTTCCCCGCCTCTTACACCAAGGAGAAGAGAAGAGAAAATCACATGACTTCTGCGGCGACGAATTTGTTCGTATTGCTGGGGCTTGGCCTGGCCGGGGTCCTTCTCATGACGAGGAGGCTCAAGAAGGCAGTCAGGGAAGACTTCGGAGCTTTCGTTGAGCGGTTGCAGCTACTCCCTCCTCCTCCTCCTCCTCCTCCCAAAGCACCCCATCCCCTCACCGGCCTCACCTTCGCCGTTTCTGATATGTAAGCCCTCTTTCCCCTGCATCCATCCATTCCTATCTTCTATAGGTCCTGCACTGTATTTGTCATTGTTTTGTGGGATTACATTTGTTCGATGTTTTTATGGCATAACACATCGATTGATTCAACTTGTAGTGATTATTGTATGGGTCTTTTTTTGCCTTTGTGATATGTAATTTTCCCATGTTAAAACAGTTTAAATCATGTTTTTTTTTTATCCAAAGTGTATTGCTTATTAACATATCAACCACGCAGACTTTACAAAATGGTCAGGTAGGTGAAGGCTCCTACAAAATGAATTTTAACCCCTCCCCCAATTGGAACCCATCAATGGACTAGGTGAAGGCTTCCTCCAAAATGAATTTTACCCAATCCCGAAGCATTGATGAGATTGCAACCCAAGTGTTCTCCCAATACACTCTTAAAAAACTCTTTCATTACGCAAAAGCCAAATCATTTGGGGACACCTACCGTAAGTCGAGGGTGGGAATTGAACATGTGCTAGTGGGGAGCAAACCCATGGTGCTAGCCAACTCGATTGTTTCTTCTGTTTGTACCTTTCTCTTCATCTTGGCTGTTTGATTTGGGCATTAAATTAAATTCAAGCTCGATGCCTACAATCCTCTCCCAAAAAATAAATCCTCGTAGCACCATCTACTTTCTTTAAAAAGCAGCGACCCTATCTGAATCAGTGTCAGAATTTTTTAGTATCATATCTTTAAGATTCAGATGATGGATTTAGCGCCAAGAATAATGTGTGAATCTACTTCAATGACCCTAACTTTGGCCAGAACTTTAAGAGACCTAGAATCTTCACCCTGTAGTCCTTTAAATAATGAGATGCAGTGTTGAGTAACTTGATTTCATATTGATATACTTGGTTTTATGAATATGCAGATGGGCAATGATGTTATTCTTTTCTTGCGCACTTATTATTGATCTTAACCATTGATATGTATAAAAATATTCATATCTTGCTGATCTTTCGATAGCCTATCATATTTTGTATCAATGAACTCTGGCTCACTGTCTCTTATTTTTTTACTGGTCACCAGATTTGATATTGATGGATACACAACTGGGTTTGGCCATCCAGACTGGGCAAGGACACATGATATCGCTTATAGGACTTCTGCCGCAGTCTCAGCTCTTATAGAAGGGGGTGCCACTTGTGTTGGAAAAACAGTCATTGATGAGTTAGCATATGGGTGAGAATTTGATATACTTGCTTTCCAGATCTCACTTAATAGTTGTATACAAATCGACCTTTCACTGCATGAATGGGCAGTTAGATTGATTTAAATATCTACTACTGCATCCTTGTGTAACCTGGATGAGTTGTATTTTTAGGATAAATGGTGAAAATGGACTATATGGAACACCCACAAATCCGGCAGCTCCTACACGATTACCTGGGGGGTCCTCTAGTGGGTCTGCTGTGGCTGTTGCTGCTCAGTTAGTAGATTTCTCCTTGGGTGAGGTTTTCCTCTTTTGTTTACTATTATATATATATATTTGATACAGTTTCCTCTGTGGTATATATTTACTGTGAAATTTTCTAGTGATTTCACTACAACATTTCTTGTCTGCACAGAGCTCTGCACTATGCATAGCTGATTATATAGTTTATTGAAGTTAGCTGTAGAAATTTGATGTTTTCTGAATTTAATGTCTCAGATTGGGGCTGTGACTCTTATCAAATATTTGGTTGCTTAACTTATTTTTGAAGGAATTTATTTGGACCATTGTCAATGCTATTAAGATTCCCATGGGTTAGCCTTACTGATGTACATGTATATGAATGCCTAGTTGCCCACACAGTTCAGAATTTTTGCAATTCTATGGTTTTATATAATGCTCTCTTTATTTGTAGATCAACTCCTTTATATATACACAGGACACTAGAATGTCCACCTCCACCAAGATCGGTTCACTGTGATTGCAATCACAACATCCAATCATTTTTGAGAAAATGATAGGCGTCCAGCCTCATTTTATTAAGTGAAAGAGAATGCTCAAAGATTAATAAAAGGAAAAAACAAAATAAAACACAAGGCAACAGAACACTAGAAATTCCACAGTAGAAGAGAGCTCTATTGAATGAACATCCGGGTCAACCACAAGCAACCAACTACTCCTGAATCATGAGCCTTCCCCCCGAGAGCATCACAGAGCTCGCTCCTGCACAGAATCTCCCTCAGTCCTGAATAAATTGGATATGTATTCAGGACTGGGCTCAGCTCACATGTCCAGATTGAAAAAGAAAAGAATCCAATTGCTTTGTAGTCCTTTTGTATTTTTTATTTTGGATCTTCATTGATCTAAGAAGTTAACTATGTAACAAGTTGGATATTTTCCTCTTTCCTACTAGCAGCCAACATTTTTTTGTTGCTTCCCTAGACTAGAAATGCTCAAATCATTCATAAGATTTGGATAAATGAATCTGTCAGTAATTATGGTTGTTATTAATGTGCAATCTTCATTTCCAAAGCAAGCAGATGGGATGGGAGTCCTGGACCTCCAGCTGATGAATTGGGCTCTGCTGGCTGTGGAGATACATGATGGAACCTGTGGCTTTAAGCTCAGGCCATCTAGTCTAAAATTACGGGTGGTGAAGGAACATCATCTTAAATCTTCCCTTGAGATATAAACTTTCAAAAGGCTGGAAAGACATCTCCAAGCAGGCTCCAATATATATGAGCAGACACTTTTGTGGTGGGAAATGGAAAACCAGATTCTTTACTTTACATGAAGATGGGTAAGGCAGGTCTCTCTGGCAGTCTTTTCCAAGCTTGTTTAACAGTGGTGATACCGTAAGTGGTATGGTGTCCTCGACTTGAAGGGTTTTTGTCTGATGCTTGAAACTGGGGCATTCAAGCAGATGATAAATTTCCTTCAAGAGAGAGGTTAATCCAGCAGTTGATGTGTTTAAATGCAAGAAAAGATCAAATGATGACTTCTTTGTTTGATATCTTTTCAGTAGAATTATTTGGGATAACTGAGGGCTTGGGGAAGGCAGATTGATAATGTGAAACTGCAGAGCATCTGTTTGTTCGATATCTTTTCAGCGGAATTATTTGGGAGAACTCAGGGCTTGGGGAAGGCAGATTGATCACAGGTCGATCGGGCATATTTGGTGGAGTTTTCCGAGGCACAGAAAGAAGGGGCAGAAGAAAGAATTGCGACTTTATAGCCATGATGCCCAAGGCAGTCTGCTGGGCCATCTGGCTTGGGAAATGAGAGGTTGTTTGCTGGAAAGCAGCTTGTAGAAGTCAGATTAATCTTAAGGTCAATCAGACATGGAGTTTTCACTTTTCGGAAACACGGAAAAAAGGGGACAGAAGAAAGAATTGCAAGCCTATAGTTATGATGCCTGAGGTAGCAATGTTGTAGAAAGCGCTAGGTGCTAGTTTGGCAGTTGGTGACTGACCAGGGATTAATCGGTTGCGCGTAGATTAATTTGGATTAATCAATCACTTTTTAAAATAATAAAAAACAATACATATACGTATATTATATATATATAATTGTTATACCTAGCGCATATATATAATAGTTAAAATTTTACACAGCAAGATAATAACGAAGTAACGCCAAAATAAAATTGTCAATATCAGCATAACAAGGATAACTTACAAGAATAATGAACAAACATAAAATACAAGTAATGTAGTTTAATAGCTTATTAATCGACTAAATGAGTATGCAAAATACAACAGTTGGAAACCTAATAGGCCAACAACAATAATGCAGTATTTGGATAGAAAATAAAATTATTTTTATGACTCTTTAGTACAAATTATGCCTAGGCCTGCAACCGCCTAGGAAAGGGGACTAGGCCACTTCAAGAGCTCAGACCTCACGTAAAAGCCAAAAATTTGGAAGTATATGTTTTAGGGTAGGGCAAGCAGCAACTCTACCACGGTCAAAACAAATTTGACTCACTTTGGCGTTGGGATACTTTTCGACTGAACTACCTGTCGTCTTCTTTCGCAGCAAGCTTTGCGGGCTGAGCTGACTAGGCCTAGGTCCATGCAGATGGGATTTATAGGGCTATACTGCTTGCGAGAAATAAGAGGTTGTTTGTTGGAAAGCAGCGTCATGTGGAGGCCATGGCTTAATTGTGTGCTTTCTTAGAACCTGGTTCTATATATCCCAAAGACTGATGCATGTAAAATTTATAGGGTAGGGAGATTATATGTAGGCTGGGATTGTCTTTTGGAGTGGGGAGGCTGCAGGTATTAGTGTATTACTTCTTTTCCTTACTGGTCTATCCTTTTTCTTTCCCTTTGTATTGTTGCTTAATCTAAGAACCTGTTAATAAAATTTGTAGTATTATCATTCTAAAAAGAAATAAAATTTGTAGTATTTTCATCAAATTTTTTTGTGTTAACCCTTAGTTTGGATAGAAGAATAGGTGGGGCAATAAGGGTGAACAAGCCCAAAAACTTGTTTGTTTGCAAAGAATGAGTGGGTACAACTATGCCAGAATAGATGCGAATAAGCTGATATGGTATTCTAGGTCCCCCTACAACTGTGTTATTCCATCTAATCTACTCCATTGATATAAGGGGAGCCCACATGTTAAATCACCTGTTATTACCTTTTGTAAATTAAGGAGCCCATATGTCAAATCATTTTTTATTTTTTATATTCCCTATCCACATCTGGCTCACTTTTTATCTACAACTTATCCATGATCAATCAAACAATAAAAACTTCATTATTACATTTCTGAACAAGAGTAACTTAAAATACAACCAAACAGAAAATGATTTATTCTTATCTATACTAGAATAATAATCTTGGAATAGCTTATATCGCTACCCAAACGTGGTGGTAGAGAATAAGAGATTGAGTGAGCTAATTATGGACTGATCTTGAAATACAACCAAATATTGGCAGACCTTCCCTCCCAATCCAATTTGAAAAGGTGCCTTAAAAAATGTTGCCATTGCGGTTCCTATCATTAACAAACCTTGTGACGTCGAAATCGCCCATCACACACTAGGGGGGATTCCACAGCTGCTTTATATCTCTAAGTTCTTCCCATAACATCTCTCGTTGCCCATCCACGTGAGGCCCATAATTCGGTCATCCAACACCACCAAAACAGAGTATACACCAATCATGACATCCACCAGCTTCCATTTCTGCCCGTACCAGCAGAAGAGGATACCCTGAACGTTCCTTCCGAGGGTTTGAACACCATCTCTTCCAGCCTCCCTCCACTAATAGCCCTCATGTTACTTTGTGATATCCTCTCCATCTTTTTTCTTGGATACTACAAAACTGCATGTTGTTAGCAATCACCAGATCCTTGATTGCCACTTTCTTTGTGGGATCGTTTAAACCTCACACGTTCCAACAGAGGAAACTCTTCATGGAGTAATATACAACCCCTCTTCCTCCTCCTCCACCTCATCTCCAACCTCCTGATACACTTCAGCTAGACACTACAGATGAAACACTGGAGAGTCCCGCATGACAGCACTGATAACCTCCTGATCTACCTGACTCTTCGAAATGTGGTTTTGAATCCTCCCTTCTCAATAGAATTATGAGGTTGGATTTTGATATTCTGAGCTTTGACACTTGTTGGGGACCCCTTGAATTATTCAACCTGCACAACCTGTGAATTAAATGATGACCCAACAACCTTCGCATCCTTCCACCTAAAATTATTTCCCTCTGTCGAGCTTCTCCCACGGTCACCTTCGCTTCACTATCATGATTGCCTTCCCTGTTGGAATGAGGGCAAGGACTGTGCTGCTCCAATCAGCTGCACCACTCTCATCAACCTCCTCAACTTGAACGGCATGATGACCCATTTTAATGGAAGGCAGAAATGTACTCCTACAGCGACGCCTCCCGTGATGCTTATGTAAATAACTATTTGTAGAGCGTTCCTACAGTCTCTCCAAAGAAGGTGCCTTTGTTTTACTAGGGAGAGTTGAAAGGGACAGCGGACCAGGTAGCACCCTTCCGAGATCCCACCTGATCAAATAATCGTGCCCATACCTGCCTGCAAGCTTGACCTACCAATGCATCCTCCACTAAAATGGCACGAAAAGAGCACCCAAATTTGGTTCAGTATAGTCATTCAACACTGCCACGCCATGCTTTCGTGGTCTATGATTTTCCAAATCATCCGACCCATTATCCGAGGCCCATCCCAAGACCACCACTACGTTCATAAGTTGGCCCAATAGGACAGGCCCACTCCTTGGCGCATGAGGAGACGCACCCAACCCCTTCCCTTGACATGTGTTGGATAATATCGGCCGTCCCCACCATCCGTCCTTTCCCCCCTCTCGTTCGAACCTTATGGATCACAAGGTCTGGTGACCCAATCTCCTTTTGGATGGATAGATGGCCTCTTAAATTCCCTTAGCTCAATAATTTTCTTTCATGTTCCAGTTAGCCTCTGACCCTAACATTTAGGTTTGCAATTGTTCCAAAGAAGGGTGTGTGAAGTGGATGACACTAATATCCAGAAGCAGCTACATGTGCCTGCGGAGGAAACTGAATGCATCAAAATGGTGGAGGAACTGGAAAGGATTGGAATTCCTCCTCTAGACGTGAATCTTAAACATTGGGCCTTTGAGAAAAGCAGTTCTTTTCTAGAATATCTTCCTCCAACTTCATCGTAGAAAAGCTGTTAGATGGGCCTTCCATATAGTTGTGTGTGGAGTAGACATGTTTCTCTAAAACTCGAGCTATATGTGGTCGGTGTTGCCCAAAAGTTATTACTATCACATATCAGTGAATGGCTACTTTTATTTTTGTCTATGTCAAATGCTAGTCTAGTGTACTTATGGTCGAATTCCATCAGTTTTTCAAGGTATATATTTTAGCCGTTTGATTGCCATTCACAGGAACTGATACTGCTGGTGGTGTTAGAGTGCCTGGTGGATATTGTAGCATCTATGCATTCCGGCCTTCGCATGGGGTTGTCTCTAGCATGGGAGTGATTCCAGTGTCGCCAAGTCTTGACACCATTGGTATGCATAAGGAATGTTTATTTTATCTCAAATGTAAATTGTTATGGTTTGCATAAGCATAAGGAATGTTTATTTTACCTTAAATGTAAATTGTTACTGTAAAATACTGTATGCAAGTTCTATATTTCTTAAAAAATATTCGCAGCTTACGAGTCAGATGAACTTATTGTATCTGTCTTGTTTTGGTGTTCTTGTCATGCCGTATTTCTGATGATATGATTGGAAAATACATATTGGAGGATCAGATATGTACAAACAGTATATAAAACAGTGCTAATGAATCTAATAACATAGCAATTTTACCAGATCATACTACTTCTTCCATTTGTGGCCTGGGGAATTGCCACTTGTATTTATTTTATGTTTTAATTTTTCTATAATGATGGGAGATCTCTCATCCCCACTTGTTCGAGGGGCAACTTTTTTAATAGATAGCTCCAGCCATTCGTTGAAAATAGAAAAAAGAAATGCTACGTGTGTGTAATATGAACCACTGATATTATGACACTGATCAGGATGTACCGATGTTGGTTGCATTCTGATTGTGGTATCAGCCAAAAGTTCATGTTTAAGTGCAGTATTGATGTTTATTTATTCACCAATGTGTAAAAAGCAAACCCCGTTCTGATATGATTTTTTTGTAAGTTCTACTTTTGGCACACAGAGATGGTTTATTTTTTTAACTCCATGACTACACATTGATTCTGAGAAGCTGCTTGCACACTGTCTTCTTGCCTGCAGACTCATGTATGTCGCAAAAGTCAAGCCTCCTAAAGTTGTGCCTCATAGTTTTGTCCCAGCGGTCTAGTGTGAGAGAATACATGTTTTGGAACCCTGTTTGAGATAGTAGTTTTATTCCATACCTTCCATAGATTTTAGATAATATAGTATTTGTGCTACAACATAGTCCCCGTCTCCTCTCTTTTTCTGTCTGTCAAAGTCCTATTTAATTCTCACTTTTGCATTTTAGTCAATATATTAATATGCCGTGTGGACCACATATGTGAGGTGTCCAAACAGCAATTGTGGCACACATGCCTCTCATATTAAAGATGCCCTGGCCCCTCAATCTCTTTCTTGTGCACATATTCTCCCATTGCACCAAATTCACATTCTGCTCACCTTTGGAGGCCCCAGACCATGGAACTCAGCGCCTTATGCGATCAATCCTTTCCAATAACCCAACTTGGACCCTGAACAAGGATGAAAATAGGGAGACTCGACAACACATGTATCATTGGCCATTCCTAGTATTCTTGTTTTCAGTTTTTTTGAAGGAAGAGAGATGCAATGGTTTTATTTGTCTTCCACCCATTTTGTTTTAACTCCCTATGATAAACATAAGAAGGAATCGTGGCAGGGTAATCCCCTGTTTTTTCTTTGTTTCTAATCCACCCTGGATCAGTTTTTGTAATTTCATCCTAAAAGAAAAACCCATTTTATGTTGATAGAAAAAGAGGAAGCCTTGTTCAATGCACAGCTTGTATATATAGCGGGCCATACATGATCATTTCTCTAGGAGGGATGACATTTGCTGAATTTGATGAAAAATCACAATATAGTGATGCCCTCAAAGAAAGAATCCATTATGAATTTAGGTCCTTTTCCAGACGTATATTCAATTTTTATTAACTGACATTTTGGTACCATTCATTTGAGTACAATGTGTTTAATCCAAGGAAATGATTGTGGCTTACCTGTTGAAAATGTATCAGAAATATTGATATGGGATATTATTCTTTATGGAGTACATGATTTAGGAGAAGACCATGCGTGTGAAGGTGTTATGGGATACTATTATGGAGTACATATTTTCCCTAGTGTGCTACTTTTAATCTTCCTTCTGTAGACTATGTTTTTTTTTAAATTTTGGTGAGTTATGACTCATGAGCTTATAATATATCCCCAGAGGTTTATATGTTAATTGTATTTCTAGCAGTTAACTCTACATCCCCTGTTTCCTTACTTAAGTTTGGTTGCTGTTAATCATGCATCGGTGTATAAAGAACTATTTCTCTTATTTTCTATTTAACTTGAATTTTCATTCAGGTTGGTTTGCGAAGGATCCCAGTATCTTGCGACGTGTGGGACATGTGCTGTTGCAGCTTCCATATGCTAATTCAGGTCATCCTAGGCATGTTATTATTGCTGATGACTGTTTTCAATTGTCACAAGTTCCTATGAACAGAATCAGTCAAGTGGTGACTAGATGCACAGAGAAGCTCTTTGGAAGTATGCTCCAACATAACACTCAGTTTTCTTTCCATCACTAGTATGGTTGTTCTGTAATAGAGTTCTATTACGTTTGTTCTAGTTCTTTCAACAGAGCTTTATTTTAATTATGTATAACTTCGATGGCGTAGGGCAAGTTTTAAACCATATGGACATTGGAGAGTATTTTGCTTCCAAAGTACCGAGCTTAAAACAATTTCAAGACAAGAACCAGAATGGTGAAATGAGAAGTTCTTCCCTAGTATCCTTAGCAAATGCTATGCGATTGCTTTGTAGGTGAGTTATTTCTTTCATTTACCTTAACAATGTAGAATCTTTTCTGCACTGGTGTTTTTTACATCTCCATTTTCTTCATTATGGAAATATGAAGGTGACAGTGTTTTTTATTTTGATAATTTACAATGTTGATTAAATTATAGGCATCCTTATGTAAGACCTTGTAATGAATGATCTGTTATTTACATCAGTTTTCTTTCAATGTATCATTACCATTTTGAAATATTACAACACACTGCTCTGTTGACAGCAGTTGTGCCTTGATCATGAATTGATATCATGTTAAGTGAATTATTTTCATGATGATAGTGGAATATTTCTATGATAAACACACAATCAGCTGGGGATTGTACTCTATTTCCAATCATAATGCCCTCTCTATATTTGTTCTAGTAGATATTTTTTGCATTGATTTATTTATATATTTTTCATGTGGAGAAAATATAGGAGTGTCTTATTAGAAGAAACCCTTGGATAGAAAAGGAGACGAGAGATCTTCTTTCAAAAAGAAGGGAGTGGAGAAAGAAAAAAAAGGAAAAAATGACAAGAGACCAGAGAGAACCCCGCCATCATGATGCTCGAGCTCCATCACTCGAACCAAAGATTGCCCATAATTATGGAAGGCGTTTCTTCCTCCAATATGATTCTAACCCAATCTTTAAGTAGAGAGGATATTGTCGTCCATGTGTTCTCCCATATAATATTTTATGTTGAAAAACTCTTTGGGGAGCCAACAATTGAAACTTGGCTTGGAAGCGAAAGAGATAAAGCCTCGAGGGTAGGCCTGTCAAAGGGTTGGGTCTAGACCCGGACCCGACCTAGATTTGACTCAATAAAAGGTGTAAAATACCTGACCCGAAGAACCCGACAATAAAAACGGGTCGGGTCTGAGTCCGACCCGATCCTATGGACCCGATTGACCCAACTCAAACACTGATTTTTTTTACATTTATGATCCAACCCAACACCCATGACCCAACCCAACATTTATAACTAAAAACTAAATAATTATTTAAAATTTTAAGCATTTGAAAATATTTTTACAACTTTGAACTTCACGTAAAAGCAGAATAATCTAAACCATGCTCCAAACGCCCCCAAATAAAAATAATCAAAACATTGAAAAACTATTTAAAATACACTCGACTCTATTTATTTAATCTCTCATGTAAACAGAGAAATGAAAAAAACAGCGTGGGTTGTTCTGGCATGCATCTCCACTTTTAGTTCTATATCTCCCCCCTCGGGGATTCCCCTTCTTTTATTTTTTTCTTAATTCTTTTTGTTTTGATTTTGAATTCGGACTTTGTACTACGGTTTTATTGAATGAAATCATGGTAGCACTATCTATCTCTATCTTAAAAAATAATAATTGAAACTTGGGTAATTTACTTCTATCATGAGCCTCCTTCGTTTTCGAAACCACCACCACATTCCTTCAAGGTCGATGAAGGAGCAAGATGAACTGAAACCTCTCCCACCTTCTCCCTTATTTTCGTACTAAAGAAACATTTAAAAAATAGGTGATCTCTTGATTCCACCTCCACACCGCAAAGCTCGCACAACATATTGCTATCGTTTTGACCATTTTGCTCAATTAAAATTGATGAACACTTTTTCAATGGAGAGTAATAATAAAAATCCCCTGAATCTTCAATTCAAAGGTTCTAGAGCATCCCAAATGAGACATTCAAAGCGGGACGTGAGTAGGTGAGGAAGGGGCTTCTTTTTAATCTTCCAACAAAAAAATTGCACGGAAATTCTGGATCGATGTGCCAACTTCCAAGTTACCAAACCTTCCTCCTCCAAATTCAATGCAACCTCTCGAAGGACTGCAAGAGGGGAAGCTAATTCCTCCGCCTCAATGTCATTGAGATCACGACGTCTCAGTACCCAAATAATGGAATTCTCACCACATCTAAAGGAGTCATGGATGAGATCGTCTTCGTCAAGAGACACATGATAGAGGTTGGGAAAAAGGGTGGCCACCTCACCGGTGATGAGCCATTAAGCCAGTCCTTCCAAACCTGAATCTCTACACCATTGTTGGGAATGAGTTGGATTTCCTCCTTAACCGGATCAGCCACTTCCAATATATCCTTCCAAACCTTTGAGAGAACCATTCTAAGTCACGGGAGAAGAAAGAGCCTTGTGCGACCCGATTAATATTTTTCATGCCCAACTCTGGACCACAAAGCCTCTAGGTCGGCAATCATCCTCCATAACCATTTTCCAATAGCGCGTTGTTCATATGATGAAGGTCTAGAACACCCATGCCCCTGTCTTTCTTTGATCTACAAATGAGATCCCATCTAGCAAGGTGAGGCTTCTTACTTCTTTGGCTCCCTTCCAAAGGAATCTTTTTCGGATCTTCTCCATCTTCACACAATTAACTTTGAAAATGGAAGAGAAGTAAATTGGAAGACTCCTTACAACCGCTTTGAGAAGCACTAGATATCTTCTCAAGCTAAGGAGACGACCCTTCCATTAGCTTGAAATTTACATGACTACATTACCTTGAACAAGGAGGCTTCAACCAAATGTAGCTTATTAACTCGCATATCCAACCCACCAGTCCATCCATGTACAAGTTTAGAGAATACAATTTACAAGGCTGCAAGACCATTTCATCTCATGTTTGCACTAGAGAACTTGAATGCTACACATTGGTCAGAATGAGATTGAGACATTTACTCCATGGTCATCACTCTGTCAGCAACATTTTTTTTCTGTGTTACAACAACTCTTCAGTTTCAGGAGAGTATGTATACCTCTTCTTCTTAGTCCTCCACAGCATCGCATGAATCTTATCCCCATCCTTATCCTTTACTTGAATCTCTGATGCTTGCTCCTCCTGGAGCATGCATCTACTTGACTTGTGCTTAATGACACCATAGTTATTAAAACAAGTGAATGCTTATATGATTGCTGCGACAACCTTTGTGTTCCTTTTTAAAATTTCTGAAAGTCGAATAATATTTTCTTTGTTATATGCATATTTCAAGAGTTGAATCGGTTCACCATGCGCTTATTTTATTGTTGTCAAAGTTTTCCTTTAACCTGTACTGTGTATTAGAATTTGGAATAGCTCAACTACTCTTGACTTCCATTTTCTGTTGCATTTTTTACTTTGATGCATGCAATTTCCTCTTTTGTGGATGGTGGATTGTTAGTCATTGTGAAACTATCCCTTGAATGCCAATTTATATACCTTTATGGCTTTACTGCAGGTCTGAATTCAAGCATAATCATAAGGACTGGATCAATTCTGTCACGCCTGTTCTTAATCCTTCTATATCACTCCACATAAATTCACCATCAGAGGAGGCTGAGGATGCTAACATCGAGCAGTGTCAAATTGCAAAAAACGAAGCACGTTTGGCACTCAATTCTCTTCTGAAGGTAATTTATCTTTAAGGAAATTCTGAAGCACAACAAAGTTTTTCAGTTACAGTGTTTAATTCCGACATGACTACAGTGTTACTTGTTTTGTGGACGTAATATTTTCTATTTATTTAACAATTGATATTCATGATTTTAGTTGCAACTTGCAAGGAGAAATTGTGCCCATTAGTCCATGTATTTAATTTCTGAGCTTGACCATACAGTTTAGCAGTTTGCTATCATGTTGGATTCCTATCAGTAGTTGACATTATGATGGTATCACCTACTATGCTAAATTTGAAGGTTGTAATTGTCCAAAAAGTGTTTTCAATGATCCCATAAAAGAACAAATAGAATGAATATATATTTAAATTTCTAAGCAACATAGCAGAATCAAATTTCTTTTATGTATTGCAATGAGCTTTAGAGTATTCATAAATATCCTATCAACATGACTTTCCCGATGTAAACTTTAACCCCCCAATTGGATAGCGACCTATGCTATTCCGGGATAGATAACTATTCTGGTATAGATAAGGAATACATCATTTCCTATTTGATTATGTTTTAATTATTCTCGTTGGTAACTATAATAATGAAGTTTTTAATGTTTGGTTTACAATGGATAAATTGTGGATAAAATATTAATAAGGTATAGATAAAGATTTGGTTATTTGGCATGTGGGCCCCCTTATACCCGTGGGTTGAATAACACAATTTCACAGAAACCTGTAATACCAATACCAACTTATTCTCACCTACCCACCTATTCCGTGCAAACAAACAGGTTTTTGAGCTTAATCACATAGGATATCTTCATTGGCCTAGATGGGTTTCCAAACCTTCCTCTTTCTAAATGATTCCTTGAAGTGATCCGTCACTTTTTTTTTTATACTGAATTAGGCTCTCTGATTTACCAACTTGTCCCCCACCTAGAGTTTAGAAATTTTGTTGATTCATCTCTTTTGGCTCGCGTAGTTGTGGGAGAATTTTGTATTTCCATCACCAGCTTTCAACCATTGCGCCTTTGATTTTTGTCACCATTTGAGAATCTCAGCGAGTCTCCCTCTCTGTTTTGCCCTTTGCTTCTGTTCTACTTCAATGAGATCCCGGGATTCTTCAATAAGGTTCAAGTGGTCAATGCCTAATGTTAGCCTCGTTTTCTGTGTCCCATGATTTGCCTTAGCTTGTCTACTCCACTCTTTTTTTAGCTGCCTTTTCAATCGTATGATCTTGAAGACCACCCTTTTTGCTCCTCGAAGGCGCACAAATTCATGATGTTTGGTACCATCTCCTTGAGGTCCTCGCATTCACTCCACCACGTCTCTAATTGGAAAATGCGATTCTGTGGTGCCGGATCTCGAGAAAGGAGGAGAAGAGGGGAGTGATCCGAAGCAATTCAGGGGAGACCTGTTAGCACGGACGATGGGATTCCCTCCTCCCATCGGAGCATATAAGACCCCTGTCCAATCTCACTAAGGACGACCACTCCCTCATATTTGACCATGTGTTAGAGTGGTTCGCGATTGAAGGTTGTGGAGCCCTTCTTCTAACCATTCCAATCATCTTTCCATTGCATTCATAACACATCCCATCCGATTCTTGGAGTCACGGATTAATGTGTGATTTGAGAGGATAGTTGAGTTTGGAGAGTGATCAATTAGTTATTATTTTTTTGGAAGTATAGTCTATATATAATTTCACACTGAATAGCATGATTGTTTGAATATTGATATTCTGTGCAGGATGATGGGATTCTTGTTCTCCCCACAGTTGCTGGTCCACCCCCCAAACTTGGTTCTAAGGAGATTTTGTCAGATGACTACCAGACCCGTACTTATAGTCTGTTGGCAGTTGCTGGGTTGTCAGGTTGTTGTCAGGTAAGTTGCTTTAGTTAGGACAATATAATCTCATTTCTGGGAGTGCCATCAATTCTTTTGGCAATTAATTTTTCACAATTGTTGTTTTATCTTCATCTTTGTGATTGCATGATTTTACTGCAGGTCAATGTTCCATTGGGACTTCATGAAAAGTGTCCTGTATCTGTGTCTCTTATAGCAAGATATGGAGATGATCGATTCTTGCTAGACACACTATGCACTATGCAAAGCTCTATTCAAGATGAGGTTGATATAATTGAAAAGTCCAATTTCTCAAGTAATACCATTAGCCAAGAAGAATCTGCTGAAATTGCTAAGGGAAAGGTCAGCTCGAATAACTTCCCTAAATCATTTCTCTTCCTGGGTCTTCAGTTGTTGGGTACACTTTTCAGTGTATTTAGATGTCCTGCATAATCCACCAAGAAATAGAAACAACAAGCCTTATTCCGTCAAAATGAAATGATTATGAGGCACTTTTTGAAGAAATGAAAGGGATCCACAACAAAGGTTGATATAGTTGAAAAGTCCAATTTCTCAAGTAATACCATTAGCCAAGAAGAATCTGCTGAAATTGCTAAGGGAAAGGTCAGCTCGAATAACTTCCCTAAATCATTTCTCTTCCTGGGTCTTCAGTTGTTGGGTACACTTTTCAGTGTATTTAGATGTCCTGCATAATCCACCAAGAAATAGAAACAACAAGCCTTATTCCGTCAAAATGAAATGATTATGAGGCACTTTTTGAAGAAATGAAAGGGATCCACAACAAGATTGATGTAATGTGTTGTGATGTGCTGTCTATCTGAAATGAATTCTAAATAAATGGTGTTGAATTCCTAGGGCCAGCTGAAAAATGGAGCTCCATGAACACCTTGAATACGACTAGTTGGCAAGTAGTTCATACAGTTTTTAACCTACACAAACAATGAGCTACTCATTCATTTGACTAGATTTTTAAAATGTCTGGATGTGTAATTGTGCATTCACATCTAATATTGGGTTTGAATTCATATTTAAAGATGATGCATGCTAGTGTATAATAGTTTGAATTCATCATTCATGAGCATTCTTTATATTCATTATTCTTTGAAATCCTGATCATGTATAGTCTGCGGATCTGAGCATTATCTAAGGTGCATCTTTGGCCAAAGTACTCTACTATTAAGCTTGTTAATTCTTAATGACTGGTGGATCCCTAGTCATTTTATTTCTGATTACTTGTGCCCACAATGCATGACTTATCTTTGCATTATCATATATGGCTTCTTGTAATTTAAATTGACCTTGATACTGTTATATTTTGTGGCATCTGTTCCAGAGAAATCATTCAAATTTATCTATAGTTAAAAGAATAGTTCAAAGTATTGATATGTATCATGGAGCATGCATCATCTTTCTTATTTATTGAAGTGTTTTACTTCTGCATATCTAAACTGCAGTTCTTGATTCGGACCTGCTTTGTTTATACACACACAGACAATATCATACAGTTGTTTTTGAAGTGATGGGTATGGTACCTGTGCTCTATATATGTTAGGTAGCACATATGTTGCTTTTACTATTCAATAATTATATTGAGTCCAAAAATTATTGGCTGAAATGATACTGGAAACAGTGACGAGCTTTCTTGAGCTTGATTGTAACTTTTGTTTGTTATAATTTTGCAACCAGGGTAATGCCTATTTTAAAGATAAGCAGTGGCAAAAGGCAATCAATTGTTACTCTGAAGCTATAAAGCTCAATGGAAAGAATGCAACATACTACAGTAATAGAGCTGCTGCATATCTGGAACTGGGCAGGTTTTAATTTATTTATCCATGAGGTCTTCATATTTTATTAGTTTTTCACTTTTTCTTGTGTGCTTGACAGTTTCCATTTTGCCATTGCAGTTTCATACAGGCTGAATCCGACTGTAGTAATGCCATCAACCTTGATAAAAAGGTCAGTATTTTAGCTAATTTGGGGATATTCATTATCGTTTCATGCGGCAACATATATGTTGCCCAATAGTGTGGAGTCTGCATAATTGTGGTCCCACATTGCATGGGCCCCAAACAATTATGGCTGTATTCTTTGTTTGGCTGCATGTGTGGCTTTTGCGATTTTTAATATTGTACGTCACACCTCTGCATTTTCATCAGTGTTTAAGATTTTTTTTTTCTTTTATGTTTTTTTTTGTTGGAATATACTATGTTCTATACGTGTTTTATCTGCGGTTAATTTGAAAATAAACCATTAATAGCATATAGTGGAAAGTTGATTATTTAATGAAGGATATTTATTTAGAAACTGTTAATGCATTATCTAGACCGGACAACTTATCCATACTTCTACTGGATAGGCATCTATCTGACCTTATTACTCCCTACTTAGGCATAACAAGACAGCTTCTAATAAAGACATATGCATCTAATATAGTGTTGATGTTGTAGTCTCAGGTCACCCAAATCCTAAAAACACTAATGATGTTCTGAGCTGTTGGCTAGACAAGAAGGTCACAAGTGTCAACTGGATTTATTTTTATAGGTTGGTTTCTTGAACATGGATGTACTTGAATCTTTAACTGATAGTATTTTCTTTTCTTTGGTAGAATATAAAAGCTTATTTAAGAAGGGGAACGGCACGTGAGATGCTTGGCTTTTACAAGGACGCCATTGAAGGTAAACATCTTGTCCCATCAGGTGTATTTGACTTTTGTGTTGGTTGATTCTTGTTTTCTGACGCACGTGAGGCTTGCATGTGTTTACCACATTTCTATTGTGGTTTATTCTCTTGAATCTTGATCATACTTGTGTTATGATGGTTGGCTAATGTTGGTTTCTTTTGCAGATTTCCAGTATGCTCTTGTATTAGAGCCAACCAACACAGCAGCAAACCGAGCTATCAATAGATTGAAGAAGTTATTCGCGTAGTTATTGAATTTAAACAAGGCAGGTGGCAGGAGTTGCATTTTCATTGATAAAAGTTGCTTGCTTTTGAGGATCTCACTCTCAATGGACAGGCCTTTTGAAATTTTGGCCTTAAGACCTCAATTACAGAGGATCAAAATCAAAATTTTCTGGAAGACACTTCAAACCAATTAGATGAGTTTATGTGAGATAGATGAGTCATCATAAACTTAGTTTTATCTAACATTCATGGAGTATTGTAATAAATGCTCTGCAGTTTTGGTTAGTCCAGCATTTTTTATGTTGATAATCACTGCTTGCTTCGGAGTCCATTTTTTTGTTTGTTTATAAACTGCTGCTTTGCATCATGGTTTGAAGTCCTATCAAATAAAATGAGGATAACTGAGCTCAGATTTTCTTCAGCTGACACTGTATTTGGTCTCATATGTATGTGTAATTTTGATCATTTTGAATATATGGATGGAAATGTAGTTTGAATTCAGTAAGAATTTGTTTTACCAGGAAAAACAATTCAGGAAAATGAAAACTAAATTCCACGTTTGGTGGTATTGAATATATTTTACTGAAATTGATTTTTGTAGTTAGGGGTGGTAAACGAGCTGAGCAGTTCGGGCTCAGTTTAGTTAAAGCTCGTTTGGGATCGTTCGATTAGACAAACGAGTCGAGTTTGAATATTTTTTAAAGTTCGGTTTGTAAACGAGTTGAGCCTGAATTTATATAAGCTTGTTATTTAACATAAAAGGAGGGAAACAAAAAAATCCGAGACCAAACCAAGCTTGAGCCAAGCCCGAACTGAGTTTTTGTCATTTTCACATTTATAAGATGTTGTGATTTATGAAATATGACTTTTCAAATGTTAAATAATTTTTTTTTAGTTAAACGAGTTCGAACGGAGCCTTGATTCGAGCTTTGGCTTGACTCGCTTAATAAATGAGTCGAGTCAAGCTTCAATCGAGTTTTTCACGAGTCAAATGAGTTGAGCTTAAACACGAAATTAAGTTTAATCCCTAACCAAGCCTGAACAGCGTTCACCTGGTTTAAAAGATACACATGAAATACTGGATAAAATCAAATATTAATCTTAATGAAAAAATCATAATCTTTTGATTCCGATAATCTTTATAAAAAAAATATCATAATTTATGAAAATATTGAAAGTGTTTGGTTTAAATCATATAAAATTCTTATCTTTCAAAATCACCCAGATTTAAAATCTCTATTTTAAATTTTTTTTTCAACCACTCCGAGAAAATCTGGGCCCGTTTGGGGTGTGACATAAGGTTATTCGCCCTTGATAGCTATACTGGGATAGATAACAATCCATATTGAATAGGTAAATTTTTATTTGGTTGTCTTTTTTGTTATTCTCATTGGTAAACGTAAAATTGATCTTTTTGTTGTTTGGTTCACCTTGAATAAAGTAAGGATAAGTGGTAGATAAGAGATGAATAAGAGTTTATGACTTTTTAAATGACAATTATACCCCTGCATAAATTATTTGTGTTTGGGAATAAGTATGAGAGATGTGTGTGTGATATGATAGATGTGATGATTTTTGGAATGTGTGCAAAGAGTGTTAGGTAAGATAAATTTTTTAAAATGACAGATAAGGGTATTTTTATCCATTGGTATAGATAAGCCCTGATAAGCAATTCTAGTTTTTTCTGAGAATAGTTATCAGCCCTTATCCTAGCTTATCCAGACATAACTATCAAGGTTATTCTTGTCAAACAAACAGTTGTTTGGGGGCTATTCTACTGTATTCTCCCCTATCCGACGTTTATTCTCCACCCCAAACGGGGGGGGGGGGGTGGTAAAGTTATAGATAAGAATAAATATTAAGGTCCAAATCCTTTTGAAAATTAAATAAATACGGAAGTTTGTTGTCACTCATATCTTCCTTTTAATGTTATAGAAAAGATACATAATCAACTCCATTCTTTCCCAAAACTGTGTAGAGTATATTTTCGGAATAACAAGATTTAGTACTTGTACATGAAGCCATCAAACCATATAAAATAATAAAAATAAGAGAAAACCAAAGAGATGAGAATCTTAACCACCTTATTGGTCCCAAGAAAAAACTATAGAGCAAACAGGGGCAACAGAAATTTGTTTTTATGTTCCATTTTCCTTTTATTTATTTATTTATTTATTTTCCATACACGGTTTGGGAAATTAGACATCACCATTTAATACAACAAAACTCACTAAAAACATCCTTAAAAAATTCACCAATTACCTATTTTAAAAACCAAAATTTACCAAAAGGCGCAATGGGATTGTAGGCCTAAATATATAACTAAACCACATTTTGAACACTAAAATTTACTAAAAATTCTATGGACATTTGAAATTATATGCTGGAAGTGTATTCTCTTACATTGAAAATTCTGTGGAAAGCATTGCCCTAATATTCATGTAATATAGATAGACTTAAACCTCCTTTGACAAGACCAATCACTCTGGAGTTCCACCGCTGGCTCTCAGTGCTTCGGAAGGATGATTTGTAGAAATCCATCCCTGCAAGTAGTATGTACCATATTCAATAAATTCATTCCATTAAGTAAACTAAAATAGTAGCAAAATATGTTACTGAATTAGAAAGAGAATCTTCCAAGTCAACAAAAATGTCATCAATGGTGAATACCATCCTTCTGAATGACTCAGTAAAATCAACTCTAGATTGATGTGAAACCTTTATGAGGCATGCGAATACCGAGATGAAGAAGCAGTGGTAGTGTCAATGCGACTAAAATAAGTGATTTAAGCTACATGCAAGAAATTCCTTGTTCGCAAGTAATGACTGATAATCTATTAAACCACGACTGCTTGATGGCCATCAAAAGAATCTCTGAACTTCCACTCCCAAAAATCCTACACAATTAGGGGTAATTTTCGTGGTGGGACCATCTATTCCTCGATTATGCAACAACAATGACACTAACACGTCGCAATACAAGGCATACTCTCAAATAAAATTATTATGATAACATCCACATCCAACATAATAATGCATCACAAGAATCAATAGGCCCTCTTGCAGTAATAGGTCCAACATAAAAATACTCATAAAGAAATCATAATTTATGCACATAATTTAATAAATTTAGCAAGCACGCCTAGATATTCTATGAACATTAGTAAAGGATGCATATGTTACAATGTATCATCAAAAGTGCAGCATTAATCATGGACAAGTATGTCATAAGAATACAGATCTAAGACTGTTGTTTGCAACATGGTACTTTTTTAGACTCTCAAAAACATTTTAGTACTTTTTTCCCATGTTTGAAAGTGAACAAAAATACGCGTTCAGGATTATTATACCATCGAATTTTATATTGAAATGAACACAAACACGCAAGTTACAACCACAAAAAACTTGTATGCAAACATATTTGAAGAAAATAAGCACAGGAGTTCAACAAGAACTGAAAATGGTGTTGTGGAGGGATGACTTACACAAACTCAGCAGAGACACTGTCCTTGTTAACATTTTTAGGAAGTGGCCAGATAACTTGGTATGGACCTTGTAAAATCTCCCTCCGATGGAATGTCGGGTAGGGTTTTTCTGAATTATTTTTCACCTTCCACAATTGAATCGAGCGTTGTCCTGTCACAATCAAGCTGCCGCAATTTTACAAAGATTAGATAAGTTATGCATCTGGACCATGTAAATAAGTCACTTGAACAGTAAACTATTTCCTCAGTAACATTAAGGATATCTTACTTTTTGTCATCAACTTCCACTCTTATGTCAACAATGCTAACACCGGGAAGTTCTATCGTCACAATATAGTTACATCCAGATTCTGCAACATCCATACGGGGTGACCACTCCAACCCTGCATTCAACTTCTAAATTAGGTTGTCACCAAAACTAAAACACATGTGCATCTGAACAAAACGAGGCTCATATCAGTTTAGTGAGCTGAAGCTTCTCTATCAGCATCTTCACCAACATTGAAAAGAATCTTTCTTCCTATACTTTGGGGTCAGCTTAGCATGTCCTATCACCCCGTATATTCCATTGCAATTCTTCCTCCATAAATCAATTATACTGATACTGTGCATATGGTAAAGTAGAAAGTCCATGAAAATCCATATGCCTGGATATAATTTAGACCTTCTACTCTCACAAGCTATTGAAAACTTGTAGCTATCAAAGACTCAAGATGTAAAGGACAGGATAGACTATAAAGAGACTAGATTTTTTTTTTTTGAAAGTGATAATAATGTACCATTTGGACTGGAATTCTGATTCATCCCCACTAGTTGATGCTGTTTCTTCTCATTTGATCCTGTGCTTGGCCTACCAAAATTTGGTGACTTGTCAATTGAAGATTTCTGACATTCTTGATTCTCTGTTGATTGATCTGTAGGATTTGGGAGGTGGAATCCCATTTGGACAGGGCGAGAGAACAGGTGTATCCCTGAATATAGGATACAATTTAGGGCTGCTAGTCTCACGTTTTCTTTAAAGCTTTTAATTATCCAAGAAATAAGATGAAAAAGGAAACAATATAATAAAAAGAGAAATCCACTTTATAAAAAATGATGATAATAATGTACCATTTGAACTGCAATGCTGTTTCATTGCCACCCATGGACATTGTTTCTTCTCACTTGATCCTGTGCTTGGCCTAGCAAATTTTGGACACTCATTCTCTGAAGATTTCTGACATTCTTGCTTCACAGTCGAATGATATGTATGATTTGGAAGATGGAATCCTATCTGGGCAGGACGAGAGAACAGGGGCATCCCTGAATGCTCGTGGGCCACATTATTAGATACAAATGTTGAGTATTTAAGATTTGTATCTTGTGGAAGAGAGAAATCCTGATCATCATTCTGGAAACACAACCAAAAGATTACTATTCTTTCCATAGATGTGGCATTAAAGAACAAATCAAAAGGAACACAATAGTCAATATGGTCATAAAGTTACATGTGCTCATATTTGCACCTGTTTGTGTGAGACTTGTCGCATGAAATAAGCCTGAGAAGTAGATCCTTGGCGGGCAAAAAGAACCTTATTATCATACCTCCGTATCACAGAATTCAGACTACTACTACAGTTCTGAAAGAAACAAAAGATCCATTAGACATATATTCAAACAACCAAAAAGCGGAAAAAAGAGTTCTTTTAATGCAGAAGAAAGGGAGAATTTCTGGACATCATCATGACTAATCAAACCACTACATTGTAAGAAGATAAACAACACATGAAATTCATGACACATGAACATTGAAAAACTAAATAAGAAGCATCTAAAAGAACCTAACTCTGGGGGCTCCAGACTTCAATCAAGCAGCACAGTTTATCACAAAACAATTTTAGGACTCTGATGTGCTCTTTTCATACTCCCATTGATGGTTCATATTAACTTTTGAACATTATATCATTATCAATGTTACTGTGGCGGGGCAAACAGAAAACCAGTCCCATTGTAAGAGTAATGGTTGAGACCCCGTTTGGATAGAGTTTAGGTAGATTCTGTATTTAAAAAGCTACAAATTCCCAAACTTAGATACAAACACATTTTCAACTTTTAGTTTTTTAAACCACGTCTTCCCTTTTAGGTCAAAAAACCTAGCGATTGAAAATCTAATAAAATATAGCCTTTCAAAAGCCGAGTTTGAAACATAAGATTTTAAGAATCTTGGCGTTTTAACCTCACATCCAAACGCAGCCTAAGTGAACAAAAATAACAAAAAATGAACTTGGTAATTGAACCCCTAAAATGAAAGGCATGGGTATATCATCATATATTTTAGGTGTTTTATGTGTAGGTCCCTCAAATTTACTTTAAGGGGTGTATCTTAGATTATTCTAATTTTTTATTTTTTTGGGAGTTAGGTCCCTCAGATATAAACTTAATTAAGACTAAATCCCTCCACTCTTTTCGTTATTATTTGAGTCCTATATACATTGCATTTTAGTTTTATATCCCTCGTGTTACTTTCTGCCACATTAACTCAACCTGGTAAAACGATGATGGACATGGAAACTATAATTTTTAACCTCTGAGTTTTCGTGAGAGTAACATCAACACGAAAATCACATTAGAACTCAAACCCGGGACTCCATGATCTAAAGGAAACATATGAACCCACATTGTATCAGAGTGTATTTGTATCTTTCCAAGTATCAAAAGGAGCTTTGGTATTTTTTAATCGAAATGTTATTTTATTTTCATGGAAATATGAAGTTTTTGAAAAAAAAATAAGCAAAAGAATTGAGGGGGTCATTCCACACAAAAACAGATTAGGAAGACCCAAAACTAAAGAGTGTGCGTGGGGGGGGGGGGGGGGGTGTCGATATCTACTTGCTAGTGAGTGATGTAATCCTATGGTAAAGCCTAAATGACCCCTTCAATTTTCAATCATTCAAATTATTAACACACTTTGTTTGGAGAAAGATAAAAGGGAAGGGTTATTCCCCCCACTCTAAGGGGTTATCCCCCCATCCTATTTTTCAAACCCATCACCCAAAAAAAATTTGAGTGGTGGGTTTGGAAAGCTGAGAGAGGGTAGGGGAAGAGAAAGAGAAGAAGAGGGGGAGAGAGAGAGGAAGGTGGTGGCCAGAGGGGGCGGTGGGCGGCGGCGGCCAGAGGATATGGCAGAGGGGGTGGGTTAGAGGTGGGGGTTTGAAAAAAAAGGTGGGGGGAATAACCCCTCCCAAGATGAAAATGTAGACTACAAATTCAACTGTTACGGTCTAATTTTATCATAATAATTATATCATCAATTCGACTATGTGGATACATAATATTCATTTTATTCATGATTGATGGATTTTCCAAATGCGTTGACGACTTGGTTTAAGAAGCATGTGTGACATAAGCCACATACCGGGAACCGGGCTACTTTACGAGTGATTATAAGAACAGTTTTCCCAGGAAAAATATTACACAGTCCATTTTATAATCCAAACGGAAAACTATCAGTTTTTCTAAAAATCATATACACAACTCATCAAATGAGACATGTATTTTTATAAAAGGAAAATTATATATTCCAATAAAATGTGAAAAGATTTCAACAATGTATATATCTCCATACAATGAGTAGAGGAGACTAACGAGGCATATAAAACTGCATTTGGACCAGAAAAAAAAAGCACCGAGTGTAAGAAATCACTTTTCCCAAAAGTTTAAACAACTCATATGACACACCCAATCAATAACCATGTGATCAACTTGATTTGCATAATTTAAACATTTTTACACTATGCATTGAATTCTCCATGAATAAATTATGTAGTAGAATTAATGAATAACATTACAATTGACTATTGAAATAAAACCATGGGGGAGATTTACGGACCATGGGGAGGAGATGGTGAGGGTGGCTGGTGAGGGAATCGTCGGTAGCCGGAGATATGTGATCGGCGATGCGGCTGACCCTTCTGTCCGCAGCCATCTGACGGTGGTCCATCTTCGACAGGAAACGTTTGGTTTGGAGGTGAAGATAGCCTCGGATGGAAAGTAGTACTCCATCTTTATCCTCTGCCTTGGCTCCCAGATATTTGTTGCAATGGATAGTCCTACATTTGCCACGTTTTTTTTATATTTATTGTTATTATTATCTATTGGCGGTGCTTTTCCAGTGTTCCAAATGAGATGTTGCAACATCGTGTACAGGGTGATGCATGGTATACTTGACTATATCTTGGGTAGAGGAATAATGATGGAATAGCCTGGAATAAGACTGAGAACGTGTGTTTGTTTGCATGGACAAATGAGTATAAGAATAAACTAAGGTGACGTTTGACAGCGGCGGAAAGCGGATTTTAAGTACTGATTAATAAGTGCAGAAAGAGGTTATGATGATAATCTTTAAACCCCCGTTTGAGAAACGGGTTAAAGCGGAATAAGGTAATATATAAGAATGGATATGGAAAATGACTGGTTGTTTGCAGAGTATAACTTGGTATTACTAAACCAGTTTAAATGAGTATAAGAGAGTATAACAATTCTAAGTAACCCCTATGATAAGTTATACTCACTTTATCTATTCTCATGGGTCCACATGTCAAATCAACTTTTTACACATCATCACATCATATCATCTATCAACACCTCTTATAAACTAATGGGGTCCACATGTCAAATCAATTTTTTACATCTTATTTATATTTTATTCAATATTAACCAAACAACTCAACATTTATTTTTACGTTTTTCAATGAGAATAAAAAAAATACAACCAAACAGAAAATCTCTTATTCGTGTTTGTTTCTGGTATAAGACCCCGGATAAGCCCAGATAACTCTGGATAAGAATTTTTAAGTGTTTGTTTACCCCGGATAACCCCTGATAAAGTGATATATGGATTTCAATCAATCCATGTAATTAAAGTTATCCTAGGTTATTCCACACAAAGAATATGTAAGCTCACTGTCAAATCAACTGTCATCACCTTTTATAAATCACCTGTCAAATAAATTATCATTACTTTTTTACTTTTTATAAATCCGTATCCATACTTTATTCACATTTTACCCAAACAGCAAAACATTTATTCTTACATTAACTAACGAGAATAATTCAAAACACAATCAAACACAAAATCATTTTATCCTTATTTATACTTACTTATGCTTGGATAAATATATACCCTAGAATAAAACTTATCCCGTTCCAAACGGGGGGTAAGAGTTCAGGAAAAAAAATATTTGGTTCAGCGAAAAATATTAAGCGATTATTTAGATAAGTGTGTTTAGTTGACCACTTAACATATGTGTTTATTGGAAGGGTATTTTAGTCCATTTTATAAGTGCTGAATGTTATTTTGATGTTTGGTTGAAATTGAGAAAACATGTTTTTTTAAAGATATTAAAGATTATTTTTTTTAACATGTTAAAAATACATCAACCACTACTATCCTTTGAAAAACCAAAAATTATTTTGCCTGGATACCCACACGTATAAAAACAATATATTATTTGTTTAATCCGTTGAAAACTCTGATAATTAATATATTTTCACATATCTCATAGGATTGCAAAGACTCTTTAATTGAACTGCAAATACATTCAAATGCCTTCGTTAAAAAAAAAGAACAATAAAAAAATCCTATGAACCCTTTTTGTAAGAGTTTGATAGTAGCATAAATTCTACAAATATGCACCCATAAAAATGTTAAGCCCCAAAATAAATATTAACTCAGGTTGGCACTTGGCAGCCAATTCAGAAGAGTGTTAAACCAGTCAAACTATCTTTCATATTGATGCAAAGGATGAAGATGCAAATTTCTACCAACTGAACTGTCACTGTAGTATGAAGATGCTAAGGATTTCACAGGGCATTTGATTTCAAAAGCTCAACAATGCACAACAATGACAACTGAAAACATGCATTGCAATTAATTCAAACATTTTAGAGAAAGATACAAACTATACCTCACTATATTTATCACAAGCAACATCAAAAATTCAAAATAAAGACATTTACATCATAAATATAAAATGTAGACATGGTTATGGTATAATATAAAAGTTTAGAAGCTGTATTTCATTCTTCCTCTTTTTTGCTTGCTGATATTTTGCAGAACATAACTCAAACTGGGTAATGAAAGGATTCTAAATCAAAACTTTGATGCACCTGAAACTTCAAACTTCAGACAATTTAAGTACACCATCCAACGTTGAAAAATTTGGATGAAAAATGTCTTAATGAGGTAATACATATGTGCTTATTTGAACACCTACCAAATACAATTAAAGAGGATTTTAAGCTTTAATCTAAATAAGCACTTGTTATCGGTGCAAACAAACACCACCTAATATTGATGTTAAAATTGAATTATTTCACCGAATCTATTCCACTTGTTAACGTTCAGATGTCAAAACACTCAGGGAGTACATATCAATCATTTTTTTTTACATTTTATCACTATTTATTTGTATCTTATTCATTTTTATTCATATCTTATTCTTGGTTAATCAATCAATAAAAAAAATTTTATCGTATTTTCAACTTGTATTTGCAGTCTTATTTATAATCTAATTTACAATCCCATGTACCTTATTAGTCTCTCGTACATTTTGTAAAGAGATATATAATTCCTTCATATTCTTTAAAGGGCAGGTCTAGGCCCACCAACCAAGATGCCGTCCCCACCGACCAGAAAAAATTAACAAAAATAAATTCTTGGTTTTGTAATCCACTATCCCCACCTCCCTTCCCCACCAATCGAAACATTTAGAAAGGCCATCCCCACCACCTGAAATCCTTGAGGTGAGGATAATCGATGTATGTATTCTTGAAGTTGTTCGACAACCCTGAAGTCGAATAGATGTACTGACGGACGACAAAAGGTCAGTCGACCTGGGGGGTCATAGGCGACGGGAGGCCCGTCGAACAAACTATTAGACAGCATGTGTTATGGATAGAGTTTGACAGTCCAACTGTCGAACATATGTACTGGAGGACGACAACAAGCTAGTCGACGTGAGGGATTTATGACGACGGAAGACCCGTCGAACGTTTACAGTGTAGTGATTTATGACTTTAACTATGAACATTTAAAGACACGATCGGCACGGATGATTTTAGAACAAGTATCAATCAATACTTATATTTTTTATATTGAAGTGGAGACTAAATCCCAAAACTAACAAAGTGTAAATGGTCTAAAACATTTTGAATGTTCATGTTTGACTGAATGAATGAATTGGTAAACATAATTAGTATAAATGGTTTAAAACATTTTGAATGTTCATAGTTAAAGTCATAGATCACTACACTGTAAACGTTCGACGGGTCTTCCGTCACCATAAATCCCTCAAGTCGACTGACCTGTTGTCGTCCTACAGTACATATGTTTGACAGTAGGTATGTCGAACCCGATCCATAACATAGGCTGCCTAATGGTTTGTTTGACAGGCCTCCCGTCGCCCATGACCCACCAGGTCGACTGACTTTTTGTCGTCCGCTAGTACATCTATTCGACTTCTGGGTTGTCGAACAACTTCTAGAACACATACATCGATTATCCACACCTCTGTGATTTCAGGTGGTGGGGATGGTCTTTCTAAATGTTTCGGTTGGTGGGGATAGTGGATTATAAAACTAAACAAATTAATTTTGTTAATTTTTTCTAGTTGGGGGGGACAGCAAGCAGGTCGGTGGGGATAGAGCTGCCCTTCTTTAAAACATTTTATAAATAAATCCTACGATTCATTGTAAATACTTTTTTTTCTTTTCATAAAAGTACATATCTAATAAGTTATTATACTTTTTATGAAAATTTAAATTTTTTTTGTGGATTTCAATTAATTAACATGGAATGAGAATTTCTATAATCACATGTATAATTTCTATTTGGTCTAACCTAAAGTTTAATGCACTGATTGTTCATGATTAATAACATTTTTGTTGAGTTAATTTTAATTTCATACGTGGGAGAATCTCATTGGACCCGCAAAACAGAAGATCAGGTTACATATATCATGCAAAATGTTTAGATATACACGCGGACATCTCATGCGGGAACAGTTTTCCCGCTCCAATCCCCCCGGCAAATCCGAATCTCGAGATCCCCGGTTCGAAGAGATGGGAATCTCACCAGGTCAAACCGTAGATGCTCTTGACCCAAGCTTCCCTCCTTTGATTCGGGTCTATAAATCTACACACAGAGACGCAGAGAGAGAGATGTGGAGGTGGTTGGTCGACGGACTACATGGACGACACTCCCACCGCTGCATCTCTCTCTGAGAACGAGGTTTCAATCTGCTCTGGTTCTTTGTGTACTCGCGTTTTGTTTCATTTTTTTGGGGAATTGATTGGTTTTTGGTGGGGGGTTTTTCATTTTTGGGTTCAAGATGATGAATTTTTGAAATCTTTTTGGGTTTGGGGGTTCAAGAATCCATGGAACTTTTAGGGTCTGTTGTTGGGGGTTTGTTGTGGCAATTTTTGTTTCCACTTTGTTTTTTATGGAACTGGCGATCTGGGTTTTTAGTTTGACGTACATTTGAGTAGATTTATGGACTATGAATGGTTGAAATGGTTCTTTTTGTACAATTTGTTAGGGTTACAATTTCTTGATTTGAAGTAAAGATTTAGTTTTCTATATTGGGTGGAGTTGTTTAAGCTTGTTGAATATAGATTATCTGATATTAGGAGTGCAGATGCAGATATCAATGTATCTGATCCTGAAAATATCAGAATCTGATGTACATTGCAAAATTATATTATATTTGTATTATATACTGTTCAAATTCAATTATTCTGTATGAAGAATCATAATCTTGAAAATTTAGATACCTATTGTATTCTCTTTGTATGAATTCTGAAGCATACAAAATGTTGTGAAGTCTAGATTTTTTAATTCTCTCATCTCTTTAATATAACACTTGATTATCTAAGTGGTGTCCATATTAGTCTTATGTGAAAAATATTGTGCTGATTTCGAAAAGATTCGAATTCGAATATAAATATCCCTATCCCAACTATTTTGGATAGGATATGGATATTAAGGTGTCTGACATATATCTGATTCGTTGACGTGCATAGGATTGTTCTTGTGTTTTTTTTGGGGGGCCAAGAACCATGTTTTTATAATAATTTTTTCTGCATTTTTGGTTGTGTAGGGATCCTTTTTAGAGGTTCTATTTTGTTGGGTCTTCGTAATATGTTGCAAATTTGAGTTCTTTTCCATGTGTTTTTTGAGCTTTTTTTTTCTAGAAACTCTTCTAACATTATGTAACAATTGGAAAACTCTTCTTTATTTTGATTTATTGTATGTTTGATTTTCTTTATGTTGATTTATTGTATCTTAGGAAGTCCTTGTATGCCTAGGACTTTGGTTTGTGAATCCACTCATATTTAAAAAATCATTGTAAACTTCGCTCTTGGAACAATTGTCAATGCTTCAGGGCCTCAGGCTTTATTTAGCAGGCTGTTTTCTGACGCACTTCTTTTTTTTGAAAGATGATAGGAACAATCATATTAGATAATGTTGCCCCTCGAACAAAAAGAAAAAAGAAAAAGAAGGAAAGAAGGGTTCTTAAAAAAAAGCATTAAAAAAAACAAAATAAAGCTATAGAAGCATAAGAGGCTCCCGATTAAGAAGCCGTTCCCCAATCACTCTGAAAATGATTAAAGTTTTGGCCCAAAACAATTATACCCCATTATGTTAGAGACTTAGAGGGCTACTAGTTAACGCCAAGGAGAATGGATATCCATGCACAAAGCATTGCCATAATAGCTGAGGTGTTCCCTATGTAATGATTTTATCTCTTGAAAAATGTGTTCGTTTGGAGTGATCCAATGCTCCAACAAGCCGTTTGATTGGTAATACATTGGAATTTTTCTATTAGCAGTATTTAGAAGTTTTCTTGCATTGCAAAATATTATATCTGAAGTCTATATATTAAATGTTATTAGCAGTATTTAGAAGTTTTCTGTACTTAGAAGATTTCCTTTTTTTTCCATATTTTAAGGAGCATCTGGACCATTACTTTTTTTAATCATCCTTTTATTCAGTTATTCTTTGCAGTTTTTAGCATGTTTATCATGATGCTTACCCCGGTGAGAGTATTTTATACCCTTTTCTATTCTTCTTTCTCTGGGCTTTTTTAAGAGTCTCTTCATAGTCTCTCTCTCTTATGCAGTAGCATTTTCCTGCTGTGTCATTGGCATAAGTGTTAGGAGATATCTGTGGGTTCTCTTGTTATGGTCTTATCTCAGTTATAGATGTTCTAAAGAATTGGTCCCGTACATGTAGGATTCATCTTCCTCCAGTTACTTCAACGGTCTTTCAGAGTCTCCGATCAGACCCATAGGTCATGTGCACTATGACCGGTCAATCCACCGGCTCAATGACACTTCCCTGTCCGTGTTTTCATCTCCACATGTTAGTGAGCGAGAGGAATTTATAACGTAATTGATCACTATGATTCATTTCTTGAAAACCTCTTCTTTAGGTTCTATATAAATTGAATATAACGATCTTCTGCTATATCTTCAGTTGTCCACTCTCTGACAAGTCGAAGTATGATGTTTCTTTAAGGAGTGGGGATGAAGGCAATGTTTCGTTGGCGAGTTATGAGGACTTTCAGGTGCCTGTCCACGCCTTTGATAGAAATGAAAATTGCAGTGTCGATGATTTATCACAAGATACCTCTCGTAATAGATGTTCATCAAGTTTCTCTGTCAAGATGACCCAGACCCTGAGGCATGAGTTTGATAACCCTGATCACAGTACCTTACCTCTATATAATATTAATACAAGGCCTAGGTCATACCGGGGTAATATTCCGTCGTCTTCAGATAGAATTGATCGAGATGAGAGTCTTAGTTTGCTTTCATCCAAAGTTCAGTCACAGTGGATGTCTGAGGTTGGACAATCCAAGGGAGAAAGGAACAATTGTGACTGGGATAATTTCATTTCAGATGATTCTATGCGATCAATATTTGATTCATCGAACAAACCAGATGCTTGCAGGGTGCAGGACCAGAATTTGGGGGATCAGACTGCTCATCTTCCACTAGTTTTCTCGCAATCTCAAGGGAACCTTAATAAATGTTCACAGAATACACAACCGCATGGTTCAACATTGATATTAGTTAAAGACACTGTAATAAATCCTTTTACAAATCATTGTGGAGAAACAGGGGAACTGAGTGGAATATATGAGTTGAATCAAGTATTTTCAAATACCTGTCAGAGTAATGATATTACTCAACAATCGGTTTATGAACCTAAAAATCGTGTTACAGTAGATGATAAGGTAATTGTCACTTGATAGTTTGGCATAGATTGTCATCATTTAAATTGGCATTTATTTTTGTATAGTATTGCATTTTATTGCGTTGAGCTAATTTCGTTGATCATTTGTATTTTTTCTTTGTTTGATCATTCTCTTGGTATATTTTATAGGCACAAATTTATAATTTCCTTTAATGCTCAAGTTCTTGTGATTCAGCACCAAATTGTCGTACTTTTGATGCTTTTCCAATCTGGAAAGTGTGAATAAATTTTGCATTTTAATTTGCCAAGCAGTGGATATCCATGTTTCCATGATGCAATGCCATTTTAAGTATGATTTTATTTTGTGATAATTTAGATAAAAAAAACACACAAGTGCATATTGAAAGTGCGCTGGAGTTCTATGAATTCTTCTAGTTTTACTGTGATTAGAAAATTAATTGGGTGGATTTATGTTCTTTTAATCCATATAGGTATGTGACCCAATTTTCGGGTCAAGCCCACATATGCGGCCACATTTTATTTTATTTTTTTTGGGGGGGGGGGGGGGGGGGTTGGAGTTGAATGGTAGACTTTTATGCTTTCTTTTGGATGTTAGGGTTGTTTTAAAAGCTTTAAACCTTGTGAAATTTTGATTCTCTTTCATTATTATTATTATTATTTTTATTATTTTTCAGGGATAGGTTCCCTTTCCCTATCATTATAAGATACCTCTATCTACTCCACCGTCCACTATACATTTGATAGACTTGTTTAACTAATTTGAGTGCTTTGTTATAACCATTTGATAGTGTCATCGACAAACAACCACATTAGTTTGATCAAAAAAAATTTCATGGGTCTGAATCTTTGCTTGGCTTTGTGGATTTGTAATGTATACTGATTTTTATTGTCCAAATATATACTTCGATATGTGATCAAAGGCCTTTGGTATAAATTATTAATCATGTGTGCATATTTATTTTGTTATCTATTATTGAAAATAATCATCATATTATTAATAAAAGTACACTCTCCGCATATATTCTCGCATACCGCATATGTTTTATGCGGTATACAAACCGTATACCGCATTTCTAAACATTGTTGCATTTCAATGATCTTTATTCATGGAGAAATAGACTTATCATATATGTTCTAAAAAATATGTAGCTGTACACATCTTGATTATTCTGAAGTGAAAAACTTTTGTTGTGTCATCAGCAGAATTCTATGCCCAGGGATAATTTTTGACACTTTGAATTCTTAGTTATATTTATCTATCTCCTCTTCACATGCTCTGTATGTTATGTTCTCATCCATCTGCGCATAGTATTATAAAAAATGTATTTACTCAAATTATTGGTTGTCTGTCTGCTCTGGTTGAATCTTTGCACCAGCGTGGCATGCAGGGGTGCTGTCAGTTTGATGAGATAAGAGCAGTTTATAAAAAGGAATCACAGGATGGTTCTGATGGTGATGCCTTAAGATCAGAAAAAAATGATGCAACTGTCTCTTCTGATGATAAACAATCGGTACCTTTTAATCCTTGCTATTATTCATCAACCTACATGTTGTCCCGTAGTGCTCCAGACTATGCCAGTCCAACAACCTTGATGAGTTGCAGAACGGTCTTGCAGGAGAAAAATGATTTTGGAATCCAATCTGCTCAAAAGTCATCTTATCTAGAAGATGCACATAAACTTCACTCTCAAAGAGACTCGGGTTCCATAGGGGGTGATGCTGAGGTTATGCAAGATGCTTCCTCTACTCCTGCAATTGGGACTGGTGAAGAACTCGATCAAAATAACCATAAGAAAAAAAGGCATGTATTCTGTGTTGCATATATATAATGTGTCCCTTCTAAATTTTAATGAAATTGCTCATTATTTTTATTATATCCCCTTCACAGACACAAATCAGGTGCTGGTGAAAATGAAGGGTGTCAGCTCTGTAAATGCAAGAAATCAAAATGCTTGAAGCTGTAAGTTCCATATATTTAATTTACTTCTGGAGATTTTGGGGGGAAGAAACATGAATTGAAAGCTTATTTTCATTGCCCCTTAATATTTGATAATCCTTTTTCAGTTATGATCTGAAGCAGAAATAATGTCAATTGATGTTATGATTATTACACTATTATTTGGTTTTTTAAATGTCCGTTTCATCATATCAATTGTTTTTATTTTTTATTTTTTTATCTTTCTAATTGTTGTTTAGTTATAATGGTGCTAGTTATCATGCAATTTCACATGAGTGCTATAAAATGTGCTCGACTTTTAACAGGATTGGGCTTCACGATATTCTTAGTAATACTTTAGTGGTGTGCTATTGCAGTCTCAACAGTTCAACTTGCTTAGGTTTATACTGAATTCCATTTTTTTTTATAAGTCAGTGAAGATTGTATAATTAGGAGTAATAAGATCTTCAATGCCATGAGCAATGATAGCTTCCATCTCATATTCATGCAAGAGTTAAAGGTGGGAAAGCCACCAGAGGACTGGTGGAGTGCATCCCAAGAGTTAGGCAACAATAGTTATGTAACATCACGAGGAAAAAGGAATTCAGTTTAAGTGGGATTTGGAATTGATTGACCCTGTAGTAAATATTTCTTGATCCATCTGTCATTTAATATTCAAATTCAAATGTGTAATTGGTGAGTAGTTAATGAAGTTATAACTAAACTTGTGAACTTTTTAACACTCCTTTGTGGAAAAAGGGCTTCTGCAAATAGAGCAGTTAATAGGTTATCTTCTAGACTGCTCTTGTTCCATGACATCTTAACTAACTAATAGAATCTACTGGTACATGGTACTAAGATATACTTGTATTAGTAGTCATGCATCTTATTTTCAAATTCAAACATTAATATAGGGTATATAAAGGTGGATCTGAATTTATTTTTTAAAAAAATTTGAAGCTCCTGGCTGGTTCAATTTAAAGCCACCACACCTAATATACATTCAAAGTAACTCCTCTCACTTTCATGTGGCAATTGGATGGTCGAAAATCACTCTTTCGATATGAAGCAGGTGTAGTTTAGGAAACCAAAATGCAATCAGCCTGTCCCCTTCTCTTTCCATACTAAATTTTTCTATCAACGCCCTTCTGGCACGTGCAATGATTTTTGCCTCCTCTTTCTTAGCAATCAGAAAACTGGTGTTGTTTTCTTAGGAACCAGATTTTCAACAGTTTAAAAGAAATGATTCTGACAACTTAAATTACGAGAGTGATTTTTTCTGGTTTCTTGTATCCTAAGAGTCAGTTGCGGTTCTGAATTAAAAAAAAAAAACCCTAGATCCATATTCTACAGAAACCCCAGCTCCTAATTTTGATCTCTCTTTTTCTCTCTTGATTGATAGAAGGCAGAGAGGGTTTGATGAATAGGGCTATGGTTGTGGCAAGTAGCGGAGGCGGCAGTGCCAGGGATTATTTCTAGCTGTTTTTCTGTTTTAATTGTAGTCACTTATGGAATGTCTCCATGCCCGTTGCATGTTGGATAGGGTTGGAATATGCATTTAGGTCCATGCCTTGGAGGACAACACTGATTTTTTGGGGGTTTTGAATGTGTGACCACACATTTGAGTGCGTGGCACATGTGCAGTATTTTTCACATTTGGCTACAAACTTACATTTGTTAGTTCAAAATTCAAATCATTGTTGAAGCAAAAAAAAAAAAAGACTGTTAACCACTTATGTGGCCGTGCATTCCAAGATATGCAGCTAGTGAAAAATTATATTTAAAAAGCTGCATCGAGCAAAATTGCATATGCTGCTTATGGATTTTTGACAGCTGTGCTGTTAGAATGTATTCCAGGATCTTTCTTGAACCTGGTAATATAAAGTTGTAGTAGGTGATGGGTATTCAGGAGGAGCTTTAATAAAAAAAAGGATAAAAAAAATCTTACGCGTTTATTATAAAATCTACTATAATTTGGTAAGTATGAATTTACTATCTTTTTCAAAAAAAATTTGATGGTTATCACTTCAATTTATCAGGAACGGGAAGTTTTCTGCTGGTTTGCTCCCTTGTAAAAGTACTTTTAATTTGTTCGTTGTATGCATGGATACTCTTCAGTTCTCTCTTAATTAACTAGTTGATCCTACACACAGTTATTGTGCATGCTTTACGGCCAGCACCTACTGTCATGAGTCTTGTTCATGTCAAGATTGCTGCAACAAACCAATCAATGAAGAAAAGGTTCTGGAAACCCGCAGAGAGATAGAAGCACGTAACCCAATTGCATTTACTCCCAAAGTCATTAAGAGCGCTGATACCAATTCAGACATTGGGGTGAGAAATATAATCTTCAATTTTGGCTGGTGTGGTATTTCGTGCCTGTAGTATATATTAATACTTATATCTTCCAGGAGGGTGCTAACAGAGCTACAATGGCTCGACATAGAAGTGGATGCAACTGCAGGAAGTCATCTTGCCAAAACAAATATTGTGAATGCTTTGGGGTATTGCCTCTCTTTGCATTTGTATGCTTTCAATTTTAAATGTTATTACCTTTTCAAATAAACAAACATTATTAAATGGACATTTTTTTTGTTTGAAGGGTGGTGTGGGATGTTCACCTTGCTGCAGGTGCATTGGATGCAAAAATGAATATGGTATAAAGGAAGGTGAGTAGTTGTCTTTGAACCATCAACCATCATTTGCATGTGAAAATATATACATATGAATCATAGAGGGCCTTTAATAGTAAACGAATTTTTTTATTAGTTTAGGGCTAATTAACTTATTTTCGGAGCATACTGTTTCTGATCATACATGTTTTTATGCCATAGACGAACTAACTGGAAATTTTACTACCATAACATACTCTTTTGAATGTACCACCGCCATCATCATTATTTTGTGAGGGGGAACCCAACATTAGTTGGAAAAATGCTCAAAACACCAACAAATCCTGTGCATCAAGTAAGCCCCCTGGGAGGGGGTTTGTGCCTTTTTTTTTTATTCATGTATATTCTTTGTTGATAGATGCAGTTCCATATGCAGATAATGAAGTTGAATGTGAGGTGGAAAAATCAGATGCATGTGAGAAGAATGGTAAAGTTGAAAGTCCTGCAAATATTTGTATCCAAAACGATGAACAGATATGGCGTGAAACCATTACAGCTAATATATTCAGGTTAGCTGCATCCGAACCTTGTGCCTTGAATTCAGAAGCTACTCTTCATTTTATTGCATTTCTGACAATATTATTTTATTCAGATCCTCTGGTGAATTGCCATCTTTTACTGCTGGGACACCACCACGTACACCTCTACTCTCAATTGACTCTTCTTCAATTGCTATGTACCTTCCCATTGCTCAGAAAAATTCTAATAGTCCCCCCCCCCCCCATATCAGAGTGTGAGATGCAAATCCGAACTGATCCTGAAGAGGAGATCCCTGAGATGTCTAGAAGGATTAATGCCTCATCAATCAGCAGCGTGAAGAGTTCATCCCCCAACAATAAGAGGATTTCGCTTTCACATACTGACGTCAGATTGTCTCCAACTCGGAGAAGTAGGCGTAGATTTCAACGGCCATCCATCCCTCCATTTCCTCCCCTGAATGATGACCCAATCAATCAATCTCAACCAAAACACGAGTGACCAGCTGCATTCAACTCATCAAATAATGCAGGATATGCCTTATTTTATTTTGTATTTACTACATTCATTAATTTATGTCATTTTGTGTTTTTCTCTGATTTTTATTTCCCTCTGCTCGTCTTTCTTGCAAACAGGCTCTGAAATTTTACACTGAACAGTTCCTTTTTGTTTCCACATCATAGAAAGTGTTCTTGAGCATCCTATGATTAAGAGAGGTATGCTCTTTAAGATAACTACCAAGAGTCTAAATGCATCTATGGTGTATGTTTTGTAGATATTAATTTTTTTTCCTCCTACCTTTGTAAATAATCAGGAGATATGTATAGGTTTATTCAGACGTGTCATGTTCTCCTTACTAAATTGCAAAACCTTGTTGGTAGTAGCTGAATCCTGTTGATCATTAGTTTTGGAGCTATTGTCCTGATAGGGGATTTGTCGGTTTATTTTCATGTAAGCAACTCATGGATTTGTCATTTCTATCCCTAACAAAAGTGGGTTTTTAGGTCTTTTATATTTCATATATTTGTTGCTGCAAAGCTGATATAGTTTCACCCAAAAAAAAAAAACTTTAACAACAAAAGAAATACTGCATGTGTAGGAGGTGATTCAAGTCTTATACACTGCATGAAAGATGATTATGGACTGATGTGGCTGTGTTTCTCGAAGTCTTATACACTGCACAAAGGCTCTCAAGCAGTCAGTCACTGACCAGAAATTATAATGTAAACTTAGTAGATTTAAGACCATTTTCCAATGGACTAACTAACTAAATGCATCCTCCAGCAGCCTAAAAAAGGATCGAATAGTTACTAATTCTTTGTACATTTGTATATAGTAGTGCCTTAATTTTGGAGTTGTAACCTCGTTTTTTCAGTAAGGAAAACTTTAGATATTCTCCAAAATCTGAAGTTTGGAGTGCTTAATTAATCTAAATTAAGGCAGTGAAAGTAAGTCTACCAAACATAAAATAAACTTGACAGTTACCTTGATTACCCCTTGAATTTTAATTTCCTACAGTCAAATGTTACCCAGCTTGAGAAGAATTACTGTCCATTTTCAATGTTGTAAATAAGCAATTTAGAAAATAAGTGGTAAATAGTCTCAAGGCCGGGCACGACACAAGGCAGTCGTTTGATAACTCTAATCCTTATTATACTTGGAAGCAGAAGAAGAATGAGTGTTAAACTGGCCTCTAATACCTTACCACCAATCTTTTCATGTTTTATTTGCAAAGAGAATAATAACGTAATGAATGTAAATGTCATGATTCAAGACCATTGATCTCTATATGGAATTTAGATGTTCTTTGAGAAGAAAATTTATCATCTAGTGATGGAGTATACAATATTGACAATTGACAAAGAAGTTGGGGGGGCTCTCATCTCATCTTTAGAATATAAAACCAGCCAGTCAAATCTCTGTATCCTTTCTTTTGTCACACTGATTACTGAATTATTAGTTTGGTACCCATGAAAGATAAGCTTTAATATGTCAGTATCAATTGCAGGCATGGAAGATGATGTAATCCTATTCAATAACTCAACCCCTAGAGAGCATATTCCACCTTCTACAACTATATGTTTAGGAGAATTTTACCAAAAAAAAGTAGGAAAATGTTTTTTGAGAGAAATGTTTAAGGAAATGTTGCAAAATCATTTTTGCAGTATGTGAATGGTAAAAAGTGGATCAAAGACTTTCGCTCTACTTGCTTTGAATTTGGAGAAAAGAGTATGTACCATTGAAAAATATATTTAAATCATATTGGGATTACATATGTAACCATGGAAACAAATGTCCCTAATATTTTACTTTTTTAAATATTGCATATTTCTTTAGAAGGATGTACACAAAAAATACCCTAATTTTTAAATTATAAGCATGTGAATTATGGATCTGTGACATGCATAATTTGCCATCAGATCTCGCATCCTACCAAATAAAAGCACCTTTTTGGAATCTCTGGAGACACCTGTGCGCTCCTCTGTTGGGACCGGATCCGGTCAGTGCTCGTTACCATCAGTTCGGTCAGTACCGAACTGCACCATGTGCAAATCAAACTGCACCACTTATAAATCGAACTGCACAACCAGTTGTTGGGTATATTTTTTACTCTCTTATTGGATTCAATCAACTATTGGAGAAAATATGAATTCCTAAGTATCATCAGTATCTAATAAGAGAGTGAAAAATATACCCAACAATTGATTGTGCAGTTCAATTTATAAGTGATGCAGTTCGATTTGAACGTGGTGCAGTTCGAACTGACCGAACTGACGGTAACGAGCACTGACCGGATCCGACCCCTCCTCTGTCCCACTTGAAAAGAATAAAAAAAGAACATAATACACTCAGTCTCTCTTACAAATCTGTCTTGCAATCTGATCTGCAATTCAGAAATGATCTCTCAACCATTTGTATATATTGTTTTAATACATTACATATTTTACTATATACTTCAACATAATTAGTTATATATATATATATATATCAAACATTTGACAAAAGGTGGTGTTATTATTTTGGTATTTGTTGTGCTGTTGTGTATTCAATAAATTATGTTAGATGGAAAGGTTGGATTATGAGGCATAATGAAGGATTGTCTCATAAGTGGTTGCGCTTACAAATGGGAGTCTGTCACTGAACCACTCCCCCAAACATTATGGAATCTGAACCATAAATAATGCATTGAAGGTGTCTCAATCACTCCCTTTAGTTTTCTCTGGTGGCATACACAGTGACCCCAAGTTGGATGTGTGGAGCAACAAAGATGAGAGTGCATTGCATTTTTCAGTACTCAGGTGATGAAGATCCTGTCATGTGGGGGTGGTGGTGTGCCATTTACTCATTATTCATCAGTTTTTATCCCCATACTGCTAATACACACTCAGTCTCATTTACAGTCTCTACTACAGTTTTCACACGGTCTTCTAGTTGATTATATACTCCACTAATTGAGTATATACAAACCTAGTACAGTATATGCTCAATTAGTGGAGTGAATGCTTAATTAAAATTATGTTATGTTTGGGTAGTGGAATGGGTAGAGAATATGGTAGAATATGAGTGAATAAACTCAAAAAATTATTTGTTTACAATGAATAAGTGGGTATAGCTATGTTAGAATATACGAAAATAATTTGGTATCGACATTCTCGATCCCTCTTGTAATTGTGTTCCTCTACCTAATCTAATTCACTGGTAGAAGACGAGTTTTAAGATTATGTATCATTTTCCCAAAGCATATATAATGAGGACTATGTAGTCCTACTTGCATCCATGTCATGGCAGAGAGAAGTCAAGAAGAATTTTTTTTTTTGCTTGATAAGAGCGGGATTCGACCCCACAACCTCCTCTTTGGGGAGGGTGTGTCTTGACCAAGGAGGTGACAACTCTATATAGAAAAAATTCAATGGAATCAATTCATATGTGATAAAGGGTCATACACTATAGTCTAAAGTCCTCAAATAAAGCAATCAAAAATTTAAAATAAGAGATGGATGTTTTCAGATTTTTCCTCTGTAGGGGGACTCCTCTTCCTTCACGCAAACACCTTTTTTCTTCTTGATTTCTAAATTTTAAAGCAATGTTGAGAGGAGAGAAGCCAAATTTTGTTTGCTTGCCCTTTTCAATAACAATTGTACATAATAAAAATGACATCAAAATGAGTGGCTTTAAATTGGCAGACGTATGATATTAATATAAACATGTTTTACATGTTAAATTGTCAAAACCCCATGTTATTCGTGCAATTATTTTGGATGGGATTTATTATAGAACATTTCACCAGGCTAAAATTATTTCAGTTGTTTGATTCATCACCCTGTTCAACATTCTAGTGTTTGGTTTTAGCTTATTAAGAAAATTTATATGTGAATTTCGTGTGAATGGATAGAATACATATTATATCACAGTGTATGATTTTAGCATTTGTATATAAATAAAATAAAATAAAATATTTTAAAATAAAATAAAATAAAATTATTTTTAAAAATTATTAATTGTAGACCAATGAGAGTGTTACGAAAAGAGAATGGAATAATGAGAATCATTGGATTCCACTTAGGGTTAAATCCCTTTATATAGACAAATGAATAGGAGTTACACGTGTAATACACTACACACATAATGAGATAACACATATAATCTAACAGCCCCCCTCAAACTCACGGTGGATCATATAAAGTGAGTTTGCGAAGGAGAAACTGAAATCGAGGAACTGGATGTGACTTCGTAAAGAAATCAGCAAGCTGCTCGGCAGAGGAGATGTGCGGAAGCGATAATGTCTCTGCAAGAAAGTGTTGACGAACGAAGTGACAATCGATCTCAATGTGTTTGGTCCTCTCGTGAAAAACCGTATTACTGGCAATCTGAATAGCAGAGCGGTTATCACAATGAAGAGGAGTAGGACCAGTCATAGTAACTCCTAGGTCCACCAAGAGACGTCTAAGATGAACAATTTCCTTGGTGGTGATGGCCATGGCTCGATACTCAGCCTCAGTGCTGGATAGTGAAACAACCTCCTGTTTCTTGCTGCGCCAAGAAATAATGGAATCTCCAAGAAATATGCAGAACCCAGTGGTGGAGCGTCTAGTGGTCGGATCTCCAGCCCAATCAGCATCAGTGTAGGCCCTGAGAACCAGAGGTGAAGAGGATGACAGATAGATCGATCTGATAATAGTACCGCGTAAATATCTGAGAATACGCATAAGAGCACCATAATGCACTGATCGAGGAGCTGAGACAAACTGACTAACAATACTGACGGCATGAGCTATGTCAGGTCTAGTGATGCAAAGATACACAAGTTGACCAACAATCTGTCTGTACCGAGTTGGGTCTGGAAGGAGCTCACCATTTGTAGGACGAAGCTTCAACTCCATCTGAAAGAGAGGCCAGCGACGAACAGCAGCAACTGCAAGAAGGGTGCGGACAGTAGTCATCTGAGCAACGGGAGCGAAAGTCTCCTCATAGTCAATGCCATACTCCTGTGTGAAACCTTTAGCAACAAGACGAGTCTTATGTCGTTCAATGGATCCATCAGGTCGATGCTTGATCTTGAAGATCCATTTGCAACTGATAGGTGTAACGCCATCCGGAAGTGGAACAACATCCCAGGTTTGTGTCTGCTCAAAAGCCTGAAACTCCTCAGTCATGGCCTGCTGCCATTCAGGGTACTCAACTGCCTCTCGATAGGATCTGGGCTCACGATAGACATGGATAGCGGTGAGATAAGCCTGGAACTGTGGAGAATAGGTACTCACTGAAGCAAAGCCAAATCGGTCAGGTGGTCCAGAGTCAAAACTGAAGCGAGTAGGTGGATGACGCTCACGCTGAGGGTAGCGAGTCGAGGGACGAGGATCCACATCAGAGGGAGGTGCGTCAGTCGTGGAAAGTGGAGTACCAGCGGAGTCATCTGTGGGAGAAGCAAGAGGAGACACAATAGGAGGAGAACCAGGAGGATCAGGGGAGTTGGCTGCAGGAGTGCTGAGATGAGGCTCAGAGAGAGTAGAACTAGGAGTGGATTCAAGCACAACAGATGGCCTGATAAGAGGTAGAGACTCAATAGGGGAGGTATGAACAGGAGAAGGCATAGAAGGAGAGGCCTGAACATGAGAAGGCAAAGGAGGAGAGACCTGAACAGGATAAGGCACAGGAGGGGAGGAGGCAGTGGGTGTAGAAGAAAAATAGGGAACATCCTCGACAAATGACACATGATGAGCAAGCCAAAAACGATCTCCAACAGGATCGTAGCATCGATATCCCTTGTGTTCGAAACTAATCCCCAAGAATACACACTTGACTGACCTGTAGATACCTCATTTTGATCGATTTGGATCTAATTTACTTATCCCTAGCGATATCTGATTCGGTTCAATACTTGTTCCAAATGCATTATTTTCTAGTATGCTATGATTTCTCAAGTGTTTTACTCTATATATCATGAATCTATATAAACACATGCATCAAATTCTCTCTTTTAAGCTTTCATGCACATCATCTACACCCCCTCATGGATTGTCGACCGAGACAATCCCTACTTGGATCGTCGACTTGGACAACCCCTACTCGGATTGTCGACCGAGACAATCCCTACTCGGATCGTCGACCGCGACAAGCCCTTCTTGGATCGTCGACTTGGACAACCCCTACTCGGATTGTCAACCGAGACAATCCCTACTCGAATCGTCGACCGCGACAAGCCCTTCTTGGATTGTCGACTTGGACAACCCCTACTTGGATTGTCGACCGAGACAATCCCTACTCGGATCGTCGACCGCGACAAGCCCTTCTTGGATCGTCGACTTGGACAACCCCTACTCAGATTGTGGACCGAGACAATCCCTACTCGGATCGTCGACCGCGACAAGCCCTTCTTGGATCGTTGACTTGGACAATCCATAAAAGGATCGTCGACTGAGACAACCTTACCAGGATCGTCGACCTCGACAAAGGGATGATGGATAGTCGAAAAACCTGGAGCAGATAAGCTCGAAAAAGGACGGCATGGGCTGCATTTTACGACCTCTCCGCCGATGTCAGCCACTCTGAGCGACGTGTGAGCGACGTGGGGGCACTCAATACCCCCCATTGAGGTGTCAACACCCCATTGGATGGGTTTGACTATAAAAGGAGGGGTGAATGTGAAGAAGAGGGGAGGAAGAAAAAGAGAGAGAGAAGCCAAACACCCCCCAAACCCCCCATCCGAGTTCAGCCACCCAACCACCACCACAGCAGCCAAAGGAGAGGAAGAGAAGATAGAAAAGCTGAATCATTTCCTTTCCTTTCCCATCTCAACCCCAACCCACCACCATCTTCCATTTCTTTTTTTTTCTTTTTTTCTTGAGTTTGTTCATATCTCACCTTTTCCAACCTTGTAAACAAGTTGTAATAATCTTATTTAATAAATAAACATAAGTTTAATCAAGGTTGAGAGTGTTGGAGTACATCTTGGACTATTATCAGTTCTTTTGGAAACTATACGCAGCTGACGGACGACCCTAACTTGGATCGTCGGTCGGTTGGTCTAGAGACCATTTGAACACTCCCCTTTGCAAGTTTGGGTGCTTACCCAAGGACTACTAACCCCTTTTTGTTCTGTTTTTATCTACTTCATTTGTTGTTTACTGCTTTATATTCTTGTTTTTGTTATTATTGTTATTATTATTTTTTGTATATAGTTTTTCTTTTCTTTTCTTCTTTAATATTTTATGCTTTTTATCTCAATTTCTTGTTAAAATATTCCACTAATTTTGTTAAATTATCTTCGAGTTAACCCTCGACAACCCCCCCTAGTTCGTCGAGTCCGACAATCCCCCTTGGTTTGTCGAACCCGACAAGCACACCTGCGTTTGTCGAACTCGACAATCCACCCTGGTTCGTCGAGCGCGACAATCAACGCCGGGTTCGTCGATCTCGACAATCAACAACTGGTTCGTCGATCTCGACAATCAACTTCTGGTTCGTCGATCCCGACAATCAACCCCCACTCGTCGAACCCGACAATCCACCCCCACTCGTCAAACTCGACAATCCACCCCCACTTGTCTAACTTCTTTTTTTTTTTTAGAATAATTTACTACACCATTTTTTTTAACTGAATCTTAATCATTTTGTGTGAGGTACCTGAGCTTCACCGCGTTGCGTGGCCGGCTGCGTCAACGTGAAGAGAATCCATCATTTCCCGGTAAAGGCGAGTAACAGAAGAAACCCTCTTTTCTTGCTTTTGAGGAAAAGCAAGTGGCGATCACAACAGCGTCCTTGGGAGCGGTCGAGCGAACTTGGACGATCTTTTGAACGGCGATCCAGTGCGTCGCGTGCGGACCGGATCCAAGTTCGAAAGAACCGGATTAACGACGAACATCATCAAAAATCCACATCGACATAACCGAGCGGCCAACTTGGTGCGTTGATGAGGAGGGAGAAGCACGAAACAAGTACATCCAAAAGTGCGAAGTCTACTATAATCAGGTTTGGAGGAGTAAAGGCGCTCATGAGGAGTCATACCAGAGAGGACAGAAGAGGGAGTGATATTGATAAGATGAACAGATAGAAGAGCAGTCTTAGCCCAGAATGTACTGGGGACTGAAGAAGAAAGTAAGAGGGAACGAGCAGTCTCAAGAATATGGCAATGTTTTCTTTCAGCGACACCATTCTGCTCATGAGTATAAGGACATGATTGCTGAAAAAGAGTGCCATGAGATTGAAGAAGAGAACGCATCGTGGAAGAAATATATTCTCGAGCACAATCAGACCTGAAGATTTTGATGCGAGTCTGAAACTGGGTGTGAATCATAGTGGTAAAAACCTCATATATTTTTGGGACCTCAGATCGATGATGCAATAAATAAATCCAGGTAAACCGAGAATAATCATCAATAAAACTGATATAATACGAAAAACCACTCTTTGATGTGATATGAGAAGGACCACAGATATCAGAATGAACAAGTTCAAATGGACTAGAGGACTGATGATTACTAGAATGGAATGGAGTAGCAACAGGTTTGGCCAATTTACAACCCTCACAAGCAGAAAGAGGAGAAAAGGAAACACGACCTAAATCACCAGATTGATTAAGGATTTTAAGTCGAGACTCAGAAACATGACCTAACCTTTTATGCCACAAATCAGCATCAGAGGTGACAACTCCAGAGAAAGCTGAGGGATCGGGTACAGGAAGATGAAGATACTCCACATGATATAGTCCGCCAATCCTATGACCAATATCAATCCTCTGCCCTGAATGTGGATCCTGCACAGAACACGCAGAAGAGGTAAAGATAACAGTGAATCCAGAATCACACAGTCGACTAATAGACACAAGATTCAAGCAAAGGTCAGGAGCATGCAAAACAAATGGCAATGAAAGTCGGCCAGTAGGGTCAGAGGTGGTGGTAATCAATCCACACTGCGTGATGACCAAAGGAGAGCCATTAGCAGTATGAATCGATGGTAGGTGAGAGGGTGCAGGTGAGAATGCAGTGAGGACAGAACTATCAGGTGTCATGTGATGTGAGGCACCTGAATCAAAGATCCAATAAACAGGAGTACCCATAGTAGAAGACAATGCAAAGGGAGTAGAAGAACCAGGAATAGGCTGCTGCAGAATCAGGTGGTCGAGGCACTGACTGATCTGATCAGGCTGACCCAATTGTGGCTGAATGGAGACAAGCGGAGTAGCAGTCGCAACATCAATAGGAGGAAGACGATGTTCATGTCTTCTCGGTCTATGACGCTTCTTAGTAGGTCTTCGTATATGGAGATCCACAACAGGAGCGGCCCCCAAGATTCCCTCATAGATGAATGACGAAGATGACTGAGGAGACGCCATAGAATAGTTGCCTTTTTTTTTTACTAAAGACGAGATGATGATGTCGGAGATGAAAAATTGATCAAAACGGACTCCTCGAACACCTTAATCGGACTGCCAGAGAGGAAGTTATGACTGGTTTAGTGATTCAAAGTCTCGAGACCGGGAGGCGGCAAAGGGCGGTCGGAGGGCGGTCGGGGAAGCCGCAGGGCGATCGGAGATGACCAGAGGTGAAATCCGGATCGGGCCGGATCGGGTGACCGGGCTGGGTTTCCAAGTCGGGTCCCGGAACTGGGTCCGGAGCTGGTACCAGGTCGGGTCTCGGGTTTCCGGGACGGGTCCCGGAACTGGGTCCGGAGCTGATACCGGGTCGGGTCTCGGGACAAATTCCCCGGGGATCCCGGACAAATTCTTGGGGGATGCTATCCGGGACAGATTCCCGGGGGATCCGGGATGCTGTCCGGGACAAATTCCCGGGAGATCCGGGATGTGTCCGGGACAGATTTCTGGGAGACCCGGGAAGCTGTCCGGGACAGATTTCCGGGAGCCAGCCCAGATCCTACACGCGCGGGCAGGTTGCGGACGGGGCACCGGCAGGGCGCGGGCGGGCTGGGCGGCGCGCGGACGGGGCGCGGGCAGGCTTGGCGGCGCGCGGATGGGGCGCGGCAGGGGGCGCGTTGGCAAGGGGCACACAGGCAGGGGCACGCGGGCAGCAGCAGGGGCGCTCGCGGACAGGGTGCGCGCGGCAGGGGCGCTCGGGCAGGTTCCCGGGCGCGGCACGGCAGGCGCTTCAGCAGCAGGGGCGCTCGTGGACAGGGCGCGCGCGGCAGGGGCACTCGGGCAGGTTCTCGATCGCGGCAGGCAGGCGCTCGAGGCAGGTTCCCGGGCGCGGCAGGGCAAGCACTCGGGCAAGTTCCCGGGCGCAGCAGGGCAGGCAGTCGGGCAGGTTCCCGGGCGCGCGCGGCAGAACCCGGCGCAGCAGGGGCGCGGCAACGGCAGGGCGGCGCATGGCGGCGGCAGGGTGCCGCTGGGCGGCGCGGCTCGGCAGAGGCGGCACGGCGACGACGACGGTGACGGCGACGACGACGACGACGGCAATGAAGGATTCCAAAAAAAAATTAGGGTTTGTGAGGTGGTGGCTCTGATACCATGTTACGAAGAGAGAATGGAATAATGGGAATCCTTGGATTCCACTTAGGGCTAAATCCCTTTATATAGACAAATAAATAGGAGTTACACGTATAATGCACTATACACATAATAAGATAACACATATAATCTAACAGAGAATAATACTATCTATTCCAACCAAGATGATCTATGTTGGATTAGATATAGAATTCATGAACACCTTGTTCTTTTCTTGTTTCATTTGAGAAAATAATAATAATGTAATCAGTGTAAACAACATCATGATTCAAATTCATTGAACTCTATCTTGAATTTGGGTGTCCTTTGATAAGAAAATTTGTCATTTAGTGATGATTAATACAATATTGACAAAAGACGATGTGGGCTTCTCATCTCATCTTTAGATTATATAACCTCAAATTAGTCATATCAATATATTCTTTGCTTTTGTCACACTGAATTATGTAGTTTGTTGTTTGCTACCTATGGAAGATAAGTTTTAATATTGTCAAATATCAATTGAAGGGATGGAAGGTGATGCAATCCTATTCAATGTGGTTGGAATGCAATAGTTGCTATCTGAATGAAATATTTAATTTTTGATTAAATTGAATTTCATGAAAGCAGATCTAAATGAAAACCCCACAAAGGGAAAATTTCAATTTCTATGTTTCATCATGTGAAATGCCTCATTAAAGGGCAAAATGACATATTATATTATTTAAATGTATTTTGCATTTTATTGTTGGTATTTCATACGTATTATTTTCTTTTGAAAAATGTTGCATACAATCTCTTTTCCAACCCAATTCCAATTCGCACGTAATTTTTTTTTAAATAGTTTGTCTCATATAACGAGGTATATATTTTATAAAAAATATATATATACTTCTATAAATTGTATGGATTTATATAAAAAATGTAAAAAAAATTCGAGCAATTTATTTACTGAATGATTTGACCATAATTGCGTTATTAATAAAAGATGAATAAAATGTGGATAAAAATTTTGTAAAAAGTAAAAAAATGATTTAACATAGGACCCGTATCCCGTAAAAAATGATGACATATGATTTGATATGTAGACTCCCTTACAGTAGTAGAATAAATTAGGTGGATATATAATAAAATTCTAGAGGGGACCTGAAAGACTATTATCAGTTTAATCCAATGTATTATAATAAAATTATACTCATTTAATCTTTGCAAACAAATAGCTAAATTATGTTTCCATATTCTATCATGCTCTACATTTATTCTTATGTCCAATCAGGGGTGTAATTTTCTTGTAGAATCCATCTCCCTCTTGGTCAATCATGTCTGATATCTACATTGTTCTTGACCAAACCCATTGGTTTTGTATGCCAAGTTACCCCTAGGCCCTCTGCAGGCATTTGTCCAGGACTAGATGGCTATCTTAATCTGTTGTGTACTCACATGGAGAGGGTGTTGACAAATACTCATTCCTCCAATATTAACCTTTAGTATATAGTTTATATGATCAAGTTCAAGTATATAATAGATTCCATGAGCTGATGAGCATATACTCGATATATATTCAATTCATTTAAATGCGAAAGAATGTCTTTCAGACAAATGTATATATATCTTTAATAAATTGAAAACTTATTGACACTCCCGGTAAAAGTTATTGCGTAAATGATTATTTCAAAAAATTTAAAAAAAGAGCTCTGTGACTATATGTGTAAAGCTTGCAAAGACACCTCTGTAATTTAAAATATGTACTTACATGATCTATCATTAAATCATATTGTAACATAAAAAAACAATAACATGAAAAATATATCGTCACTTGAAATTTATGGATGGTTTATATTAATTAAAATATATAGATGATTAATTTAAGATGTAAAAACCTTTTTTTTATTTAAAATGTATGGATGATAATAATGAAATATTATTTGAAGTTGTAAAATGGTTTTTTTCATGTTACCATTTTTTCTATTTCAATGAAGAGTGCGGTAGAGGTATAAATGCGTATTTTTAAATTACAATAGGGGTATTAGTGTATAAGGTATATTTTTAATATATAAGCCCCTGTTTGGAACGAAGATAGATTTTATTCTAGGGTATAGATTTATTCAAACATAAATGAGTATAAATAAGGATAAAGTGATTTTGTGTTTGATTTTGTTTTGAATTATTATTGTTAGTAAACGTAAGAAAAAATGTTTTGTTGTTTGGGTAAAATGTGAATAAAGTATAGATAAAGATTTATAAAAGGTAAAAAAGTAATGATAGTTGATTTGACAGATGATTTATAAGAGGTGATGACAATTGATTTGACAGTGGACTCACATATTCTTTGGGTAGAATAAGCTATGATAACTTTTATTATAGGGATTGATTGGAATCCATATACCACTTTATCAGGATTTATCATGATATAATTTATCTAGGGTTATCCAGGGTAAACAAACACTCTAAAATACTTATCCGGAGTTATTCGGGGGTTATACCAATTCCAAACGGGGGGCTAAGTGTTCATGCATGCTTCACAAACTCAGGTGCAGATCCATTTTACTTTTATATGTTCCATTACAAATATATATAAATTAACAAATCAAATCATATTCTATTTCGCGTGTATTATTTAGACTTTGTCCCCCCCAAAAAATTAAATAATGAGCATGTGAGTCATGGATCTCCAACACTCATAATTGACCGTCAGATCTCCCAGCCTACCAAATGAATACACCTTTTTGGAACCTTTGAAAACACTTGTGCAGTGCTGTGTCCCACTTGAAAAGATTAAAAACAAGGTTGTTATTTGTCTGGTATCTTATTGTGAATCTGATTAATTATATATTAGAAAGGTTGGCTTAGAAGGCATAATGCAGGGTTATGTTATAATCGGTTACACTTTCATTGTCCAGATTTGATTGCTCCCTCTTCTGAGTCTTGTCACTAAACCACTCCTTCGGTTCTTCCTACACTCTAGAATCTGAAACATGAATACAATTGAAAATTGACAAGATGTGGATAAAGATTTAACAAATGCGAAAATAATTTGACACGTGAGTCATTTGATTTATAAAAGATGAAGAAAGTTGATTGAATATGTGGATCCTCCTGATACTAATGAAATAAATTAAATCAAATAACACAATTATGAGAGATTTAAAATATCAATATCGACTTATTATCACATATTTTAATATAATTATATCTATTTATTTCTTCTTTTCTATTTCTCTTCTATTTCACTTCCCAAACAGGTGACATGTGTTTGGGAGCATATAACCAATTAAAACTACCCCACAAAAAAAATTAAAAAAAGGGATTTGATGTGTGGAGCAACAAAGATAAAGTGCATTTGTCAGTACTCAGAGAAAGGACAGCTCACGCCGGAGGGACATAGATCGAACGGCTGTGGAATGGAGAAGATCCCATCATGTGGGGCGGTGGTCTAACTTTACTGATCATTTTTTTTCCCACCCAACTTTGGCTCATGTCATGAATTATTGCCTCCCATTGATGATGCATTGGAATCTTCTTTGATGCATTATTAAATATATCATCATCTAATTAGCTTGGATAAAAATGTCGTTCTACAATGATTCCATGAATTGGGTCTCTAGTAAGTATAGTAATCTTTAATTACAACATCTGGATCATATATGAATTTCCAGTGGAAGTGAGGATTTCCAATGCTGGAAGTGAGGATTTCCAATGCAACCATGTGACTACTATGACTTGGGTAGTTAGCAGGATCCAATTCATAGTAGTACTATATGAAGTATGTTAATTACATTGATGGAGATTTATTTTGATAAAGACATATTCGTGAAAGTCTAAGGTCAGATCGATTTCATTTTATTTTTACCCGAATTTGTATAGGGGTATATTCTTAATATTTTTTCATTTTACATGATTTCTTTAATATCTTTCTTACTATGGTTAAAAAATATTTTATTTTATGTGAGAGATAGTTATGTATAAGATTTTCTTTGAGAGAAACGAGTGATTCTAAAGAGAGAGATTAAGGAATCTTGTAATCAAATTACTTGATATAGTGAATTATTTTTTACTCTACTCTATGAATGTAGGCAAATTACTCTAAACCACATAAATCTGCGTGTTCTCTTCTATGATTTTGTTTTCTTTATTATTCTACATGTGTTGAGATCTAATTTTAAAGGCGTCACTATGTCAACAATTTGTGAATTTTGTGATGGTTTCACGTGAATCTTAATTTGGAGCAATTGATACACTAGCAAGCACAAGATCAACTGAACAATAATTTATTACACCAATCAAATGAAATATTTATTATTCGCTCCGCGTGGCCATGTTCAACAAATACTTTTATTTTGATGAGGTACCCTCTAATAAAAAAATGATTATGATCTATAGGACATGTTTATTTTTATTTGATTTCATATTAATTAATTAATTATCAAATCAAATTAGTTTCATACTATCTAAAGCTCCTGTGTAGGAGGATTTTTGTCTAATAAGTTAAAAAAAATAGTCTGCCATGATCTGATCTCAATTTACAAGTTTAGTTTCAATTCTCAAATACAATCAAACAAGAGACATTACTTGACAGGTCATCAATTGCACACAACTGGCTTCACTAGCCTTGTCAGGCATAAATTATATTGTCTACCACCAACGATGCTTCAATCCTCTTTTAATACACTGAACAATGTTATCCCCAATGCAGTTAATTGGGACCATGCAGATCCACTTTAGCATCTTCCATAGTAGAATAATCACGCAGAATTTCAGTTAAAATCAATGAAGTCAATTCATATTTGATAAAAAGGGTCATACCATGCATTATGGTCTAGTGGTAATGGGAGATCATGTATTGAGTTGACAATTAGACTGAAATTTTATGTGAAAAGAAATCCCACTTGATTGGTTTAACATGCTTCTGTTCCTACACTGTGTTATGGATCCATGATGATCTAAGGTATTAATAGTTTGACAATGTATAAGATTTTGTACGGAAAAATGTTATTCTTGGCTCATTTGCAGCCTAGTTTGTAGGTTACGTTGGACGCTCGCGTGCACGCGCGCACACACACATATATAGGGGGCTGATAGGGTGCGGTTGCGCGACCGTGCACCCCATCGTGCGCCCAAGTCGTGGACCGTGCGATCGCGAGTCCGCCTTTTTTTAAAGAAAAAAAATCAAAACTCATTAAAATCTCTCTCTCTCTCTCTCTCTCTCTCTCTCTCTCTCGTACATCTCTCTCTCTCTCTCTTTCGAACTTGCTCTCTCTCGATCTCGTACATCTCTCTCTCGTATATATATATTTGAAATATATATTTAGTCGGTAGAGTATATATATTGTTATATAAAAATACAGAGTATAATTAAATTGGTATGAATTTAATGCATATAGTTTTACAATTATGTAATATATATTGATATAATAGAATATATATAGTGTTATGTGATTTAATATATCAATGTCATTGACATTATAATCAAGGTTATAAAATAAATTAAGTGTTTCAGTGCTGACTTAGGAAATTTTACCTATCCAGGTGCTTGAAAACATAAAAGAAAAGGAAATTTCTTATGTTGGGACTCCTCTTCCTTCATGCAAGCACTTATATTATTATTATTTCTAAAGTAATGTAGATAGGAGAGGAGCCATTTTGTTTTCTTGCCTTTTTTAAGGGTTCAATTAATGTGTCATTAATTTTTTTGGATGCTTATCAATAATGTACCATATTCATGACAAGTTTGCAATCAAGAGGACTTGATTTCTAATTAGTTTACTGACTTTAAAAATGTTGATACTAAGTTCATGTGATACATTTCCATCAACCAAAAAGCTCATGTGATAGAATAAGTGGAAAAAATGTCACATAATATGAATATATATGACCAATCTGTTCAATGTTTTTAATTCAACAATGACAACTATATACGGTTTGAATGACATCACATGTTATCAATGTGATTATGAGTTTACTATACATTGGAGATAATTTTCCACAATAGTCAATAGGACCATGGTTGAAATGAGTACTGGGATACCAAAAGTAATTCTTGACATGTCGGTAAGGATACCCTTTCAGACGACTCGCAATGTCAAGTTAACGTATTATAAAATGTTTGAAAAATTGATATAATATAGCAAATTTGTAATCTCATCATACAAAATTTATGATCCAGATGCTAGTAAAATTTCTCATTTCCCTCTTCGTAGATGCGAGTAATTTTTTTATTATACCATGTAAATATGTTCTCTTTCTTCCTATCCGTTTATATGCAGAATTAAGATATCACGAGGTTAATGACTATTCCAATATATATAAGGATAAAATAAATTTTATTTGGTTTCATTTTGAATTATTCTTGTAAGAAAACATAATAATAAATTTTTTGATATTTGGATACAATATGAATAAGGTGTTGGTAAAGATTTATAAAAGACGAAAAAATTATGACAGTTGATTTGACAATTGATGGATAAGAAGTGATGGTAATTGATTTGACAGTTCTTTTGATTGAATAACCTGGAATAACTTAATTCTTAACTGAAATTCATACATCACTTTATACCAATTAACTATAACATACACATTCTCATTTATCTTGATGTTCTCATTTATCTAATATTTTAAATACTTATTTTGAGACTATTATGATTTATGTCTAATTCCCATTTATTACAAAACTCTATTCTCCAACCAAATTATTATTAAAGAAAAGAAATAAACATGAGAAAGAGCTACACATTAGAGGAGAGCCCCCACTCGTATAAAAGAAGGAATAAAAAAGAACTGGAATGAATGACTAGGACGGAGAGTGACAACCCATCCGTGTCAACACCGCTGAGCGACAAATTCGCTATTTCGTTATTCTGTTTTGGGGGAAATCCAAATAACCCCTGTTTGAAATTTCATATAACCCTCTGAATTTTTTTCATATAACACTTTAAAAATACATATGTAAATTTAAATAATTCTTGAATTAAATTTTCATTGAAGATTATGATTATTCAGCGAATATTTTGTCTAATTAACTTTGATTGAAAACATAATATATCACAAATCATCTATAATATGTTAAAAATGTAAAAAAATATTTTATGAATGACGATTTTACCACTCCAAATATGATTTTATAATCTATTCGGATAGATAAAATCGTCATATACTGATAAATTTTCACATTTTTATAATTATACGTGATTTTGGTATATTGTATTTTCAATCAGAGTTAATAAAATAGAATATTCATAGAATATTTTTCATCTTGTCAATGTAAATTTTATTCACAGGTTATTTAAATTTACATAGGTGCTTTCAATGGGTTATATGAACTTTAGAAAAGTTGAAGGGATATATAGATTTATGAAAGTTTACATTGAGTTATTTGAACTTTTTCCTCATTTTTAAAAGGGGATTTGATCACGTGGGCTTTGTAAATGACGACGCCGCCCACCGCCCTCCTCCAAAGAAATATTTGACTTCTCTCCTTCGCGGCCCACCATTGGACCCTGTTTTTACCAAACTACCCCTCCTCTCACAAACCGATTGATGCAGGGATCTGTTCACAAATGACGCCGCCGCCCACCGCTCCCATTTGATTAGTGTTTTTTTTTAACGATTTATTTTATCAAAAATCATTTTATCATGAATTCATATTTCATCAGATTATGTACTTGATAGTGAATTTCTGTAAAAAATTATTTTTCAGTATTTGAACTATATATGAATTTTTACAAGAAATTTGATTCAAATGTTTAAATACATATACTATTATACATCTATTTATAAAATTTATTTCTTTATCTATATCACAATTTTATAAAAAATGAATAATTTATTTATAAATATTTAACGAATGCAAATAAATAAAACGAATATTATATAATTAAACATATAATAATAGTAATTTTTTTAAATTAATTAAATATTATGAACTCCCTAAAAAAAGAGGAGGCTATTTATTTTAGAAATGATGTAAATTGTAATTTAATTAATTTATAAATGATATAATAATAATCTAGGATTTTGATGGAATTTATGATTATGGGAATCTGATTCCTGGTAATCTCACATGAAATTAAATTTCATCTCAAATTGACACGAACTAAACGAAGCCTCAAGGGAAGAGATTATGACATTTGCATAATGATGTTCCATGTATATGCTACAATAACAAAGACACTATTAAAAATAATAAAGCCTTAATTTTATGATTATAAAATTTATTTATAGAAAAGAGAATCCCATTTAAACTATGATTTCAACAAATCTCTAACTTCAACCGAAGTGTGTTCGCGATATCATTCGATCATGTTTTTTTTCTTTCTTTCTGATTTGTTTGATCTCGTGCATACATGTAACTTGCAGGTATGATATATGTATGTTTATTTTATTTTTTATTTTTTAAAGTTGTTTTAATATTTTATAAAAGCAAACAATGTATAAAATTTGAATGAATAATTTTCTATAATTTTTCTCATCAAACGTATACTCGTTAATATTTAGTTAAAAATCATATATTTGTTAATTATCATTTTCCGGTTATTAAAGAGCCCCTCAAACTTTAGGGAAATTTGTCGAAAACACTCTTGAAAGTTGAAATTTATAATGACAAAAATGACCCAAACCAGCTTTAAATGTAGATCCTCCCTATGTTGAATCATATATTAATCTTTATGTTTTATTGGATTTTAAAATTCAAATCTTAACAGATTACATTGAGATAGAATTTATATTTTGATTTGTAACTTAATTTTATATAATTGTTAAGATTTAATTTGACCTTACAAACCCTATATAATTGCAAATTTAAAATGTCAATATGTTAAGATTGAAATACAAAATTTGAAATTTAAATTTTATCCTAATGTTACTTTTAAGATTTAAATATAATTCAAATTTTAAATTCATATCCATCATTTTTTTATTTGAATTTAGGAATTCAGATAAGAGATACAAATTAAATTCTGAATTATATGTAAATCTTAATCATTCAAAATTCCAATCTTACATAATTATTAATATTTAATCTGAATGTTAAAATATCATACAATCCAAAATTTAAAACCCCAATATTATATGTTAGGATTGAAACACAAAATTCATCATTTAAATTTATCCAAACCATAACTGTGAAGATTGAGATACAATTCAAAATTTCAATTCTATCTCAATAATTTTTTAAAATCATGTAAGAGATAAATTGAGATAAATAGATATGGGTATGTTATTTCTCTTTTAGAGAGAATAATCGACAATAATTACCTTCAACATTGTTGTTACTCGCAGTCGTATGGACAGTCTTATATACCTCGTTAATATTCTGGCGAGGTATATATCTTCTAATGAGATATTCCTCCCTACAAGAGGTATATATCTCAATATTTTTTTTACATTTATAAAAAATGAATTAATTCAATTCAAAATGGAGCGATATACATTTTTCATTGAAAAAAATATAACTCACTAAAAGATTTTTATTATTTTAAAAAAATTAAAATATGCAGAGACTCTTCGACATTTTCATTTCCTCAAATATGCGCAAATTGAAATCAAATTATCTTTATAGAGTTGAAAATAAAAAATACCAAATCGTACATCTCTCCCACTAAAAAAGAGAGGGAAGAATCAAAATAACCCCCTGTAAACTACATGAAATCCATATAAGACCCTGACTTTTCCTAAAATTCATATAACTCTCAGAAAACATTTATGTAAATCCAAATAGCCCTCTGAGTTAAATTTTCGTTAATATTATGATTATTCTGTAAACATTCTATCGGATTAACTCTAGTTGAAAACATAGTATACAAAAAACTCTCAATAATGTATTAAAAATGTGAAAAATCATCTGTAAATTACAATTTTAGCCATCCGGATGGAGTTTTATAATATATCCAAAGTGATAAAATCATCATGTACTGAAAGTTTTCACATTTTTTAAAAATTATATGGGGTTTTTGATATACTCCAATTTTCATTAATTATGTTATTAAGTCAACATGGTTAATGAGAACATCGACATAATTCACTAGATTCCGGGGTTCAGTATTTATACACCATAGTATAACACACATTCTTTTCCATCTAATTCCAGATGTTTGAATGCTTTCCTATGTAACATTGGTGACTTTCATTGCCTCAATATAATTTATTTGAAATACTTGTTTTGTTGTGGGAAAATACTTATTTTTTTCTTCTAAAGTTTAGGAACGTTAAACGGAGTCATTTCTAAAAATTTTAATGAAAAATTACTTTAACAATCTTATAATCTAAAACTGACTCAAGTACCCTTAACTCATCTAGTATCTCAGTTTCTCTCATTCCTGTTTAAAATATTTTGCAACGTATCTCAATTGAAGAGAACATTTAACAAAGCAAAAAAAAGAAGTATTTGGGGTTTTTTTATTGTATTATCTGAGAATCCTCTTGTGAAGGTTTTCTGGGAATTATCCTTTAAGCATACAAAAAATAAACAAAAAATTAACATTTCTAAATTTATTCTGTACTTCTAAACTCGTGAAGGTTTTTTATGGGAATTATCCTTTTAAGTATGCAAAAAAAATCCTATCTAAAGCCCTCTTTTGAAACTAATTGTCAAACATATTTTATTTTTACAAAACCAGTTTTTATATAAGCGATTTCAAATTGAACATTTTAAATTTTAGTTTTAGGTTTCAGATTTTTTATTTTTACATTTTAAAGCTAACAAAATAACTTTTATGAAAAGCTAGTTGAAAAAATATATATATATATTTTTTCAGAATCTATCATTTATAAATTTGTAACGTAAGATTTTTTTTGAAATTAGCTCTGAACGGGGCTTAATCCAATTTACCAAAAAATCTAAAAAAATCTTTAAAGATTGTGATATCCATTTTTTGAAAATTTCAAAATACTAATTTTTGTCAATGCTACCTAGATTCTTTCATAGGATACTCATAAATGAAAAAAAAAATGTAAAAATCATTCTCACATTAAATAATACATGTTTTCTTTGTAACGTTTCTCAGTTGACTGGGAGAATGAAGCATATAAAATAAAGTTGAGAGAGATTAAATATGGTTTATTGGGTAAATTATAAACTATATTTTTATGATATTCTCCTCTGGCAATTCCATTTATTCTAGGGACTAGTTTGATATAAAATTTGTCAGGTGGACTTTTTCAACCTTTTACATTCAACTGTCTAATGAAGGGCAAAATAGACGATTCAGACCCTATGACTGCATTGACCCCACTTTTGGAGAATATTTATATAATATATATAATAATAAAGAAAAAAAGACAGCAAAGAAACCAAATGAAGAAAGTCTAGTAAAAAAATATAAAAACAGTAAAAATTTAAGGCTTCGATTTATGCAAAATATACTCTCTTTTTCGTAAACGACGGTGTTTTTGTTAGTTACACTTACCCTGCTTAACATTCTTACACTGTCTCGCGGAGCAACTTAGTCGTCGTAACTCCAGCGGACAAATCGGACTCGAATAGCGGAATTCTTTTCACTCGCACAGACCGCAGTCGTTTAACTTGCCTCGCGAGACATTTTAAGAAAAACATAGATCCCCTGTTAAGCTCTTGTGCTTTATATTTTATTTGTTTATTCTTTGGGTTCTGTCTCTGTTTGTGCTGGTTTTTAGAGAGAGAGATGGTGTGAGAGATGTGAAAGAGAGCAGCTGTTGGAATCTGATTATAGAACAGCTGCTTATCAATGAAGACCCATATTGGAGATTTCTCATTTTGATCCTTTCTGGTGAGAAAAATATTTTATTTTTTCTTTCTGTTTTGTCATATCTTTGGGTCGCTTTTCAAAAAGGTTGGTTCTTTTGCTTGTTTTGGTGGTGACCCAGTTGCAGAGAACACCCATTTTGATGTTTTTCTTCTTTTCAATGGTCAAGCTCTTTTTTTTTTAATTGATTGGAGTTTTTTGATCTGGGTTTTTCAGTTTGTTGTCTTTGGATTCTGGGTTTGATGTGGTTTTGGGTTTCGGAGGTAAACTTTGGTTCTGTATGAGGCTTTGATGTGGGTGGTTTCAGTACATTCGTTACTGCCTTTTGACATCAGGTAACATCAATTTTGATGTTCTTCCTTCTGTTCAGTGATCAAGTGCATTTTTTAATTTATAATTTGATTGGCTTTTTTTTTTATCTGTGGGTTTTTTTAATTTGTTGCCTTTGGAATCAGGGTTTTGATGTGGTTGTGGATTTCACAGGTAACTTGGATTCTACATCAGGATTTTATGTGCGTGGCTTTGATACATTAGTTACTGTCTTTTGATTGATCAGGTAAGAAAGATCCAATCTTTGATGGTTTCTATTAGTAGTGATTCAATTATGTTGATTGTTTTGACATTGATTCTGGATTTGGTTGGGCAGTTTTGATCTGGCAGTAATTGAAGATAGTCAGGTTATTTCAGTGCTTCTGTAGTGGGTTATGTTCATAAGGTGGATTCTTCTTTTTTTTATTTCCTTGAAATATGAATATTTAGATCTCAGTGGCTTATACAAGCCTGTTTGAGACTGATCGTTTGTTCTTCTGGTTGATCATGTTAAAATAGGTAGATTGCCTTCATTTTTTAATCGAATTGGCGGAGTTTTGTGAGAGGATTTGAAGGTTTCTGGGTCTGGCTTGGATTTATTACCTGTTTTATTATTGGTACAAGGACCGGGCCTTCTCGAGATCTGAACAGATCATTTTGGCACTTTTGGCTGGAGCCATGGCAACTTTGACGCACGCCGAGTCGAGGCGCCTCTACTCATGGTGGTGGGACAGTCACAACAGCCCGAAGAACTCGAAATGGCTTCAGGATAACCTTAAAGGTGTGTTTTATAATAAATCTTCTCTTAATTTATTCTATAATGAGTTTGGGCTATGTTTGGAGCTGGATGGAGCCAATTTTTTGGTAAATGGATCAATAATCTTTGTAGACTGTTAGCCTTATTTTTCATTGTAGTTGCATATTTTTTTTGGTGATTGACTGGGCAACATAAAGTGACATTAGTATAGAGAACTCATGTTAGTTTGTGGTGTTCATGCTTTACAGTGCTTAACTAAATTGTTGTGACATTATAATTTACTAGCAATGATTTGCGCTTCTGGTGCATTGTATAGCATTTTAATCTCCTTTTCATTTCTCTCTTAAAACACTTTATCTGCATCTATTCGTTATTCAATTGATTAGATACTAATTTGTTTATGATAACTGATGCAAAAGAGATTAAGTTGTAACAACTGCCATATAGCTTAGACTGATAATCTGAATCTCCTAATAATAATGGGCTACTTAAAAATAACCTGAGTAATAAAATGAATACCTGTTGATATACTGGCTTTCAAACAATCCCAACAATGATGAATCCCTAAAAAATGATCCCAAATATTGCGAAATTTGCATTTTAGTAACAGTTGAAAATGTGCTTCTCTTACTTCGATCAAAACTGATGCCATCGTGTTTAGCGATGCACTTTTTCCAAATCACAAGCTAGTTTCCATTTCCCAGTGCCCTCCTGATGATCCAGTTATTGAACATTAGCCAAATTCTTCCCCTTCAATACCCATGGATTGATCCGACTTTTGAGCTATTTGGAAACAAATACTTCAACTTTAGCTGAATCCTGATATCAGAATAATTCTATGATAATCATTCATAAGACTACTACTGTTGCCTCTCTTGATATCCAGATGAGCATCTAAGTCTATCCTAAGCTTTATGGTGGTGTTAAGTTTGCTTTTGTTCTCTCATAGTTTGCTCTGCTCCATTTAAATAAATACATATATGTTCTGGTGAGGATCATTTATAAGGAGTGAAGAACAACCGTATTCCCCAAATGTGGAACCCTTCCTTTGTCAACTAGTTTAGGCCAAGATTCTAAACATGATTCCGAGTAAGTTCCTTGTCAGATCAACATCCGGTCATTCTCAATATTATGTAGATTTGTTCCTCTGAATTTGGGATAAGCCCAACAAAAGCCAACCTCAATGGTTTTGATAAGACACTACGTTCAGGTCTGTATATAGGACATATTTTCTGTTTGACAATAGTAAAATATTTTCTTATTTTCTTGTGTGTGAATGAGAAGAAGAGTTTTGGAGTGAGAATCTACAAGAGTTGATATTTACGGTTGGTCATAGGAGGTCCAAATCAATAAGGAAAATATAGATCATCGTCCAATTGTTTTAGTAATCAGTGTCGATATTCTTGTAGATCAGGTCCAATACAAATATGGTCCAATGCAATTGCAGCCTATTATAATTAGGTTCTTAAATTTGTCTTAAATCCAGTCTCATATTACCTGAAACAATCATTGTTTTCTTCTGAATATGATTGTTTTGATTAATGATATACATGGTTACTTGAATCATGTGGGTAAAGAGTTTCAAATTATTCAGATTCCAAATATTTAGGAATCTTCTCTGCAATTCGTATCATGGAAACATTATCTTAAGGACCTTGGCCTTCCAAATCCATCTAACTTGATTGTAGTATGTTTCCATAAAACAAACCGAGCTTTGGTTAGCCAATTAGTACCCCCTTACCCCCTGTTTCCATAAAAGAGATCAGTGATCAAACCCCACCATGCCAAATGTGCACATGGGGCACCAAAAAAGTTCCTTAGACCCTAACATGCTGAAGATTGAACTCCTGAGAGAGTAGCATTGTGCTAATTGTCTGCAATGATGAAAATTGGGTTTTAGACGAGGATAGAGATGATAGAGAGATTTAATTGTAGAGTTTAACTTTGATTTGAGTTTTTTCGTCTACTATCTGCAAGTCAGAAAAATATTCATCTTTCTTACATTGGATTGGATCATGAGTTGATTTCGTAGACAAGAAAGAAATAATGTGATATCAAGCAGTGTTTAGAAATGCAGTATGCGGTTTGCGTGCGGTTAAGTTACCGCATATGATTATTTTTGAACAATAGATAATAAGGTAAATATGTATATCTATTAATAATTTATAATAAAGGAGTTTAATCACAAATTAGAGAAAATATTTGAGTAATAAAAGTAACTCGACATTAGTTTTTTAGGTACAAAATTATAAAGCTTCCTAAGCTATAAACCTAGGTATCTGATCAAATGTATGGCTGATAGTGGATAGGGAAATAAAGTTATCCCAGATGTTTAGAAAAATAGAAAGTAAGAAAAAAAATAATAGAGGGCCAAAACTTCCTAAGCTATAAAGCTTCCAAAGCAATCCTAACATCCAAGAGAAAGTATAAAAACTATCCAAAAACTATCCTTCAATAATATAAAGATACCCCTTAAAAAAAAATTGTTCGGCCACATAAGTGGCTGCATATCCGCATACAGACCGCATATGTGGGTCTGGACCACATATTGGGCCGTTGGGCCTTATGCGATTTGGTCTATGCGGCTGCATATACTCCCGCACAGACCGCATATTTGAACAGTGATATCAAGCATTTAAAATCTTGAAAACTCGAAACTAGACAGATTTTATAATCAAGAAAAATAAGAGATTTTGAGGTATACTTTGTAGAGAATGATATTTATTGTGAAATGACTCTTTTGCCATACCAGTCAATCAAATGGTTACTTGGCATGTTGCAAACAAAATATGTCATATCCTCTGAATTTTAAACACCGATATTGCATCATAGCTCCTCCTCTGCATGTCCAGAATTTATTGCAAAAAAGTTTATATGAAATTCTTAAATTTTTAATTTATGAAAAATTAAGAAAAGAACAGACATGCATAATGTTATCGTTGCATCTTTTCTTTTCCAATCGATTGTATTGTTATGATAATTAGTCAAATTCACTTGTGAATGAGGTGACCCGGATTTCTCCAAAGTTGGTGTTGTTCATGATAAAATATATTGTGAGTTAATGTGTAAATATATCAGCTCATACAGTTGTATATGTATGGGTTTTCTAGGTCCCCTTTTTCCATCTCTTTCAATAAGACATACAAATGAACTTGGAAGTGATGCCTGGTCTCATGTTTGGTAAATGGTTTTGTCCTTGGTCATCGAATGGTTTGAAAAATAAGACAATGTGGATTTCATAGTGGAATAGTGGTGATACATGCATGCTTACCCTTATATGTGTGCAATTTATGTTGTACATGCATGTGGTGTGTACGTAATGCAAAATTCTATATAACCAGCTAATTCCTAAATGCCTACTATATACCATGAATGTTGTTTTCGTGTCTAATGAAAGGAATTTGCATCCATCTATGGTCTATGTTGGAGAACCCCTTCATACCATGAATTGTCACTCATAGACAGTGTTGATATTTTCCCTTTTTTTTTTTTGGGGGGGGGGGGGGGGGGGGGGAGGGGCATTTCCCCTGAATTGTATGAATGACTTAAGAAGGTGTTCTCATCAGAATGGAAAATATACCCACGGTATTATTTCATTATTGCTAGCATCTGAAGAGCATGCCCCATGTATTTTCATAATTGAATGCCAAGTTAATTAGAAACATGAAATCCACTTACCACTGCTAACATGTCCTGATTCTGATATAAAACCATGAACAATATAGATTTATTTTCCTAGAAATTCGTTATGACCAGCTCATTCTTAAATGACAATGTAGCGTTCATGTTTCTTTTCTTTCTACTGCAAGGGAACTTTATTTCTCAATGATTTCTTACAGAATGAAACATTAACCCTGAATTTGATAGTATATAATTCCTGATTTACGCAATGGCTTAGGAAGGTGCAATCAGGCTTATCGACCATTTTCAAAATCCTTCTAGCTTTTGTTATGTTAAGTTTGTATATTTTGTGCCATGCAATACATTCCTGCTAATTTAATGCGACATGTCTATTCAATAAAAAATGCATGCATTTATGTTAACAGACATGGACTCCAAGGTCAAATCAATGATCAAACTTATAGAAGAAGATGCCGACTCCTTCGCAAGGAGAGCCGAGATGTACTACAGAAAGCGGCCAGAGCTTATGAAGCTAGTGGAAGAGTTCTATAGGGCATACCGAGCCCTTGCAGAAAGATACAACCATGCAACCGGGGAGCTTCGACAGGCTCATCGTACCATGGCAGAGGCATTTCCAAATCAAGTCCCATTACCACCGTTTGATGATTCTCCTGCTGGATCTTCTGTAAGCGAGGCCGAGCCTCACACACCAGAAATGCCGCCTCCAATTCGTGCACTGTTCGAGCCGGATGATTTACAAAATGATGCTTTGGGAATGTCTTCACATTTTCGTGAAAGTGATAGTTCGGCAATCAAGAAAGGTTTGAAACAGCTCAACGAGATGTTTCCATCGGAAGATGGGGTAACCATTTTAAAGTATGGGGAACGGAGGGCTAGAAAAGGCCTTAGTTTCCAAGCTGACAAGGAAGAGGTGGTGGATGTTGACCAAATAAAAAATCTGAAAGTTGAGCTCTCCCACTTAACCGCCGAGTACCAGAAGCTGAAAATGCAGACTGGTTTGGAGACCGAACGTGCCAATAAAGCGGAAACTGAAGTTCGGAGCCTGCAGGAGACTCTTGGGAAAGTGGAATCCGAAAAGGAAGCCGCCCTTTTTCAATATCATCAGTGCTTGGAGAGGATTTCTAAAATGGAGGCTGAGATTGCGATTGCGCGTGAAGAGAATCAGAATCTCGAGATGCGGGTGACTTCAGAGTTCGAGCGTGCAGGAAAAACTGGTTCTGAAGTTGAAAGTCTGCAGAAAGCTCTCCACAGGCTGGAAGCCGAGAAGGAATCTGCTCTCTTGCAATTCCATCAGTATGTGGAAAAAGTTTCTAAACTGGAAACTGAAGTCTCTCTTGCGGAGAAAGTATCCAAAACGCTTAAGAATGAGGTTTCCAGTCTGAAAGTTTTGGCCTCTTCAGAAGCTGATCGTGCGGGCAAAGCTGAATCGGAAATTAAACGACTTCAGAAAATCGTTGATGAGCAGGAAGTTGAAAAGGAAGCCACACTTTTTCAGTCTCGTCAAGGCTTGGATAGGATAAGTAAATTGGATGCTGAGGTTTCTTATGCAGTAGAAGAATCCAAGAGGCTCGAAGGTGAGGTATCACAGTTGTCAACCGAAAATCAGAATCTTGTGATCCAGGTCAATTCAGAGGCTGAACGTGCCAAAAAAGCTGAATCAGAAACTGAAAGTCTCCGGAAATGCCTACATAGAGTGGAAGGTGAAAAGGAAGCCGCTTTGCTGCAGTATCAGCAGTGCTTGGAGAGAATAAGTCAAATAGAGGCTAAAATCTCTATTTTGGTAGAAGAATCAAATAGGTTTGAAGGGGAGGTCTCCCAGTTGTTGACTGATAATCAGTATCTTGAAATGCGTGTCGGAAAATGTGAATCAGAAATTGAAAGACTACAGAATAGCCTCCGCGGAGTTGAAGCTGAAAAGGAAGCTGCCCTTCTTCAGTATCAGCAGTGCTTGGAGAAGATATCTGTTCTGGAGACTGAAATCTCTTCTTTGCTCGAAGATTCGAAAAGGCTCAACGAGGAAGTTCTGGCGGGAGTAGCGCAACTGAACAATGCTGAAGAACAATGTGCTCTATTTGAGAAAGCAAATCAATCTCTGCAGTCGGAGGTGGATGAATTAGTGGATAAAACGATGGAGCAACAGGAGGAGCTAATGCATCGGCAAGAGGAGTTCAAGAATCTCAGCATTTCATTACAAGAAGAACGCGAGCACCGGATGCAGACTGATATTGCTCTCCAGTCTTTGCAAAATTTACACTCTCAGTCTGAGGACGAGCGGAGGGCTTTAGAGTTGGAACTTCAGAACAGTGTTCAGATTCTGAAAGAAGTTGAAGACGTGAAGAAGGGTCTTGAAGATGAAGTTCAACAAGTTTATGTGGTGAACAAGGATCTTGAAGAGAAGAACTCATCTTTGGACGTGTTGATAAAGAATCTACAAATTGAGATTCTTGGTCTGAAGGAGATTCAAGGGAAACTCGAAGAGGAAGTGGGGCTCTATGTAGATCAAAGGAATGCTGTTCAGCAGGAACTTGACCATCTGAAAGAAAAGGCGAGCGATTTAGACCAGAGGCACAGTTCTGTTGTAGAGCAGGTACAATCAGTTGGCTTCACTGTTGAATGCTTTCAGTCATCTGTGCGGAGTTTGAAGGATAAATGCTTTAAGCTTGATTCAAGGAAACGGGCATTAGAGGACGAGGTTCAGAATGTCAAGGAACAAAATGATCTTCATAAAAATCAAATTTTGTCATCTTCAATTTTAATAGGGAACTTGCAGAATGATGTCCTCAGTTTAAAGGAGGCTAACAAGAAATTTGAAGAGGAGATTGGGCACCATACGGAAGAAAGGGACTCTCTTCAGCAGGGAATTTGTCATCTGAAAGAGGAAATGAATGATTTGGAACGTCGGCATTGTGATTTGATACAAAAAATTGAGTCTGTTGGGCTAGATGCAGAGTGCTTCCAGTCGTCCGTCCAGGGCCTGCGGGATGAGAATTCCAAGCTGAAAGAGAGATGCATGAAAGAGGAGGATGAGAAAGTACTTCTGTTGGAGAAGAATGCCTTATTGGAAAATTCCTTGTCAGAATTAACTTCTGAGTTGGATGAGTTGAGACAAATATTGAAGACACTGGAAGATTCACATCAATCTCTTCTGGTTGACAATACATGCCTGATCGTAGATAAGAATTCTTTGTTATCTCAGGTTGAGATGATCTTGCAAGATATGGAGAAGGTTTCAGAGAAGAACGGAGTTCTTGAGAATTCTCTGTCTGATGCTAATGCTGAACTGGAGATGCTGTGGGGAAAGTTAAAAAGCTCAGAAGAATTGTGTGAGGCTCACTGTAATGAGAAGTCCACCATTCTGGCAGAGAGCACTTCTTTAGCCTCCCAAATGGAAACTACAAAGCAAGGTCTAGAGAGTCTAGAGGCAAGGTATGTGGAACTTGAAGAGAGACACACATGTTTAATGGGGGATAAAGTAGCTGCGTTGCATCATGTTGGTGAATTAGAGTCTCTATTGAAGCAAGAAAAGGAAGGACATGAAAATTCTGTGGAGTCATACAAGGCACAGCTGAATAAGTTGATGAGCCAGTTAGACCTCCTCCAAGAACAAAAAGTGTGCTGAGGGGGAAGCATTTGAAGATGAACAGAACAAAGTCCTGAATTCTGAGATTGAGATCCTTGTGTTGCGAGGAACTGCCCTTGATATGAAGGAAAAAAACTTCTTCATGATGCTAGAATGTCAAAAGAAAACGGAGGCATTGAAGTGTTTGGATGAACTAATTCAGAGCTTAAGCAGGAAAATCTCCAGCAGCAGGTAACAGTAAATTCCTTGGTGGGACACAAGAATATGCTGAGGCATGGGATTCGAAATGTACATGAAGTTCTCTCCACTCATCCTTGCGATGAAATCTGCGATGAAATCAAAGATAAAGAAATTCTTCAAGTTGCGGTAGAAAAAATCAGAGAGTTGCAGAGGACTTATTTGGATGTACAGGATGAGCTGCAGAGACTTCTCTTTGAGAGATCTATTAACTTTGCTCTTCTACAGCAAGTTGGGCTGGATCTGGCATGTCTGAAATCAGAAAAGAGCAGTCTTGACCAAGAAAATAAAATCCAGTCAGAGGAGTTACTGGTGCTACAAAGTGAGAAGCTCAAACTCTTGGAAATGAATGAAAACTTGGGGTGTGAAGTTAAAAGTTGCAAGCAGCAAGAGGAAGAGATGAGAATCGAAATGGAGATTTGCATAGGCAGTTGTCAGATTCTCAGAGTGCTCACAAGGTTTCACACGATGAAAATCTCAGGTTGCTTGGCGAAACACAGCCTTTTCAAAGCTAATTTCTGACTTGCAAAATGAAAGGAATGTGCTAGAGAAGGAAACAGTAATATGCTTGGAGAGCTGCTGGCATTTTATAACCTCTACACATTTTTTGAGAGGTTCAGTTCTGAAAAGCTTGAGGAGATGAAAGTATTCAAAGATGATTTTGATTCTCTCGTGGGTGTCAATGGTGACCTTGATAGGAATCTGGGAGAGATGACAGAGAAGTTAGGCGCATCTCTGGCGGAAACTTGCTTCTAAAGGATTCAGTTTCAGAGTTGGAACAGTATAAAAGCCGTTCAGCAGTTCTAGAGGATAGTTTAACCACAGCCAAAACTCTTTGTGATGCGTTGAATATTCAACTTGAAGATTCAAAACAACTGTTAGTTCAGAAGGAAATGGAGTTGGGTCAAGCAGATCAAAACTTGTGTTCTGTGGAAAGCAAGAACACAGATTTGTTCAAGGATCTTCAGTCTCTCAAGGAAGAACTTGATGAGTCTAAGGTGATGATAAAGGGCTTAGAGAATATATTGCAACACTATCAGAGGAAAATATATATAGGGATGTTGAGATTTCAGCTGTCCGTGAAGCGAATGATAGGTTGCACAGTGAGTTATGCGACTCAAGCAGAAAAGTTAAAGAACTTACATCCCAAGAAGTACATTTGTCTAGTGAGCTGCAGAAAAGAATGGTGAGGCCGAACTTTGTGAGGAGGAAGTTGCAATGTTGTATGAAAAACTCCAATTTTCAACTGTTCAAGCAGCGCTACTTGAGGAGAAGGTAACGGAGCTCTTGGGTTTGTTTGAAAGCCTTGAAACAAGTTCCGTGGAGCAGAGAAAAATGTTTGATGAAGAAGAGGCCTCAAGAATTGCAGAGCTTTGTGCGCTAAAGCAACAACTTGGTGTCTTGGAAGGGGAAAATACTGATTTGAAGGCTAATCTGGATGCATATTTGCCAGTCTTATTGTCATTGCAGAACAATGTAAAATCACTGGAAGAAAAAACTCTCCTTTTGTGAAGATTCATGTGTCTGACAATAAACCAAAACAGGTACCTATTTATGTATTTTCATTAACTATCGTTTTACTTTAATGAGTTTAGGGTTGCATTCTTATATCATACAAAGTCTCATCTGCATCAATTAATTTACTTGCCAATATGAAAATATAGGTTGTCAAGATTCATTACTGATTAAAGTCAGTGTCGTATGTACCAAATCTAAATTGCAGACACAGGGTGAAAAATCTGCATCAAGACTTACACGGATGATAACATATAAAACCTGCAGTATTGGTTGTTTTACTCAAAATATCTTTTTAGGTTACTGTTTTTGCAATGTTTTTTGCGAGTTGGGGGAAGCATGAGTAAAACAAAAGACTGCCCCAAAAATGTCAAAATCCAATGGAGTACTTAATTTTGGAGTATGGTGTAATGTTCTATCCAAGTGGTTTTAGGATTTTTGTTCTTTAATACTATCTCACCATCAAGTTCTCCCACATCCTCCGTTCTATGTTCTTCGAAATAGTCCCTAAATTCATGTTATAAATTGTATATTTTGAATATATTTTTGTGTTTTATTTATAAAAAAAATTATATTGGTAATGCCAGAAATTCTATATATTGTCGTTTCAGGATACATCATCTGCAAATATCAAAGCCATTGCTGAAAGGAACGTATTTCGTGATCCTATGGAACAAGCTGCTCTTACAAAGCTGCCAAAATTGCAGAGCAGAGTCCAAGAAATTGAGCAAGCACTGAAGGAAGCGGAAAGGATTTTGATCCTTGATAGATCGGAGCCT